>OY757021.1:28178624-28778624 GCA_963580285.1 Lucinisca nassula | reverse complement strand
TCGTGGTCACAACGTATTTTTTTATGCTTAAGGACAGGTAACTCCAAGGCAAATAATCCGATTCGGCCCAAAATCGAACTTAACCGTGATTTTATGTCTGTCCTCGTTACCTGCAAGTTTGAAGCTGATCTAAAAAAAAATTCAAGTCGCTATCGTAGTCACAAAATTTTCCCTATGTAAAGTCTATGGGCAAATTTTTTGTCGCTCAAGGTCATGTAACTCCGAGGTCAATATTCCGATTCGAACTTAACTGAGATTTTATGCCTGTCCACGTTACCTGCAAGTTTGAAGCTGATCTGAATAAAAATAAAGTTGCTATCGTGGTCAAAACGTATTTTTTTATGCTCAAGGGCAGGTAACTCCAAGGCAAATAATCCGATTCGGCCCAAAATCTAGCTTAACCGAGATTTTATGTCTGTCCTCGTTACCTGCAAGTTTGAAGCTGATCTGAAAAAAATTCAAGTCGCTATCGTAGTCACAACATTTTCCCTATGTTAAGTCTATGGGCAAATTATTTGTCGCTCAAGGTCACGTAACTCCGAGGTCAATATTCCGATTCGGCCCAAAATTGAACTTAACCGGGATTTTATGCCTGTCCTCGTTACCTGCAAGTTTGAAGCTGATCTGAATAAAAATAAAGTTGCTATCGTGGTCACAACGTATTTTTTCATGCTCAAGGGCAGGTAACTCCAAGGCAAATAATCTGATTCGGCCCAAAATCGAACTTAACCGTGATTTTATGTCTGTCCTCGTTACCTGCAAGTTTGAAGCTGATCTGAAAGAAATTCAAGTCGCTATCATAGTCACAACATTTTCCCTATGTTAAGTCTATGGGCAAATTTTTTGTCGCTCAAGGTCACGTAACTCCGAGGTCAATATTCCGATTCTGCCCAAAATCGAACTTAACCGAGATTTTATGCCTGTCCTCGTTACTAGCTACAGTGATGACATCATTTTCCCCATGTTAAGTCGATAGGCAATTTTTCGGGCGCTCAAGGGGACGTAACTCTTGAGTGAATTATCTGATTCGGCCCAAAATCGAACTTGACCGAGATTTTATGCCTGTACTGGTTATCTGCAAGAATGAAGTCGATCAGAAAAAAATGACGGAGCTAGAGTGATGACAAGCTTTTTCCTATGTGAAGTCTATGGGAGCTAGATGTTGCCATGGCAACCAGAGTTCCACTCAGATCTGCCTGAAAACCTAATGAAGCCTTTCCACTTGCCCAATAATGCGACACATGAAATTTGATCAAAGTTGTCTTTAAGATATACATTTTTGAAATTCCCATTAACCCTAATGCAAAAACAGACAAGGGCAGGTAACTCCTAAGTGAATGATCCGATTCTGCCAGTTATCGAACTTGACCGAGATTTCATGGCTGTGCTGGTTATCTGCAAGAATTAAGCCAATCTGAAAATAATTGAAGCAGCTACGGTGATGACAACATTCTCCCCATGTTAAGTCAATAGGCAATTTTTTCAACGCTCAAGGGCACGTAACTCCTGAGTGAATAATCCGATTCAGCCCAAAATCGAACTTGATCGAGATTTCATGCCTGTCCTCGTTATCTGCAAGAATGAAGTCGATCAGAAAAAAATTGACGGAGCTAGAGTGATGACAAGCTTTTTCCTAACGCTCAAGGGCACGTAACTCCTGAGTGAATAATCCGATTCAGCCCAAAATCGAACTTGATCGAGAGTTCATGCCTGTCCTCTTTATCTGCAAGAATGAAGACAATCAGAAAAAAATTGACCGAGCCAGAGTGATGACAAACTTTTTCCTATGTTAAGTCTATGGGAGCTATTTGTTGCCATGGCAACCAGAGTTCCAATCCGATCTGCCCGAAAACAGTATGCAGCCTTTCCCCCTACCTGATAATGCTTCACATGAAATTTGATCAAGATTGGCCCACTGGTTCCGGAGATATACTTCTTTGAAAGTGTGGACGACGGACGACGACGACGACGGACGACGGACGACGGACGACGGCTCGTGGTATACTAATACCTCACATGAGCCTTCGGCTCAGGTGAGCTAATAAAACCTGCGGGTCCCAGGACGTGGCCATTTTTGGCCCCAGAGCTATAATTTGAACAATCTTGGTAGAAATCCACAAGACTGAGCCCCTGATCAACAAGACTGCGGCAGAGGTCGCCGATGGCCTGACTCGGATTTACAAACAGAGCCCGCTGAAGTAGCCCAAATTGCTCCAGAGCACTCTGTCCAGGTTCGGCGCGGTCGGGTTGACATCCATCGGGACCAGTGCATTGTTGAGCGCTCCAATCGTACCCTGGCTGAGTGGCTCTTTGGGCACCAGTATGCTCAGGAGATGGTGCAGCCTAGTCAGCGGTCTACAGAGTGGGTGAAAAGGTTGCCTGCCATTGTGGCAGCCTTGAATGGCGAGGTTAGCAGGCTGACCGGCAAAAATCCCTCTGAGGCCATAAGGGTGCGATCAGTGACACAAAAGCCCTCCTCTGTAGATCCTGGTCGTCCTGACAAAAATCCCCTCTGGTGTCGGGGTTCGCTATTTGTACCAGCCTGGTGAACATGAAGGGGGGCTCCGGCGAGCGACTGATCCCATATGGTCCCTGTATTGCACCGGCTCGGGCGCACAGTGACCAAGCCCGACGAGCCCGTGGTGTATTACTTGCAGGATGGACCTCAGCGCGGTTTTGTGCACGAAGAACTTCTCGTTGTGCCTCCAGACACTCAGCTTCCTCCGGATGGGGTTCTCAAGCGCTGAGCAGCTCCTCTAAGAATGCATCCATCTCACCTTGCGTAACGTCTGTTGCAGTTGCTGTGCAACGATCTTTGTAACCATAAGCTAGTGTATCCACCCCATTTTCTGTGATCCAACACTTGGAATCGAAGGGCGACAGCGACACCTGGTTGAGATGCTGCCCGTAGATGTGATGGCACTCTGACCTAAGAACATCCATGCCATGGCGGAAGGTTTGCTTCTCAAAGTGAACTGCTCATGCCTAATGCGCTTCTTGACAGTTGCTTTTCTCACACCCTTGGCCTTCTTGATGTTCTTTCCAGATGCCTGGAGGATGGAGTACATCTTCAGCCGCAGGCCCACATATTCAGCGATTGACTGCCCGGCGCACTTGTCCTTCATCTTTCCGAGAACCTTCTTGTTCTCTGTGCTGTCCAGCGGGTGGCCTTTCGGAAAGTCGGACGTGTCGTAGAGGCCCTGGTGCTTGGCCATGTCCTCGTCGACATCCTCTGTCTCGATTTCGAGGAGGAGGCGGTCAGTGTCTGTGTAGAGGAGCTGGCAGCATTCTCCGTAATAGAAATCGTACATCAGGATCTTTGAAAGGTCCAGAATGCTCATACCTACGTAAATCGGTCGACTGAGCACAAGACGGGTCTTATGCATCTGGACTGCTGCAAGATCAACGTCGAAGATGTTGGCTCTGGCAAAGGCTGGGCTGGCGATGAGACGCCTGAGTTAATCTTCCTCGTTGGCGCAGACAAGCTTGACGTCGACATGCCTGTGGGGGTTCTCTATCGTCTTGCCCAAGACCGAATTGTTCATGAGCTTGTAGAGATCCTTCGCAAAGTCACTGGTGGCCTTCTTCCAGAGCTCGGTATTCATCAGGATGTAGGGCTCCATCCAGGGTCTCTGCTGGAACAGGAGGGCACGATGAATCTTGGTCAGACACATACCCAGAGACATGACAGCTGGAGATTCCGATAGTGGAGCACATAACATTATTTGTTGCGAAGGTTGGGTACCAACTTCTCAACCTCTGTAGGTGCTCCCCCAAAAGCTCCATAGAGAAAAGTAGAAGTAAAACAAAGATCAGGAATTGATACAATTAACTTACTCCATCCATAAAAGACACCAAAGGGAAAGAAATACAAACATTAAAGTTCGCGTTGGTACTCCGACATCCACTCCTTCTTGACCACTAGGCGCTCTGTTGCTAGCAGATAGGTATTGTGTGCCTTGTGCAGCTCTGCTTGATATTCCATATCTACAACATCATCAACGGATTTTTTATTAACGTGCAGGTACAGGGGCAACGTCCACATAAGTGGGCCCCCTTCCAGGTAGCTGGCTTGCTGCACGCATGGAAGATCTTACACCAGATCTCCAGGCTTGTCTATCATGAGGATCGATAGCAGAGAGCTTCCATTCTCTGTACTTTCTTTCTGTTAGCTGCTTCCAGGTCATCTTGGGGCTTCCTGGCCCCCGCTTTTACACGTACCTGTATGTCACAGGCAGTCTTGACTGCACCATTGGAGTGTTCCACATGTCCATACCAGCGAAGTCTTCTCTCTTTCAGGATGAGGTCCAGGTCCACATTGCCAAGACGCTCAAGTAACTCACTGGACCTGATGGTGAGGGTGTCCTGTGGCTTGACATTGCAGATCTGTCTGATCATTGCCCTGTCATTTCGCTGTAGACGTTGGAGGTTTGGCTTTGTCAATGGCCATATCTCACTGGCATGGAGCATTGCGCTCCGCACACAAGAGCTATACACACGGCCACGTGTCTTGAACGAGAGGTGGCGGGAAGAGAGAACTGGCAGCAACTCCTTGAATTTCTTCCAGGCTGTTTTCACACGTGATATAGTTGAAAGGTCGCAACCACCCGCTGCAGAGAGCATATCACCTAGGTAGCACAAGGAGGTTACAACCTCCAGCTTGTCAGATCCGACTTGGACTTCCCTCTGTGGTCTGCCATCTAAGGGGCGTGCAGTTCCTTGGCACCGTGTAAACCTGTAATCAGGGTCCTCTATCAAGCTTTTGAGCCCACTGCATTTCTTGTGCACCCAGAACTTGCAGCCATTACAAAAGATACTGTTGCTGTCCACTCCAGTGCGACATACAGCGCATGGGAACTGGCCTGTACTCTGCAAGAGGTCCAGACCTGTACAACAGATCATGATCTTTGTCTTTCCTGCATTCACTCTCAGCCCTTTCGCCTCCATTGCATCTTTCCAAGTTAAGAGCCTCCTGACACATTCCTCAAGGGATTCAGCTATGATGACAAGATCATCAGCATACAGGTCCTCCCAGGGGACTGCAGAGCGGAACTCGCATGACAAGGCTTCAAGCACAATGATGAAATGACAAGGTTATCAGCATACAGGTCCTCCCAGGGGACTCCAGAGCGGAACTCGCATGACAAAGCTTCAAGCACAATGATGAAAAGCAATGGGCTGAGAACAGAGCCTTGATGTAGACCCACCTTCACCTCGAATTCATCAATGTAACCATCACCAACGCACACACGGCTCCAAGCATTAGCATACATCCCTCGGACCAGTTTCACAATCCACTCGTCCACTCCAAAGTAGAAGTAAAACAAAGATCAGGAATCGATACAATTAACTTACTCCACCCATAAAAGACACCAAAGGGAAAGAAATACAAACATTAAGCGACCAGACCATAATGGAAACCTAAACAAAGGAAGGCCATATGGACAGTTACTTTCCCACAAAATGGCCATCCAAAATTAAAAGACACAAGTGATACACACAGTAAGTAACAAACAACAACATAAATAAATCGCCACAGAAGAACCGCCTTGGAACTTTGTGCCCACCAGATGACTTTCCGAGGCACTCGATCAAATACCTTCTCCAGGTCTACAAAAGCCATGTAGAGTCTCCTGTTGGCCGCCAGATACTTCTCTTGCAGCTGCCGTACAACAAAAATTGCGTCTGTTGTGCCTCTTCCTGGGACGAAGCCAAACTGGGAATCGTCGATGGACACCAATTTCCTGATGAGGCCATCCACAATCCTCTCCAGGACTTAATGACCTGTTTTGTCAGCTTGAGACCCCGGTAGTTGCCCCGTTCCAATGCATAGCCCTTGCCTTTGTAGAGACAAACAATGAAACTCTGTTCCCAGTCAGAAGGTACCTTCCCATCACAGATGATTGCAGCTGCAAGGTCGCGGATTATCAAGGCATCCGCATCACCTGCAGCTCTTATCATCTCCACCACTATACCAGAGGGACCCGGTGCTTTGCCAGTCGGTCAAACTAACTGCATGCTTAAAACTAGGTTGAACGAGCATTATCGTAGAATGAGTAAGCCTAAGAAAACTGACACTTTCTTGTACCGTCACTTTCGATGTACAGGTCATTCTGTAAATAACATTATTATACAACAAGTGGAAACACTTTATTACGATGCAAATTCTACATCTAGATTCAAAATCATCAAAAGACATGAGGCTGAACTGAAATGGATAAAAATTTTACAGACCCCTTTTCCACTGGGATTTAATGACAACATTTATCATGAGGGTAATATTTCCAAATGCCGGACTTTTATATTTTCTCGCTCCTGGAATGTCGAAAACGCAGAACTAGATCTCACGGCACCAGGAAAAATGGTAACTTTAAACGTAAATCACATGCGTTTAAACGAAACAATACTATACTGAAGTGACTGTCAATTATATTATTAAATCATGGACGCCACTCTATGCTTTCATTTTTAAGTTCATTACCTGTTTCTGTTTTACGTCTTCTGGACACCGAGGCGAATAAATTCTACAATAGTTCTAATCAGTTATATGATGCGGCTCTCTTAACTAGAGGCTATACTCAGCATACTCCCCGTCCTTACATTGATTCTGAAATTAATCATAAACGCCATTTCTTCAGAATATCCTCCATTAATAAGGGTATGGATTTTATAGATTTGCCCAGTATCTTCCGTGAGAAATCGGCGCTTTCTTCCATTCCTGCTTATTTTCAAAATACTGAAACACCTATAACTTGCTATAGATATAACAAACCTGTTAGATCTATCATTTTTAATTTCAATAAACTTGTTTCAGATCTTGATATTGATACTAATACTCCTGATTCTTGTGATTGTAAAAACTCAAGTGTATTGCTATCCTGCTGCTGGTCATGTAATTACTGGCAATTTGAAAATTATTCCTGATTCTAGGATAAGGAATATAATTTCTAAAGGACCGAAATATCGGTTTCCTTCTAAAATTGATTTCAGTAAATGTAGAGATGAAATCGCTGCTTCCTTGAATGAATTCGGTAATCGATGGTGTAAGCGAGAGTATGTTGAGCATAAAGCCCTTAAGGACTGGAAACTTAGCATTTTAAAACTAGTGAATAAACGCATTTCTTTCTATTCTCAAAATAATAACTTATTACCTCCTAAGCCCAAGACGTCTTTACGTCATCTTAAACTAGGTATTCAAGAATTTCATAAGAAGTTTGTTTTGGCCCCTGCAGACAAGGCCGCTAACAACGTCGTCGTAGTGTGACGGCTCCACTATGTTAACACGCTTAAGCAGGAGCTTGGTGGTACTGAGGCCTATGAACTTCAGCCTTTAGCTGAAGAGAGATCTATAGTAGATAAACATGTTTGTCATTCAGCCACCAAGTTTGCTGTGTGTGTTACCTAAGGCCAAGACAAGCTTCCTACGCTATACTGGTTACCAAAACTTCATAAAAGACCTTACAAAGCACGGTTTATTGCAAATTCTAGCTCTTGCACTACCACTGAACTTTCTAAATTGTTAACTTCCTGTCTTACTGTGATTAAAACGCATTTGATTAAATATTGTGATAAAGTCTTTGAAAGATCAGGGAGAAATCTGTTTTGGTCTATAAAAAATTCGAATCAGTTTTAAATAAATTGAAATCCAGACATTTTCGTGCTTCAAGTCTGTCTACTTACGATTTTTCCACTCTTTACACTACACTTCCTCATAATCTTATAAAAGAAAAGCTCAATGATTTAATTGAATGGGCTTTTCACAGAGGAGATTCTCTCTATCTTGCATGTAATGTCAGTAATGCAATTTTCACTTATAAAGAGCATAAGAATTATACACTTTGGTCATGTCAGAAAGTGTGTGATGCCCTCACCTTTCTACTTGACAATATTTATATTAGATTCGGTACTAAGTTATTTAGACAAATTGTGGGTATTCCGATGGGTACGAATTGCGCACCTCTTGTGGCTGATCTGTTCTTGTACTGTTATGAAAGAGACTACATGTTGTCGCTTTCCATTGATAACCAATCTGAAATTATTGAAGCTTTTAGCTCCACTTCTAGATATTTAGATGATTTATTAAATATTGATAATACCTATTTCGATGGTTTGATCAGTCAGATTTACCCCCCTGAACTTTAGTTAAATAAAGCAAATTCTTCTGATACCGAGGCCCCGTTTTTGGATTTACATCTATCTATTGTAGATGGGTTTGTTTCGTGCAAAATTTATGATAAACGCGATGACTTTGATTTTGAGATTGTAAATTTTCCTTTTTGGATGGTGATGTTCCTCGTGCGCCATCCTATGGCGTTTATATTTCGCAATTAATTTGATTTGCTAGAGTGTGTAGTCATGTAACTGAATTCAACACTCGTAATAAATTATTAACGGCTAAACTCCTTAATCAGGGTTATCGGTACCATAAACTACGCAAAGCCTTTTCAAGATTTTATAGAAGCCATTCTGATCTAATTTCAAAATTCAATATTTTTGACTTAAATCTCTTCTGCAACAAGGTCTATCGGAACCCGAATTTTATGGTGACTTAGTATATAAATTCAGAAAAATATATAACTGCAATGACTTCAGCACCCAATTTCATAAAATCATTCTTCGATATAAAAAGATTGGGTACAACATGGATGTTATACGACAGACTGCATGCATGGTAGTTAACCCAATCACGGTTGGCAACTTTGCTTCCCTCTTTAATTGCACGCCGGTGGGTCAGGCCTCAGATTCTATGACGGCTCCAACATAAAGGCTTATTGAGAATTAGAGAGATCTAATTCTTGGTAATGTTGGTTGGTGCCTGATGCTCTGTCTCTGGTAGGGCCCATCGGAGTCTAACTGTTGGTTTTCTTTTGCTCCAGCATTTCAGTGGTTTCTTGCTGTCGAGTTGTCACCGTTCTCTCACCTCTGTTGTTATTTGATTTTTTTTTTTTTTTTTGGTGTTCACGGAGATGTTGCACTGATGAGTTAGGAGGCCTTCATGCGGACTGAACAAATTATTTGTCTAAATCGCGACAGAAGTAAGGGCAAGGATTGTGGCCACGTAAAATGGATTTAAGCCCCCCAGTGGAAATCTTTCCACTGACCGTTCCAAGGCGGCTCTTCTGTGGCGGTTTATTTATGTTGTTGTTTGTTAACTTACTGTGTGTATCACTTGTGTCTTTTTATTTTGGATGGTCATATGGCCATTTTGTCGGAAAGTAACTGTCCTTATGGCCTTTCTTTGTTTAGGTTTCCATTATGGTCTGGTCGCTTAATGTTAGTGTTTCTTTCCCTTTGGTGTCTTTGATGGGTGGAGTAAGTTAATTGTATCGATTCCTGATCTTTGTTTTACTTCTACTTTTCATCTGAGAGATAGCCTTCTTAACCATATCAATAATGAATGGGATGGGTGGCCCTTCCACTGGTGGTTCATCAGACAGGTGGTCTGGGTCCCAGTCGAACTCAACATTGAGTAGCCTATGGTAGTGTTCTAACCAGGCCCTCTGCTTCGAGTCTTCACTCATTGACATCTCCCCTGCACTATTCTTTACTGGTTTGTAACCTACAGCATCGGCATTCTCTCTTCTCACCTGGTTAGCAAGGCGGTATACTTCTGAGGACTTAGGGTCAATATTCCAGTAGATCTCCTTCTCAGCTTCTTGGCGAGCATGGTGCACCGCACGTCTGGCTATGCGTTTGGTCGCAAGATATGATGCACGGGTGCCCTTACCAGTCTTCCAAGCTTTAAAGGCTTGCCGCTTGGCTGCAATGACCTTATTAACATGCTCATTCCACCACCAGGGTTCGCGATGCAAGCGGTGGGGCCGAGTTGTGCCACACACCTCTTCAGTTGTCTTGAGCAGACTGGTCTTGATGCTGTTCCATATATCCTCAGTGGTAGCATCTGCTACACCTGCTGAACTCTCACATGCTGGCTGAAAACCTCCTCGAAATGATTTCTTGTCTGAGATTCTTTCAGCTTCCAAACTTTAAGTCTGGGGGTGAACTTGCGCTTGGGTTTTGGTGGCACATCAATCCTCATGTCGCATATGAGTAGCTGATGTTGCACAATCTTTGTAGAAGTCCACCAGATGAAGCTTCATACAAAATATCAAAGACCTGGGCCTTGTGGATTCAGAGAAGAAGATTTTTAAATATTTTCCCTATATAAGCCTATGAAAACAACAAAAGGGCCCCGGGGCAGGGGTATTTTTGACCCTATGGCTATAATTTGAACAATCTTGATAGAGGTCCACTGGATGAAGCTTCATACCAAATATCAAAGACCTTGGCCTTGCGGTTTCAGAGAAGAAAATTTTTAAAGATTTTTCCTATATAAGCCTATGTAAAACCAAAGGTCCCCGGGGCGGGGGTATTTTTGGCCCCAAGGCTATAATTTGAACAATCTTGGTAGAGGTCCACTAGATGAAGTGTCATACCAAATATCAAAGGCCTGGGCCATGCGGTTTCAGAGAAGATTTTTAAAATTGTCAGTGAAAAAATATATTTTTAGCTACTGTGACCTAGATGTGCAACGGACCAGAACCATTTGAAGAACTTTGAAAGGGGACCACCTAAGGATTATTCCTGTGAAGTTTGGCCAAAATCCGATCAGTAGTTTAGGAGGAGATGTTGTTTGAGGAAAGTTTACGCACGCACGCATGCACGCATGATGGACGAGGGACAAGGGACAAAAAGTGATCCCAAAAGCTCACCTCGTCACTACGTGACAGGTGAGCTAAACAAGAGGGTCATGATGGCCCTGGATCGCTCACCTGATCCATAGATTAATAAGTGGGCCCCGGGGAGGGCCATTACTGACACCAGGGCTATAATGTGCATAAGTTTAGGGAGGTCTAAAAAGGTGAAGGTTCATACCAAATATCAACAAAGGCTATAATTTTAACAATCTTGGCAAAGGTCCAATAGATGAAGCTAAACACCAAATATCAAAGACCTGGGCCTTGCTGTTTCAGAGAAGAAGATTTTTTTAAAGATATTCCCTACATAAGCCTATGTAAAACCAAATAACCCCGGGGCGGAGGCATTTTTGGCCTCAGGGCTATAATTTAAACAATCTTGATAGAGGTCCACTAGATGAAGCTTCACACCAAATATCCAAGACCTGGGCATTGCTGTTTCAGAGAAGAAGATTTTTCAAAGATTATCTCTATATAAGTCTATGTAAAACCAAAGGGCCCGAGGGCGGGGGCACTTGTGGCCCGAGGGCTATAACTTGAACAATCTTGGTAGTGGTCCACTAGATGAAGCTCCATACCAAAATATCAAATACATGGGCCTTGCAGTTTAAGAGAAGAAGATTTTTAAATATTTCCCTATATAAGTCTAGGGTCTCGGGGCGGGGTAATTTTTGGCCCCAGGGCTATAATTTGAACAATCTTGATAGAGGTCCACTAGATGAAATTTCACACCAAATATCAAAGACCTAGGCCTTGTGGTCTCACAGAAGAAAATTTTTAAAGATTTTCCCAATATAAGTCTATGTAAAACCAAAGGGCCCCGAGGCGGGGGCATTTTTGGTCTCAGGGCTATAATATGAACAATCTTTGTAGAGGTCCACTAGATGAAGCTTCAAAACAACTATCAAAGACCTAGGCCTTGTGGTTTCAGGGAAGATTTTTCAAGATTTTTCCTATAGAAGTCTATGTAAAACCAAAGGGACCCGGAGTGGGGCCATTTTTGCCCCAGGGCTATAATTTCAACAATCTTTGTAGGGGTCCACAAGATGAAGCTTCATACCAAATATCAAAGACCTGGGCCTTGCGGTTTCAGAGAAGAAGATTTTTCAAGATTTTCCATATATAAGTCTATGTAAAACCAAAGGGTCCCAGTGCAGGGGCATTTTGGCCCCAGCACTATAATTTGAACAATCTTGGTAGGGGTCCACTAGATGAAGCTTCATTCCAAATAGCAAAGGCCTGGGCCTTGCGGTTTCAGAGAAAAAGATTTTTAAAGATTTTCCCTATATAAGCCCATGTAAAACCAAAGGGCCCCGTGGCGGGGCATTTTTGGCCCCAGCACTATATTTTGAACAATCTTGGTAGGGGTCCACTAGATGAAGCTTCATACCAAATATAAAAGACCTGGGCCTTGTGGTTTAAGAGAAGAAGATTTTTTAAGTTTTCGGTGAAAAACTATTTTGGCTCCTGTGACCTAGGTGTGCAACGGACCGGAACCATTTGAACAACTTTGAAAGGGGACCACCTCATGATCATTCCTGTGAAGATTGGTCAAAATCCGACCAGTGGTTTAGGAGGTGATGTCTTTTGTAGTTTACGCACGGATGACTGACAAAAAGTGATCCTAATAAAAAACACAAGAGGGCCATGATGGCCCTGGATCGCTCACCTGATCCATAGAGTAACAAATGGGCACCGGGGAGGGTCATTATTGACCCCAGGGTTATAATGTGCATAATGTTGAGGGAGGTCTAAAAAGGTAAAGCTTCATACCAAATATCAACAAAGGCTATAATTTGAACAATCTTGGCAAAGGTCCACTAGATGAAGCTACACACCAAATATCAAAGACCTGGGCAGGGATACAGACTAAGCATTTTGCTTTAGACGCCAAGATTACCTTAAATCCAAATTTTACAGTAAGTTAATAGGAATTTTTATTCGAAACTTAGGCGCCCAGGCCAAAACTTAGGCGTCTTGGGCAACTGGGCGCCTGTTAGTCTGCATCCCTGCTGGGCCTTGTGGTTTCAGAAAAGAAGATTTTTTCATAGATATTCCCTACATAAAACTATGTAATACCAAATGGCCCCGGGGAGGGGGCATTTTTGGCCTCAGGGCTATAATTTAAACAATCTTGATAGAGGTTCACTAGATGAAGCTTCACACCAAATATCAAAGACCTGGGCCTTGCTGTTTCAGAGAAGAAGACTTTCAAAGATTATCTCTATATAAGTCTATGTAAAACCACAGGGCCCCGGGGCAGGGGCATTTGTGGCCCGAGGGCTATAATTTGAACAATGTTGGTAGAGGTCCACTAGATAAAGCTCCATACCAAATACAAAAGACATGGGCCTTGCAGTTTCAGAGAAGAAGATTTTTAAAGATTTCCGTATATAAGTCTACATAAAACCAAAGGGTCTCGGGGTGGGGGAATTTTTGGCCCCATGGCTATAATTTGAACAATCTTGACATAGGTCCACTAGATAAAAGTTCACACCAAATATCAAAGACCTAGGCCATATGGTTTCACGGAAGAAGATTTTTCAAGATTTACCTTATATAAATCTATGCAAAACCAAAGGGCCCCGGGATGGGGGTATTTTTGGCCCCAGGTCTATAATTTGAACAATCGAGGTAGAGGTCCACAAGATGAAGCTACATACCAAATATCAAAGCCCTGGGCCTTGCAGTTTCAAAGAAGATTTTTAAAGATTTTTCCTATATAAGCCTATGCAAAACCAAAGGGCCCCGGGATGGGGGCATTTTTGGCCCCAGCACCATAATTTGAACAATCTTGGTAGGGCTCCACTAGATGAAGCTTCATACCAAATATCAAAGACTTGGGCCTGGCGGTTTCACAGAAGAAGATTGTAAAACCAAAGGTCCCCGGGGCTGGGGCATTTTTGGTCCCAGCACTATAATTTGAACAATCTTGGTAGGGGTCCACTAGATGAAGCTTCATACCAAATATTAAAGACCTGGGCCTTGCGGTTTCAGAGAAGAAGATTTTTAAAGATTGTCCCTATACAAGCCCATGTAAAACCAAAGGGCCCTGGGGTGGGGCATTTTTTGCCCCAGCACTATAATCTGAACAATCTTGGTAGGGGTCCACTAGATGAAGCTTCATACCAAATACTAAAGACCTGGGCCTTGCGGTTTCAGAGAAGGAGATTTTTTAAGTTTTCGACGAAAAAAAAATCTATTTTTGACTCCTGGGACCTATATGTGTAACGGACCGGAACCATTTGAACAACTTTGAAAGGGGACCACCTAAGGATCATTTCTGTGAAATTTTGTCAAAATCAGATCAGTGGTTCAGGAGAAGATGTCATTTGAAGTAATTGTTTACGCACGCATGGATGGACGCATGTACGCACGCAGTGACGGACAACGGACAAAAAGTGATCCCAAAAGCTCACCTCGTCACTACCTGACGGTGAGCTAAAAAGTGGCAACCGAATCCGCTGAGATACATGTCTCACCTGACAAGTCAGTCTTAGTTTTGGAAAAAATTAGGATTTTATGTGGCAAAAGATATACAAGAGGGCCCAGAGGGCCCTGATTCGCTCACCTGAATGTCACTGTCTCTAGTACATTCTATTTTTAGCTCTGGTGGCCATCTTGTTGATCAGAGTGGAACGATCTTAGCTATTTTGGTAGGGTGTCCCTAGGCAACATTCCTTTGAAGATTGAATCAAATTGACCCAAGGGTTTAGGAAGAGTTCGCATTTGAAGCAAATTTACAATGTTTTTCTATTTTTAGCTCTGGCGGCCATATTGTTCATCGGAGCAAGACCATTTTAGCTATTTTGGTAGAGTCATCTAAGCAACATTTCTATGAAGTTTGAATGTAAATGGCCCAAGGGTACAGGAGGAGTTGTCGTTTGAAGATTTTTTTCTATTTTTAGCCCTGGTGGCCATCTTGTTTAACAGAGTTGAATGATTTTAACTATTTTGGTAGGCAGTCACCTGGGCAACATTCCTGTGAAGTTTGAAGCAAATTTACAATGTTTTTCTATTTTAGCTCTGGTGGCCATTTTGTTCATTGGAGCGGGATCATTTTAGCTAATATGGTATAGGGTCAATGACATAATATTCCTGTGAAGTTTGAATCAAATTGGCCCAAGGGGTAAGGAGGAATTGTCGTTTGAAGAATTTTTCTATTTTTATCTCTGGCGGCCATCTTGTTAGTCAGAGCGGAACAATTTTAGCTATTTTGGTAGGGAGTCAACCACATAATAGTCCTGTGAAGCTTGAATCATATTGACCCAAGGGGTAAGGAGGAGTTTTCGTTTGAAGATTTTTTCTATTTTTAGCTCTGGCGGCCATCGTGTTCGCCGCATTGAACGATTTTAGCTATTTTGGTAGGGAGTCACCTAACTAACATTCCTGTGAAGTTTGAATCAAATTGGCCCAAGGGTTGAGGAGGAGTTCGGGTTTTGACGTAAATTTACAAAGTTTTTCTGTTTTTAGCTATGGTGGCCATAGCTAAAAATTGAACAATAGTTTCCATCTGATCTGCCCTAAAACAAAATGCATCTTTTCCCCCAACCTGATAATGCTTCTCATGAAATTTAATCATGATTGGCCAACTGGCTTTAAAGATATACTTAGTTGAAAATTTGAATGGACGGCGGACGACGGATCATTGTCATACTAATACCTCACGAGCCTTCGGCTCAGGTGAGCTAACAAAGGCTATAATTTGAACAATCTTGGCAAAGGTCTACTAGATGAAGCTACACACCAAATATCAAAGACCTGGGCCCTGCAGTTTCAGAGAAGAAGGTTTTTTTTAAGATATTCCCTACATAAAGTAGAAGTAAAACAAAGATCAGGAATTGATACAATTAACTTACTCCATCCATAAAAGACACCAAAGGGAAAGAAATACAAACATTAAGCGAGCAGACCATAATGGAAACCCAAACAAAGGAAGGCCATATGGACAGTTACTTTCCCACAAAATGGCCATATGGCCATCCAAAAATAAAAAGACACAAGCGATACACACAGTAAGTAACAAACAACAACATAAATAAATCGCCACAGAAGAGCCGCCTTGGAACGGTCAGTGGAAGATTTCCACTGGGGGGCTTAAATCGATTTAACGTGGCCACAATCCTCGCCCTTACTTCCGTCGCGATTTAGACAAATAATTTGTTCAGTCCGCATGAAGGCCTCCTAACTCATCAGTGCAACATCTCCGTGAACACAGAAATCAAAGAACCACAGAGGTGAGACAACGGTGAGGACTCGACAGCAAGAAACCACTGAAATGCTGGAGCAAAAGAAAACCAACAGTTAGACTCCGATGAGCCCGACCAGAGACAGAGCATCAGGCACCAACCAACATTATCTCTTTAATTTTCAATAAGCCTTTACGTTGGAGCCGTCATCGAATCTGAGGCCTGACCCACCGGCGTGCAATTAAAGAGGGAAGCAAAGTTGCCAACCGTGATTGGGTTAACTACCATGCATGCAGTCTGTCGTATAATATCAATGTTGTACCCAATCTTTTTATATCGAAGAATGATTTTACGAAATTGGGTGCTGAAGTCATTGTGGTTATTTATTTTTCTGAATTTATATACTAAGTCACCATAAAATTCGGGTTCCGATAGACCTTGTTGCAGAAGAGATTTAAGTCCAATATTGAATTTTGAAATTAAATCAGAATGGCGTCTATAAAATTTTGAAAAGGCTTTGCGTAGTTTATGGTACCGATAACCCTGATTAAGGAGTTTAGCTGTTAATAATTTATTACGAGTGTTGAACTCAGTTACATGACTACACACTCTAGCAAATCGGATTAATTGCGAAATATAAACGCCATAGGATGGCGCACGAGGAACATCACCATCCAAAAAAGGAAAATTTACAATCTCAAAATCAAAGTCATCGCGTTTATCATAAATTTTGCACGAAACAAATCCATCTACAATAGATAGATGTAAATCCAAAAACGGGGCCTCGGTATCAGAAGAATTTGCTTTATTTAACTGAAGTTCTAGGGGGTAAATCTGACTGATCAAACCATCAAAATAGGTATTATCAATATTTAATAAATCATCTAAATATCTAGAAGTAGAGCTAAAAGCTTCAATAATTTCAGATTGGTTATCAATGGAAAGCGACAAAATGAAGTCTCTTTCATAACAATACAAGAACAGATCAGCCATAAGAGGTGCGCAATTAGTACCCATCGGAATACCCACAATTTGTCTAAATAACTTAGTACCGAATCTAATATAAATATTGTCAAGTAGAAAGGTGAGGGCATCACACACTTTCTGACATGACCAAAGTGTATAATTCTTATGCTCTTTAGAAGTGAAAAATGCATTTCTGACATTACATGCAAGATAGAGAGAATCTTCTCTGTGAAAAGCCCATTCAATTAAATCATTAAGCTTTTCTTTTATAAGATTATGAGGAAGTGTAGTGTAAAGAGTGGAAAAATCGTAGGTAGACAGACTAGAAGCACGAAACTGTCTAGATTTCAATTTATTTAAAACCTCATTCGAATTTGTTATAGACCAAAACAGATTTCTTCCTGATCTTTCAAAGACTTTATCACAATATTTAATTACATGCGTTTTAATAGCAGTAAGACAGGAAGTTAATAATTTAGAAAGTTCAGTGGCAGTGTGTTACGAGCCAGGCGTAGCAGAAAGAAAAAAAAGCAAACAAGCCTTTTGGAAAATTTTAAAATTTATTTACAAGTTAACTTTAACCTGTAGAAGTAAGAAAATTAAATGTACTTAGCTCTGTTATGAAATATCCAGAATGAATCTATTTTCCTTGATCCCACAGAATTCACAGTCCAAAATGAAAAGTAATATCCTTTAACAATCCAACACAGAATTTAGAAATAACTTTCCTTATAAGCCCAAACATCAAACTCCAAAGTCTGACTCAATGAGAAAAATCAAGCTCTTTTATAGACCCTAAGATTTCTCTAGAACATTCCAGAAGGCTGTGGAATAAGATGAGGTAATTTTCTAAAAATAATGCAACCCAGAACTTTCTGGAAGGTTCTGAAGTACTTTTCCTTGTAAACATGTTGTTTACAAAAATGAAATTAATCTGTGACTCAGTTTTCTAGAATCTTCTATAAGAAGATTAACAAGATATTTATAGCACTATTAGGTCACAGTGGGGTGCAAGTGGGAATCAGAAAAATAAATTCTTATGCATAACACTCCCCCTCTTCGAGGAAAAGAAAGATTTATGTAATAAAGCTTTCTTTTGCTTTAAGAATAATAAAATATTGAGCATAGCATATAAAATTACATGTATCTTCAATCCACTTTAGTAGGAAAGAAAAACACAACTCCTGACACTGCTCAAACTCTTGAAAGGGCATCAGGGATAATGTTATCTCTCCCTCTGATATGTCTTATGTCTAAATTATACTCTTGTAGCGTAAGACTCCACCTGAGCAACCGCTGATTTTTGTTTTTCATTTTATGTATGAAAGTCAGTGGATTGTGATCACTGAAAACAACAATCGGTGCAGTAGTAGGGGTAAGATAAACTTCGAAATGTTGCAGAGCAAGAATCAGAGACAAGCACTCTTTCTCTATGGTAGAGTAATTTCTCTGATGCTTATTAAACTTTTTGGAAAAGTAGCAAACTGGATGATCCACACCATTTTCATCTTCCTGCAACAAAACACTACCTGCACCTACGTCACTAGCATCTACAGCTAGCTTAAACTCCTTTTCAAAGTTTGGTGCCAAGAGAACTGGTTCACTCTTGAGTATGGCTTTAAGTTTATCAAAAGCATTTTGGCATATTGCATTCCAATGGAATTTTGTTCTTTTGCTGAGCAAATTTGTCAAAGGCTCAGCAATGACAGAGAAATTATTACAGAACTTTCTGTAATAACCAGCCATACCAAGAAATCGCATCAGCTGTCTTTTGCACGTGGGTACGGGAAAATTTGAGATAGCCTCAACTTTAGCATCAATGGGTTTCACATGACCTTGACCTACAACATGACCTAGAAATGTCAAACTTGCATGGCAGAATTCACTTTTAGCAAGATTGATTGTCAATTTGGCATTACTCAGTCTGTCAAAGAATGCTCGAATAGTCCCAAGATGTTGATTCCACTGGTTGTTGTATATGATAGCATCATCGATATAAGCACTGCAGCCTTCCAGCCCCGCAATTACCATGTTTATTAAGCGCTGAAATGTTGCCGGAGAGTTTTTCGTTCCAAATGGCATGACTTTATAGTTAAATAATCCGTCTGGTGTTGTGAATGCCAAAACCTCCTTTGCTCTATCTGTAAGTGGAATTTGCCAAAATCCTTTCAGAAGGTCGAATTTCGTTATGTATTTGGCATTCCCGATGTTATCAATGCAGTCATCCATTCTTGGAATAGGAAAGCTATCTGTTTTACTTAAGGAATTAACTTTCCTAAAATCTGTACACATACGATATGTCCCATCAGGTTTTGGTACAAGAATACAAGGAGAACTCCACTCACTTTGGCTTGGTTCAATAAAGTCATTGTCTAATAGATACTGAACTTCTTCTTTAAGATATTTTTGTTTCACAGGATTCATCCTGTATGGGTGTTGTTTTACAGGTTTAGAACCATTTATGTCCACATCGTGAAATATTTTGTCTGTCCGTGTTGGAATGTCAGGAAATAAGTGTTCATATTCAAAAATCAGCTTTCAGTTCATTCCGCTGATTTGGCTCTAGATGTGACAGTTTCTGGTCAAGATTCCTTAGAATGTCAGAATTCTGAAGTTTTGATGATGTGGGATCCGACTTCACTGAATTAATATCCTCAAAGTCATTGTCACACGAATTAAGTGGAACAGAGCTAACTAGATTGACTGATGTTAAAGATGTATTGTCCCTATCTATGTATTCCTTAAGCATGTTAATATGACATAGCTGCTTTAGCTTGCGCCTCCCAGGAGTGTTTATTATGTAATTTACGTCACTGATCTTTTTGACTACAGTGTATGGACCATAATACCTGACCTGCAACGATTTTCCTGGAATAGGCAAAAGAGCTAGTACCTTATCACCTGGTTTAAAATTCCTTTCTTTTTTCCCTATGTCATATAGGTGTTTCATTTTCCTTTGGGCTGACTGAAGATTGGTCCGAGCAGCCTCACAAGCTTTTGAAAGTCTAGTTTTGAAATCAGACACATACTGAAGTAAATTCAGGGAGGTGTCATCATTGGAGAGAAATTTCTCTTTGAGAAGTTTCAAAGGACCTCGAATAGTATGGCCAAATACTAATTCAAATGGACTGAAGCCAAGAGATTCTTGCACAGATTCTCTAACAGCAAATAAAAAGAGATGGATGCCTTCATCCCAATCCTTCTCTGTGTCAAAGCAATATGATCTTATCATGTTTTTCAATGTTTGATGGAATCTTTCAAGGGCGCCTTGACTTTCAGGATGATAGGCCGATGACTTATACTGAACAATGCCAAGTTCATGCATTACTTATTGAAATATTCCAGACATAAAATTTGAGCCTTGGTCT
Source organism: Lucinisca nassula (assembly GCA_963580285.1). Classification (NCBI taxonomy): domain Eukaryota; kingdom Metazoa; phylum Mollusca; class Bivalvia; order Lucinida; family Lucinidae; genus Lucinisca; species Lucinisca nassula. The sequence continues at coordinate 28,758,404 of OY757021.1, read as the reverse complement.
GACTGAATAGATTTAGGAAGCCCAACAAATGTGAAAAACTTCACTAAGGCCTTGACGATTGTCTTAGTTTTGATATTTCTTAGTGGAATGGCTTCAGGAAAACGTGTGGAAGCACACATAATAGTCAATAGATATTCACAACCAGACTTTGTTCTGGGCAAGGGACCCACACAGTCTATAATTATTCGACTGAAAGGTTCATCAAAAGCAGGTATAGGCTGCAAATGAGCCTTAGGTATAGTCTGATTGGGTTTTCCTACCATTTGGCATGTATGGCAGGACCTACAATGCTGAGAAACATCTGATTTTAACCCAGGCCAGTAAAAATGATTAAGAATCTTGTGATAGGTTTTATTGACACCTAAATGTCCTGACATGGGAGTTTCATGTGCCAAGTTTAATATTTCAGGACGGTAAATCCGTGGAACCACTATCTGATGGTTGACAGTCCACTCGTCTTCTGCTGAGACGTCTGGTGGACGCCATTTTCTCATAAGAATGTCATTTTTGACATAATAACAGACTGGGACCTGAGATACTTCCTGCTCATCTAAGGCCCTTTCAAACAAAGGCGAAATCTCAGGATCCTTGTGCTGTTCTATAGCTAGTTGAGACCCGGACATTTTGTCATGGCCTAGATCGAAAGATGAGTTATTCTCATGAAAATCTGTCTGCTTATCAGGCAGGCTTGAAGACAGAGACCTTGTTATCTCGTCATTAAAAGACTGACCCAAAAAGGTATCAGTAAAATCAAAATCCTGTTTCCCTTCAGTTTGCTTGGCCTTACGTGTCATAGCCCTTGTGACTGCACAGGACGGATAAAGATCAGGAATTTCCTGCTCAATGGGATCAGGTGGTTGATCAGTGCAAGGATTAGTAGTCAAAAGTGGGTTTACCACAACCTTATCTCCAGCTAAGTCATTGCCTAGCAACAAATGGACACCTTTAAAAGGTAAAGAAGGTCTAATACCAACAGCCACTGAACCGGATAGGATACCAAGTCTGATGACAAATAAACGTTATGAAGCGGAACATTAACAAATCCACATTCCACACCCTGAATAAGGACACTTTGGCCCAAAGAAGTCTTCTCAGAAAAAGGCAGAGTATCTGCTAGAATAAGAGATTGAGAAGCTCCAGTATCTCGTAAGATTTTGATAGGGGTAGGAAGGGCATAACTGTCACCATTTAGTGACACAAAACCATCTGATAAGAATGGTTCATAAGTATCCATAACTGAATCTGTCTCAGATAATTTGATATCAGAAAGAGTTTCCTCCCTTACACAAGACTGTGGTTTTGGCCTTATAGAAGTCAAACCTGTAGGCTTAAGTTCCTCCTGTCTTTCTCTTTCTTTCCTTCGCTTTAATTTTAAACACTCAGAGATCAAATGACCTGTATTTTTACAATAATAACAAACTACTTGAGATTGAGATAAGGGATTCTGGTCTTTGTTTTCACCAGAAGGTTTGGAAAAATTCTGGCTTCTGTTTTCACCAGAAGGTTTGGAAGGATTCTGGCTTTTATTTTCACCAGAAAGTTTGGGCATAGTACTAGATGTATGGCTATAACTACCAGAAGGATTACTGGGATAGAATCTTGGACCTGTCTGTGGATTATAAGGTTTTCGAGGATAAGGCCTGTTCACAAATGAGACTTTATGAGTCAAAGCATAATCATCTGCCAAACGAGAAGCTTCCTCCAAAGTTTCAACCTGTCTCTCATCGAGAAAAGATTTAATGTCTGAATTTATGCACCGTTTGAACTCTTCAACAAGGACAAGCTGTCTAAGTTTGTCATGATCAGAGCCTACTTTTTTAGAAGAACACCACCTATCAAATAGCTGTTCTTTGGTTCGAGCAAATTCTACATGGGTCTGGGACATTTCTTTTTTACAATTCCTAAATTTCTGCCTGTAAGCCTCAGGGACCAACTCATATGCTTTAAGAATAAGCTCCTTAACCAGATCATAGTCTGAGCTTTGGTCGACAGTTAGCTGAGTGTAAATGTCTCGAGCCTTTCCAACAACAACGCTTTGCAAAAGTAAGGTCCAGTGCTCTTTTGGCCATTTTAAATTTTCTGCAACTTTTTCAAAATGCAAAAAATACTTATCTACCTCTTTTTCCTGAAATGGCGGAACTAATCTGATGTGTTTTGTGGCATCAAAGTAACTGCCAGAGTCAAAAACAGGGGTAGGTTTCACCCTATCTTGACCCTGGAGTTCCATTTCCTTCATCTTTAATTGAAATTGCCATTTTTCTCTTTCTATTTCAAGTCGCTCTTCTTTTTCTAATGTTTCTTTCTGAAGGCGTTCCTCCATTTCTCTTTGTTTTTCTTCCTGTTCTATTTTTTCTTTTCGAATTCGTTCTTCCATTTCTAATCTTTCCATCTGCATTTGTCTCTGCATTTCTCTTTCTTTTTCCTTCTCTCTTTCTTCCATTTCTAATCTTAACTTCTCCAATTCAATTTGCCTTCCTATTTCAATTTGTCTCATTTGTAATTCAGTATGTGAAACCATAATGAGAGACAAAGCAGATGGATCGAAAAGTTCTTCATCAACAAAAAACTGTACCAAAATATTCTTAATTTCATGCTTCTTCATGCTTGTTTTGACAGCAGTGACCCCATAATGGGAAGCAATATCTAACAAATCTGTCCTTTTGGCCAGATTAAACAACTCCTGAGTAGGCTGAGCCAAAAAGCTTCTCAAATCAAACGACATGTTTGCTTTTTTATTTGTTTTATAAAGTATTTATGGAAATACAGATTGAGGTTAATTTGACAAAGTTTTTTTTTTTTTTTGAAATGACAAGCCCAACAAGAATTTCACATGAAATGACAAGTACTATTTCACCTGAAATGTCAGTTCACATGAAATGACAATCCCCTATATGCCTATAGGGAAATACCAATCCCGTGAAGCAACTGCCAAGTCTATTTGCTAAGAAATGACAATTACCTACCGTCACATGAAATGTCGGTTTTAAAATGCTCAAATGGTTTTATCCCGGACGAGCCCCCAATTTCTGTTACGAGCCAGGCGTAGCAGAAAGAAAAAAAAGCAAACAAGCCTTTTGGAAAATTTTAAAATTTATTTACAAGTTAACTTTAACCTGTAGAAGTAAGAAAATTAAATGTACTTAGCTCTGTTATGAAATATCCAGAATGAATCTATTTTCCTTGATCCCACAGAATTCACAGTCCAAAATGAAAAGTAATATCCTTTAACAATCCAACACAGAATTTAGAAATAACTTTCCTTATAAGCCCAAACATCAAACTCCAAAGTCTGACTCAATGAGAAAAATCAAGCTCTTTTATAGACCCTAAGATTTCTCTAGAACATTCCAGAAGGCTGTGGAATAAGATGAGGTAATTTTCTAAAAAATAATGCAACCCAGAACTTTCTGGAAGGTTCTGAAGTACTTTTCCTTGTAAACATGTTGTTTACAAAAATGAAATTAATCTGTGACTCAGTTTTCTAGAATCTTCTATAAGAAGATTAACAAGATATTTATAGCACTATTAGGTCACAGTGGGGTGCAAGTGGGAATCAGAAAAATAAATTCTTATGCATAACATAGTGCAAGAACTAGAATTTGCAATAAACCATGCTTTGTAGCCTATGTAAAACCAAATGGCCCCGGGGCGGGGGCATTTTTGGCCTCAGGGCTATAATTTAAACAATCTTGATAGAGGTCCACTAGATGAAGCTTCACACCAAATATCAAAGACCTGGGCCTTGCTGATTCAGAGAAGAAGATTTTCAAAGATTATCTCTATATAAGTCTATGTAAAACCAAAGGGCCCCGGGCGGATGCATTTGTGGCCCGGGGGCTATAATTTGTTTTAATCTTGGTAGAGGTCCACTAGATGAAGCCCCATACCAAATATCAAAGACATGGCCTTGCAGTTTCAGTGAAGAAGATTTTTAAGGATTTCATTATATAAGTCTATGTAAAAACAAAGGGTCTCGGAGCGGGGGCATTTTTGGCTCCAGGGCTATAATTTGAACAATCTTGATAGAGGTCGACTAGATGAAATTTCACACCAAATATCAAAGACCTAGGCCTTGTGGTTTCATAGAAGAAGATTTTTAAAGATTTTCATTATATAAGTCTATGTAAAACCAAAGGGCCCCGGAGCGGGGGAATTTTTGGCCCCAGCACTACAATTTGAACATTCTTGGTAGGGGTCCACTAGATGAAGATTTCATTATATAAGTCTATGTAAAAACAAAGGGTCTCGGAGCGGGGGCATTTGTGGCCCGCGGGCTATAATTTGACCAATCTTGTTGAGGTCCACTAGATGAAACTCAATACCAAATATCAAAGGCCATGGCCTTGCAGTTTCAGAGAAGAAGATTTCCGTATATAAGTCTATGTAAAACCAAAGGGTCTCGGGCGGGGGCATTTTTGGCCCCGCACTAGAATTTGAACAATCTTGATAGAGGTCCACTAGATGAAATTTCACACCAAATATCAAAGATCTAGGCCTTGTGGTTTCAGAGAAGAAGATTTTTAAGAATTTCCCTATATATGCCTATGTAAAACCAAAGAGCCCCGGGGTGGGGGCTTTTTTGGCCCCAGCACTATAATTTGAACAATCTTGGTAAGGGTCCACTAGATGAAGCTTCATACCAAATAGCAAAGACCTGGGGCTTGTGGTTTCAGTGAAGAAGATTTTTAAAGATTTTCCCTATATATGCCTATGTAAAACCAAAGGGCCACGTGGCGGGGGAATTTTTGGTCTCAGGGCTATAATTTGAACAATCTTGGTAGAGGTCCACTAGCTGAAGCTTCATAATAAATATCAAAGACCTAAGCCTTGTGGTTTCAGAGAAGAAGATTTTTCAAGATTTTCGCTATATTAGTCTATGTAAAACTAAAGGGCCCTGGAGCGGGGGCATTTGTGGCCCGAGGGCTATAATTTGAACAATCTTGGTAGACGTTCACTAGATGAAGCTCCATACCAAATATCAAAGACCATGACCTTGCAGTTTCAGAGAAGAAGATTTTTAAAGATTTTCCCTATGTAAGTCTATGTAAAACCAAAGGGCAACATGGCGGGGGCATTTTTGGTCTCAGGGCTATAATTTGAACAATCTTGGTAGAGGTCCACTAGCTGAAGCTTCATAACAAATATCAAAGACCTAAGCCTTGTGGTTTCAGAGATTTTTCAAGATTTTCCCTATATAAGTCTATGTAAAACCTAAGGGCCCCGGAACGGGGGCATTTTTGGCTCCATGACAAATTTTTATAATCTTGGTAGAGGTCCACAAGATGAAACTTCATACTTAATATCAAATATCTGGGCCTTGTAGTTTCAGAGAAGACGATTTTTAAATATTTTCCCTATAAGCCTATGTAAAACCAAAGGGCCCCGGGGAGGGGTCATTTTTGGCACCAGCACTATAATTAGAACAACCTTGGTAGGGGTACACAAGATGAAGCTTCATACCAAATATCAAAGACCTTTGGCCTTGCATTTTCAGAGAAGAAGATTTTTAAAGATTTTCCCCAGATAAGCCCATGTAAAACCAAAGGGCCCTGGGGCGGGGGCATTTTTGGCCCCAGCACTTTAATTTGAACAATCTTGGTAAAGGTCCACTAGATAAAGCTTCATACTAAATATCAAAGACCTGGGCCTTGCGGTTTCAGAGAAGAGGATTTTTAAAGATTTTCCCTATATAAACCCATGTAAAACTAAAGGGCCGTGGTGCTGGGGCCATTTTTGGCCCCAGCACTATAATTTGAACAATCTTGGTAGGGGTCCACTAGATGAAGCTTCTTACCAAATATCAAAGACCCGATTCTTGTGGCTTCAGAGAAGAAGTTTTTTTAAGTTTTTGGTAAAAAAAAATCTATTTTGGCTCCTGTGACCTATATGTTCAACAGACTGGAACCATTTGAGCAATTTTGAAAGAGGACCACCTAAGGATCATTCCTGTGAAGTTTGCTCAAAATCCGATCAGTGGTTTAGGAGGAGATGTCGTTTGAAGAAATTGTTCACGGACGCATGGACGGACGCACGACGGACTACTGACGAAAAGTGATCCCAAAAAACCACCTCGCCACTACGCGACAGGTGAGCTAATAAAGCCAGTGGGCCCCGGGGCGGGGCAGTTTTTGGCCCCAGGGCTATAATTTGAACAATCTTGGTAGAGGTCCACTAAGTGAAGCTTCAAACCAAATTATAAAGACCTCAGCCTTCTGGTTTCAGAAAAGAAGATTTTTAAAGGTTTTGCCTATATAAGCCTTTGTAAAACCAGTGGGCCCTGGGGCGGGGTTGTTTTTGGCCCCAGGGCTATAATTTGAACAATCATGGTAGAGGTCCACTAGATGAAGCATCATACCAAATATCAATGACCTAGGCCTTCTGGTTTCAGAGAAGATTTTTTTAAGGTTTTTTTCTTATTTTCCCCTTTTTGTTGCCATAGCAACCAGAGTTCATCATGGAATGGAATTCTTTGAACAACTTTGAGAGAGGACCACCTAAGGATCTTTTCTGCCAAGTTTGGTTAGAATCTGTTTAGTGGTTTAGGAGGAAATTGTTTTAAAGAAATTGTAAACGGGCGGACATACTGACAATGACGGACGGTGACCGATCACAATAGCTCCCCTGGAGCCTTCGGCTCAGGTGAACTCAAAAAGTGTGGACTTACAAACCCACAAACCAACAAACACACAAACAAAGGGACAGTGCAAAAACTATATGCCCTCCTACGGGGGCATAAAAACATGCATCAGCCATTTCATCATGAGGATTCCAAATATGATTTTTCAAAACCCTTGCATACATCCTTCTAAAGTTATGTTATGCATGCATCAAAAAGCGTAACAGATGGATGGATGAAAGCCCCAGAAGCAATATACCCCTCCAGGCATAACAAGAGGCTCAATGAGCCTAACCGCTCACCTGAGGAACATTTTAGTTAGCTGTTTGACTCATGGTCTTTGAGCATAATTTTTTTTTTTTTTGAAGTTCTTCCTGATGGAACACGGCATTGTCAATTTGGACCCTAGGGGCAGGTTTGGTAGGATTAATGTAGGGGACCACTTGACATTGCTACATGCTTAATAGCTGGCCTCAGTGGCTCAGTCGGATGCGCGTCTGACTGATGATCAGGAGGACACGGGTTTGACTCCCGCCGGGGTCGGCAACATTCTTTCGTGGAGATTGATCATGAAATCTTTTCTACGGTCATTCTCTCCCTTCCGCTGATTCAAGAAGGGCAGTTGTCAGTTTCTGGCGAAAGAATGTGCACTGTACTGGTTAACCACTTACGTATAAGCCTGCCCAGGAAAGTGTTGATAGGTAAACTGACTGGCTCAAAAATGACCTAAATAGTGTTGACTGGGCCGTAAAACTCCAATACAAACAATTCATGCTTAATATGTAAGCTCTGGGCCTAGTGGTTTCAGAGAAGAACATTTTTGAAGTTTCTTTTTTTTTTTTATTATAAGTCTATGGGGGCTAAGGGGCCCCGGGGCGTGGCCAGTTTAGACCCCAGGTGAATGATTGGCACAATTTATGTAGGGGACCACTTGGAATTGCTACATGCGTAATATGTAAGCTCTGGGCCTAGTGGTTTCAGCGAAGAAATTTTTTTAAGTTTGTCCCATTGTAAGTCTACGGGAGCTATATGTTGCCATGGAAAAACCAGTTTCAATCTGAATTACCCCAAAACATACTGCATCTTCTCCCCCAATCGGATAATGCTTCCCATGAAATTTAATCATGATTGGCCAAGTGGCTTTAAAGATATACTTATTTGAAAATGTGAACGGACGCCGGACCATTGGCATACCAATACCTCATATGAGCCTTCGGCTCAAGTGAGCTAATAATACTAGTGGTTTCAGAGAAGATTTTTTAAGCTTTTTTTTCCATTATAAGTCTATGGGGGCTAAGGGGCCCAAGGGCGTGGTCAGTTTAGATCCCAGGGGCATGATTGGCACAATTTATGTAGGGGACCAGTTGACATTGCTACATGCTTAATATCTAAGCTCACGGCCTAGTGGTTTCAGAGAAGAAGATTTTTTAAGCTTTTATTTCTATGGGGGGTTAAGGGATACCAATACCTCATATGAGCCTTTGGCTCAAGTGAGCTAATAATACTAGTGGTTTCAGAGAAGATTTTTTAAGCTTTTTTTTTCCATTTACGGCCTAGTGGTTTCAGAGAAGAAGATTTTTTAAGCTTTTATTTCTATGGGGGTTAAGGCATACCAATACCTCATATGAGCCTTCGGCTCAAGTGAGCTAATAATACTAGTGGTTTCAGAGAAGATTTTTTAAGCTTTTTTTTCCATTTAAAGTCTATTGGGGCTAAGGGGCCCCAGGGCGTGGCCAGTTTAGACCCCAGGGGCATGATTGGCACAATTTATGTAGAGGACCACTTGACATTGCTACATGCTTAATATGTAAGCTCTGTGCCTAGCGGTTTCAAACAAGAAGATCTTTTAAGCTTTTATTTCCATTATAAGTCTATGGGGGTTAAGGGACCCCGGGGCGTGGCCAGTTAATACCCCAGAGGCATGATTGGCAAAATTTATGTAGAGGACAACTTGACATTGCTAAATGCTTAATATGTAAGCTCTGTGCCTAGCTGTTTCAGAGAAGAAGATTTTTTAAGCTTTTATTTCCATTATAAGTCTATGGGGGTTAAGGGACCCCAGGGCTTGGCCAGTTTAGACCCCAGGGGCATGATTGGCACAATTTATGTAGGGGACCACTTGACATTGCTACATGCTTCATATGCAAGCTCACGGCATATTGGTTTCAGGGAAGAAGATTTTTTTAGCTTTTTTCCATTATAAATCTATGGGGGCTAAGGGGCCCCGGGGCGTGGCCAGTTTAGACCCAAGGGGCATGATTGGCACAATTTATGTAGAGGACCACTTGACATTGCTACATGCTTAAAATGTAAGCTCTGTGCCTAGCGGTTTCAGAGAAGAAGATTTTTTAACCTTTTTTTCCATTATAAGTCTATGGGGGTTAAGGGGCCCCAAGGCGTGGCCAGTTTAGATCCCAGGGGCATGATTGGCACAATATATGTAGGGGACCACTTGACATTGCTACATGCTTAATATGTAAGCTCTGGGCCTAGCGGTTTCAAACAAGAAGATTTTTATGTTTTTTTTCCATTATAAGTCTATGGGAGCTAAGGGCCCCCGGGGCGTGGCCAGTTTAGACCCCATGGGCATGATTGGCACAATTTATGTAGAGGACCACTTGACATTGCTACATGCTTCATATGTTAGCTCTGGGCCTAGCGGTTTCAGAGAAGAAGATTTTTGAAGCTTTTATTTCCATTATAAGTCTATGGGGGTTAAGGGACCCCGGGGCCTGGCCAGTTTAGATCCCAGGGGCATGATTGGCACAATTTATGTAGAGGACCACTTGCCATTGCTACATGCTTCATATGTAAACTCACGGCCTAGTGGTTTCAGAGAAGAAGATTTTATTAGCTCTTTTCCATTATAAGTCTATGGGGGCTAAGGGGCCCTGGGGCGTGGCCAGTTTAGACCCCAGGGGCATGATTGGCACAATTTATGTAGAGGACAACTTGACATTGCTACATGCTTAATATGTAAGCTCTGTGCCTAGCGGTTTCAGAGAAGAAGATTTTTTAAGCTTTTATTTCTATGGGGGGTTAAGGGACCCCGGGGCGTGGCCAGTTTAGACCCCAGGGGCATGATTGGCACAATTTATGTAGGGGACCACTTGACATTGCTACATGCTTCATATGCAAGCTCACGGCATATTGGTTTCAGAGAAGAAGATTTTTTTAGCTTTTTTCCATTATAAATCTATGGGGGCTAAGGGGCCCTGGGGCGTGGCCAGTTTAGACCCAAGGGGCATGATTGGCACAATTTATGTAGAGGACCACTTGACATTGCTACATGCTTAAAATGTAAGCTCTGTGCCTAGCGGTTTCAGAGAAGAAGATTTTTTAACCTTTTTTTCCATTATAAGTCTATGGGGGTTAAGGGGGCCGGGCCCCAGGGCGTGGCCAGTTTAGATCCCAGGGGCATGATTGGCACAATATATGTAGGGGACCACTTGACATTGCTACATGCTTAATATGTAAGCTCTGGGCCTAGCGGTTTCAGAGAAGAAGATTTTTTAAGCTTTTTTTCCATTATAAGTCTATGGGAGCTAAGGGGCCCCGGGGCGTGGCCAGTTTAGACCCCCGGGGCATGATTGGCACAATTTATGTAGAGGACCACTTGACATTGCTACATGCTTAATATGTAAGCTCTGTGCCTAGCGGTTTCAGAGAAGAAGATTTTTGAAGCTTTTATTTCCATTATAAGTCTATGGGGGTTAAGGGACCCCGGGGCGTGGCCAGTTTAGACCCCAGGGGCATGATTGGCACAATTTATGTAGGGGACCACTTGCCATTGCTACATGCTTCATATGTAAACTCACGGCCTGGTGGTTTCAGAGAAGAAGATTTTTTTAGCTTTTTTCCATTATAAGTCTATGGGGGCTAAGGGGCCCTGGGGCGTGGCCAGTTTAGACCCCAGGGGCATGATTGGCACAATTTATGTAGAGGACAACTTGACATTGCTACATGCTTAATATGTAAGCTCTGTGCCTAGCGGTTTCAGAGAAGATTTTTTAAGCTTTTATTTCTATGGGGGGTTAAGGGACCCCGGGCGTGGCCAGTTTAGACCCCAAGGCATGATTGGCACAATTTATGTAGGGGACCATTTGACATTGCTACATCCTTCATATGTAAGCTCTGGGCCTATTGGTTTCAGAGAAGAAGATTTTTTAAGTTTTTCCCATTGTAAGTCTATGGGAGCTATATGTTGCCATGGCAACAAGAGTTTCCATCTGTTCTTCCCCAAAACATAATGCATCTTTTCCCCCAACCTGATAATGCTTCTCATGAAATTTAATCATGATTGGCCAACTGGCTTTAAAGATATTCTTTGTTGAAAATGTGAACGGACGACGGACGCCGGATCATTGGCATACTAATACCTCACATGAGCCTTTGGCTCAGGTGAGCTAATAAAATGTAGGATGGTAAGCATGAATTCCAAACACCCTGATGAGCATATAATAATGCACATGTGTATGCATGCATACAAAAGTATGTGCCAGGACAGATAATGGAGGACTGTTCAAATATGAATGCAAGTAGAACGTTTTCTCATGCACTAATGCGAAAATCACCTGGAAATAAATATCACAGCGTAGAAAAACATTTTACCTGTACATTGATACCAAACCTGTTAAAATCTGTGCTTTTTAGCCATGAATATCGTTCGATAAACACTGTCTACTCTTGTATACTAATACAAAAACATGGTTGGAAGAAGGTCAGATTATGCCGTTGAAATAAGGTCCTATATTAAGAATCATTGTATTCTTGGTATACGGTGCAAAGAAATTTTTGATGAAATATGTTCGGTTTATGGGCATTTATAATGAAATGTCTTTTCCGACAGTTTTTCGTTGGTGTAAGAAATTCAGCTGTGGGCTAGGCTCAACAGAAGATGCACCACATGATCGTCGGCCTAAACGAGCAACATCTGCCAAGATGGTTGCTAGAGTGAAAGAAATAGTTGCTACCGATGCACGATACACCACTAGGCAAATAGCTAGTATGGTAAGCATCTCATTAGGAGCAGCTCATACAATTCTGAAAATGGGATTTGAAAATGAGAAAGATCTGTGCTAGATGGATTCCCCATCTGTTGACAGATGAGCAGAAAAAGACACGCGTTCAGTGCGCCAAGAAGTTGCCTAAAAAGTTTCCAAATTACAATGCACGGTCTTTCGCTAATGTCTTCACAGGTGACGAGTAATGGGTTCACTTTTTTGAGCCAAAACGAAAGATTCAGAACAAAATATGGGCAACTAAGTATTGCAAAAAACCATGCATTGCAAAGCGGACCATGAGCGTCAAGAAGGTAATGTATGCCATATTCTTTTCAAACCAGGGCCCTGCTATTCAGGTTGCTGTGCCTAAAGGCAAATCTGTAATTGCGAAGTTTTACAAGAATAAAGTTCTTCGAAAATTGAAGAAATATTTCAAAGAACGAAGACCCGCAACTGGTTCGGCCAATGTCAGATTGCTACATGACAATGCGTCATCGCACAAGGCGTTCATTGTGCAAGACTATCTGAAGCAGTAAAAGGTTGTTGAACTCCCTCACCCCCCGTATTCCCCTGACCTTGCCCTGTGACTTTTTTTTGTTCCCGCGGATGATAAAATACCTTACTGGTAAAAAAAAATTGTACAGCACAAACACCTCGGTTCTGCAATAGTCCAGTGCCTTCGTAGTATACCTCGAAAAGACTACCAAAATGCATTCAATGATTGGATCAGAAGACTGAAAGTTTGTATATCTGTTAAAGGGGAATACTTTGAGGGGACAAAATAAATTTTTCATCGAAATCTATCACAGAATCATTTTTATGTGCTTAGTTGCATTCATATTTGAACAGTCCTCGTATTTAACAACAAATTGTTTACCTGACAAGTTTGTTTCATAGTCTGAGGTATCACTGTCTGCAGCCCCATTTTCTGTATCGCTCAGGTCTATTACAGCTGACTGCTGAAAGTACCAAGAAGATAGCTTCTTACAATGCTACTGGGATCCAAAGCAAAAACCACATTAGTTAATCTACAAAATGTAATCACAACAAGAGGACCATGATGGTCCTATATTGCTCACCTGAGCTAACAGATTAGAAGTTTCAGGAAGTTCCAATCTTTCACCGAAGGATTTATGCTGATGACAAGGTCAAAAACAGGTATTTTCAGCCTTCAAGGGGATGTAACTCTATGAGAGATAGGCAGACATCACCAGTTTTCAAACTCATTCGAACTTTCATTCCCAACCTACTTATATGCTAGTTTCAGGAAGATTAGATCAAAACAAAGGGACTTATGGTGATGACAAGGTACTAAACAGGCATTTTCAGCAAAGAAGGGGACATAACTCTGGGAGTAAAGTGCCAACCCTGTTAGTTTGCAAACACATTCAAGCTTTTATCACTAACTCACTTACTTATAGGTACGTTTCAGGAAGGTCTGTTCAAAACTTAGGGACTTACGATGATGACAATGTCAACAAAACCTGCTTCTTATGGTGGTCTATAAATCAGTGAAATTTGATCCACATATTCCATTTGGGAAAGGAATTAGTGCCCAAAAAACATTTAATGGGAATTGTTAACGGCCATTACTCCATTAAATGTTAACCTATTTTGCCAATCAACAATCCCAAACCACTCATACCCAATACCAATATGTATTCAAAAATTGAAGAAAATCCGTGAAAAAATGTTCAAGCCAAAAATCGGAAACGCCAAAAAGTCCCTAATTTTGAACTAAAAAGTTGTGGGCTCTAGAATGTTTGCAAGGTATTTCTATAGAGTGTTCACAAGGTTTTTCTATGATTTGACCTATGGACCTACTTTTTGACCCGACATGACATGACCCATATTCTAACTTGACCAAGATATAATCATCATGATCATTCCGAGCAAGTTTGATGATAATTGGACCAAAAACTGTGGCCAGTGTTCACAAGGTTTTGTCATGATTTGACCTACTTTTTTGCCTGACAAGGCCCATATTTGAAATTGACCGAGATACTGTTAAGATGATCATTCAGAGCAAGTTTGATGATGACTGAACCAAAACTGTGGTGTCTAGAGTGTTCACTAGCTTTTTCTAGGATTTGACCTATTGACTTACTTTTATTGACTTACTTTCTAACCCAAGAAGCCTCCATGGTGTAGTGGTTACGCTACTCGCCTTGTAAACCAAGGGTCCAAGGATCGATCCCGGGCTTCTCCAGACTTTAGGATGAGTCTTTTAACCGAGGTCCCGTCTCCATATGACCTTAGCTGTTGGTGGGACGTAAGACTGACTCACTCACCTTCTAACCCGACATGACCCACATTCACACTTGACTAAGATATTATCAGGATGATCATTCTGAGCAAGTTTGATGATGATCGGACAAAAACTGGGGCGTCTACCGTGCTCAAAATGTTTTTTTACGATTTGACCTACTGACCTTTTTTTAGATCCGACATGACCTGATCGAAATATTGTCATGATGATCATTCTGAGCAAGTCTGATGATGATTGGACCAAAACTGTGGTGTCTTGAATGTTCACATGGTTTTTCTAGGATTTGACCTACTGACCTACTTTCTGACCCGACATGACCAACATTAGAACTTGACCGATATATTATCAGGATGATTGTTCTGAGCAAGTTAGCTATTTTCTATAAATAATTGTTACATGGATAGAAAAAGTCATGTGGATACCAACATCGAAAGCTTCTGTGCTTAGAAATTTTGGGACGATTGAAAACAAACGACCAATAATGCAACTGAATTGTCCAAAGTGGAATTCGTTTCACTGACCGTTCCAATGCAGTTCTTCTGTCGCGGTACATTTTTGTTATGGTTTGTCTTTGAGTGTGTGTATCGCTTATATATTATATATTTTGTTTGTTTGTTTTCGATAGCCAATTGGCTATTTTGTGAGAAAGTGACTGTCATTTTGGCTTTCCCAAATTGGTGTTTCTATTAGGGTCAAATTATTTCATGTTTGGGTTTTTTTCCTTTGGTGTCTCTGATAACTGTACCGATTTCTTATCGCCTTCACTTCTGTTTTGACCATGAGTCAACGCTTTAACAAGTCTGTGGGACCAACGATGGGCTGACGCTGATATGCCGTCCTTGCCTCATAGCGATGATAGTCGAACGTTGGCCTAGCATTATAAGGTGGCCGGCCATTAGCTCACCATAAAATGGTATAAAGAAAGAAATCGTGAAAAGAAAAAGAAGAAAAAACAAGAGGACCAAGCTAGCTTGGTCCTGTATCGCTCACCTGAGCTAACAAATTCAAAGTTTAAGGAAGTGCCAACCTTTCCTGAAGGCTTTATGGGAGGACATGGTGATGACAGGGTAAGCATTTTCTGCAAATCAAGTAGAATATAACTCTATGATAAACAGGCTGACCTCACCGGTTTTCAAACTCATTCAAGCTTTTATTCCTGACTTGCTAAGAAGATCCGATCTAAAATGAAGTGGCTATGGTGATGACAAGTTCAAAAACAAGAGTTTGCAAACTCCACCAAGCTTTCTGCCTGACTTTCTTGTTTGTAAGTTTCATGAAGATCCCTTCAAAACTGAAGGGGCAGCAGTGATGACAAGAGGCTCAATGAGCCTAAACTGCTCACCTGAGGAACTTAAGTTTTAACAATTCACAGACTTGACTACTAAATCTGCTAATAGAATCCAGCCCATTGACCCTTACAGGATATAAGTCATGATTATTGCATTGCATTCCAAGTTTGAGACTTCTAGCTTCTATAGTTCCTGAGAAATCTTTGACGAAAATTTAACATTGGTCAAAATGGAGAGGAAGAAGAATGAAAGAACAGATGAACAAATAAGCTGAGAAAGCCCAATGTCTCTTACACAAAATAAGTCATCATTATTCTATTGAATACCAAATTTGATGCTTCTAGCTTTTATAGTTCCTGAGAAATCTTTGATTAAAAATTTAACATTGGTCTATTATCTCTATATGGAGAGAAAGAAGAACGAAGGAACAAATGAACCAGACTAGCTCCAAAACCTAATGCAGCCTTTCCCCTTGCCCAATGGTGCTACACATAAAATTTAAACAAGATTGATCGACTGCCTTCTGAGATATGCTTCATTGAAATTGCGGACGACGGATGGACGGACGACAGACGACGGACTCCGGAGCCTTGGTATACTATCGGCTCACTGGAGCCTTTGGCTCAGGTGAGCTAAAAATTCAAGTCGCTATTTCTGTCACAACATTTTCCCTACATAAAGTCTATGGGCAAATTTTTTTGTCTCTCAAGGTCACGTAACTCCGAGGTCAATATTCCGATTCGGCCCAAAATCGAACTTAACCGAGATTTTATGTCTGTCCTCGTTACCTGCAAGTTTGAAGCTGATCTGAAAAAAATTCAAGTCGCTATCGTAGTCGCAACATTTTCCCTAATTAAGTCTATGGGCAAATTTTTTGTCGCTCAAGGTCACGTAACTCCGAGGTCAATATTCCGATTCGGCCCAAAATTGAACTTAACCGAGATTTTATGCCTGTCCTCGTTACCTGCAAGTTTGACGCTGATATGAATAAAAATAAAGTTGCTATTGTGGTCACAACGTATTTTTTTATGCTCAAGGACAGGTAACTCCAAGGCAAATAATCCGATTCGGCCCAAAATCGAACTTAACCGAGATTTTATGTCTGTCCTCGTTACCTGCAAGTTTGAAGCTGATCTGAAAAAAATTCAAGTCGCTAGCGTAGTAACAACATTTTCCCTATGTAAAGTCTATGGGCAAATTTTTTGTCGCTCAAGGTCATGTAACTCCGAGGTCAATATTCTGATTCGAACTTAACTGAGATTTTATGCCTGTCCACGTTACCTGCAAGTTTGAAGCTGATCTGAATAAAAATAAAGTTGCTATCGTGGTCACAACGTATTTTTTTATGCTCAAGGGCAGGTAACTCCAAGGCAAATAATCCGATTCGGCCCAAAATCTAACTTAACCGAGATTTTATGTCTGTCCTCGTTACCTGCAAGTTTGAAGCTGATCTGAAAAAAATTCAAGTCGCTATCGTAGTCACAACATTTTCCCTATGTTAAGTCTATGGGCAAATTTTTTGTCGCTCAAGGTCACGTAACTCCGAGGTCAATATTCCGATTCGGCCCAAAATCGAACTTAACCGAGATTTTATGCCTGTCCTCGTTACTAGCTACAGTGATGACAACATTTTCCCCATGTTAAGTCGATAAGCAATTTTTCGCGCGCTCAAGGGGATGTAACTCTTGAGTGAATTATCTGATTCGGCCCAAAATCGAACTTGACCGAGATTTTATGCCTGTACTGGTTATCTGCAAGAATGAAGTCGATCAGAAAAAAATTGACGGAGCTAGAGTGATGACAAGCTTTTTCCTATGTGAAGTCTATGGGAGCTAGATGTTGCCATGGCAACCAGAGTTCCACTCAGATCTGCCTGAAAACCTAATGAAGCCTTTCCACTTGCCCAATAATGCGACACATGAAATTTGATCAAAGTTGGCCAAGTAGTCTTTAAGATATACATTTTTGAAATTCCCATTAACCCTAATGCAAAAACACACAAGGGCAGGTAACTCCTAAGTGAATTATCCGATTCTGCCAGTTATCGAACTTGACCGAGATTTCATGGCTGTGCTGGTTATCTGCAAGAATAAAGCCAATCCGAAAATAATTGAAGCAGCTACGGTGATGACAACATTCTTCCCATGTTAAGTCAATAGGCAATTTTTTCAACGCTCAAGGGCACGTAACTCCTGAGTGAATAATCCGATTCAGCCCAAAATCGAACTTGATCGAGATTTCATGCCTGTCCTCGTTATCTGCAAGAATGAAGTCGATCAGAAAACAAGAGGACCAAGCTGGTCTTGTATCGCTCACCTGAGCTAACAGATTCAAAGTTTCAGGAAGTGCCAACCTTTACTGAAGGATTAATGGAAGGACATGGTGATGACAGGGTAAGCAATTTCTGCAAATCAAATAGAATGTAACTCTATGATAAATAGGCTGACCTCACCAGCTTTCAAACTCATTCTAGCTTTTATTCCTGACTTGCTAAGAAGATCCGATATAAACTGATGGGGCTATGGTGATGACAAGTTCAAAAATAAGCAATTAACTGCTGCAATCAAAGGGATGTTACTCTGTGACAAATAGGCAAACCTCACAAGTTTTCAAACTCCTCCGAGCTTTTCTACCTGACTTATTTGTTTGTAAGTTTCATGAAGATCTGATCAAAACTGAAGGGGCAGCAGTGCTAACAAGGTCGAAAATAGGCACTTTTAAGCAATCAAAGGCACGTAACTCAATAATAAATGTGCCGACTTGGCCAGTATTCAAACTCATCCAAGGTTTTATTCCCAGCCACCTTACATATAGGTTTCAGAAAGATCCGCTCAAAACTGAAGGGGCTATAGTGATAACAATGTCAAAATTTGGCATTTTTAGCAATAAAAGGGATGTTACTCTAAGATAAATGGACCGACTTGGCCAGTTTTCGAACTCATCCGAGGTTTCATCCCCAGCCACCTTACATGTAAGTTTCAGAAAAATCCGATCAAAACTGAAGGGGCTACGGCGATGACAAGGTCAAAAATCAACATTTTCAGCCATCAAAGGGACATAACTACAGTAAATGGGCTGACTTGGCCTGTTTTCAAACTCAACTGAGATTTTATACCCAGCCACCTTACATATAAGTTTCAGAAAGATCTGATCAAAACTGAAGGGGCTATGGTGATGACAAGGTCAAAAATCTGCATTTTCAGCAATCAAAGGGACGTAAATCTATGATAAATGGGCCAACTTGGTCGGTATTCGAACTCATCCTAGGTTTTATCCCCAGTCACCTTACATATAAGTTTCAGAAAGGTCAAATTAAAACTGAAGGGGCTACGGTTGTGACAAGGTCAAATATCGACATTTTCGGCCATCAAAGGGACATAACTATATAGTAAATGGGGCAACTTGGCCGGTTTTCGAACTCATCTGATGTTTTATCCCCAGCCACCTTACATATAAGTTTCAGAAAGATCAGATCAAAACTGAAGGGGCTACAGTGATGACAAGGTCAAAAATCAACATTTTAAGCAATCAAAGGGACCTAACTCTATGATAAATAGGCCACCTTGGCCGGTATTCGAACTCATCCCAAGTTTTATCCCCAGCCACCTTACATATAAGTTTCAGAAAGATCCGATCAAAACTGAAAGGGCAAAGGTGATGACAAGGTCAAAAATCGGCATTTTCAGCAATCAAAGGGACGTTACTCTGTGATAAATGGACCAACTTGGCTGGTTTTGGAACTCATCCGAGATTTTATCCCCAGCCACGTTACATATAAGTTTCAGATTGATTCGATCAAAACTGAAAGGGCTATGGTGATGGCTATTGTGATGACAAGGTCAAAAATGGGCATTTTTCAGCAATCAAAGGGACGTAACTCTATGATTAATGGGCCGACTTGGCCGGTTTCCTAACTCCTCTGAGTTTTTATCCCAAGCTACCTTTCATATAAGTTTCAGGTAGATCCGATCAAAACTGAAGGGGCTACAGTGATGACAAGGTCCAAAATCGGCATTTTCAGCAATCAAAGGGACTTAACTCTACGATAAATGGGCAGACTAGGCCGGTTTTCGAACCCATCCGAGGTTTTATCCCCAGTCACCTTACATATAAGTTTCAGAAAGATCTGATGAAAACTGAAGGGGCTACAGTGATGACAAGGTCAAATATCTGCATTTTCAGCAATCAAAGGGACATTACTCTATGATAAATGGGCCTACTTGGCCGGTTTTCGAACTCATCCAAGTTTTTTATCCCCAGCCACCTTACATATAAGATTCGGGAAGATCCGAACAAAACTGAAGGGGCTACGGTGATGACAAGGTCAAATATCTGAATTTTCAGCAATCAAAGGGACGTAACTCTATGATGAATAGGCCGACTTGGCCGGTTTTCGAACTCATCCTAGGTTTTATCCCCAGTCACCTTACATATAAGTTTCAGAAAGATCTGATCAAAACTGAAGGGGCTATTGTGATGACAAGGTCAAAAATCGGCATTTTCAGCAATCAAAGGGACATAACTCTATAACTAATGGGCCGACTTGGCCGGTTTTCGAACTCATCCGAGCTTTTATACTCAGCCACCTTACATATAAGTTTCAGAAAGATCCGATCAAAAATGAAGGTGCTACGGTGATGACAAGCATTTTCCATTGTAAGTCTATGGGAAATTGGGATTGCCATAGCAACCAAAGTTTTCAATCAATTTTGATAAAAACCTAAATTCTTCGTTGCCCCACCCAAGGCATGCTACAGATAAGAAATGATTGAGATCAGCCTGCAGGCTGCAGAGATATAACTGGTCAAAGGTGGTGACGGACAGACGACGGACGACGGACGACGGACGACGGACGGCGGATGACCAGTTCTACTATAAGCTCCCCTGGAGCCTTCGGCCCAGGTGAGCTAAAAATTGACGGAGCTAGAGTGATGACAAGCTTTTTCCTAACGCTCAAGGGCACGTAACTCCTGGGTGAATAATCCGATTCAGCCCAAAATCGAACTTGATCGAGATTTCATGCCTGTCCTCGTTATCTGCAAGAATGAAGACGATCGAAAAAAAATTGACGGAGCTAGAGTGATGACAAACTTTTTCCTATGTTAAGTCTATGGGAGCTATTTGTTGCCATGGCAACCAGAGTTCCAATCCGATCTGCCCGAAAACAGTATGCAGCCTTTCCCCCTACCTGATAATGCTTCACATGAAATTTGATCAAGATTGGCCCACTGGTTCCGGAGATATACTTCTTTGAAAGTGTGGACGACGACGACGACGACGACGACGACGACGGACGACGGACGCCGGCTCGTGGTATACTAATACCTCACATGAGCCTTCGGCTCAGGTGAGCTAACAAGGTCGAAAATAGGCATTTTCAGCAATCAAAGGCACTCTATGATAAATGTGCCGACTTGGCCGGTATTCGAACTCATCTGAGGTTTTATCCCCAGCCACCTTACATATAAGTTTCAGAAAGATACGATCAAAACTGAAGGGGCTGCAGTGATGACAAGGTCAAAAATCGGCATTTTCAGCAATCAAAGGGATGTAACTGTATGATAAATGGGTCGACTTGGCCGGTTTTCGAACTCTACCAAGGTTTTATCCCCAGCCACCTTACATATAAGTTTCAGAAAGATCAGATCAAAACTGAAGGAGCTACCGTGATAACAAGGTCAAAAATCGGCATTTTCAGCAATTAAAGGGGCATAACTCTATGATTAATGGGCCGACTTGCCAATTTTTCGAACTCATCCCAGGTTTTATCCCCAGCCACCTTACATATAAGTTTCAGAAAGATCCGATCAAAACTGAAGGGGCTACCGTGATGACAAGGTCGAAAGTCGGCGTTTTTCAGCAATTAAAGGGACGTGACTCTATGATAAATGGGCCGACTTGGCCCGTATTCAAACTTATCCGAGTTTTTATCCTCAGCAACCTTACATATAAGTTTCAAAAAGATCCGATCAAAACCGAAGGGGCTACAGTGATGACAAGGTCAAAAATCGGCATTTTCAGCAATCAAAGGGACGTAACTCTATGATAAATAGGCCTACTTGGCCGGTTTTCGAACTCATCCAAGGTTTTATCCCCAGCCACCTTACATATAAGTTTCAGAAAGATCCTATCAAAACTGAAGGGGCTACCGTGATGACAAGTTCAAAAATCGGCATTTTCAGCAATCAAAGGGACGTAAGTCTATGAAAAATGGGCTGACTTGGCCGGTTTTCGAACTCATCCGAGGTTTTATCCCCAGCCACCTTACATATATAAGTTTCAGAAAGATACGATCAAAACTGAAGGGGCTACCGTGATGACAAGGTCAAAAATCGGCATTTTCAGCAATCAGAGGGATGTAACTCTATGATAAATGGGCCGACTTGGCCGGTTTTCGAACTCATCCGAGATTTTATCCCAAGCCACCTTACATATAAGTTTCAGAAAGATACGATCAAAACTGAAAGGGCTACAGTGATGACAAGGTCAAAAATCGGCATTTTCAGCAATCAAAGGGATGTAACAGTATGATAAATGGGTCGACTTGGCCGGTTTTCGAACTCTTCCAAGGTTTTATCCCCAGCCACCTCACATATAAGTTTCAGAAAGATCCGATCAAAACTGAAGGGGCTACCGTGATGACAAGGTCAAAAATCGGCATTTTCAGCAATCAAAGGGACGTAAGTCTATGAAAAATGGGCTGACTTGGCCGGTTTTCGAACTCATCCGAGGTTTTATCCTCAGCCACCTTACATATAAGTTTCAGAAAGATACGATCAAAACTGAAGGGGCTACCTTGATGACAAGGTCAAAAATCGGCATTTTCAGCAATCAAAGGGATGTAAGTATATGAAAAATGGGCTGACTTGGCCGGTTTTCGAACTCATCCGAGGTTTTATCCCCAGCCACCTTACATATAAGTTTCAGAAAGATACGATCACAACTGAAGGGGCTACCGTGATAGCAAGGTCAAAAATCGGCATTTTCAGCAATTAAAGGGGCGTAACTCTATGATAAATGGGCCGACTTGCCAATTTTTCGAACTCATCCGAGGTTTTATCCCCAGCCACCTTACATATAAGTTTCAGAAAGATCCAATCAAAACTGAAGGGGCTACCTTGATGACAAGGTCGAAAGTCAGCGTTTTTCAGCAATCAAAGGGACGTTACTCTATGATAAATGGGCCGACTTGGCCGGTATTCAAACTTATCCGAGTTTTTATCCTCAGCCACCTTACATATAAGTTTAAAAAAGATCCGATCAAAACCGAAGGGGTTACAGTGATGACAAGGTCAAAAATCGGCATTTTCAGCAATCAAAGGGACGTAACTCTATGATAAATGGGCCTACTTGGCCGGTTTTCGAACTCATCCAAGGTTTTATCTCCAGCCACCATACATATAAGTTTCAGAAAGATCCGATCAAAACTGAAGGGGCTACCGTGATGACAAGGTCAAAAATCGGCATTTTCAGCAATCAAAGGGACGTAAGTCTATATAAAATGGGCTGACTTGGCCGGTTTTCGAACTCATCCGAGGTTTTATCCTCAGCCACCTTACATATAAGTTTCAGAAAGATACGATCAAAACTGAAGGGGCTACCGTGATGACAAGGTCAAAAATCGGCATTTTCAGCAATCAAAGGGATGTAAGTATATGAAAAATGGGCTGACTTGGCCGGTTTTCGAACTCATCCGAGGTTTTATCCCCAGCCACCTTACATATAAGTTTCAGAAAGATACGATCACAACTGAAGGGGCTACCGTGATAACAAGGTCAACAAGAGCACCGCATGCGGGTGCCAACGCTCGTCTGCAGTTTCTTTTAGAAAACAAAAGTTCTAAGTCAAATCAAATTGCAAGATGGAGTTATAAAACTTGTAGGGAATGTAGCTCTTGTGATGGTGAGTATGTGTATGAAGTTTCATGAAGGTAGGCCAAATACTTTTGGAAATATGGTCAAGGTTAAGTTTTTTGGTTAATTTTTCGAAAACTAGGTCAAAGTTCAAAGGTCAAGGTCACAGGTCAAAAAGCGTGGTATGACTGAAAAGGTCTTGTCCCAAGGAACATTCATGTGAAGTTGGAAGGCTCTGTTGTGAATAGTATTGAAATAAGAGACAAAAACAATTTAAAAAAAAACGGAGAGAAAAGGGGAGATAATTCAATCAAATTGCAAGATGGAGTTATAAAACTTGTAGGGAATGTAGCTCTTGTGATGGTGAGTATGTGTATGAAGTTTCATGAAGGTAGGCCAAACACTTTTGGAAATATGGTCAAGGTTAAGGTTTTCGGT
The DNA here is from genome assembly GCA_963580285.1 of Lucinisca nassula. Lineage (NCBI taxonomy): Eukaryota > Metazoa > Mollusca > Bivalvia > Lucinida > Lucinidae > Lucinisca > Lucinisca nassula. The sequence goes on along the minus strand of OY757021.1, from coordinate 28,734,936 downwards.
TAAATTTTCGAAAAATAGGTCAAAGTTCAAAGGTCAAGGTCACAGATCAAAAAGTGTGGTATCACTGAAAAGGTCTTGTCCCAAAGAACATTCATGTGAAGTTTGAAGGCTCTGTTGTGAATAGTATTAAAATGAGAGCAAAAAATGTGTTTCAGAAAAAAATTGGAAAAGGGGAGATAATTCAGCCAAAATCAACAATGTTGTTATGGTCCTTGGTCAAAATGTAGCTCTTGTGATGATGAGTGTGTGTATGAAGTTTCATGAGGCTAGGTCTAATACTTTTTAAGTTATAGCCAAGGTTAAGTTTTTTTGGAACGACGCAGGACGCAGGACGACGCAGGACGACTACGCAGACGCCGGAGTGATGACAATAGCTCGAAAGTTTTTTTTCAAAAAACAGACGAGCTAAAAATCGGCATTTTCAGCAATTAAAGGGGCGTAACTCTATGATAAATGGGCCGACTTGCCAATTTTTCGAACTCATCCGAGGTTTTATCCCCAGCCACCTTACATATAAGTTTCAGAAAGATCCAATCAAAACTGAAGGGGCTACCTTGATGACAAGGTCGAAAGTCAGCGTTTTTCAGCAATCAAAGGGACGTTACTCTATGATAAATGGGCCGACTTGGCCGGTATTCAAACTTATCCGAGTTTTTATCCTCAGCCACCTTACATATAAGTTTAAAAAAGATCCGATCAAAACCGAAGGGGTTACAGTGATGACAAGGTCAAAAATCGGCATTTTCAGCAATCAAAGGGACGTAACTCTATGATAAATGGGCCTACTTGGCCGGTTTTCGAACTCATCCAAGGTTTTATCTCCAGCCACCATACATATAAGTTTCAGAAAGAGCCGATCAAAACTGAAGGGGCTACCGTGATGACAAGGTCAAAAATCGGCATTTTCAGCAATCAAAGGGACGTAAGTCTATGAAAAATGGGCTGACTTGGCCGGTTTTCGAACTCATCCGAGGTTTTATCCCCTGCCACCTTACATATAAGTTTCAGAAAGATACGATCAAAACTGAAGGGGCTACCATGATGACAAGGTCAAAAATCGGCATTTTCAGCAATCAAAGGGATGTAACTCTATGATAAATGGGCCGACTTGGCCGGTTTTCGAACTCATCCGAGTTTTTATCCCCAGCCACCTTACATATAAGTTTCAGGAAGATCTGATCAAAACTGAAGGCGCTACGGTGATGACAAGCATTTTCCCATAGTAAGTCTATGGGACCTTGTGGTTGCCATAGGAACCAAAGTTTTAGAGTGATTTCGAAAAAAAGTTTATGTCATCAATGCCCCACCAGAGGCATGCTACAGATGAGAAATGATTGAGATCAGCCTGCAGGATACAGAGATATAGCTGCTCAAAAGTGTGGACGGACGACGGAGGACCCACTATACTATAAGCTCCCCTGGGGCCTTCGGCCCAGGTGTCAGAGCTAAAAAACATGATTCCAGTCCAGATATTGTTTCGTCTAACCCTTAAATTCATGTACTATTAGCAGACAGTGTAGACCCTGATCAGATGCCACAATGTTTGGTAGACCGAACACTTGATTCCAGTCTAGATTCGATAGATAACCCTCTTATGCAGCATTTGCACCTCACAGTGATAAGAATAGTGTGACATTTTACTAAAATATTACTATAAATAACCATTACCTGGATTTCCTGAAAGTCAGTGGTGGTCACAATGACTTCAGTAGTTAAAAGTTACTGCGCTTCACAACTCTGGACATTTCTGCCACGTGATTTAAAAATTAATCAGGGAGGACTGGACAGACAGACACCCACAAAAATAAACCATAATTATTTTTACCTTTGACATCAGTGTGACCTTGACTTTTGAGGAATAGCAACATATGATCTTATGATGGTTAGCATTTCTGGCTTTTTTTGGTAATCCACCAAGAAATGATTTTAATCCACCAAGGAATGACAAAATTATGGACCAGACACAAAAATAGGCCATATTTTAAAGTTTGACCTTGACCTTGAAGCACGTCCTCCCATGATCTGCATAATATTTCTTCCAAGCAATTTTAAAATTTATCAAGGGTTATCAAAGTTGTGGATCGAACACAATCCATACATGCATCCATACAGGCCCCCGTCCATCGAGGTTTGGAGAAACAGATTGCACACAGAGCTGAAATCGACCGCACATCAGTACTGGTAACAGGCTTAGAAAGGCTTAGAGCCTGCCCAAGCAAAGTGTTGCAAGTATGACCATCCCTACTGGTTTGTTTCAAGGCGGAAGGGCTTGAGACGTCATTTCATCGCATGTTGGGTGAAAGTCCCGAAAAATGATGGCGGGGACATAAAAAGAACAACAAGGTCAAAAACTAAAAATGAAAGATTTGTTTGATTTGATGTTTAACGTCCCCGTCAAAACTATATAAGTCATTTTGGAGACCTTGCTTCCAATTTTGTGGGACTTTCACTCGACATTGAGATGAAATGACATCTCAAGCCCTGTCACCCAATGAAACCAATAGGGTTTATAAGCATGGTCCGACTCGCACCGCTTTGGCTGGGCAGGCTTCTATCCTTCAACCGGTTTACCAGTACTTGTGTGCGGCTGGATTCAGCTCTGCGTGGAAGCATCATGAAGCCCATTTATTTTTTCAAGCCCCGAAGGGCGGGGGCCCATAGAATGAAATAAAATCATGCATTATGATAAGAAACCCCACTAAGACAACTGAAGTAGTATATCAAGTTTGAGGTGTATGAATGTCATTTGACGTGTCACCAGTAACAATTCTCATGTACACTCCATATTTTCCAGTCCTATGGTTGTATTCCTTGCTTTCACAGGATAACAATTTCTAGAATATATTCAAGATTTTAAAGTTTAGAAATCTTTGATATTTTTAATATCTGTTTATTGTGTACGAAGACAGACATTGTATTTCTTCTTCTCCTTCTTAGAAGAAGGGGAAGAAGAAGGAGAAGAAGAAGAAAGGTGAAAGGTTTTGTTTTATTGATTTGAAGTTTAACGTCAACACTATTCAAGTTATTTTGGAGACGTAGGTGAAAGTTTACTACAATATAAATATATAAAGGAATCCATTCGTTCACACATTTTGTAGGGTATTTATTTATTTATTTATTTATTTATTTATTTATTCCTCTTAGAAGAAGAAAAAGAAGTTTTCTATAATCTCAAAATATTAGAATAAGAAGACGTTTTCTATAACCTCAAAATATAAATTCTAGCTATTCATTTTTTATGAAAAGCTTGTATTTTGTTTCCTTGTAAATTAGAATGAAACATGACTACATGGTTTTCTTTGGTTGTCTATTCAAACCACTGAGAAAGCAGGCATGCTTAACAGATAAGACTTGTCAATCATTTCTGAAATTTCTGTCAATCACTGTGATGTCACAATACCCCTCAGCCAATTACAGCCAATCAGATCAATAGAATTGATGTTAATCCATCAGAGTCAGATAAAGAATACAACATTTTGTGCTCCTCCATGTAAATGCAAATTTGTGGAAATTGATCATTATGACAGATCTAATTTTATCATATGACGTCGCGTCTGAGAGTGTAATAACGTCATGTATTATTTTCGTTCATCCACTAGTGGATTAAATATGTAAATTAGCTAGATACGTCCCGTAACGTTACATGTGCGACGTCCTTAATGACGTCGCGTTTACTAACGGCGGAATGCTGACATTTTTGTAAACAATCGTGGATAAAATACGCTTTTAATGCCATATGATAAATAAAATCTTGCATTCGTGCTCATGTATTATTAAATTTATTAAACTTGTTGAGAAAAAGGGATAAAATGCTCGGCAAAGCCTCGCATTTTATCCCTTTTCCTCAACTCGTTTAATAAATTCAATAATACATGAGCACTCATGTAAGATCCTCTATGTTTCTTCTGTTTTTAATTTACAAGGAACCAAATACAAGCTTTTCATAAAATAAATTAACAGCATATTTAGTTCTGATATAACAAACAAACGAAATAAAAATCTTCAGACCTTATTTTGAGAAAATAGAAAATGTCTTCTTATATTCTGAGATAATAGAAAACTTCTTCTTCTTCTTCTTATTCTTTTAAGAGGAAGCAGAATAAATAAATAAATAAATTAATAAATATCAATCAATAAATAAATAAAAACCCTGCAAATTGTGTGAATGAATGAATTCCTATATATTTTTATATTGTAGAAAACTTCCACCTTTCTTCATCTTGTTCTTCTTCTTGTTCTTCTTCTTGTTCTTCTTCTTAGAGGAAGTAGAATAAATTTTTCTTTTTACCATTTTCCCTTTACAGTGAACTCAGCCATCTAGATCAGGGGCCAGTTGTTCAAAACTAACGACGTCGTTAGTTAACGTATCGTTAAAACTTCGATCATTAAATATGGCAAATATGCTAATATTTTTGCTGAAAAAATGTGAGCAGCTTTTGCGTATGCAAAAGCTGCTCACATTTTTTCAGCAAAAATGCCAAAATTTTTGATATTGTACTTGCTAGAACAGTTAACAATTTGACCACTAACGAGCTCGTTAAGCTAACGATGCTTTGAACAACTGGCCCCTGTTGTTCAAAACTAACGACGTCGTTAGTTAACGTATCGTTAAAACTTTGATCATTAAATATGGCAAATATGCTAATATTTTTGCTGAAAAAATGTGAGCAGCTTTTGCGTATGCAAAAGCTGCTCACATTTTTTCAGCAAAAATGCCAAAATTTTTGATATTGTACTTGCTAGAACAGTTAACAATTTGACCACTAACGAGCTCGTTAAGCTAACGATGCTTTGAACAACTGGCCCCTGTTGTTCAAAACTAACGACGTCGTTAGTTAACGTATCGTTAAAACTTTGATCATTAAATATGGCAAATATGCTAATATTTTTGCTGAAAAAATGTGAGCAGCTTTTGCGGAAGCAAAAGCTGCTCACATTTTTTCAGCAAAAATACCAAAAATTTCAATTTTAACCTTGCTAGAATGGTTAACAATATGACCACTAACGAGCTCGTTAAGCTAACGATGCTTTGAACAACTGGCCCCAGAATGCTACGTCGGAGGGTTATCTATAGAATCTTGAATGGAATCATGTGTTTGGTTTTTGCAAACAGTGTAGACCCAGATCTGATGCTTTTGGATCTGCAGCAACTGATCTGGGTCTACAATGTTTACCCACAGTAAAGGAAATCTTTGTTATGTATATCTTTTTGCAAACTTTTCAAACATAATTTTGCATACATGCAGTGTGGACCCTGATCAGACTGCTCCTCTAGGATTTGGGTCCACACTGCAAAACAAAAAAAAAACAACAACAACAACAAAAAACAATCTGCCATAATGATGTGGTTCTAATGTGCACCAATTACCTAAGTTTGGAATATTTTCAGCATTTCTGCCGAAAAAAAATTACCGGTAAAGTCTTGGAGATGTGTACTTGAATACACTGTGACTCACGGAATTGCCTTCCCCTACTTTGACAACCAGTAAAATTATCATGTTTACAAATCCATATTATTAAAAACCTTTGTTACCCCACTTTCTTTAGAGAAAAGTGGAGATTAATATTGTAATATTTTAATTATTTTTAGATTTGCTTAAAAATTATTGTTGGTAATTAAAAAAAAGAACCACAAGCAGAAATAAGAATAAGTATCTAAAATCGCCATCCCAAAAATGTAATGTTTGACCGATGTAAGGAAGCATTATATCAAGACTGTTAAATGAAGACTCCTCTTAACCCAACTTTCCATGGAGAAACGTGGGGTTTACGAAGGGGACTAGGTGATATTTATTATTTTCCTTATTTTTGCTCAAAAAAATAAATTGTGGCTACTCGATAGAACCACCTCTTTGAGGCAGATCTAACGAGCACTCAAATCTTTATTAGAATTTTGGGTACTTGTTAAAACGTGGCGGTTCTAACAAGCATTCACAATGTATATTTTGACTAGAAATAAGGAAAATAACAAACATTTTCATCTGAAACACATTCTAGAGACATAAAATAGAAGCCATTTTAGTGCAAGGATGTGTTACTGTAAATAAGGACAGTTGGCAGGGAACTCTTCAGTAAAAAGAAACAAAGAACGGCTATCTTTCCCACCATTTTTCTCATTTGGTGGAGGTGAAAGCTTCGTTTTTTATCGCTAAAATTTGATCATTTTTAAACAGTTTTTTAAGCAAAATGTGTCTGATTATTTTAAAGACAACCATCAAAAATTAAAGGAAATATACGGAACAATAATATAGAGTAAGTCTTTGTCAGAGGTATGAGACTGATTTAAAATATTTCTTGTGTACGTTTGGTAAGGTCATATACCATAATACCTTTGTTTACACCTCTGAAAAGACCTCAGAGGAAGTGAGCTCACGCCGATTGTCCTTATACATGGTGTTTCCTTTTGTTTTTGAATTTGTTGAATTGCATTCAGTGATTTTAGAAAATATTTTCCATGGTATTTGACATTTTTAAAGTAATCAGATGAAATCAATTTCTCAATTAGCATAAAAAACATGTTTATGTTTTTTATTTCTTGAGACAGTTTGCTTTAGAAAAAAAAATAAAACACAATCCATGGTGTTTATTGTTACTGCTAAAATATTTTTATAATCTGACAGATAAAATAAAGTATAAACATATATATAAAAAAAAATATAAAAAAAACACACACACAGGTTATTTTTTTTTTCAAACCTGTCTATTAGTCTATTATATAAATCTTTATGAAATATTGATTATTGGATCTTGGTCTGCAAGGTAATTGGTCTGCAGATTATACCATTCGGTCCACTGCAGACCAGTCCACGGTCCAAAGGTCTGCAAGGTTTGGTCTGCAGATTATACCCAACCGCATCTGATGGAGGGTACAGCGAGTCTGGATACTGTGTAAGGGAGGCAATACAGAGGAGATGACTAACTTTTTAAGCCCCAAAACCTGGGAAATCGAGTGAAAACAAATGTGAAAAATATTGTTTGTTTTTTTTCTACCAGTTGATAACTTTACTTGAAAATAAGTTGGTATAACAGCACAAATGATTACTTGCAGGTAAACTTCAACCAAGGAAGAATGGGAACAGAAGGTGTTCGGAGGGCTTGCGAAACTTCAAGTCATTTGAAACAACAAACTTGGCTTTACTTCTAAACTTGGCCGGAGTTATTGAAACTAACCCCGGCCCAAGGTTTCGCTGCGGACTCTGCAAAAAATATTGCAAAGGAAGGTTCCTAGAAATGGATAGAATGTGAGGACTGTAACAAGCGCTTTCACTCCTCATGTTCTGATTTGGATAACAGTCAATTGTTAGAAATTGAATCTAGAGCTGGAACTTGGTATTGCAAAGACTGCAAAGCTGACTGTGGTCTTTGCAGTGGTGCTGTCCTTAATGGCCACAAAGCCGTTCAGTGTGATCAATGTGAAATGTGGATACAAACTGACTGTTCCTTCATTTCAGATGCAGAATATGGCACATTGGTAAATTCAAGCTGCCACTGGATATGTCCAAAATGTGAGGTCTGTAACTTTTCAGACTCCTTCTTTGATGAATATGTAGAACTGAGTAAGCCAAACAGGTTTGAACCTCTGTCAGAGGATAAGAGAGGCAAATCTTCGACTGCTGATGAAACTAAGACAAATTTTGTGAAAGGTTTGAAACTTTGCAGTATAAACATAAATGGAATTAGAGGGAAAATTCTTGAACTTTTAGCTTTCCTCGATACATCTCAACCTCATATTGTTGCTATTCAGGAAACAAAGATTGACAGTTCAATTACTACATTCTGAGCTTTTCCCTGAAAATTGTCAGTACCGGTACTGTGTGTACAGAAAAGATAGGAACTCTCATGGCGGTGGGGTGATGTTGCTCATTCATGATAGAGACATCCCTCACATGCCGTTCATGGAACTTGAAAATGACACCGAATCGGTCTGGGTTAAGGTTTTTGCAAATAAAACTTCCCACTTCGTAGCAAGTTGGTATCGACCACCAAATGGTACAATCGAAAACTTCCAGTTGTTTAAAGACCAACTGGATTGCATTAAATTGCAGCATAAGGGTAAAAAACTCCCGGCTGTACATGATCTAGGTGACCTCAACTTCAGAGACATTGCTTGGCCCGACAGGCTCAGCAAACAAGGCACAATGCTGAGTCAGTCGGAAGGACAAATATTAATTGACATTATGAACGATCATGATCTTGAACAAATTGTTAACTTCCCCACTCGTGATAAGAACACATTGGATCTGATCCTTACAACTTTGCCAGGACAATTCGAAGACATTCATTCCCCAGATAAACTAAGTGACCACGATGTTGTCTCCGGATATTTAAAAATTCACATCCCACCAATAAAGAAACCTCGGAGGAAGGTGTACTCATATCAGAAAGGTGACTATGAAACTATGAGGAAGGATGCACTCAGATTTGCAAAGGAGAATTACTTTAACGGTCATTCAGATGCTCAACTTGAGATGGAATACTCATATTAGCAACATGTGTTTGTTTTGTTTGATTTGATGTTTAACGTCCCCGTCAACACTGTAAAGGTCATTTTGGAGACGTTGCTTCCAATTTTGTGGGACTTTTACCCGACATTGAGATGAAATGACATCTCAAGCCCTGTCGCCCAATGAAACCAATAGGGTTTATTAGCATGGACGGTCCGCCTCGCACCGCGGTTCCTGGACAGGCTTAGATCCTCTAAGCGGTTTACCAGTACACGTGTGCGGGCTGGATTCAGCTCTGCGTGGAAGCATCATGCAGCCCATATATTTCTTCAAGCCCCTATGGGCGGGGGCGCTAGCAACATGTGTACTAAGGCAAGTACTAAGGCAAATAGAACGCTTGGTTTCCTGAGGCGAAATCTTCATCAGTGCCCTCACGATGTAAAAGAGGCAGCATATAAAGGTCTTGTTCGCCCAATCCTGGAATATGGTAGTTGTATCTGGGACCCCAGTGGAGTGGTCCTTAACGATGAAATTGAGAAAGTTCAGAATAGAGCTGCTAGATTTGTAACAGGCAATTACTGCTTTGAAACTGGGAGCATGACTGGAAAGTGGAATACTTGGAAAATTAAAATGGGAGTCTCTCAAGAAAAGGAGAAAAGACAGTAGGCTAATCCTTTTATACAAAGGTCTAAAGGGGCTGCCAGCATTCCAACAGATGACCTTGTTCCCCCAGCTAGACACTGTAGAAATCACCATTCGTAGGCGTTTCAGACCCTTAGCGCAAGAACTGACATTTATAAAGAGTCGTTCTTCCCCAGAACCATTAGACATTGGAATGCCCTTCCCGATTTGATTATTTCGACAGCCGAAGGTGCTGATGATTGTGTAGCTAAATTTGCCTCTTTGGTTAGAGCTAGGGACTAACTTCCCACATCACAGGTCCTGGTGTATGAATGTCATTTGACGTGTCACCAGTAACAATTCTGATTCGGACCAAATGCGGACGCTGATGCTTACGCCGGTGACAGGACATCTCGGCCCCTAACAAACTCGGCCCCTGACAAACTCGGCCCCCAATATTAGAATATGTATATATTAATGTTGGAATTGACTTATTATCAAACTATTACACATATTTTAATGTACATATGCCTAATTATTTTCATTTTTGGCAATTTTTCCAATATATTTGAATAGGCGAGTTTTCTTAATGAGCCATCTGATCAGGATCTAAACTGTTTGCCATTGTTTGATAGTCTTAGCGAAGGGGGTAGTTCTAACAAAACCCACAAACTGTTTTTATGTTGATACAATATACATAATCTAAACCGAAGTTAACTCCAGTTTTTATGAACAACTTTTTGGTCCTTTTTACATATATTTTGAAGCACACTCTAAATGTATAGTTTGTTTTGTTTGATTTGAGGTTTAACGTCCTCGTCAACACTGTAAAGGTCATTTTGGAGACGTTGCTATTAATTTTGTGGGACTTTTACCCAACATTGAGATGAAATGACATCTCAAGCCCTGCCGCCCAATGACACCAATAGGGTTTATAAGCATGAACGGGCCGACTCACACCGCTTTGCCTGGGCAGGCTTAGATCCTCTAAGCGGTTTACCAGTACTCGTGTGCGGGTCGGTTTCAGCTCTGCATGGAAGCATCATGCAACCCATGATGCATCTATTTCTTCAAGCCCCGATGGGGGGGGGGGGGGGGGGGGGGGGGAAATTAATGTATAGAATGTAATAGTAAAACTACTGAATGAAGCGACAAAACTGATGAATTTATTTTCATAACTTTTTTGTAAATTGTTATTTCTTTTCTGTGCCAGCAAATTTATTGTGAACACGTCCATATAAATTTTGTAAAATAAAAATGAAAATAATTTGGTCTTTTTTGAAAATGAAATACACTACCCACTTTTTTCTATTATTCTTTTTCTTTGGATCAGATGTCACCCAGGTAACCTTGGCTTGGTAGTTGAGGCCTTGAGGAGATTTATTTTCTGTGTTGTTCGCCTTAATTCCCTTGATTATCAGCACAGCTGAGAAAGGTCGTGTCCTTATAAGTCTGGTATGGCCACGCTGTCATTCATACTTTCATGAACGGCAGAAAAATTAAGTTTCTTTCTTAAAACTGGGGTATACAGGGGAAAACATTAGTTTTCTTATATCTGCTCAAAACAGATTGTGAGTACTCGATAGTAGCATCGAGGCGGTCCTATCGACCCCTCGTAATCTATGTTTCGAGCATAAATAAGAAAAATATCACAAAAATTCATTTTCAAATTTCCATTTCTGGCAAAACAATTGATAATGTATTTATTGTTTTCTATAGGTTTACATTTGTTTTTACACTGGAAATGTAAATATCACAAAAACATGCCTATTCTAAAATATTGACATTACGAAAACACGCCTATACAAATACATTGTTAACTTTACCGCCGAAAAACGAACATTTTGAAAATGAAAAATTGTGATATTTTTTCTTATTTCCGCTCAAAATATAGATTGTGGGGATTTATAGATTGGTGGGACTCGTTAGAACCGCTTCGAGGCGGTTCTAACGAGTACCCACAATCTATATTTTGTAGCAGAATTTAGAAAAATAAGATTTACCCTTGTAAACCCCAGTTTTCCTATATAAAAGTGGCGTTCGAGGGGGTCAACATTATATAGACGTGTTTTCGTGATGATTTTTCACCCCACCCCCCCCCCCCCCCCCAAAAAAAAAAATTTTCAGATGAAACATTAACATATTTTTCTTATTTCTGCTATAAACATAGATTGTGGGTACTCACTAGAACCCATTGACAAGGCTATTCTTGTACCAACAATCTATGTTTTTGAGCAAACAGATTGCATCTACGACGCAGTTCTTACAAGAACCAACAATCTATGTTTTGAGAAGAAAAAAAATAAAAAATAATATAAACCTTTGTAAAGCCAAGTTTTTCTGTATAAAAGCGTGGTTGCAGGTGGTCAAAATTATATAGGCATGCTTTCGTGATGTCACTTAATTGTAATACCGTCCCAATTACAGCATCGGTTTCCGCAATCTTTTATCGTGGATAAGGTTTCGTATTAAGGACATTCAACATGGCCGCCTGGACAAATGAGCCAAAATGACAGTGGCTCTGAATATGCAAGAAATTGAATGCAACCCTTTTGTTTTAGCCAACTAATATAATTGGAACATAAACTTGATTTCTTAAAGTTGTTTAAATACCTGTTAGAAAAGTAAAATATTGTTCAGTTTTTTCTTCACTCACCTGAAAAATGCCAAACTTTGTGTATCAAAACTGGAAAATTCCCACAAGTACCAATGACAAAAAGAAATCACTGAATAGTTACATGTTTCCTTAATGTGCACCAGGAATCTAAATTTTGATTAGCTGCACTAAATTCAAATAAAGTGTTTTCAACCAAGGCATGTTTTGTGTTCAGGAAAAAAATCTTGTCTTTTTATTTTACACATTTCTTGACACAATAAAAGAAGTCCTTTCTGTGTATGGAGAGATAAACTTGCATTCATTGGGATAAATATGCAGGTAAGTTTATTTTTGTGGCTGACTGAACACACCTGTGTAATGTTTACAGGTAGAAAAAAAATAAGGGAACAAATTAAGACCAATCTTTAACACTAGCTACTGTGATTTTAAAGGTGTTATTAAATTTTCTTTCGCCTAAAATCTCCATTAACTTTATATAATTTTGTCAAACATATCATTTATATCTAAAAAATGCAATACAATCATGTTTAATGCTGTGGCACTATTTTGTAAAACTAGGTGGTGGAGTATACTTCTCACACGTGTCTAATGTTTACATTTGTAACCAACGACTTGCACGAGGATTCTCATAAAATACTGACGGATCGATATGCAGTATATTGATCAGGGGGTGTAAAATAACTTACTTAATATGTAAAGGCGAAAGATACCAAAAATGGTTGTGGTTTAAAGAGAAATATTTATAACAAGAGGGCCATGATGGCCCTGGATCGCTCACCTGATCCATAGAGTAACAAGTGGGCCCCAGGGAAGGTCATTATTGACCCCAGGGCTATAATGTGCATAATGTTGTGGGAGGTCTTAAAAGGTGAAGAGTCATACCAAATATCAACAAAGGCTATAATTTGAACAATCTTTGCAAAGGTCCACTAGATGACGCTACACACCAAATATCAAAGACCTGGGCCTTGCGGTTTCAGAGAAGAAGATTTTTTTTAAACATATTTGCTACATAAGCCTATGTAAAACCAAGTGGCCCTGGGGCGGGGGCATTTTTGGCCGCAGAGCTATAATTTAAACAATCTTGATAGAGGTCCACTAGATGAAGCTTCACACCAAATATCAAAGACCTGGGCCTTGCTGTTTCAGAGAAGAAGATTTTCCAAGCTTATCTCTTTATAAGTCTATGTAAAACCAAAGGGCCCCGAGGCGGGGACATTTGTGGCCCGGGGTCTTTAATGTGAACAATCTTGGTAGAGGTCCACTAGCTGAAGCTCCATTCCAAACATCAAAGACATGGGCCTTGCAGTTTCAGAGAAGAAGATTATTAAAGATTTCCCTATATAAGACTTTGTAAAACCAAAGGGTCTCGGGGTGTGGGCATTTCTGGCCCCAGGGCTATAATTTGAACAATCTTGGTAGGGGTCTACTAGATGAAGCTTCATACCAAATATCAAAGACCTAGGCCTTGTGGTTTCACAGAAGAAGATTTTTTAAGATTTTCCCTATATAAGTCTATGTAGACCAAAGGCCCCCCCGAGCCGAGGGCATTTTTGGTCTCAGGGCTATAATGTGAACAATCTTGGTAGAGGTCCACTAGATGAAGCTTCATACAAAATATCGAAGACCTAGGCCTTGTGGTTTCAGAAGAAGATTTTTCAAGATTTTCCCTATATAAGTCTATGTAAAATCAAAGGGCCCCGGAGCGGGGGCATTTTTGGCAACAGCGCTATAATTTGAACAATCTTGGTAGAGGTTTACAAGATGAAACTTCATTCCAAGTAAAAAAGACCTGGGCCTTGCGGTTTCAGGGAAGAAGATTTTTAAAGATTTTCCCTATATAAGTCTATCAAAAATTAAAGGACCCCGGGGCAGGGGCATTTTTGGCCCAAGCACTATAATTTGATCAATCTTGGTAGGGGTCAACTAAATGAAGCTTCATACCAAATATCAAAGACCTGGGCTTTGCTGTTTCAGAGAAGAAGATTTTTAAAGATTTTCCCTACATAAGCCCATGTTAAACCAAAGGGCCCCGAGGCGGGGCATTTTTGGCCCCAGCACTATAATTTGAACAATCTTGGCAGGGGTCTACTAGATGAAGCTTCATACCAAATATCAAAGACCTGGGCCTAGCGGTTTTAGAGAAGATTTTTAAAGATTTTCCGTATATAAGCCCAGGTAAAACCAAAGGGACTCGGGGCGGGGGCATTTTTGGCCCCAGCACTATACCCGGGGCCCTTTTTGGCCCCAGCACTATAATTTGAACAATCTTGGTAGGGGTCCATTATATGAAGCTTCATACCAAATATCAAAGACCTTGGTCTGCGGTTTCAGAGATGATTTTTAAAGATTTTCCGTATATAAGCCCATGTAAAACCAAAGGGCCCCGGGGTGGGGGCATTTTTGGCCCCAGCACTTTAATTTGAACAATCTTGGAAGGGGTCCACTAGATGAAGCTTCATACCAAATATCAAAGACCTGGGCCTTGTGGTTTCAGAGAAGATTTTTTAAGTTTTTGGTGAAAAAATCTATTTTTGGCTCCTGTGACCTAGATGTGCAACAGACCGGAACCATTTGAACAACTTTCAAAGGGGACAACCTAAGGATCATTCCTGTGAAGTTTGGTCAAAATCCGATCAGTGGTTTAGGAGGAGATGTCGTTTGAAGAAATTGTTTACGCACAGATGACAGACAAAAAGTGATCCTAATATTAAACACAAGAGGGCCATGATGGCCCTGGATCGCTCACCTGATCCATATGATAGAGTAACAAGTGGGCCTCGGGGAGGGCCATTATTGACCCCAGGGCTACAATGTGCATAATTTTGAGGGAGGTCTAAAGAGGTGAAGCTTCATACCAAATATCAACAAAGGCTATAATTTGAACAATCTTGGCACAGGTCCACTAGATGAAGCTACACACCAAATATCAAAGACCTGGGCCTTGGGGTTTCAGAGAAGAAGATTTTTTAAAGATATTCCCTACATTAGCCTATGTAAAACCAAATGGCCCCGGAGGGGGGTGCATTTTTGGCTTCAGGGCCATAATTTAAACAATCTTGGTAGAGGTCCACTAGATGAAGCTCCATACCAAATATTAAAGGCATGGGCCTTGGGGTTTCAGAGAAGTAGATTTTTAAAGATTTTCCTATTTAAGTCTGTGTAAAAGCAAAGGGTCTCGGGGCGGGGGCATTTTTGGCCCCAGCACTATAATTTGAACAATCTTGGTAGGGGTCCACTAGATGAAGCCTCATACCAAATATCAAAGACCTGGGCATTGCGGTTTCAGAGAAAAAGATTTTTCAAGATTTTCCATATATAAGTCTATGTAAAACCAAAGGGCCCCGGAGCGGGGGCATTTGTGGCCCTTCGGCTATAATTTGAACAACCTTGGTAGGGGTCCACTGGGTGAAGCTTCATACCAAATATCAAAGACCTGGGCCTTGCGGTTTCAGAGAAGAAGATTTTTAAAAATTTTCCCTATAAAACCCTATGTAAAACCAAAAGGCCCTGCTGGGGCTGGGGGGGGGGGGACCTGGGGCTTGTGGGGTGAAGCTTCATACCAAATATCAAAGACAAGGGCATTACAGTTTCAGAGAAGAAAATTTTAAGAGATTTTCCCAATATAAGCCAATGTAAAACCAAAGGGCCCCAGAGCGGGGGCATTTTTGGCCCCAGCACTATAATTTGAACAATCTTGGTAGGGTTCCACTAGATGAAGCCTCATACCAAATATCAAAGACCTGGGCCTTGCGGTTTCAGAGAAGAAAATTTTAAAAGATTTTCCCTATGTAAGCCCATGTTAAACCAAAGGGCCCTAGAGCAGGGGCATTTTTGGCCCCAGCACTTAAATTTGAACAATCTTGGTAGGGGTCCACTAGATGAAGCTTCATACCAAATATCAAAGACCTGGGCCTTGCGGTTTCAGAGAAGAAGATTTTAAAAGATTTTCCCTATATAAGCTCATGTAAAACCAAAGGGCCACGGGGCAGGGGCATTTTTGGCCCCAGCACTATAATTTGAACTATCTAGGTAGGGGTCCACTAGATGAAGCTTCATACCAAATAACAAAGACCTGGGCCTTACGACTTCAGAGAAGAAGACTTTTAAAGATCTTCCCTATATAAGCTCATGTAAAACCAAAAGGCTGTGGGATGGGGGCATTTTTGGCCCCCAGGGCCTGGGCCTTGTGGGGTGAAGCTTCATACCAAATATCAAAGACATGGGCCTTACGGTTTCAGAGAAGAAATTTTTGGCCCCAGCACTATAATTTGAACAATCTTGGTAGGGGGTCCACTAGATTAAGCCTCATACCAAATATCAAAGACCTGGGCCTTTTGGTTTCAGAGAAGAAGATTTTTCAAGGTTTTCCATATATAAGTCTATGTAAAACCAAAGGGCCCCGGAGCGGGGGCATTTTTGGCCCTAGGGCTATAATTTGAACAACCATGGTTTAAGATATAAGCCCATGTAAAACCAAAGGGCCCCGGGGCGGGGGGGCGGGGGGGGGGGGTTGAACCTGGGCCTTGTTGGGTGAAGTCATACCAAATATCAAAGACATGGGCCTTAGGGTTTCAGAGAAGAAAATTTTTAAAGATTTTCCCTATATAAGCCCATGTAAAACCAAAGAGCCCCAGAGTGGGGGCATTTTTTGCCCCAGCACTATAATTTGAACAATCTTTGTAGGGGTCCACTAGGTGAAGCTTCATACCAAATATCAAAGACCTGGGCCTAGCGGTTTCTGAGAAGAAAATTTTAAAAGATTTTCCCTATGTAAGCCCATGTTAAACCAAAGGGCCCCGGAGCGGGGGCATTTTTGGCCCCAGCACTTTAATTTGAACAATCTTGGTAGGGGTCCACTAGATGAAGCTTCATACCAATTATCAAAGACCTGGGCCTTGCGGTTTCAGAGAAAAAGATTTTTTAAGATTTTCCCTATATAAGCCCATGTAAAACCAAAGGGCCCCGGAGCAGGGGCATTTTTGGCCCCAGCACTATTATTTGAACAATCTTGGTAGGGGTCCACTAGATGTAGCTTCAGACCAAATATCAAAGACCTGGGCCTTATAAGCCCATGTAAAACCAAAGGGCCCCGGGGCATGGGGGGGGGGGGTTTGAACCTGGGCCTTGTGGGGTGAAGTCACACCAAATATCAAAGACATGGGCCTTAGGGTTTCAGAGAAGAAAATTTTTAAAGATTTTCCCTATATAAGCCCATGTAAAACCAAAGGGCCCCAGAGTGGGGGCATTTTTTGCCCCAGCACTATAATTTGAACAATCTTTGTAGGGGTCCACTAGGTGAAGCTTCATACCAAATATCAAAGACCTGGGCCTAGCGGTTTTAGAGAAGATTTTTAAAGATTTTCCCTATATAAGCCCATGTAAAACCAAAGGGCTCCGGAGCGGGGGCATTTTTGTCCCCAGCACTATAATTTGAACAATCTTGGTGGGGGTCCACTAGATAAAGCTTCATACAAAATATCAAAGACCTGGGCTTTGCGGTTTCAGAGAAGAAAATTTTAAAAGATTTTCCCTATGTAAGCCCATGTTAAACCAAAGGGCCCCAGAGCGGGGGCATTTTTGGCCCCAGCACTATAATTTGAACAATCTTGGTAGGGTTCCACTAGATGAAGCCTCATACAAAATATCAAAGACCTGGGCCTTGCGGTTTCAGAGAAGAAAATTTTAAAAGATTTTCCCTATGTAAGCCCATGTTAAACCAAAGGGCCCTAGAGCAGGGGCATTTTTGGCCCCAGCACTTTAATTTGAACAATCTTGGTAGGGGTCCACTAGATGAAGCTTCATACCAAATATCAAAGACCTGGGCCTTGCGGTTTCAGAGAAGAAGATTTTAAAAGATTTTCCCTATATAAGCTCATGTAAAACCAAAGGGCCACGGGGCAGGGGCATTTTTGGCCCCAGCACTATAATTTGAACTATCTAGGTAGGGGTCCACTAGATGAAGCTTCATACCAAATAACAAAGACCTGGGCCTTACGACTTCAGAGAAGAAGACTTTTAAAGATCTTCCCTATATAAGCTCATGTAAAACCAAAAGGCTGTGGGATGGGGGCATTTTTGGCCCCCAGGGCCTGGGCCTTGTGGGGTGAAGCTTCATACCAAATATCAAAGACATGGGCCTTACGGTTTCAGAGAAGAAATTTTTGGCCCCAGCACTATAATTTGAACAATCTTGGTAGGGGGTCCACTAGATTAAGCCTCATACCAAATATCAAAGACCTGGGCCTTTTGGTTTCAGAGAAGAAGATTTTTCAAGGTTTTCCATATATAAGTCTATGTAAAACCAAAGGGCCCCGGAGCGGGGGCATTTTTGGCCCTAGGGCTATAATTTGAACAACCATGGTTTAAGATATAAGCCCATGTAAAACCAAAGGGCCCCGGGGCGGGGGGGGGGCGGGGGGGGGGGTTGAACCTGGGCCTTGTTGGGTGAAGTCATACCAAATATCAAAGACATGGGCCTTAGGGTTTCAGAGAAGAAAATTTTTAAAGATTTTCCCTATATAAGCCCATGTAAAACCAAAGAGCCCCAGAGTGGGGGCATTTTTTGCCCCAGCACTATAATTTGAACAATCTTTGTAGGGGTCCACTAGGTGAAGCTTCATACCAAATATCAAAGACCTGGGCCTAGCGGTTTCTGAGAAGAAAATTTTAAAAGATTTTCCCTATGTAAGCCCATGTTAAACCAAAGGGCCCCGGAGCGGGGGCATTTTTGGCCCCAGCACTTTAATTTGAACAATCTTGGTAGGGGTCCACTAGATGAAGCTTCATACCAATTATCAAAGACCTGGGCCTTGCGGTTTCAGAGAAAAAGATTTTTTAAGATTTTCCCTATATAAGCCCATGTAAAACCAAAGGGCCCCGGAGCAGGGGCATTTTTGGCCCCAGCACTATTATTTGAACAATCTTGGTAGGGGTCCACTAGATGTAGCTTCAGACCAAATATCAAAGACCTGGGCCTTATAAGCCCATGTAAAACCAAAGGGCCCCGGGGCATGGGGGGGGGTTTGAACCTGGGCCTTGTGGGGTGAAGTCACACCAAATATCAAAGACATGGGCCTTAGGGTTTCAGAGAAGAAAATTTTTAAAGATTTTCCCTATATAAGCCCATGTAAAACCAAAGGGCCCCAGAGTGGGGGCATTTTTTGCCCCAGCACTATAATTTGAACAATCTTTGTAGGGGTCCACTAGGTGAAGCTTCATACCAAATATCAAAGACCTGGGCCTAGCGGTTTTAGAGAAGATTTTTAAAGATTTTCCCTATATAAGCCCATGTAAAACCAAAGGGCTCCGGAGCGGGGGCATTTTTGTCCCCAGCACTATAATTTGAACAATCTTGGTGGGGGTCCACTAGATAAAGCTTCATACAAAATATCAAAGACCTGGGCTTTGCGGTTTCAGAGAAGAAAATTTTAAAAGATTTTCCCTATGTAAGCCCATGTTAAACCAAAGGGCCCCGGTGCGGGGGCATTTTTGGCCCCAGCACTATAATTTTAACAATCTTGGTAGGGGTCCACTAGATGAAGCTTCATACCAAATATCAAAGACCTGGGCTTTGGGGTTTAAGAGAAAAAGATTTTTAAAGATTTTCCCTATATTAGCCCATGTAAAATCAAAGGGGCTCTGGGTGGGGGCATTTTTGGCCCCAGCATTATAATTTGAACAATCTTGGTAGGGGTCCACTAGATGTAGCTTCAGACCAAATATCAAAGACCTGGGCCTTGCGGTTTCAGAGAAGAAGATTTTTAAAGATTTTCCATATATAAGCCCATGTAAAACCAAAGGGCCCCGGAGCGGGGGCATTTTTGGCCCCAGCACTATAATTTGAACAATCTTGGTAGGGGTCCACTAGATGAAGCTTCATACCAAATATCAAAGACCTGGGCCTTGCGGTTTCAGAGAAGAAAATTTTAAAAGATTTTCCCTATGTAAGCCCATGTTAAACCAAAGGGCCCCGGAGCGGGGGCATTTTTGGCCCCAGCACTTTAATTTGAACAATCTTGGTAGGGGTCCACTAGATGAAGCTTCAGACCAATTATCAAAGACCTGGGCCTTGCGGTTTCAGAGAAGAAGATTTTTTAAGATTTTCCCTATATAAGCCCATGTAAAACCAAAGGGCCCTGGAGCGGGGGCATTTTTGGCCCCAGCACTATAATTTGAACAATCTTGGTAGGGGTCCAATAGTTGAAGCTTCATACCAAATATCAATGACCTGGGCCTTGCGGTTTCAGAGAAGAAGATTTTTAAAGATTTTCCCTATATTAGCCCATGTAAAATCAAAGGGGCCCGGGGCGGGGGCATTTTTGGCCCCAGCACTATAATTTGAACAATCTTGGTAGGGGTCCACTAGATGTAGCTTCAGACCAAATATCAAAGACCTGGGCCTTACGGTTTCAGAGAAGAAGATTTTTAAAGATTTTCCCTATATAAGCCCATGTAAAACCAAAGGGCCCCAGAGCGGGGGCATTTTTGGCCCCAGCACTATAATTTGAACAATCTTGGTAGGGGTCCACTAGATGAAGCTTCAGACCAAATATCAAACACCTGGGCCTTGTGGTTTCAGAGAAGAAGATTTTTCAAGATTTTCCCTATATAAGCCCTTGTAAAACCAAAGGGCCCCGGAGCGGGGGCATTTTTGACCCCAGCACTATAATTTGAACAATCTTGGTAGGGGTCCACTAGATGAAGCTTCATACCAAATATCAAAGACCTGGGCCTTGTGGTTTCAGAGAAGAAGATTTTTTAAGTTTTTGGTGAAAAAAATCTATTTTTGGCCCCAAAAACCTATATGTGCAACGGACCGGAACCATTTGAACAACTTTGAAAGGGGACCACCTAAGGATCATTCCTGTGAAGTTTGGTCAAAATCCGATCAGTGGTTTAGGAGGAGATGTCGTTTAAAGAAATTGTTTACTGACGCACGGACGCACGACGGACGAAAAGTGATCCCATAAGCTCACCTCGTCACTACGTGACGGTGAGCTAAAAACAATTGAAACTTGTCGCTGCGACCATTATTTTCCTCCATGAAAAATTGACAGTTTGTGACATCAATCTGGTTACCGGCTTCATATCTGGTTCAAGATTCTTTGACTACGTCTTTGGGCGTTTACAACATCACTCTTCCCTAACGACCAGTCTGGGCCGTTTATAAGTGTGCGTGAGCAGGACTGAGCTGGTCTGGACATAAATTTAGCCTGAAAATGCTGCCAAAGTAAATGTAGGCTGCACTGAACTACTTTTCCTCGATACATTTATCTCGTTTTGAGCGATGACAAAGTTCTTGTAAAAGCCAAACGGTCGGGTATAAAAGCCAAGGCCGCGCCGGGCCGTGCCGAGCCGCCGAGCCTACCGAAAATTTTATTTTTAGTCTCTAGATACAAGTTAGATATATATTTTGGTGAATGTGGGATTAAATTATAAACAAGAGCACCGCAAGCGGGTGCCAACGCTCGTCTGCAGTTTCTTTTAGAAAACAAAAGTTCTAAGTCAAATCAAATTGCAAGATGGAGTTATAAAACTTGTAGGGATTGTAGCTCTTGTGATGGTGAGTATGTGTATGAAGTTTCATGAAGGTAGGCCAAATACTTTTGGAAATATGGTCAAGGTTAAGTTTTTTGGTTAATTTTTCGAAAAATAGGTCAAAGTTCAAAGGTCAAGGTCACAGGTCAAAAAGCGTGGTATGACTGAAAAGGTCTTGTCCCAAGGAACATTCATGTGAAGTTGGAAGGCTCTGTTGTGAATAGTATTGAAATAAGAGACAAAAACAATTTAAAAAAAACGGAGAGAAAAGGGGAGATAATTCAATCAAATTGCAAGATGGAGTTATAAAACTTGTAGGGAATGTAGCTCTTGCGATGGTGAGTATGTGTATGAAGTTTCATGAAGGTAGGCCAAATACTTTTGGAAATATGGTCATGGTTAAGGTTTTCGGTTAAATTTTCGAAAAATAGGTCAAAGTTCAAAGGTCAAGGTCACAGATCAAAAAGTGTGGTATCACTGAAAAGGTCTTGTCCCAAGGAACATTCATGTGAAGTTTGAAGGCTCTGTTGTGAATAGTATTAAAATGAGAGCAAAAAATGTGTTTCAGAAAAAAATTGGAAAAGGGGAGATAATTCAGCCAAAATCAACAATGTTGTTATGGTCCTTGGTCAAAATGTAGCTCTTGTGATGATGAGTGTGTGTATGAAGTTTCATGAGGCTAGGTCTAATACTTTTTAAGTTATAGCCAAGGTTAAGTTTTTTTGGAACGACGCAGGACGACACAGGACGACTACGCAGACGCCGGAGTGATGACAATAGCTCGAAAGTTTTTTTTCAAAAAACAGACGAGCTAAAAATTAGATATGTTATAACTACAAGTAGCTTCACGTATCTACATTGCTTATTTATCTTTAAATAACTGTTTTCCGAAATCCAGGGGTATAAAAGCCAAGGCGGCGAAAGAGAATTGACAATTCCGATTTTCTTTCAAATTCATCGGTTAAATTACATCTTTTTGGCCTTATGATATTTGAATTTGATTATACTTATTATGTGTTCGTGAAAAAATTAAATATACTCACCAGAATCACATTATTTGATCGAATTTCTTATTTTATTTTTGTTTCTATTTTTAGAATTACCTTATTACAGGAAACGACCGAAAGGGAAGGCACACAGCGACCTAAATGATCCGAATCGAATGACGACCTATGTTGTTCAGTGACATCAGACTATTATCCCAGTGGACAAAGTTTGTATATGCGACGTTGTTTTAATGATTGGTCAAGGGCTTCAGGGTTTTACGACGTTGATTCGACATCGTTAAAACGGCACTGGGATACTTGTAAGGGAAATAAACAATCTTGTCCACCAAACTTTTTCAGAAAAAAAAGTTTAAAAAATGGTCCCAACAGGCACTCCACGTTGAATCAACGTTGAAGCAAAGTTGATTCAACGTTGTGTGCCTGCAGGGTTCTGTTTTCTGTTTACTGCCAGTAGAAGCTGTTTACTGACTGAGGATCAGGAGGATGCGGGCTCGATACCTGCTGAGGTCGGCAGCATTCTTTCGTAGAGATTGAACATGAAATATTTTCTTCAGTCATTCTCTCCCTTCCACTGATTCAAGAAGGGCAGTTGTCAGTTATTGGCGAACGAATATGCACTATACTGGTGAAATTCTTACGTATAAGCCTGCTCTTGGAAAGTGTGGATAGGTAAAATTTATTATTCGGCAATACACACCAAATGCCGAGGCGTTATTTTTGTCTTTTAGCGAATTATCTGCAGGTATGCAAATTGCATCGTTTTTGTTACAACCCTTTCTTTTTAAAGTGACAGGCTGAGACACTGAGATGAGTCAATTAATTCACTAATCACTTACTGACTGAAGCATATTAATAAGCAATAATAATATAATAGGTAAGTATCAAAACATAATTAATATGTCTAAAACATGATTAAGAAATATGATGAGTTTCATAAAGCTCTATCTTTAGTTCCTACCATTCAGATAGTATATTAAAATGCCCTTATCATTTATCTGACATTGCCGTCCGTTGCGGTTCATTACAACGTGGCCTACATAAAACCACCAAAAATATGGTTATTACAGATACATGTACTAAAAGGAATTGACTGGAATTATTACAATAAAAGGTTTAGAAAATACTTATTTGGGGTTGTCATGTACATTTTTTTCACACATCCATGTCTATTTAATTCAAATTCGATCAAAACTTACGATAAAAACCGCCTTGGCTTTTATACCCCTAAAAATTTGCAAAATTGCAATAAAACAAAAATTAGGGCACCAAAAAGAACAAAAATTATGCTGAGTATCACATTCGATACAATTCACATTAGCATATTAAAATTTACCACTAACATTTCTTCTTCGGTTAGAATTCCGAAAAATAAAATCTTCGGATCGGCAATTTTTGGCTCGGCGGCTCGGCCCGGCGTGGCCTTGGCTTTTATACCCGACCAAGCCAAACTTGTTTAAAAATTAAAGTACTCGGCTCCATCCGGAAACCAGCATTTCTATAACAGTGGTCTCCTTTCAGACCAATCGCGGATGAAAAGTAGTTTCAAAAGTATTTATTGAATAAATGTGTATAATCTTTCTTTGCCGGTGACATCCCCTGGAATCCTAAAAGAAGATTTCATAACGTACATAAATGCATTACAATAATGTAAATATGACGAAAAATAACTTGATCTTTCGCTGATAAAAAAGTGCCTTGGCGTATTAATCTTATGTTTTAGCCAGGGTGTTGTTCGGCTCCTTGGCGAAAAACTTTACACAGAGTAGCACAACAAATGTATTGTTAAAATGTTAGTATTTGATAGTTTCTATGTGAAAATCGAATGGTGCGGTTTTAAAGGTGTATGTTTGGGGTTTCAGATTACATCAAGTACCTTGGCGATCCCGTCATGGTTACGTCAATACGAACGTGTGAACTTGCGTGTAAACACATCCCCAAATGTTCGGCCATGATGAATTTTGTTTCGAAATTTTCTACACACCACGTGAACGAAAATTAATTATTCGCTTTTGGAGCTGTTTTATGAAAAAATATGTCCCGGTGCACCTTCCCTGTGCAATTACTCATACAAAAGTGGCAATATATTTTTTATTTATTCATAAACAATTTGGTTCTAAGTCTAAAACAAACGAGCATTTATTGCAATATTAATTTTACATTTCTCTCGTTATAGTAATTCAGATATTTAAGTGGTTTTGTCTTGAGTAAACTTTGCCCTGTTATTTTTTACACTTATAAGAAAAAAATTTCTGAGACCTTTGCTTAATGCTCGAATTCATAATTTCTTTTTTCAAGTGCATATTGTGCTATTTCAGCCATGTTGGTCGCAGAATATCCTTAAAAGCGATATATTTGCTCAACCTTTCTGTAAACTATCTATCCACCTTCCAAATTGATTATCGGAAACAAAAACATAGTATTTTAGGACCCAAATGCTGCTAGGTACTGAGTTTTTAGGGACGGAGTTGAATGGGGGCCGAGTTTGTCAGGGGCCGAGTTTGCCAGGGGCCGAGTTTGTTAGGGGCCCGAGATGTCCATAAATCCTTACGCCGACGACGGACGCCGGGGGTATGGCAATAGCTCCCCCTTACTTTCGAGGGCGAGCAAAAATGGCGGATTTTCAACTTTACAAACTGGGGAAGCTTTCCTTTTAAAAGGAAACTTTATTTCACCTGTTCTTTTTTTGACCAGTTCTGTTGTGACGTGTCCGCCATGTTGTTTGGATGTAATGAGCGTGTTCGGTTGACCTACTAGAGTTACACCAAATCGCGCGGAACTACTACACGGGTGGTAATCAGGGGAACTAGCTCGAAAATGAGTCAATGGAAATTTGTTCCCTCGACAAATCCGGGAACTCTCGAGCTAGCTCTATCACCAAGAAACTCGTAAACAAAGGTAGGTCTCGAAGAGTTTTATCACCATTTTTTTCTTTGTAAGCTATGTATAAAAAAATCCGTCAATGCAGTTCCACATAGAAATGATTTAACTTTGTACTCCGCTAGAATTTGCCATGGAAATTCGCAGGGCTGGAGTATGAATGAAACCCAAACTTTTTATCACGGACCGGACAAATTGTCAATTTATGTCATTACGGAGATTTTGGCCGACGATTTTTCATTATCCGTCAAAAGTACGCCCTTCACACCCACAGAAACAACATCCCTGGTGAAATGGAACATGGACAGTTTGAAATTAGCAAAAAAATTTTTTGCCGTGATTACGTAACTTGCGACTTATTACGAAATTACTGTCCGAGCTAGTCTTCTCGACAAGGAGCTAGTTCACTCGACATAAAAAAGAAAATGAAACATTCATCAGATTCGATGTCTTTCTATGGTCCCACCCAGGTTATCCAACTGGTTTCTTTACCTCTGGCTAGTTGGGTAACAAGATGCTATGCCCCAAAGGCGTCCCCCAGTCGTTTCTCCCTGTTCGTTTCGCCCCCATTTTACACCCCTGTTTTGCCAACAGAGCCTGGTCTTTTCGCCCCCCTTAGTCATTTCGCCCACCTAGTTGCTTCGCCCCCTCCCATTTGGAGCGGATCAATGGATGTTGGATGGATGGATGGATGGATGGAATGATTGATGGATGGATGGATGGAAGGGTGCACAATAGAAAGGGATGAGTGGGTATTTGGAAGGATTGGTCAATTGGAGGACGGATGGACGAACGAACATATAGACGGACAGACAGACGGACGGATGGATGGATGGGTCGGTGGGTAGATGGATGGAAGGATGGATGGAAAAAGAGAGAAAATATATACGCACACAAATGTCAGTGTCGTGTAAAGGTTTGATTAAATAAATGAAGTATTTGATTCCTACCGGTAATCTTTTTGATGATTTTTGTTTCACTCAGAAATCACATATTGTTCCCGCAGGTGATCTGATTATTTTTAATAAACCTAAAGTCATCGTTTATACAAATTATGTTGTGCTGCAGTCCTAGGTACTAAAAGTTTCTTGAAATCAGCCCACTGGTTCTAGAGAAGATTTTTAATGGTTTCACCATATATGGGCATGGTAACCATCTTGGTCATGTGACCCAGATGCCTCGAACAAACTATCGTTTCCCCTATACCCATAAATGCTCAACACAGTTTTCGACTAAATTGTTGAAAGATAAGATGGTGCTTATTAGTTGCTTAATATATCACAGACTGGAAGTCAGTCGTTATAGTGAATAGATCATGAGCGCGTAGCGCGAGTGATCACGGGCGCGTACCGCGAGTGATCTCTGCACTTGTGCCCGACAGACAGTGATCTATTAAGCAACTAATCACCTAACAACATGAATCTATGTCGATTAGGTATCCTGTCGGTGTGGTTCGAGCCTCTCTTGAGTCATATATGGATGTCCTAGTTCTGCAATGGAAAGTCGCGTTCATAAACAGAGTCTAACAAATTTCGAAGTTTACGTCTGCCTTTCTCTTGGAGCCCATAACTTCCATTTATGTTATACTACAAAATTGAAAATCGGTATGACGCTTACTCAGACCGCGACCTTTCTGTTCATGATACGATTGTCCCAGGGCCATGCTCCTGAGCGTGTCCGAGTGTCAGATGCCATTGCCCAAGAGTCCTAACCAGAGTCTAACAAACGTTAAAGGTAACGTTCGCGTTTCTCTTGGAGCCCATAATTCCCGTTTCTGTTATGCTACAAAGTTGAAATTTCGCATGACACTTACTCAGCCAAAGAACTTTCCGTTCATGATACAATTGCCCCTGGATGGGCCTTGGGGTAAAATTACATAAAACGTAAAATTGACATATAGGCATTTGTATGGAAAACTCAAAATGTCTAATATTTTGAAAAGAATTCAGCTCCCAACCCCTAAACCATATATATCATTGTTCCTTATGATAAGACTCTGTTTTATTTCACCAGGAATGTTGTTTCTATGGGTGTGAAGGGCGTACTTTTGACGGAAAATGAAAAGTCGTCGGCCAAAATTTCCGTAATGACATTAATTAACAATTTTTCAGGTCCGTAATAAAAAGTTTACTTTCATTCATACTCCAGCGCTGCAAATTTCCATGGCAAATTCTAGCGGAGTACAAAGTTAAATCATTTCTATGTGGAACTGCATTGCCGGATTTATTTTATAAATAGCTTACAAAGAAAAAAAAATGGTGATAAAACTCTTCGAGACCTACCTTTGTTAGCCAGAGGTAAAGAAACCAGTTGGATAACCTGGGTGGGACCATAGAAAGACATCAAATCTGATGAACGTTTCATTTTCTTTTTTATGTCGAGTGAACTAGCTCCTTGTCGAGAAGACTAGCTCGGACAGTAATTTCGTCATAACTCGCAAGTTACGTAATCACTGCCATATTTTTTTGCTTATTTCACACTTTCCATGTTTCATTTCACCAGGGATGTTGTTTCTGTGGGTGCCAAGGGCGTACTTTTGACGGAAAATGAAAAATCTTCGGTCAAAATCTCCGTAATGAAATAAATTGACAATTTTTCCGGTCCGTGATAAAAAGTTTGGGTTTCATTCATACTCCAGCGCTGCAAATTTCCATGGCAAATTCTAGCGGAGTACAAAGTTAAATCATTTCTATGTGGAACTGCATTGCCGGATTTTTTTATACATAGCTTACAAAGAAAAAAATGGTGATAAAACTCTTCGAGACCTACCTTTGTTTACGAGTTTCTTGGTGATGGAGCTAGCTCGAGAGTTCCCGGATTTGTCGAGGGAACAAATTTCCATTGACTCATTTTCGAGCTAGTTCCCCTGATTACCACCCGTGTACTAGTTAATTTCGATTGCCAGCGTTCCGCGCATTGCCGTTAATCGGCACTGTAACGGCCTTCTCTTTTTAAACGGTATTTATAGTTAAGAATCAGAATAGTTACTGGTGACACGCCAAATGACATTCATACACCAGGACCTGTGATATGGGAAGTTAGTCTCTAGCTCTAACCAAAGAGGTAAACTTAGTTACACAGTCATCAGCACATTCAGCTGTCGAAATAATCGAATCGGGAAGGGCATTCCAATCTTCTTCTTCTTCCGGTTTCGTCTTAACCCCCGGAGGGGACCCAGACGGTGTATTAGATACACTCCAGTTATGCAGGATGAAAGCCTACACAGTAATCATGTAATTACGGTAGGGTTCTTTAACCTGCACAGGGGATGGTTCTCCCTGCACAGGGGGCCTCCAGTTAACGTCCCGATCCGAAGGACGGTGCACTTTATGACATTCATCCCTGCAAATGATGCCAATGGAGCGTGTTCGGACACCGAAATTTTCACACCGCTGCCGGGGATCGAACCCGGGACCTCTAGCATCAGAGGCAAGTGCACTAACCACTGAGCTATCACGCTCCTATCACGCTATCTCTCTAATGGTTCGGCGGAAGAACGATTCGTCTTAACATTGCCCCCCACAAAAGAAAACACAACACTTTTCTTTGCAATAGCGAGCTTTATGCTGTATTTGAGACGAGAGCAATGCACATAATATGTTAGGAAATTGTGAAATATGGTTTAGCCACGTAGATATAAATCACATCAAATAGTTCTCCAAACTGTCATACTCACGGGCTGCGTATTAACCCACATATCTATAGTACTCACACAATGAGTATTAGTCAACTCAAAGTACTTAAGAATAACAAATGGCATGATCATTTGAAAACTTACATGATAATGCAAAAGACAACTCTTGAATTTTATGATGTGGCAAACCATTTTAGATGCACCAGCATACATGCATTATATAAACTTGATCTACCTCCCTCTGAGATATTTGCCGCCCAGCAAAAACAGACCTCACTTTGTATCATTTTTTCAAAGTTTTTGGTCAAAAAAAAGCTGTGGTTTATCGCCGTGCAAAATACCTCTAGGAGAAAGTGTAAACCGTCACTTTTTGATCAAGTTAAGAAAAATCTACTTAATTCGATTTTTCGTACATGTGCATATACTTGTTCCTACTTTATAAACTTCAATAAATACAGTACCCTTAGACTTTTTTTTTTTTTTTTTTTTTTTTTTTTTTAAACAAAATTTGGATTAAAAATTGCGTATCTGAACAGCTTGACTGCTCGCGTAGAACTGGTCTTACAACTCAAACTTACTTGCCTATATCTCACTTTTTTCAGCATAAATCCCATACTTTTCACGATCTTTACAATGCTTCTGTATCTGAACAATGTTAAGACAAACGTTCTCTCCTATACGTTGTACCGGAGAGAACAAGTAATTTATAAATGTCAGTTCTTGCAGTAAGGGTCTGAAACGCCAATGAATGGTGATTTCTACAGTGCCTAGCCAGGGGGACAAGGTCATCTGTTGGATTGCTAGCAGCACCCTTTAGACCTTTGTATAAAAGGATGAGCTTACTGTCTTTCCTCCTTTTCTTGAGAGACTCCCATTTAATTTCCCAAGTATTCCAGTCATGCTCCCAGTTTCAAAGCAGAAATTGCCTGTTACAAATCTAGCAGCTCTATTCTGAACTTTTTTCAATTTCTTCGTTAAGGACCACTCCACAGGGGTCCCAGATACAACTGCCATATTCCAAGATTGGACGAACAGGACCGTTATATGCTGCCTCTTTTACATCATGTGGGAACTGATGAAGATTTCGCCCCAGGAAACCAAGTGTTCTATTTGCCTTACTACAAATGTTGCTAATATGAGTATTCAATCTCAAGTTGTGTGTGATTGTCACACCAAGGTATTTAATGGAGTCCACATTCTCGAGGATCGTTCCCTCTAAGGTGTAAGAAGCCTCAACTTTATTAGATCTCTTCCTAGTTATCTGCAGTGGCAATAGCATTGATATACAGGGAGAACAACAGTGGACCAAGAACAGTCCCTTGGTGGACTCCAGACAGAACTGGATCCCACTCTGAAGATTCTACATTAACAACAACACGCTGTTTTCTGAGAAAGGAATGTATCCATTTGAGAGTCCCCCTCCCCCCCAATTCCGTAACCAAAGAAGAGAATGGTGAATAATAATAATAACACGCCAACAGATAGACACCGTCGCTCTTGAATTTAACAAGGTGTTTGACAAAGTTCCACATGAATGGCTTAAGCACTGTCAAAGCTCAGACACGACAGAATATAAACCACTTACAGTAAATCCAGAGCTTCTTGACCAACAGGGGCTAACCTGAGCTGATCAAAGGCCTGATTACCACGACTGTCCCTGCTGAATCCGATGTCCCTCAAGGTGCCATGCTCAGACCTTTTTTGTTCTGCCCATGCATAGATGACTTACCACAGAAAGTCAGCTCTGGAGTTCACCTCTTTGCTAATATCACAAGATCTCAAGCATGACTGATACTGCAACACTTCAGAGGGATCTTGACAGACTACATCAAAATAGAAGTGGAGGCAATGATCAGGATTCGATACAATCAACCCACAGCTCCCATCAGAGACACAAAAGGGAAAGAAACACAGACATGAAACAACAGACCCTAATGGAAACATCAATAGCGGAAAGCCAAAAGGACAGTTACTTTCCCACAAAATGGCCAATAGGCTATCCAAAATAAAATAATATAAGCGACACAAACACCCAAAGACGAACCATAACAAAAATAAACCGCGACAGAAGAACCGCCTTGGAACGGTCAGTGGAGACGAATTCCACTGGGGGGCTTAAATCGATTTTACGTGACCACAATCCTCGCCCTTACTTCCGTCGCGGTTTAAACAAATACTTTATTCAGTCCCTTTGAAGGCCTCCTAACTCATCAGTGCAACATCTCCGTGAACACAAATAATCAAACAACCACAGAGATGAAACAACGGTGAGGACTCGACAGCAAGAAACCACTGAAATGATGGAGCAAAAGAAAACCAACAGTTAGACTCCGATGGGCCTGACCAAAGCCTATAATGGAATACAGACCACAAAATGTAAGACAAAACGAAGAAACCTGGGCGGAGACTTGGAGCAACTTACATGTTCAAGATACATAGGCATGAGCTGTCAATCATAAAAAGACTTTAATCTACCTGGGAATCCTTTATTTCAGAAACATGTCATGTGAATCCCATTTTGAGACAACTGTAAAAAGGCAAACAGCAGCCTGGCGTTTCTCTTGAAGGAAGAAAACCAGTTTTGTCTGAAGATGCTAAAGCATGATGGTAGAGACCATAATAAGACTTACACTGGACTATGTCACATCAGTATGAGGCCCACATATAGTATCCAGCAGCTCGAGACGGTGCAACGGCGAGCAGCCCGGTTTGTCAGATGTGACTACCACACAACCAGCATTACCTCCCGAGTGATACAACACCTTGGCCGGCAAACTCACCAGCATTGACTGGGCATTGTCTATCACTAGGCTCTGTGGACATCCATGCTTGCAGATTTTCCGACCCGAAAACAGTGAACAGTAGAGCATACTCCCTGGGGTATATGGACCGACATCTTCTGTCAGCTCTCCTTCATCGGCACGGGCATCAGACGTAAGGGCCAACTTCCACAGAATATTGTCATTTCAGGGATCATCGAGGGCTTATACACTTTGGTCATGTCAGAAAGTGTGTGATGCCCTCACCTTTCTACTTGACAATATTTATATTAGATTCGGTACTAAGTTATTTAGACAAATTGTGGGTATTCCGATGGGTACGAATTGCGCACCTCTTGTGGCTGATCTGTTCTTGTATTGTTATGAAAGAGACTTCATGTTGTCGCTTTCCATTGATAACCAATCTGAAATTATTGAAGCTTTTAGCTCCACTTCTAGATATTTAGATGATTTATTAAATATTGATAATACCTATTTCGATGGTTTGATCAGTCAGATTTACCCCCCAGAACTTCAATTAAATAAAGCAAATTCTTCTGATACCGAGGCCCCGTTTTTTGGATTTACATCTATCTATTGTAGATGGGTTTGTTTCGTGCAAAATTTATGATAAACGCGATGACTTTGATTTTGAGATTGTAAATTTTCCTTTTTTGGATGGTGATGTTCCTCGTGCGCCATCCTATGGCGTTTATATTTCGCACTTAATTCGATTTGCTAGAGTGTGTAGTCATGTAACTGACTTCAACACTCGTAATAAATTATTAACTGCTAAACTCCTTAATCAGGGTTATCGGTACCATAAACTACGCAAAGCCTTTTCAAAATTTTATAGACGCCATTCTGATTTAATTTCAAAATTCAATATTGGACTTAAATCTCTTCTGCAACAAGGTCTATCGGAACCCGAATTTTATGGTGACTTAGTATATAAATTCAGAAAAATATATAACCGCAATGACTTCAGCACCCAATTTCGTAAAATCATTCTTCGATATAAAAAGATTGGGTACAACATGGATGTTACACGACAGACTGCATGCATGGTAGTTAACCCAATCACGGTTGGCAACTTTGCTTCCCTCTTTAATTGCACGCCGGTGGGTCAGGCCTCAGATTCTATGACGGCTCCAACGTAAAGGCTTATTGAGAATTAGAGAGATCTAATTCTTGGTAATGTTGGTTGGTGCCTGATGCTTTGTCTCTGGTCGGGCCCATCGGAGTCTAACTGTTGGTTTTCTTTTGCTCCAGCATTTCAGTGGTTTCTTGCTGTCGAGTCCTCACCGTTGGCTCACCTCTGTGGTTCTTTGATTTTTTGTGTTCACGGAGATGTTGCACTGATGAGTTAGGAGGCCTTCATGCGGACTGAATAAATTATTTGTCTAAATCGCAACGGAAGTAAGGGCGAGGATTGTGGCCACGTAAAATCGATTTAAGCCCCCCAGTGGAAATCTTTCCACTGACCGTTCCAAGGCCGTTCTTCTGTGGCGATTTATTTATGTTGTTGTTTGTTACTTACTGTGTGTATAACTTGTGTCTTTTAATTTTGGATGGCCATATGGCCATTTTGTGGGAAAGTAACTGTCCTTATGGCCTTCCTTTGTTTAGGTTTCCATTATGGTCTGGTCGCTTAATGTTTGTATTTCTTTCCCTTTGGTGTCTTTGGTGGGTGGAGTAAGTTAATTGTATCGATTCCTGATCTTTGTTTTACTTCTACTTTACAAGAGGGATCTTCCCTCACTTTCATAAAAACGGTTTTTCAAAGTTTTTATTTTTTTCTTTTGTGAGACAAAGGTGACGGCAGTCCAACTAATCGATTTAAGCCCCCCAGTGGAAATCATTCCACTGACCGTTCCAAGGCGGTTCTTCTGTTGCGGTTTATTTATGTTGTTGTTTGTTACTTACTGTGTGTATCACTTGTGTCTTTATTTTGGATAGCCATATGGCCATTTTGTGGGAAAGTAACTGTCCTTATGGCCTTCCTTTGTTTAGGTTTCCATTATGGTCTGGTCGCTTAATGTTTGTATTTCTTTCCCTTTGGTGTCTTTGATGGGTGGAGTCAGTTAATTGTATCGATTCCTGATCTTTGTTTTACTTCTACTTTATATTGACTTTCAGTTGGGCAAGGCCTGCTGTCCTTGTAGCAGGTAGGGGTAGAAGTGGGAGCGTTGTTATTTCTCCTGTTTGTACTCTTGTATTCAGTTTCCCCTTTCTCCACTGTCCCACTCTCTCTTATCCTCTACTATCTATTCTATCTCTTTAAATAGTCCCTTTCTCTGGGAGACGACACAAAATGACCGACAAAGGTTGACGCGTCGTAAAACCCAAAACAATTGTTTGAGCTTTACCACTGCTTTACACGTAGTCTTAGTATGACAATGCTCAAGTGTCGGTCCTGTGTGCACTTCATCGGAAGAAAATTAGATAGGGTGACTCAGTTACTTTGCAGCATGGACACTTTAAAGAATCCTGAAGCACTAGCGTTATGCTATGGATTTACTTTGTTAATCTAAGGAAGGTAGAAATCCACAGGTAGCCAGATAGCTCATTGTGTCTCTTACTATTATCATGGATTTTTATACCCCTGAGTAATAGTTTGTGAAAAGTTTTAACAGCTTGGCCAGACGAGAAGCGCTTCCACCTTACCGAGAAGCTCCGGTGAATGTTTCCGCAAATGCTTTGGTAGCTCGTTGGTCCAGAAGCGATGCTGGATTTTACCAATAGGTAACTCGGCATCACCACAGAGATACTGACCCAGTGGTTGCAATTAAGGCATACCTGTACCAAATTTAGTGACACAGAGACCATTCTGATATTTAATCTTTATCAGTGTGGAAACGAATTCCACTGGGGTGGGGGGGTGCTTAAATCGATTTTACGTGGCCACAACCCTCGCCCATACTTCCGTCGCGATTAAGACAATTAATTTGTTCAGTCCTAACTCATCAACTCATCATCAACTCATCATCAAAGTAACATCTGGACAAGTCACTAGACTTCTATAGATGCATCTCGACAGTATAGACGAATCCCTCTGGTGTGGTGGTCGGTTTTATAACACGGGGGATCAAACTTGTATGGATGCCCATGGCAAAGTTTGTTCAGTCTGTTTTAAAGGCGTTAACGGAGGGTGCATTTACAACAGTATTTGGGAGTTGGTTCCAGACATTCACAACTCGATTACTGAAAGTTTTAGCACGAATATTCAGCCCTGATCTTTTCTTCTGTAGCTTATAGGGATGTCCTCTTGTTGCTATATACTGTGCCATTGTGAATAATTTATCTTTGTCGACTGTATCTATATCATGTAATATCTTGTAGACTTGGATCAAGTCTGCCTTTTCTCTCCTATATTCTAGTGTTGGGAGCCCTAATTTGCACAATCTTTGTGTATACGGTAGATTTTTTAGAGTTGATCCCAGTTTTGTTGCACGGCGTTGAACATTTTAGATAGTAATTTTGTCTTTTTTGTATAGGGGTGACCAAACCGGAGTAGTATATTCAAGATGTGGTTTGACCAAGGATTTGTAAAGGTT
This sequence comes from Lucinisca nassula, assembly GCA_963580285.1. NCBI lineage: Eukaryota > Metazoa > Mollusca > Bivalvia > Lucinida > Lucinidae > Lucinisca > Lucinisca nassula. The sequence continues at coordinate 28,699,880 of OY757021.1, read as the reverse complement.
TAAAAAAATTTCCTCGTCGATGAAAGTGAACGTTCGGAAAATGATTCCTAAGTTCCTATTGGCAATATTGACTTTAGAACTTGTGGTCTCTAAAAAGTAACTTTTGGTCTATGGTAACTTCCAGATCTTTCTCGTTTTTAACAGATTCAAGCTCGATTATTTGGTCGTTTGATGTCATAGAATATTTGATATCTGTATCATGGTTACAGATATGCAGATGGTGGCATTTGTCAGAATTAAACAACATTTTCCAGATATCAGCCCAGTCCACTGCCTCCAGATAACAACCAAAGTAGAAGTAAAACAAAGATCAGGAATTGATACAATTAACTTACTCCACCCATAAAAGACACCAAAGGGAAAGAAATACAAACATTAAGCGACCAGACCATAATGGAAACCTAAACAAAGGAAGGCCATAAGGACAGTTACTTTCCCACAAAATGGCCATATGGCCATCCAAAACCAAAAGACACAAGTGATACACACAGTAAGTAACAAACAACAACATATATAAACCACCACAGAAGAGCCGCCTTGGAACGGTCAGTGGAAGATTTCCACTGGGGGGCTTAAATCGATTTTACGTGGCCACAATCCTCGCCCTTACTTCCGTCGCGATTTAGACAAATAATTTGTTCAGTCCGCATGAAGGCCTCCTAACTCATCAGTGCAACATCTCCGTGAACACAAAAATCAAAGAACCACAGAGGTGAGACAAAGGTGAGGACTCGACAGCAAGAAACCACTGAAATGCTGGAGCAAAAGAAAACCAACAGTTAGACTCCGATGAGCCCGACCAGAGACAGAGCATCAAGTCCACTGCCCTATTTGGGCTTCTTTGAATATTGATTTCAGTGGCAGTTGGTGGTGCAACAGAATAGATTTTGGCATCGTCCGCAAACAATTTTATAAAACACCTATTACTTCTAGTAGATCGTTTATGAAAATTAAAAACAATAGTTGCCCAAGAACACTACCTTGTGGGATTCCACTCGTAACGTTCTTACAAAGCGACTCTGAACCGTTAACGATTACACGTTGTTTTCTATCAGACAGGAATTCTTCTATCCAACTGTGGATCTTTCCCCTAATACCATAACCATATAGCTTCTTCAAAAGCCTTTTGTGTGGTACCTTATCGAAGGCTTGGCAAAAATCGAGATATATTACATCAACATCGTCCCCATTATCGATTGCTTGGGTGACATCCTCTAGGAACTCAATTAATTGCGTTGTACAAGATCTGCCTTTTATAAAACCGTGTTGTGACTTATAACTTATTTCTTATCATATGGCCAACAACATTATCACGGATCAGCTTTTCCATTATTTTACAGGGTACTGATGTTAGATTTATTGGGCGATAATTTCCTGGATTTTCTTTTCGCCTTTCTTAAATATGGCACTAACATTGGCTTTTTTTTCCAAATTTCTGGCAGGTTACTTTCGTCTAAAGACCTTTGGAAGATGGTTTTCAGAGGATCCTTTATTTATTCTATAGTTTTCTTCAAATATTTTGGGTGAAGTAGGTCAGACCCTTGGCTTTTGCCTGGTTTTAGAGCTAATATAGCCTTTTCAACGCTTTTTTCAGCAATTATGATATTCTCCAAGGGCTGTATAAAGATTCGGTCTTTAAAAGCTGAAATGTGTTGGTCTGTTTCAGTCTCAAATACAGTTGAAAAATACTCGTTTAACGTGTTCGCAGTTTCCTGGTCATTTGCTGAGAGATTTCCATTGGGCATCTCCAGTTTTGATTCTACTGTTTTGGTTTTGGTTTTTGATCGCACATAAAGCCAGAAAATATTGTTGTCTGTTTTTATCTTTAGAGCTAGATTTTTCTGTCTATCTGGCAGTCCTTATTTTGGATGTTACATTGTTTCTAGCTGATTTGTATAGGATATAGTTGGAGTCAAATTTACAGTACTTGTATTTCAACCAAAGTTTTCTCTTCTCTTTTATCGCTGTCCGACACGGTCTTGAAATATATGGTATGCGCATGCTGCCCTCAGGATATATATATATATATATATATATATATATATATATATATATATATATATATATATATATATATATATATATATATATATATATATATATATATATATATATATATATATATACTCAGTCAAAAAAGTTCCTATACCTAAAATTGCTTCTGTTACTACAGCTACTACAGATAAAAACTACACAAAGTTTGTTATGTTTTGATAAGAAGACTCATTTTTCCGTGCAAAAGCACCATTCGTTTTTGTTTTCGTAAACACATCATCGTAGACTATTGCTTTAAACACCCAAGGGGTCACTGTGCCATTTTCGCAGAGAAAATCATTAAAACATGCTATGAATTAACATCACAAAATTTCCCTGTACCCTAACATTTCTAAAATTTGATACATGTGACATTTCTTTGGATACCATTTGCGTCTATTCACAAAAGATTTAGAGCTTTAGTTGCATCAGCTACGAGAAACAGGCAATCACATATTGACCTCCAATTCCTAGAAGTTGCGGCAAATGCTGCTTTCAATGGGAACTCCATAGAAAATCGCAATCGATAGTGCTACATGTTACATGAATTTTCTGTATTTTTTACCATCATGATGAACAGTAATGGTGGACACAAAGCGTTTTTTGAAAAAATGGCAAAAATTGATTGGCAGGAATAAAAATTACAGCAGTTCGAAAATTACTATATTTTTAATTGCAAGGGAGATAATTTGAGAATTTCACAAATTAAAACCTCGCTTTTAATCCGAGATCATGAGATATTGTAAAAGTAAAGTGTTATCCGATGTTCAGAGAATATTGTCTTCCTTCTTAGACAAAAAAGAACTTTCTGCGCATGCGCAATGTCCATTTTCTACCAAAATCTTTCTAGGCACATATTGGAAGACAACTCTGGAGTAGAAAGGTATGGACAAATGCAAGTTTGAGCATTCTCTAGCTAAACGGCCGATTTAAATGTATACAGCCAAATTTAGCCCAATAGCTGCCAGATATCTAGTGAGTTTCACCCGAAAGTTGATATAGTTACTTTTTTGACTAAGTGTATATATATATATATATATATATATATATATATATATATATATATATATATATATATATATATATATATATAAACAAATGAATTAGCGTACAAAAATCGGTCGCACCGCAACCGGGACTCGAACCACGGATCTCCTGCTTTCCGGGCAGACGTGCTAACCATTACACCACCGCGGCCTTCCGACATTGTACGCTAATTTTAACATTTATAAACCTTTTAACGTCATTAGCGCTATTTAGAGACCTTTCATTTACCGCCATAGGCGACCCTATCATTTTCGGTTCTTTTCTAACCTACGGACGGCGGCCATTTTTATTCTATTTATTTTATTTATTGTTAGATTTACAAATGTTCTACTGTATCGCAGGAGATCCGTGGTTCGAGTCCCGGTTGCGGTGCGACCGATTTTTGTACGCTAATTCATTTGTTTATTTCATTGCCTGTATCGTGCTTTACTTTGTTTCTCATATATTTACTCGATACAGTAGAACATTTGTAAATCTAACAATAAATAAAATAAATAGAATAAAAATGGCCGCCGTCCGTAGGTTAGAAAAGAACCGAAAATGATAGGGTCGCCTATGGCGGTAAATGAAAGGTCTCTAAATAGCGCTAATGACGTTAAAAGGTTTATAAATGTTAAAATTAGCGTACAATGTCGGAAGGCCGCGGTGGTGTAATGGTTAGCACGTCTGCCCGGAAAGCAGGAGATCCGTGGTTCGAGTCCCGGTTGCGGTGCGACCGATTTTTGTACGCTAATTCATTTGTTTATTTCATTGCCTGTATCGTGCTTTACTTTGTTTCTCATATATATATATATATATATATATATATATAATTTGAGCTCATTTTTTTGACTGGGTAAGGCAATCTGCATTTGTGTACAGTACTTTTAGTGTGCTGAAAGCTGGTGCTGTGCCGTGTGGCGGCCGTAAAAAGTCTCCCCGTACATCCACCATAGTGCAGATTATATTTTCTGGTCCTTTGGGATCATTGGGTTCATTTAGAATCATTTTGAAAATAGAGCTCTGCTTAAGCCGGTGCTAGAGGGCGTGGCCGGTATTGCACATTTCAGTACTGGTCATGAACAGACTCAATAAAACCGAGTCTGCTATTTTCGTTTATTTGGTGTATTCTTTGCTTCCAAAGGGTCTAATTATTCAGAACTTATCTATTTACATTAAAATACTCGGTTTGTACATTGCTAAAACTTGCATCCTATAAAGACGAACCAGAGGCAGTTGCACCTCTGCCAACAGCTCCTTGTTGAGATAAACCACCAATAAAGGTCTCTTCCATGTTGGTCACATTGGAGATTGGAGCCTGGTCATAGACTCCCATCTGTGATTCGATAATAGAGTCGTTCAGGACGTTAAGATGTGGATGTTGTGTAGATTGTTCATCCCTAATGGGGCTTGGCGCGTTGCCACTAACTGTCATTTCCACTGGAATTGGAACTGGTATAGGGTCCCTTAACATAAACTGTCTAGTGGGTGGGGAAACAGCAGTGCAACATCTCCGCGAACACAAAATTCAAACAACCACAGAGATGAAACAACGGTGAAGACTCGACAGCAAGAAACCACTGAAATGCTGGAGCAAATGGGCCCGACCAGGGACAAAAGTATATTTCATTACATTTTTATGATAAATATCTGGATAAATATCTAGAGAGTTAAAAAGCAAGGGAACTATGATTTTTCATATTTTCTCTACACCCCTTGGTTGTTAAATTTGTCTCTCATTTATGTTTGAAATACCCAATATTTTTTCTTTTCTGGTTTAAGGTTTTCTCAGGTAGTTATTCTAAACTGAATGATGGAAGAACCAGTCTGTGTGTTTCATGTTTATTTATACGGCCTTCTATAAGCATGGGTATTTGTTTAGTATTGAAAGTGGTTTTTGCCCTAAGTGCACATATGGTCTATGCATGCATTCATTTAAACACTTTAAACTTTCCCAGAATTTCTGTGCCCCAATTCCATGTCAGAGGATAAGCTTAGAAGTTAAAGTTATATGATGAATCAGATTTGCTTGACTTTAACATTACCCTCGTGATAAATTGTACCCCCCCCCCCCCCCCCCCCCCTGTGTCTTAAATGCAGATTACTATGCTATTTGCGGGATTAAAAGCATTTAGTCAAAGATTATTTTATATCATTTTTGAACTTTTCTCCGACCAAAAAAAAAACTAATGTTTATTGCTTTAAATAATATAAAATAACTCAAATCGGTTTCCTACTTTTGCCACTTTTCTGTTTGCTTTGGTACCATGGGAAGGCCTTTTGGCGTGAGAAAAATACTACCTAGGTACCTATCCGAGAGGTTTGTACATACAAGTTGAAGTAGTGTGTTCATTACTCCTTCTTAATTGTAAGAAGAGTCCCTATATAAATAAACCATAAAAGTGTTTTAGTGCTGAATAGCTCTAACTTTGAAATATTTATACTGTAACTTCTTTCTTCCTGCGTTATACTGGTTACCTAAACTTCATAAAAGACCGTACAACGCACGTTTTATTGCAAATTAAAGCTCTTGTACCACCAATGAACCCTCTAAATTATTAACTTCATGTTCAACTGCCATCAAAATACATGTGATAAAATATTGCGACAAAGTCTTCGAAAGATCAGGTGGAAATCACTTTTGGTCTATATATAATCAATTCTAATGAATTTTTAAGTAAATTGAAATCCAGACGTTTTCGTGCTTCAAGTCTGTCTACTTATGATGTTTCCACCATTTACACTATACTTCCTCAAAATCTTATAAAAGAAAAATCGATGATTTAATTGAATGGACATTTCATTGGGAAGACTCCCTCTATCTTGCATGTAATGTAAGAATTGCTTTTTTCACTTCTGAAGAGCATAAAAGTTATACTTTATGGTCATGTCAGAAAGTGTGTGAAGTTTTCACCTTTCTACTTGCATACTTGCATCTTACATACGATTTGGTAAGTTATTTAGCAAGTTGTGGGTATTCCTATGGGTACTAGTTGCGCACCCCTTGTGGCTGATCTGTTTTTGTTTTGTTATATGAGAGACTTCGGGTTGTCCCTTTCTGCTAAAAACCAATCTGAAATAATTGAAGCTTTTAGCTCGACTTCTAGATATTTGGATGATTTATTAAATATTGACAATAACTATTTCGATGGCTTGATCAGTCAAATTTACCCCCCAGAACTTCAGTTAAATAAAGCAAATTCTTCTGACACCGAGGCTCCGTTTTTTTTTTGTATTTACATCTATATATTGTAGATGGGTTTGTTTCTTGTAAAATTTTATGATAAACGCGATGATTTTGATTTTGAGATTGTAAATTTTCCTTTTTCCCCTTTTTTGATGATGATGTTCCTCGCGCGCAATCCTATGGCGTTTATATTTAGCAATTAATTCGATTTGCCAGAGTGTGTAGTCATGTAACTGACTTCAACACTCGCAATAAATTGTTGACTGCTAAACTTCTTAATCAGGGTTATCGGTAACAGAAATTATGCAAAGCCTTTTCAAAATTTTATAGACGTCATTCTGATTTAACTTCAGAATTCAATATTAGACTTAATGTGTGGCGGCCGTACAAAGTGTCCCTGCCCTACATCATAGTGTAGTTTATATTTTGTCCTTTGGGATCATTGGTTCCATTGTGGAATTTTTGAAATACTTGAGGGCCACTTATGAGGCCTAATTGGCCGAAACTAGTTAGTCTGGTCCAGAAAACATGTACACTTCATGTTTACCAGTTATGTGGTGTATTTCTTGCTTCCAAACGATACCCCTTTTATAGAACATATTTAACGTCACTACAGCTGGTGTCTGGGAATGTTTGGCGGCCGTAAAAAGTCTCCCTGCCCATCATCATAGTGTAGTTTATATTTTCTTGTCCTTTGGGACCATTGGTTCCATTGTGGAATTTTTAAAATACTTGAGGGTCACTGATGAGGCCTAATTTGCCAAAATTAGCTAGTCTGGCCAAGAAACATGTACACTTCATATTTTCCAGTTCTGTTGTGTATTCCTTGCTTCGAAAGAATAACCCTTTCATAGAACATATTTAACGTCACTACAGCTGGTGTCTGGGGATGTGTGGCGGCCGTAAAAAGTCTCCCTGCCCTACATTATAGTGTAGTTTATATTTTCTTGTCCTTTGGGATCATTGTTCCATTGTGGAATTTTGAAAATACTTTAGGGTCACTGATGAGGCCTAATTGGCCGAAACTAGCTCATCTGATCCAGAAAACATGTACACCTCATATTTTCCAGTTCTGTGGTGTATTCCTAGTTTCCAAAGGATAACCCTTTTATACAACATATTTAGTATATAAATTCAGAAAAATATATAACCGCAATGACTTCAGAACCCAATTTCGTAAAATCATACTTCGATATAAAAAGATTGGGTACAACATAAATGTTATACGACTGACTGCATGCATGGTAGTTAACCCAATCACGGTTGACAACTTTGCTTCCCTCTTTAATTGCACGCCGGTGGGTCAGGCCGCGGATTCTATGTAATGTTGGTTGGTGCCTGATGCTCTGTCTCTGGTCGGGCCCATTGGAGTCTAATTCTTGGTTTTCTTTTGCTCAAGCATTTCAGTGTTTTCTTGCTGTAGGTTGTTTGATTTTTGTGTGTGTGTGTGTGTTCATGGAGATGTTGCACTACTGATGAGTTAGGAGGTAATCATGCAGACTGAACAAATTATTTGTCTTAATCGCGACGGAAGTAATGGCGAGGATTGTGGCCACGTAAAATCGATTTTAGCTCCCCCATCCCCAAAGTGAATTCGTTTCACTGACCATTCCAAGACGAATCTTATGTCGCGTTTTTTTTTTTTTTTTTTTGGTTATGGTTTGTCTTTGCGTGTTTGTATCCCTTATATTATTTTGTTTTGGATAGGCAATTGGCCATTTTGTGGGAAAGTAACTGTCCTTTTGGCTTTCCGCTATTGATGTTTCTATTAGGGGTTGTTGTTTCATGTTTGTGTTTTTTTTTTTTTTTCACTTTGGTGCCTCTGATGGGAGCTGTGGGTTAATTGTATCGATTCCTGATTATTGCCTTCACTTCTGTTTATCTACCTTGGTACAATGGGAAACCGGACTAGACTCATACCTAAAGCAGAAATGGAGGGCGTTCAGAAAGTTAGCATCTTGCGAAAATGGAGAGGTAGGGAATGTTGTACCTTTACTTAGAGGTGATGAGCCGATTTGGCGGTAAATGAGAAATGTAAACTACTTTGTGAGATTTTTTTTTGGTGGACAGCATATTATTGGTGAAGTTTTTGATGAAGATTTAAATAGAGGTGGATGGGTAAGTAGGGGAAGTACTTAGCTATATAGAAGACGAGAAAGGAGATTAATTTTTAGACATAATGATTGATAGTGGAGAAACTGAGGCAGCTATACAGCTGTTAAAGAAAGGAAAAAACCCAGGACCAGACAATATCTGTAGTGATTTGCTGAAGGCTGCAGACCAAGAATTAATAGAAGCAGAGTATACCCTATTCAGAAGATCATGGAAGGAAGGTAATTCTACCAGCTCAGTTGAAAGAAGCAAAAGTTAAGTTATGTAAAAAAAAAAAAAAAAAAGGCAGGTAAAGCTTCCCATCATAAACCCAGCTCATACAGACCGATTAGTCTCACAAGTATATTAGGTAATGTATGGAAATAATCATCTACATAACTACATATACTCCTATGTAGAACTTCACAACCTCATAGACCCAGAGCAAGAAGGATTTCAAAGATTTCGCGGAACTTCAATGGCACTTTTAAGACTAGTTCAAAATGCTATGGATGGTTTTAATAATGAAAGAGAAAAATACTATTGGTGTGTTCATGATATGAAGAAGGCATATGACTCAGTATGGCGGAATGGTCTATTGGAGAAAATGTATAGCATGGGCATAAAGGGAAAAATGTGGGAATGGCTGCATAATTTCCTCCATGGCAGAGAGGCATACTGCTATCTACAAGGGTCGAACCAGTCAAAGTTCCAGAATGACATGGGTTTACAGCAATGATCTGTTCTATCCCCGGTTCTATTTAGTCTGTTTATCGTCAACATTTACACAGAGGTTGAGAGTGAGAAAATCAAATTCGCCGATGACGGAACAGTATGGGGGACTGGTGAGAAAGTGAAAATATTAATAGAACAGTTGGAAGGAGATCTGAAAAAATAGTAGGATGGACAAAGAGATGGCGGATGAAGGTAAAAAGTTATAAGACTGAATTTTGCGTGTTTTCTCGTTCAATGACAACTAGTTTGGAAAACTTTGAAATCATAATGAACAACAAGAAAATTAGAAAAATCCTCTGCACCGAGATTGTTAGGGGTCACATCGGACGGTAACTAACATTTAGACCTCACATAGATTCTATTGGTTTAAACAATATTTATTACTTTCTCTGTACAAACTAACATTTAACAACAATTACAACAGTATACTACAGGATTTGAGAGTAAGCTAGAAGCTTATAATTATCATCTCCTCCTGCATCATCCCTGTACATAGATTCTGTTGAAAGAAAGGCACTTAAAGCGACTGCAGCTCTGTACATAGTAGGCAAGTCAGAACAAGTCAGTGCAAAGAACACGATAAAATCAATAAGAGTCTAGTTTTGCCGCATTTAGAATATGCGGTCAGTGTTTGGGAAATCGGGAACTGTGAACAGTTGAGCAAGATCCAGAGGAAATGCTTGGCACTGTGCCTAGCAATTCCTACTACAGTTAGTCTAGATGCGCTAGAAGTTGGACCTCGGCCGTCAGAATGCTAACTAAAATCATAGCAAAAGATAGTGGGCAGAAACTTGGGGAATGTTTAAGGCAGGGAAAGTCATTACGGAAGAAAAGCAAGAGAAAATAATGTCTTCTTTCGGGATGGCATACTTGCAACTGAATGAGACCATATCGAACCCGGGCATAGATATAAGAGTAGTGGAACCTGAATTCTCCTACCTACAGTCTCTTCGGTCAACGAAGCAGAGACAAAAATACTAGAACAACCTTGGGTCTTCTAAGTCCAGAAGTATAATACAGGCGAAGAAAGCTAGGGATGTGATAGAGGGGGGTGTTCAAGAGGCAGGTATAGACGTCGTGATAGAGTTTACAGACGGTTCTTGTCGAGGTAATCCAAGACCATGTGGAGCAGGGGCATGCCTAATCTTCTCAAACCAAGAGAGATTAGATTTGCATCAGCCAGTGGCAAGGAGAGCATATATTTTGTTGGGTGAGCTGATAGCAATCAAAATTGCACTAGATCAAGTCAATTTGGAATTAAGGAAAAGATTATACAAGTTGGTCACAATATTTTCAGACTCACAATCAGCCATAGTCATTTTAACCCTTGGATGGCAGAACAAATCACACAAGCAAGTAATTGCAGAAATTAACCAGATGTTAACAACATTTTGCAGAAATTAACCAGATGTTAACAACATTTAAAAAAGAAGAAATTCATATTAACTTGAAATGGACACCAAGTCATGCAGACATATTAGGGATAGTTATTGCAGACCAACTAGCAAAGAAAGCGGCAGAAGAGGCAAAGAAAATGCCTGAGATCACCAACCCAGTTACGATGCTAGATATTTAGGCCATGTAATATGAAATGGCAGTAGAGATGGGAAGCTGGGACCGCGGGAAAATATATGTTTGATCTCTGGCCGTCAGTAACTGTGCAGACAGCTCCTGTACCAAACATTTAGACACAGAGAATCATATCTGAGCTTAGAACATGCCCGACTCAACAGGGCACTGCAGAGTGAATGAACATATGCACAAGATAGGATTGAAAGAAACTCCAAATTGCAACTGTGGAGATCATGAAAGTGCCCAGCATTTCATAGAAGAATCAGCGACTTTACAACAAAAACTTTCTTAGAAATAACCAAAGAGGATCCTCTAAAATCAACAGAGCTCGGACCCATCAACACCCGGACTTGTAACTACAGTGCTGATACCTATTTGGTCGATATGATGATGTCGTGGCTCCGATTTTTTTCAGTTTATCGGAATTTTACCTATGGCGGATCTAGTTGCGATAAATTTTGGGTAGCCCGATTTTAAGGTAATTTTTAATGGTTATTCCAAATAACTACAATTTCCATTATGGAGGAAAAAATCGGAATATGAAATCCCTGTTTTGTTGTGCATGTAAGCGTAGAATACCTCTTTGATTTACCGGGTTTGTGATTAGTAAAACCTGTCGGATCAAAGATGCAAAAATAAAAAATTGTAATTGTACATTAACAGTTTTGTTAATCGCTTAACTGGTAAATTAAATATATTAATCATGATATTAAGTATCTGCCCAAATAATAATAATAATAATAATAATAATAATAATAATAATAAAAAGCGATCAAATTTAAGTTCATGCGCCCTGATACGCACACCTGAGTTCCGTGACAATTACAGTCTTGAATAAAAGATCATAGCACTCTGCTGAAAGATTGCAGAATATATGCTTTGGATTTTTAAGACGATTTCGATAATCCCATTTGATGTGCTAGCTATAAGTTGTAAGCGTAGCACAAAACATTTTTTTTTTGTATTTGTGTTCGCATCACTATGACCTCGGACCCATCAATGTTCCCAGGAGGCACATGCCGTAATTGTGACGTCACATCATCGTCGGTACGTCATAAAGTTTATGCAACGTCGCCTCCTCGTCGGTGCAACGCACTGATGTTGATTTGACGTTGCCCTAACGACTTGTGCCTGCTGGGCCCGGACTTGAATCTGTCCGTTTCCGTTAATTTTCATGTCACGGGTGCGGAAGTTGCTTACATCACTTCCTGTGTCAATATGGCGTTGTTGAAAATCATTCGTGTAGAAAGCGATAATTGCACGCGATGAACATCCACATTATGAGTCATCTATGACCATGACAACTGGCTTGGGTCACATGTGAGATACCAAGTTCTGCAACGGAAGGTGAGGTGGATTTTCCCCGGGTACATCGGTTTTCACCCTCCTCTGATTAATTTTCAGCTCCATGTAAGTGAAATAATCTTGAAAGGGCCGTAAAACAAAACAAAAAAAACAAAAAAAAAAAAAAAACACACACACACACACACACACACAAAAACAACAACAACAACAAACAAACAAAAACATGACAAGTGATTATCCTGCAAATGCCTGAAAAATATGAAGCCTATACGGAGCGTTATCTCGGAACCCATAGTGCATACGACCAAATGTCATGGAAGCTTTTTAGACATGGTTAGTTAAAATTGCTGGCCGTAATTATAAGAATATCTGTCGGCTTTCATCTTGACATCCCGGAGTGTGCCCTTACCCAAGTATTCCTTTAAACGGGATGTTGGCAAACAGTGCAGGCCCAGATCAGACGTGGCAGAAAAAGCTGCGTCTGATCAGGGTCTTCACTGTTTGCCAAAAATGCGTTAGCCATGTTCAGTCGAGATAGATCAGGATTGTTACTGCTGATATGTCAAATGACATTCATAGATAGAGCTATTTGCAACACTTTTATGTTTCAACATCCACAATACAGACCTTGGTCAGCTTGGATTGCATGAGAAAGCAGAGAATAAAGGATTGAACATTTCTATTTTCTATCATTAATGATCTGAAAATGAAGTCTAAATTTGCCCAAACTCGGTCCATATAAACAAAATTTATTGTGAGTAAGCCAGTTAAAACTATTATAAAGCAATAATAACATCTTAGGTCCTTTACTTTTGAATAACGTTTGAGTCACCTGACTCCTAACAACATAGATAATCGTCAAATTTTCCACATACCCCCTAGCGAAAAAGTCACCAGGAGGTCTTTATTGTGAATGCTTCATCTACAAACAGTGAAGAACCTGATCAGACGCAGCTTTTTTGCCACGTCGGATCTGGGCCTGCACTGTTTGTCAACGCCCCGTTTAAAGGAATACTTGGGTAAGGGCACACTCCGGGATGACAAGATGAAAGCAGACAGACATTCACATAATTACTGCCAGGAATTTTAACTAACCATGCCATGACATTTGGTCGTTTGCACTAAGGGTTCCTAGTTAACGCCCAGTATAGGCTTCATATTTCCAGGCATTTGCAGGATTATCACTTGCCATTGCCTTGTTTTTTTTTTTTTTTTTTTTTTTTTTTTTGGGGGGGGGGGGGGGGTTACGACCCATTTCAAGATTATTTCACTTATATCGAGCCAATCCTTAATCAGAGGTGGGTGAAAACCCGAAGAAAATCCACCTCACCTTCCTCGTCTCACATGTGACCCAAGCCAGTTGTCATGGATATAGATGACTCATAGTGTGGTTGTTTATCGCGGATGATTATCGCTTTCTACTTGGCTGATTTTCAGCAACTCCATATGGACACATGAAGTGACCTAAGCAACTTCAGCACCGGCGACATGAAAATTAATGGAAACGGACCGATTCAAGTCCGGGCCCAGCAGACACAAATCGTTAGGGCAACGTCAAATCAACGTCGATGCAATCTTACACCGACGTAGATGCGACGTTGCATAAACGTTATGACGTTGTATCGAGGTTGATGAGACGTCACAATTACGTCATGTGCCTGCCGGGGGTATTGATGGGTCCGAGGCCATAATGACGCGAACACAAATACAAAAAAATTATTTCGTGCTACGCTAACAACTTGTAGCTAGCACATTAAATGGGATTATCAGAAGTGTCTTAAAATCAAAAGCATATATTCTGCAATCTTTCGGCAGAGTGCTACGACCTTCTATTAAATGCTGTAGTTGTCACGGTAGTAAGTTGTGCGTATCAAGGCGCATGAACTTAAATTTGATTGTTTTATTATTATTATTATTATTTGGGCAGCTCTTAATTTCCTGATTAATACATTTAATTGGCCAGATAAGCGATTAACAAAACTGTTAATGACCAATTACATTTTTTTATCTTTGCATCTTTGATCCGACAGGTTACACTAATCACAAAGCTGGCAAAGAGCTATTTCAGGCTTACATGCACAACAAAACAGGGACTTCATATTCCGATTTGTTTCTCCATAATGGGAATTGAAGTTATTTGGAATAACAATTAAAAATGACTTTAATTTCGGGCTACCCAAAATTTGCCGCAGCTAAATCCGCCATAGGTAAAATTTCGATGAGCTGCAAAAATCAATATCGTTCTGCGGGTTGGAAAAGCTGGATCCGCCCATACAGGTAAAATCGGAGCCAAGACATCATCATAGCGACAAATTAGGTATCAGCACTGTACTTACAAGTCCGGGTATTGATGGGTCCGAGATTCGACTGATTTTCAGAACGCCAAATGGACACGGGAAGTGACGTCAGCAATTTCAGCACCCGCGACATGAAAGTTATGGGAAAGGGATAGATTCAAGTCCGAGTATTGATGGGTCCAATTACAGAGGCAATACATGTATCAACTCCGTTTTTAAGGATTTTTTGTTAGAAACAAAAAGATTTAATAATACTAAATCTTCTTAAATTTATATACAATTTTATATACAACTGTACCGATTACACAAACTCTTTAGACGCCTCCGTGGTGTAGTGGTTACGCTACTCGCCTTGTAAACCAGGGATCGCAGGAATGATCTCGGCCTTCTCCAGACTTTCGGATGAGTCTTTAAACCGAGGTCCCGTCTCCGTATAACCTTAGCTGTTGGTGGGACGTAAAACCCTAACACTCGCTCACTCAGTGACACAAACTCTTTTATTTTTTAAATAAGTTCTGAATTTAGATCCTTTGGAAGCAAGGAATACATCAAATAAACGAAAATAGCAGACTCGGTTTTATTGAGTTCTTATATAGAGACAACTGGGATTTACAGGGAACCCCCGGCAGGCACTTCAGCACCCAATTTCGTAAAATCATTCTTCGATATAAAAAGATTGGGTGCAACATGGATGTTATACGACAGACTGCATGCATGGTAGTTAACCCAATCACGGTTGGCAACTTTGCTTCCCTCTTTAATTGCACGCCGGTGGGTCAGGCCTCAGATTCTATGACGGCTCCAACGTATAGGCTTATTGAGAATTAGAGAGATCTAATTCAAGGTAATGTTGGTTGGTGCCTGATGCTCTGTCTCTGGTCGGGCCCATCGGAGTCTAACTGTTGGTTTTCTTTTGCTCCAGCATTTCAGTGGTTTCTTGATGTCGAGTCCTATCCGTTGTCTCACCTCAGTGGTTCTTTGATTTTTTGTGTTCACGGAGATGTTGCACTGATGAGTTAGGAGGCCTTCATGCGGACTGAACAAATTATTTGTCTAAATCGCGACGGAAGTAAGGGCGAGGATTGTGGCCACGTAAAATCGATTTAAGCCCCCCAGTGGAAATCATTCCACTGACCGTTCCAAGGCGGTTCTTCTGTGGCGATTTATTTATGGTGTTGTTTGTTACTTACTGTGTGTATCACTTGTGTCTTTTTATTTTGGATGGCCATATGACCATTTTGTGGGAAAGTAACTTCCTTTGTTTGGGTTTCCATTATGGTCTGGTCGCTTAATGTTTGTGTTTCTTTCCCTTTGGTGTCTTTGATGGATGGAGTAAGTTAATTGTATCGATTCCTGATCTTTGTTTTACTTCTACTTTACTCTAAGTAGCACCAACAATCTATGTTTGGAGTGAAAATAAGAAAAATTTCTGAACATTTCATCAGAAAAAATACTGTTTTGGAAAAATGAAAGATGGCACTATGTCACACGGCTGTGTTATTGTAATGAACTGTCTTTCTTGAATCAGCAGATGGGGAAAATGGCTGCAGAAAATACTTGACACGCAACAACTGGAACTCAAATCAGCCTAGACATCCTGCAGTGAGGTAAGTGTCTTCGGTGCATAGTGACCTTTACCTAAAAAAACTCAGGCAAATAGGAAAGACTAGTTTTTTAGTGATCAGGTATGAGGCTAAATTAGCCCAACACATTCAAAATGATGGACAATAGAAACTGACATTATTTTCTCTTAGGAAGTTAATTAAAAAATATAGAAAACTACAAAAGGAACAAAGTATTTGTATCACAGTAAATCAATGGTTTCATCATCTATACAAACTGCTGTAGAATTAACCCATTTTGTAATGTCAGACCTTGAATATAACTGGAGTCCTTTTTTTAATTTTAGGTTGAGCTATTTTTAGAAATTTATCTGCAAAATGGCTCAACTTTCTGCAAAAACAGTAAAATTCCTATAGTACGACCAACTTTGGGACTGTTAAAAATTGGTCTAAGACCACTTTTGGACAGTCCCAAAGGTTGTCTCTTTCAAAAAGACACTGTGTGTAGGAAACACACAGAAAAAATAACAAAAACATTTTAAACAAGCTTTTAAAAGCAGAATTAGTGTAAATTTTAGCTGGTCTTAAGGGGAATGGCAACACCTTCAGGGGAGGCAATTCCTACAAAAGTATTTTTGTCTCCCATGTTAACAGGGGTCAACTCTTAAGTGAATGAATTTGCTCCTCAGAAAAAAAATCTTTCCTTTAAGAGTAGACCCCTTTTTCAGTGGGATAGGGCTTATAGAAAAGGGAACAGAAGTTCTGAAAGTTGTCTCCCTTTGAAAAAAGGTGGAAAATCTGCCAGCTATTCCCATTCTACTCAATAGCGAAATTTCACTGCAGTGAATCTGATCTGTTGCCTGATCTGCGCCTGTAGTATTTGCCTTTGTGTAAATTTCGGCGGTTCCCACATACAATGGGTTCAAAAGTGGGATATACCCCAAACACTTTGCACCAATATTATTTGGGCACAAAGATGAAACAACCATATTCTACCCATACAATAATATATGGACTAATAGAAAAAATGACCATTTTTTCTATATAATCTATACATTTTTGGGATCCATCTTTATGTCTGTTTCGGTTTTATGCCCCACCAACAACTAAGGTCATACGGAGACGCGGCCTCTGTTTAAAGACTCATCGGACAGGCTGGAGAAGCCAAGACCAATAAATCTTTAAACCATGTTGCAACCATAACTGTGGTATTATGAATAGTGTTATAAAGAGGTTCTGGTGCATTTCAAGATAATCAGAGCCACAAGACAGTGTACCTCTTTGCACATGTGCTCTCAGCAAAGATGTTAAACCTACATATATTTACTAGAAGTTGTATTACCAAGAAGCCAACATACCTGAGAGATACTTTGGCCAAAGTGTCAACAACAACAACAACAACAACAACAACTTGTTGGCTACAACAATGACAACACCGAGAAAAAAAAACTTCGGAAGATACAGTGAAACTTCAGTATGATATCGACATATCCGGTAGGTGGGCTAGGAAGTGGAGAATGCGGTTCCAACGCTTTGGAGTAGGGGGCGATTTGGTGCAGGAGCGCTTAGGTGCAGTGGTAGCGCATCGGAAATTGACACTTTCTTATACCGTCACTTTCGACGTACAGGTCATTCTGTAAATAACATAGTTATACAACCAGTGGAAAAACTTTACTACGATGCAAATTCTACATCTAGATTCAAAATTATCAAAAGACATGAGGCTGAACTGAAATGGATTAAATTTTTACAGACCCCTTTTCCACTGGGATTTAATGACAACATTTATCATGAGGGTAATATTTCCAGAATGCCGGACTTTGATATTTTCTCGCTCCTGGAATGTCGAAAACGCAGAACTAGATCTCACGGCACCAGGAAAAATGGTATCTTTAATCGTAAATTACGTGCTTTTCAACGAAACAATACTAGACTGAAGTGACTGTCAATTATATTATTAAATCATGGACGCCACTCTATGCGTTCATTTCTAAGTTCATTACCCGTTTCTGTTTTACGTCTTCTGGACACCGAGGCGAATAAATTCTACGATAGTTCTAATCAGTTATATGATGCGGCTGTCTTAACTAGAGGCTATACTCAGCATATTCTCCGTCCTTACATTGATTCTGAAATTAATCATAAACGCCATTTCTTCAAAATATCCTTCATTAATAAGGGTATGGATTTTATAGATTTGCCCTGTATTTTCCGTGAGAGCACGGTGCTTTCTTCCATTCCTGCTTATTTTTCAAAATACTGAAACACCTATAATTTGCTATGAATATAACAAACCTGTAAGATCTATCATTTCTAATTTCGGTAAACTTGTTTCAGATCTTGATATTGATACTGATACGCCTGATTCATGTGATTGTAAAAACTCAGTGTTTTGCTATCCTGCTCCTGGTCATGTATTTACTGGCAATTTGAAAATTATTCCTGATCCAAGGATAAGGAATATAATTTCTAAAGGACCGAAATATCGGTTTCCTTCTAAAACTGATTTCAGTAAATGTAGAGATGAAATCGCTGCTGCTTGAATGAATTCGATAATCGATGGTGTAAGCGAGAGTATGTGGAGCATAAAGCCCTTAAGGACTGGAAACTTAGCATTTTAAAACTAGTGAATAAACGCATTTCTTTCTATTCTCAAAATAATAACTTATTACCTCCTAAGCCTAAGACGTCTTTACATCATCTTAAACTAGGTATTCAAGAATTTCATAAGAAGTTTGTTTTGGCCCCAGCAGACAAGGCCGCTAACAACGTCGTCGTTGCGTGACAGCTCAACTATGTTAACACGCTTAAGCAGGAGCTTGGTGGTACTAAGGCCTATGAACTTCAGCCTTTAGCTGAAGAGAGAGCTATAGTAGATGAACATATTTGTCATTCAGCCACCAAGTTTGCTGTGTGTGTTACCGAAGGCCAAGACAAGCTTCCTACGATATACTGGTTACCAAAACTTAATAAAAGACCTTACAAAGCACGGTTTACTGCTATTAAAACGCATGTGATTAAATATTGTGATAAAGTCTTTGAAAGATCAGGAAGAAATCTGGTTTAGTCTATAAAAAAATCGAATGAGGTTTTAAATAAATTGAAATCCAGACGTTTTCGTGCTTCAAGTCTGTCTACTTACGATTTTTCCACTCTTTACACTACACTTCCTCATAATCTTATAAAAGAAAAGCTTAATGATTTAATTGACTGGGCTTTTCACAGAGAAGATTCCATCTTGCATGTAATGTCAGAAATGCATTTTTCTACATAAGAATTATACACTTTGGTCATGTCAGAAAGTGTGTGATGCCCTCACCTTTCTACTTGACAAAATTTATATTAGATTCGGTACTAAGTTATTTAGAAAAACTATAGGTATTCCGATGGGTACGAATTGCGCACCTCTTGTGGCTGATCTGTTCTTGTATTGTTATGAAAGAGACTTCATGTTGTCGCTTTCCATTGATAACCAATCCGAAATTATTGAAGCTTTTAGCTCCACTTCTAGATATTTAGATGATTTATTAAATATTGATAATACCTATTTCGATGGTTTGATCAGTCAGATTTACCGCTCACCCCCACAGAACTTCAGTTAAATAAAGCAAATTCTTCTGATGCCGAGGCCCCGTTTTTGGATTTACATCTATCTATTGTAGATGGGTTTGTTTCGTGCAAACGTTATGATAAACGCGATGACTTTGATTTTGAGATTGTAAATTTTCCTTTTTTCCTCGTGCGCCGTCCTATGCCGTTTATATTTCGCAATTAATTCGATTTGCTAGAGTGTGTAGTCATGTAACTGACTTCAACACTCGTAATAAATTATTAACGGCTAAAAATCTTAATCAGGGTTATCGGTACCATAAACTACGCAAAGCCTTTTCAAAAATTTATAGACGCCATTCTGATTTAATTTCAAAATTCAATGTTGGACTTAAATCTCTTCTGCAACAAGGTCTATCGGAACCAGAATTTTATGGTGACTTAGTATATAAATTCAGAAAAATATATAACCGCAATGACTTCAGCACCCAATTTCGTAAAATTATTCTTCGATATAAAAAGATTGGGTACAACATGGATGTTATACGACAGACTGCATGCATGGTAGTTAGCCCAATCACGGTTGGCAACTTTGCTTCCCTCTTTAATTGAACGACGGTGGTTCAGGCCTCAGATTCTATGACGGTTCCAACGTAAAGGCTTATTGAGAATTAGAGAGATCTAATTCAAGGTAATGTTGGTTGGTGTCTGATGCTCTGTCTCTGGTCGAGCCCATCGGAGTCTAATTGTTGGTTTTCTTTTGCTCCAGATTTCAGTGGTTCCTCACCGTTGTCACACCTTTGTGGTTCTTTGATTATTTGTGTTCACGGAGATGTTGCACTGATTATTTAGGAGGCCTTCATGCGGACTGAATAAATTATTTGTCTAAATCGCGACGGAAGTAAGGGCGAGGAATGTGGCCACGTAAAATCGATTTAAGCCCCCCAGTGGAAATCTTTCCACTGACCGTTCCAAGGCGGTTCTTCTGTGGCGGTTTATTTATGTTGTTGTTTGTTACTTACTGTGTGTATCACTTGTGTCTTTTTATTTTGGATGGCCATATGGCCATTTTGTGGGAAAGTAACTGTCCTTATGGCCTTCCTTTGTTTAGGTTTCCATTATGGTCTGGTCGCTTCATGTTTGTGTTTCTTTCCCTTCGGTGTCTTTGATTGGTGGAGTAAGTTAATTGTATCGATTCCTGGTCTTTGTTTTACTTCTACTTTGTGATCGAGAGGTTGCGGGTTCGATCCTCAAGCTGACCAAATTGTTGTGTCCTTGAGAAAGGCACTTCATCCACATTGCTTAAAAAGTACTGGTTCATGCGGACTGAACAAATTATTTGTCTAAATCGCGACAGAAGTAAGGGCGAGGATTGTGGCCACGTTAAATCGATTTAAGCCCCCCCCCCCCACCCCCCGCAGAGGCAATCTTTCCACTGACCGTTCCAAGGCCGTTCTTCTGTGGCGGTTTATTTATATTGTTGTTTGTTACTTACTGTGTGTATCATTTGTGTCTTTTTTTTGGATGGCCATGTGGCCATTTTGTGGGAAAGTGACTGTCCTTATGGCCTTCCTTTGTTTAGGTTTCCATTATGGTCTAGTCGCTTAATGTTTGTGTTTCTTTCCCGTTGGTGTCTTTGGTGGGTGGAGTAAGTTAATTGTATCGATTCCTGATCTTTGTTTTACTTCTACTTTACCACCCAGGAAATCCTGCTCGTAATGCTCAGATGTGAGCGAGTATCAGTAATAGGAGGAAAAAAAAAAGAGAGAAAATGTAACATGATGCATCTTACAAGAAAGCGGATCAAAAGATCAATGCCACCTTTGAATTGTAAGGAACTCTCTTGAAAATGTAGAAAGCATTAAATACCTTGGTGTGACAATAATGGATGATTTAAGGTGGAACACTCGCATTAGTAATGTTTGTACTAAGGCAAATAGGACCCTTGGCTTCTTGAGACGGAATCTGTCAGCATGCCCTCAAGACGTAAAAGAAATGGCATACAAGGGACTGGTTCGTCCAGTCCTTGAATATGCAAGTACGTCCTGGGATCCACCTACTGTTACCCTCCAGGAGGAACTGCAGAAATTCCGAAAACGTGCGGCCCGTTTTGAAACTGGGAATTACTTGTTTGAAACTGGGAGTATGTTCAGAGTAGTCCATATTCTGACCGATTGTCAACCAGCTATTAGGGCCCCGCTATTAAGACTGCTTTCAGTACTGAAATGCCAACTAACAAGATTGAAACAGTTCTCAGTATCAAGGGTTTAGCAAAGGTAAGGTATAGGGAGAATATTGTCAAAGTTCATTGGGTACCGGGACACAAAGATATTGAGGGGAATGAGTTGGCAGATCAACAGGCGAAGGCGGCAGCATCAGAAATGATTACAAACAATGAGGTAAAACCGACCCTGGACATGAAAGAAGCAGTACGGGAGTGTAAATCACAGGGAAAAGAAAAATGGGAAAGAAGATACAAGTGCTCAGACAAAGTGAACGTATTGCAGGACATATTTGGGGAAGTGGTAAAAAAGAATCTGTCATGGAGATAGGGACAGAAGGACTGTCTCTGCAGTAAATCAGTTGATGTGTGGTCATTCAATCTTAAATGATCACCAGGCAAAGTTAAACAAAGATCTGTCAAGTTTGTGTGAGGCCTGCAACATGAAAGAGAATGTAGATCATTTTCTGTTCCACTGTCAGAGATTTAAATCAGAAAGGGATACTTTAGAGTATAATGTTGAAGAGATTCTGGACAGCGAGGAGGTGAAATTGGTAACAGACATTAACCTGAAAGTGTTGACAGGCATGATTGAAGACATTAGTAAGCAAGGAAGGAAGGAACTGACAGATGCACTGATGGAATTCATCAGGCGCACAAAAAGATTTTGAAGTGCATTGTAATAGAAGTATCATGTGTTTTTCACATAGTGAAATGTACAAGTGACTTACTTAAGTACCAGGAGATAATAGGCAGCGATAAAATGCCTTATAGATATACAACAACAAGGACGTGCCACCAGTAAACAATTCTGATTCTGAGCTTCCTTTCGCTATTAAGGGGAACCGAATATTTAGTTCGGTGCTTTGCGGTCAATAAGTGTGAAATTCGGCGAACACTAATGTCCGGGAATTGTCCGGGAAATCGCCGGAAACTATCCGGGAAATGGGGGGTAGTGATGCGTTATCCCTAATATCTCCACTTCGGGATGTCAGAAATTAATAAAATTAGTATCAAATAAAATTTGAAGCTCCATTCTAAAAGATTATTAAAAATATTTTATTTTTTAAACGTTTTAGGGGTCCATTTATTTAGTTAATTTGTCCGGGAAATTCTCGGATTTTGTCCTGGATTTTGGGGTAGTGGTGCGTTAACCCTAATATCTCAACTTCGGATGGTCAGAAATTAATAAAATTAGTATCAAATAAAAATTTTAGCTCCATTCTAAAAGATTATTAAAATATATTTTTCATTTTTAATATTTTAGGGGTCCATTTCTGAAGTTAATTTGTCCGGGAAATTCCAGGTTGTGTCCTGGATGTTGGGGTAGTTGTGCATTTTCATAGTATCTCTGTTTATGGTGATCACTAATTGATAACGATTGATATATATTAAAATTTTAAGTTCAGTTCTAAAAGAATATAAAAAAATCTTTCCATACATCTCATTGAGGCAGTTCTAATGAGTGCACACAACATGACTAATTTATAGAAGATCTCAAAGAATCTTTAATTACGGCAAACAGTATAGAACTTGGTCAACGGTTTAACACATATATGCCTAGCGCCCCATTGTTTGGCCATTGGCAAACAGTGTAGATCATGATCAAAGGTTTAACCCATATATGCCTTGAGTCCCACTTGTGGGACATTGGCAGATAGTGTAGATCCACTGGCAGATCAGATATTTAACCCAGATATTTAATCCATATATGCCTAGCGTCCCATTTGTGGGACATAGTCAAACAGTGAAGACTCAAATGATCAGACGCTGCAAAACGTGTCGTCTGATCTGGGCCGCATAATGCTACATCTGATCTGGGTCTACACTATTTGCTTAAACAACGAGGAAATTTTACCGCATCCATTTCTTGCTAGCAATGAATTAGGTGAACGGACTTTGACGGACCATTATGATGAGTAGCTGCGCAAATCTTGGGGTCTGATCTGGGCCGCTAAGTGCGACGTCTGATCTAAGTCTACACTGTTTGCTTAATCAACGACGAAATTTAACCGCATCCATTTCTTGCTGGCAATGAATTAGATGTACGGACTTTGACTGATTTGACGGACCATGATGCTCAGACGCTGCAAAACTTGGCGTCTGATCTCGGCCGCAAAATGTGACATCTGATCTGGTTCTATACTGTTTGCTTAAACAACGTAGTTTAAGCGCATCCATTTCTTCCTGACGATGAATTAGGTGTATGGACTTTGAGCGATTTTACGGGCCATTAATTTTCTAACGAGATTAAAAATGTGTAAAGTTAATTGCTTTAACTCATAATAAGTTGGCGTGTGCTGCTTACCTGGATTGAAATAGTAGAAATAATTCATTCATTCACTTGTAAAATCGTAAAAATTCCAGTCTGGTGATTCTGCAAAATGCCTGAGTATGATGATAACATGATTTGCTGTGAAAATCGTAAGTGCAAAATTTGGTTTTATATAACATGTTTATGTTTGAATTCATCATCAAATCAATGGCAGTGTCCGTCTTGTGAGCAGCAACATGTGTGACATCATAGAAAGCTGTGTAATGGAAACCCATGTAAATCCAACTTTATACAGAGAAAAGTAGGATTTACAAGGGGTGTTCAGTCTTTCTTTCGTTCTCACAAGTCGATATATTAAGGAAAACGAACCAATACCCCAGCATCCTGGATACAATCCGGGTTGTGGGTACTCATTAGAACTGCCTCATTGAGGTGTATAAAGAGATTTTTTTATACTTTTTTAGAATTGAACTTAAAATTTTAACATATATCAATTGTTATCCATAAGTGATCACCACAAACCGAGATATTATGAAAACGCACAACTACCGCAAGATCCAGGACACATTCGGGAATTTCCCGGACAGGTTAACTTCAGAAATGGACCCTAAAATATTCAACATGAAAATATTTTTTAACTTTCTTTTAAAATTGAGCTAAAAAATTTATTATCCCCTCGCAACAACGTTGCGAATGGGGATATAGCATCGGTGCCGTGCGTCCGTGTGTTAGTGTGTCTGTGTGTGTGTGTGTGTGTGTGTGTGTGTGTGTGTGTGTGTGTGTGTGTGTGTGTGTGTGTCCGGAACCTTGTGAGCAGGATAGAAGACACAGTATTCATCGTAGAAGCATCAAACCTTCCACAAATGTTCACCATGTACAGAGGATGAACCCTATTGAATTTCAAGGTCAGGGGTCAAAGGTCAAGGTCACAATGGACTTGACCTTGAAAACCTTGTGAGCAGGATAGAAGACACAGTATTCATCATAGAAGCATCAAACCTTCCACAAATGTTCACCATGTACAGAGGATGAACCCTATTGAATTTCAAGGTCAGGGGTCAAAGGTCAAGGTCACAATGGACTTGACCTTGAAAACCTTGTGAGCAGGATAGAAGACACAGTATTCATCATAGAAGCATCAAACCTTCCACAAATGTTCACCATGTACAGAGGATGAACCCTATTGAATTTCAAGGTCAGGGGTCAAAGGTCAAGGTCACAATGGACTTGACCTTGAAAACCTTGTGAGCAGGATAGACGACAGAGTATTCATTGTAGAAGCATCAAACCTTCCACAAATGTTCACCATGTACAGAGGATGAACCCTATTGAATTTCAAGGTCAGGGGTCAAAGGTCAAGGTCACAATGGACTTGACCTTGAAAACCTTGTGAGCAGGATAGAAGACACAGTATTCATCGTAGAAGCATCAAACCTTCCACAAATGTTTACCATGTACAGAGGATGAACCCTATTGAATTTCAAGGTCAGGGGTCAAAGGTCAAGGTCACAATGGACTTGACCTTGAAAACCTTGTGAGCAGGATAGAAGACACAGTATTCATCGTAGAAGCATCAAACCTTCCACAAATGTTCACCATGTACAGAGGATGAACCCTATTGAATTTCAAGGTCAGGGGTCAAAGGTCAAGGTCACAATGGACTTGACCTTGAAAACCTTGTGAGCAGGAAAGACGACACAGTATTCATCGTAGAAGCATCAAACCTTCCACAAATGTTCACCATGTACAGAGGATGAACCCTATTGAATTTCAAGGTCAGGGGTCAAAGGTCAAGGTCACAATGGACTTGACCTTGAAAACCTTGTGAGCAGGATAGAAGACACAGTATTCATCGTAGAAGCATCAAACCTTCCACAAATGTTTACCATGTACAGAGGATGAACCCTATTGAATTTCAAGGTCAGGGGTCAAAGGTCAAGGTCACAATGGACTTGACCTTGAAAACCTTGTGAGCAGGATAGAAGACACAGTATTCATCGTAGAAGCATCAAACCTTCCACAAATGTTCACCATGTACAGAGGATGAACCCTATTGAATTTCAAGGTCAGGGGTCAAAGGTCAAGGTCACAATGGACTTGACCTTGAAAACCTTGTGAGCAGGATAGAAGACACAGTATTCATCATAGAAGCATCAAACCTTCCACAAATGTTCACCATGTACAGAGGATGAACCCTATTGAATTTCAAGGTCAGGGGTCAAAGGTCAAGGTCACAATGGACTTGACCTTGAAAACCTTGTGAGCAGGATAGAAGACACAGTATTCATCATAGAAGCATCAAACCTTCCACAAATGTTCACCATGTACAGAGGATGAACCCTATTGAATTTCAAGGTCAGGGGTCAAAGGTCAAGGTCACAATGGACTTGACCTTGAAAACCTTGTGAGCAGGATAGACGACAGAGTATTCATTGTAGAAGCATCAAACCTTCCACAAATGTTCACCATGTACAGAGGATGAACCCTATTGAATTTCAAGGTCAGGGGTCAAAGGTCAAGGTCACAATGGACTTGACCTTGAAAACCTTGTGAGCAGGATAGAAGACACAGTATTCATCGTAGAAGCATCAAACCTTCCACAAATGTTTACCATGTACAGAGGATGAACCCTATTGAATTTCAAGGTCAGGGGTCAAAGGTCAAGGTCACAATGGACTTGACCTTGAAAACCTTGTGAGCAGGATAGAAGACACAGTATTCATCGTAGAAGCATCAAACCTTCCACAAATGTTCACCATGTACAGAGGATGAACCCTATTGAATTTCAAGGTCAGGGGTCAAAGGTCAAGGTCACAATGGACTTGACCTTGAAAACCTTGTGAGCAGGAAAGACGACACAGTATTCATCGTAGAAGCATCAAACCTTCCACAAATGTTCACCATGTACAGAGGATGAACCCTATTGAATTTCAAGGTCAGGGTCAAAGGTCAAGGTCACAATGGACTTGACCTTGAAAACCTTGTGAGCAGGATAGAAGACACAGTATTCATCGTAGAAGCATCAAACCTTCCACAAATGTTTACCATGTACAGAGGATGAACGCTATTGAATTTCAAGGTCAGGGGTCAAAGGTCAAGGTCACAATGGACTTGACCTTGAAAACCTTGTGAGCAGGATAGAAGACACAGTATTCATCGTAGAAGCAACAAACCTTCCACAAATGTTCACCATGTACAGAGGATGAACCCTATTGAATTTCAAGGTCAGGGGTCAAAGGTCAAGGTCACAATGGACTTGACCTTGAAAACCTTGTGAGCAGGATAGACGACACAGTATTCATCGTAGAAGCATCAAACCTTCCACAAATGTTCACCATGTACAGAGGATGAACCCTATTGAATTTCAAGGTCAGGGGTCAAAGGTCAAGGTCACAATGGTCTAACATATTCAGATTGGATTTTCATGTTAATGAATGGTATGCAGTTGCGAGGGGATGCTACGCTTGCGTTGCCTTGTTTGATACTTATTTTATTAATTTCTGACAACCGAAAGTCGAGATATTAGGGTTAACGCATCAATACCCCAACATCCAGGACAAAATCCGAGAATTTCCCGGACAAATAAACTTAAAAAATGGACCCCTAAAACGTTAAAAATGTAAATTATTATTTTTTTATCTTTTAAAATAGAGCTAAAAATTTTATTTGATACTAATTTTATTAATTTCTGACAACCCGAAGTGGAGATATTAGCGACAACACACAACTTCAGTGAAAAGACACTTGACAAATCAAATGAAACTTGTTGAAAACGAAATGTTCTGTTACTATTGAATACTCAAACTAGGTTAATCATCTGGAAAGCTTAAATATATTTTTGTAGACACCTTCTCCCCCTTTGTCTTGGTCACAACCTTTAGGACCCCATTGGAAATAAGCCTAATGGCTTTCATGGGTTATCCTAGGTTTTATCAACACATTTTTGCAAGTTTGACTTTTTTATCTCTAAGTTATTTTAAGTGTAAATATACATGTAGATATATATTTCCTTGTCCAATGAGCAGCACACGATTTGCCGGGGGGGGGGGGGCAGCTATCGTAGCCAGTCGGCTCGATGTGGGGTCCAACACTGGCAGGTGGTGTGCGGTGGCGTTGGACAATTATTGGTTATATATGTTTAAGTCCCCAAGTAGGTAAACATAATACGCGTCTTTCTAGTGATTTAATTGTGATAGCATCTGCAAAAACTGTGATACGTTAAATGCATTCCAATTTTATACAAAGAACTGTGATACATAAATTCAGTATTTCTTAAATGGATACAGTCATCTTATTTTTGTTCTAATAATTTTTAAAATTTACCACTTATATTTCTACTCAGATGATACGTGTCTTATTAATTTTACTTCAGTGAATTATGTTTTCTCACTACACTTTAGTCTTTAACTGAATCTTAATTAGTGTAATATTATTTAAATTATTCCATTCCTGTCAATTTTATGTGTATATGTTGTGTTGATTTTACCAAATAAATAGAATAGAATAGAATAGAATAATTTTATTTCCAATCAAGGACCCTCTCGGGTATATAAAAATGCAAACATGAATTGATTAGAAAAACTACATTGACACAACAACAAGGACAGACAAAAACATTTAGGACATACCAACGATCCAATGTTGAACATGTAACAAAGGTAACATTAATCATGTTGATTGAATTAAGGGGTGAAAATGAATGACGTTATCGTATGGATGATCTGTGTCGACGGTCTTAATACTAGAATGAGAGAATATACGTAATTCTATTTGAAATTATTGCATCGTTTTTCAAAACAAACATGAATAAAAGACCCAAGGGCCATCAGAAGATTTTTTTATCTTCCTGTAATAAAATCCATCTAGTTTTGTCGGTATCATTTAACAGAGCAAAGTTACTATTAATTCTAGCAACCTTATCAAATAACTCTACTCTTTCAATATTATAAAATGAACACTGTGTCAAAAAATGTACCTCATCCTCAATCGCATTATTATCACAGAACTTGCATAGCCTTTCTTCCCTAGCCAAAGAACCTTTTTTTGAATACCCCCCTGTTTCAATTAAGAGGTTGTGTGCACTTATACGGAGTTTACATATAGATTTACGCAAATTAAAATTTTGTATACTTAAATATGGTTCTTGACAGAAAACTGACTTTAAACTAAAGTAAGTGTCAAGTTTACCACTATGTATTTTTCGATCTCTTTCTTGCCTCCAAAAGGATTTAAATTGCTCTATCAACTTCCTTTTTACAATTGCTATCAACTGATTCTCCCCTAGATTCCTACAAGCATAAATATTAAGATCTAGCAACTTAAGAATGTATAATGCTGAAGAGAACCACGTTTGAATTCCTCTACTATGCAACTCTTTAGTCATGTCATAGTAGAAGTAAAACAAAGATCAGGAATTGATACAATTAACTTACTCCACCCATAAAAGACACCAAAGGGAAAGAAATACAAACATTAAGCGACCAGACCATAATGGAAACCTAAACAAAGGAAGGCCATAAGGACAGTTACTTTCCCACAAAATGGCCATATGGCCATCCAAAATTAAAAGACACAAGTGATACACACACTAAGTAACAAACAACAACATAAATAAATCGCCACAGAAGAGCCGCCTTGGAACGGTCAGTGGAAGATTTCCACTGGGGGGCTTGAATCGATTTTACGTGGCCACAATCCTCGCCCTTACTTCCGTCGCGATTTAGACAAATAATTTGTTCAGTCCGCATGAAGGCCTCCTAACTCATCAGTGCAACATCTCCGTGAACACAAAACATAGGACTGTTTGAGCAAACCATCTGTTAAATTTTCTAATCTGTATAAGTATTTTACAATAGATAAAATTATGGATAAGTACATTGGAAAACGACCCGTTTCAGATAAAATGGCTAAATTCGATGAATATTTGTTCACTCCCAAAATATACTTAAGGTACCGAAACTGAGACTTATCTGCAATGTTGTTTTTGTATATGTTCTCAAATGAAAATACATTATCTTGCCTACATGCAGCACTGTTAGTTTTGAAAGCACCCCAAATTTCTGCACTATATAGTAATATAGGTTTGATAAGATGATCGTATAAGTGCAGACTCGTTTGAATACTGGGTTCTCCAGAAGTTATGCTTTTGGTTAGCTTAAACGATGCTTTAATGGATTTCTTAAAAATATCATCTTTGGCATGTGTAAAAATGCCACTAGCTGAGAAATATACTCCTAAGTAACGGTAATTCCTAACATTTTCTAAACATATATCATTAAATAAGAACTTGTTCTGCGCTAATTTACCTGATTTATTAAACACTAGAACTTTGGTCTTTGACACATTTACATCTAGACACCAGTCATCGCAAAATTTGCAAAGTTTATTAATTTTTTCTTGTAAACCAATAGGAGAGGTTGAAACAAGACCACGTCGTCGGCATACATTAAACAATTCAAAGGACTATCTATCTATCTTCATATACTGAGTCGGTCAAACTTGGCCATTACCTCAGTTGGGTGGTGCGCTAAATTTAGAATTTAGCAAAAAAAAAAAAAAAAAAAAAACACACCCACTGGATGAGTTCTTAAAACTATTTACAATCTGCTTTCAGAGGTGTACTAAAACGCACACCTCTGGATCCCAATCTACACTATGCGGGCTTTGAACTCCTCTGCAGTTTTGGCATTTACCACAGAGGAGGGAAGACTATTCCACTGAGGAATAGTTCTAGGGAAGAAAGAATTCTTCAGGGCATCACTATAGGCCTGGTACCTACGATATTGACTGTTGTTTAGTTTTGATGCCCTTGTTTGAGTTGAAGTAGTCACAGGGGTCAAGTATTTATCTTTATTAAGAGACACTGTGTCAGAGTGAATCTTATAAAAGAAGGTTAAAGAGGACTGCTCGCGACGGGCCTCCAAGGATGGCCACTCCAGCTCATCGAGCATATCACCAACACTGCTTCTGTTCCGCCATCGCCTGCAGGTCCATCGGGCAGCCGTTCTCTGAACCTTCTCAACCTGCTGAACCTGAGTTTTAACATGGGGGTGCCAAACAGGTGATGCATACTCTAATTGAGGTCTAACCAAGGTTTTGTATGCAACACCCTTTGTCTGCCTAGGTGCAAAAGCCAAATTACGTCTAAGAAACCCTAATGTCCTAGTTGCTTTAGAGGTAATCTCAGAAATATGTTGACCCCAATCAAGATTATCAGTAATGGTGATACCAAGATATTTTGCGGATTGGACATGTTCCAAAGTATGCTGATGTAATGAGTAGTTGAATTTAATCTGCTTGTCTGGAGGGTGCCGTGACACCCTCATTGAATGACATTTGGCCACATTGAACTTCATTTGCCAATCGGCCTCCCAACGTGCTAGGCTATCCAGGTCATCTTGTAAGATAAGACAGTCAGAAGTAGTATATATGTTCCTATACAAAACACAATCATCAGCAAACAAACGAACAGATGACCTGATATTATCGGGAAGATCATTAATAAATATCAAGAAAAGGACCGGTCCAAGTACCGAACCTTGTGGGACACCGGACAAAACAGGGACTGGATCCGACGCTTGGCCGTCAAGTACAACTTGTTGAGTGCGTCCAGAGAGCCATGAGCTAACCCACTTAAGAGTGGATCCTCTAATCCCATAATGATCTAGTTTGTACAATAGCCTCCTGTGAGGTACCTTGTCGAAGGCCTTTGCAAAATCCATGATAATCAGGTCAGTCTGTTTGTGGCCACGATTAATGGCCCCATCCAGATTGCTCACTATGTCATGGTAGAACTGAACTAATTGAGTTTCACAAGACCTTCGACTTCGGAAACCATGCTGGCAGTCAGCAAGAATGCTTTCAAAGGCTAGGTGCTTGTTAATGTTGCTGACTAATATATGCTCCAGGGTTTTGCAACAGATGCATGTGAGCGACACCGGTCTGTAATTCGCAGCATCGTATTTTTCTCCTTTCTTAAAGACCGGGGTTACGTTTGCTTGTCGCCAGTCATCTGGTACAGTGCCCCGAGCAAGTGATTCATTGAAAATAAAGGCCAGCAGGGGAGATATTTCAGCACTACATTCCTTAAGCACCCTGGCATGCAGACCGTCAGGCCCAGATGCCTTATGTATGTTGAGCTTGTCCAACAGTTTTGCGACCCCTTTGGGGTCAACTGTTATGTCCCCCATAGAGGGGAACGGACTTGTACCTTTTGATGGTAGCTCACCGTCAGCTTCACGTGTAAACGCCGATTGAAACTGCTTATTACATATATTTGCCTTTTCGCGTGATTCAGTTTTCAAAATTCCATTTTCTCTAAGTGAAGTGATCCCAAATGATTCTTTTTTCAGGGACTTTACAAATGACCAAAATTTCTTAACTTTTCCATTCTTCTGGGGGCCCTCGGGATCAGTATTTTCATCATCAAAGGTAAAGATGCTGGAAACATGATTCCAATATGCATCTCTAATTACCTTTTGTACATGTGTATATTGTTGATATACACAGGATCAGGTGATTCACTCAAATAATTGGGAAGATCATTAATAAAGATCTTAAATAAATTGGGACTTAGAACATCAATCAATCAATCAATCAAACTACCTCCAATTTCCCGGCGAATTCCGGACAATTCCCGGACATTAGTGTGCACCGTGAAATTCGGTCGAATTACCGCTACTGGCGCAAGTTTTCAATCAAATATTGAATGTTAGCCTGGATCGAAGGTAAACCATTATCCCAGATTTCAAAACAGAAACTTAGATTTAATATGAACTTAGGCACAGCCTATCTATCTATCTTCTGATACTTCGTCGGTCACATTTGACCATTACCGCAGGAGTGTACATACACTCCAGGTTTTGCAGGATGTTTCAAGCCTGCACCACATCCTGCAAAACCTGGAGTGTATTGGTACTGGTACTGGTATTAGTAGAACCATTGAGTCCCGTGACTCGTCTTCTACATCTCTTCTTATCTAACACATTTAATGTATGCTTCCGGTGTTATCATGTTGTAGTCCATTTTGTAGTTTATGGTCGGCAATACAAGCTGACTTTGAATGTCCATTAATAAATGTTGTCTGTAGTGAATTTCTGGTCTCCCATGTGCCTATCATATAGGGTCTTGAATCTCAGTACGGTTTTAGATAACACGATGTCTTCAGGTAGGTTATTCCATCCATTAATTGCTCTCATACTAAAAGAATTCAATCTGAAGGTCTTTAAAGCTCTGGGTTTCTTTAATTTCTTGGAGTGACCCCTAGTGTGGTTTTCTGAGAATTCAAATAAACCATCCAAAGAAATATCATCAATATTTTGAATTATTTTAAAGACTTGAATCATGTCCATCCTATTCCGTCTGTACAATAATGTTGTGAGATGCAACTGTTTCAGTCTTTCTTCATAACTCAGGTGTGATAATTCAGGCAACAGTCTGGTAATTCTCCTCTGTACATTTTCAATGGCACGAATGTCTTTTTTCATTGTAGGATACCAAATAGTGTTCCCATAATCCAGAATAGGTCTGATAAGTGTCTTATGCAATATAAGTAGTGTCTGGATGTCCAGATATGAGAAAGCACGCTTAATCAGTCCCACCAATCTATTTGCTCTGTTGACTGTTATACTTATATGTTTATCAAATTTCATATTGTCTTGAATATAAATACCAAGATCCTTCTCACTATCAACCGATTGTAGATTTTTGGAATTTCCTTCTTTATCTGTCATTTCATAGTCTACTCTGGGATTTTCTTTACCAATGTGCATCACTTTACATTTGTTTATATTGAAAAACATCAACCATTTTATAGTCCACTGACATAACTTATCTAAGTCTTCTTGTATCACTTCTAAGTCCTCCAGATTTTGAATATTTTTGTATAATTTGGCATCATCAGCAAAAAGTTTACAGAATGAATTGACTTGAGATGGAAGGTCATTGACATACAATATGAAAAGCAGGGGTCCCAGGACTGATCCCTGAGGTACCCCACTGGTAACTTCTGTCCATTCTGAAGAATGTCCATTTATCACAACCCTTTGAAGCCTGTCAGTTAAGAAGTTCTGTATCCATTTTAATATATTTCCACTAATACCGAGACTTTCAATCTTCAAAAGAAGCCTCTTATGAGGTACACAGTCAAAAGCTTTGCGGAAGTCTAAAAATACAGCATCAACTGGTATGTCTGAATCAATGAACTTTGACCAGTCATCAAATACCTTTATAAGCTGTAATATACACCCTCTCCTTTGCCTGAATCCAAACTGTGAGTCAGAAAACACCGCATTGTTGTTACAGTGATCATATACAGTTGATTTTATCACACTTTCCAGCATTCTACACAATATACTGGTGATACTAATGGGTCTATAGTTACATGATTTTGTTTTGTCCCCACTTTTAAATATGCTTGTTACATTAGCCAATTTCCAGTCTTTTGGCAGTTCCCCTGCACTTAAGGACTTGTTAAATATAATGTATATAGGATACGAGATACTTTCAACTGTCTCTTTTAGGAAACGAGGGTGGAAATTGTCTGGACCCATGGATTTTGAAATATTTAGCTGATTAAGTAACTCTTTAACCTTGCTTTCTGTAATAAGTATGTCACATATAGAATTATCTATATTTGTTGAAAAGTATGGGAACTCATCATCCTCATCTTTAGTAAAAACAGAGCTGAAGAAATTGTTTAGTTCATTAGCTTTTTCTCTGTCACCGTCTATCCAGTTTCCATCATCATCTTTCAGGTCACTTATTCCTGGCCTCGTTTTCATTTTGTTTCTTACATATTTCCAAAATGATTTTGGATTTTCTTTTACTTCCATCGAAATACCTTTCTCATATCGCTTCTTAGCAAACCTAACACTACGGGTTACTCTGTTTCTAATCGTACAGTATGCAAGGTAGTCCTCTCTATTTCTTGAAAAACTGTATTTCTTCCACATTTTGTACTTATTTTCAACTAGTTTTAAGCAATAACTGTCCATCCAAGGGGGTTTAGGCTTCTTTTTGGGTACTGAGTGCTTAGGAATGGTCTCTTCAATAATATTATTGACTGTTCTGGAAAAATAGTCCCAGCTGTGTTCAAGATCCATATCCAACATGCAGCTCCAATTTACTTCAGATAGCTTTTGGTTTGCACTGACATAGTCTCCCCTATAAAAATTTCTCTTTATGTTGTCATTAATGGTGTATTCTTTTGGAAAGACCAGTTCCACTTCAATACTCAAATGGTCACTATTTCCAAGTCGTGTAGTTATTTCAATATCCTGGATTATATCTAAGTCATTTACCAAGCACAAGTCTAATATATTACCAGGATTATCATGTATCCATCTTGTAGGGCTAGAAATTGCTTGCTCAAAGAAATTATCTCTTATGCATTCTAGAAACTTGTATGATAAATGATTTTCACTCCTTATAGTTGTCCATAGTTCCCAATTTATCTCAGGCATGTTAAAATCCCCCATTATTATAATATTTGAAAACTTCTTCATATTTGCCTTATTCAATAAGTCTAATAACTGATCATTATTTTCTGCACTGGACTGGGGACTTCTATAAACACCTCCTACTAATATTGTGTCTGTATTACTTTGCCTGATATTTACCCAAGTACTTTCATTAAAGGCATGCTCAGTTAACTCGACATTCAAGGCAGAAGAAATGTTATCCGAAACGTAAATTGCCACACCTCTACTGTTTTCTTTGGCCACAGAACGATATAATGTGTAACTGTCAATATGAAGTTCTTCAAGTGTTATGTCGGTCGATTTTCCAGTTTTGGGATATATTTCAGTAATTATCAAAATGTCTGGGGAAATCAGTTGAATACGCACTTTCAGCTCATCCAGTTTATTTAACAAATTGTCAGCATTAGTATAATATAATGACAAATTTCCCCCTTTTCCTAGGAAGCGAATATTCTCTTCTTCATATACAGAATTATCTATGCTTTCCGTTGCATCCGTTCGAAAGGTACTGTCACTATCTGTGTTACGACTTGAATCCAAGCCTGCATTACTATTGGCACTAGAAGTACTGCGACTGTCAGAATTAGAATAACTGTCATTTTCAGTGTACTGACTAGATTGACTAACAGAGTTAGAATAACTATCATTTTCAGTGTTCTGAATAGATTGGGCGTTTTGGTAATTTTGAGGAAGCTTTTCGATACATGACGGAATGCTGTTGACAACAGACTGTTGCTCCATATAATATTGATCAACAAAACTGTCACTATCAGAGTACAAACTACTGTCAGTATTGGAAGTAATGTTACTGTCAGATTTAGAAGAACTGTCATTTTCAGTGTTCTGACTGGATTGGGTATTTGGGTACTTTTGGCTAAGCCTTGTGATTGTAGATGGATCACTGTCTATATCAGATTGTTGTTCAGCATAATACTGATTAAAATAACTGTCATTATATTGTTGTTCAGCATAATACTGATTTAAGTAACTGTCACTATCAGAGTATAAATTACTGTAAACATTTTGTTGTACAGAACAATATTGACTAGAATAATTGTCAAGACTAGTATTGTGACTAGAACATAATTCTTCAACCAAAGGAATCTGACTAGAACAATTGTCTTGTTGAACACTCGATTGTTGTACAGCATAATACTGATTAAAATAACTGTCATTATATTGTTGTTCAGCATAATACTGATTTAAGTAACTGTCACTATCAGAGTATAAATTATTGTAAACATTTTGTTGTTCAGAACAATATTGACTAGAATAATTGTCAAGACTAGTATTGTGACTAGAACATAATTCTTCAACCAAAGGAATCTGACTAGAACAATTGTCTTGTTGAACACTCAATACTAATGAATTCAAAGGAATGTAACTAGAATTACTAACCAATGTAACATCTGAAACTGTAGAAATATGAACATCTAACTTATTTACAATATATACAGTCTTGCTTTCATGGTTGGAATGTCTACTGTTCAGGAAAGGGCCGCCCACGCGATGATGGACCCTCATTTCCTGCTAAACGGCCAGCATTGCTATTTGTAAATGTCCTAGGCCGGATTTCTCTCGAGCCATACCCCCAATTCCTATGGCTAGCTCCTTGCTCATTAAAATGTGAACCCTCCTCAGCACCAGTAGACACAATTCTTCCCCTACTGATTTTAAGATTCTTTTGTTTTAAAACAAACTTTTTATACCGAAGTTCTTCCCTAAGCCTAAATGCTTCCTCTCTCTGTTTCTGAGTCAAGTCCGGTGTGATAAAAATCTTATTCTTAGCCTGATCATTACTAGTTTTTAAAACTGAGTTTCCCTGTAATATCTGGCGCTTGTATTCGAAGTTTTGCACACCAAATCTTAAGGGCCTAGGCTTTGAATCTTCACCTTCCCCTCGTTTCCCTAGTCTTATGGGGTTTTCGACCTGTATAGACCTATCAGCCAGTTTCATGTCATCATCAATTATTGATTTTAAATGTTCCTGATCATCATGCTTCCTGTTTACTGGATCTTCACTGGCACTTTCAGGAAGATTGAAACAAACCAACTGCATTTTACGTGATTCAATGTCCCTTATTTCCCTAACTTCTTGTCTAACTATGTCCTCAATGTTATCAACTGGAGTGGGCGTTTTTTCAAGGGTTTTAATACGGGTTTCGAGTCTATCATATTTCTCTTCAAGGGCAGTCACCTGTATCATCATTTTTCTGACACCTGGAAATGCAGTTAAACATGCATCGCAAAACCACATCAAACTGTCAGGGGACTCTTTTAATGCTTGATAAACCATTCTCTTAAGCTTAGAGCAATTCAAACAATACCAATGTTCACAAAAATTACAACAGACCCCATTTCCCTTTTTTGAAAGTGTTTTACTACAACCATGGCATGGGGCCGCTTCATCATCAAGAATGCTAACACTCTCATCAGAGCTATCATCATCATCATATGTGCTAATCTTTCCTTTTTGTGTTTGTCTAGTATTTCTAGTGTAGCTATGATCATGATCTTTATTATTGATCTGCTTTTTCGCCCTGGGTACCCGAGAGTATGTATGTAATATGGGTACGATGCAGTCCAGTAACATTGCGCACATACAGATTTTATCGCCGCATATAACTTTTTCCCATCCGTCACACAAAATCCGTAATCAAAAACATTGCAACACTTCCCATTCAAGTATATGCACTGAAAAATTTTCTCTGAATTTTTCAGCAGGCAGGGCAAGAATACTTTGAACAGGGAAAACCCCTTGAAGTCGAACTGCCAATTTTGTTGCCCAACATTGCGCATGTCAGGTATTTTGAGCCATTTAAACACAAGGGTGGGCGCAAATAAGTTGTCGATTAGATCTTTTTCAACAATGTCATATGCAGAAAGCTTGAATACAAAACCATTGTGCCTTTGGTTAGTTTTAAACCAAATCTTGAATTTGGCAATCCTCGGATTTTTCGTTTAATGAGAAAATTGAAAAATACCGCATTGTGGCCAAATGTAATTCAATGAGGGTGTCATGACACCCTCCAGACAAGCCAATTAAGTTTGATTATAGGCAGTGGCTAGCCGTCCGGTACCGGATGACCAGCCAATGAGTCTGCTCGTCCGGTACCGGACGGCTAGCCGACCCACATAGAAATGGCTAGCCGTCCGGTAGTAAATTTTAGTCTCTCATTTCAAATAGGGTATGAATGTTGAATAGCACCTGTATCATTTTCTGGAGTACTGGATGCTAAATAGTTCCTACTTTGAGACTATTTAAATGTCATTGAGATCATTTCAAAAATAAAGCAAATAAGCACAGTCGTCATGGTCGTATCGGTAATGCATGATTGTTGTAACAATTATGCCTGCGATAATAAAAGCTGTAGTCGTGATTACTTATTTCTAATATTAATTATTACTGTCAATATTTTTTATATGTAACTACCAATCGGTAATATAACTTAATATTTTTATAAGTTATTATTAATAAGTTTATAAGTGATTAATACTTTTCCTTTCCCTATGTAAATGCGACTTGAAGGTACTAAAACATTTGATCCAAGCGTCGCGAAAAACAACTAATAGCAACTGACCAGTATCGTAAAAATCCTAAGAAATATTCAGGATCAGTTATTCTCCTAAATTTTTAACAAACTTGTTTCACGATCCAGCAAAGAGTCCAGACGATTGGTTACTGCCTACAGGGTGCAGATGGAATGGCAAACAGTGTAGACCCTGCTTCAAGAGCAGTCTGGTCTGGGACTGCATTATTTGTCAAAGCCTATCTGTCCCAATACATAGGATCATTACGGTAATTGCTATAGTCATGGAGTTTTGGATCGTTGCATTTATGTGTGCCCTGCTAACAAGATAATTACCCCTAATTGATATTTTTTTGTACCTACCATGTTGAACTGATAGGTTAAATAAATATGCTTCCCAAATTTAATGTTAATCTATCACAATTAATATCAAGCACAACATCGTACAAAAATTTGCAGATTTTAACAATAACAATATAAAAATAGAATTTATAACATTTAAATAATAATAATAATAATAATAACTGTCAAAGTGCCCGGACAAGGCTTTGAGTACAGCAGTCTATTGCATCAATTACAAGTATGTCCCTTGAAATTTGGTGAAAAATGGCGACAAACAGGTGATAAGAATAAGTTAGAGTAATTTAGAAATATTTTTATTACACCATAAAGTGGATAATATTATTTGAAACGCGCGCATGCATTAATACCCTATATAAAATGATAGACTTAAATATACTACCGGACGGCTAGCCATTCCTACGTGGGTTGGCTAGCCGTCCGGTACCGGACGAGCAGACTCGTTGGCTGGTCATCCGGTACCGGACGGGCAGACTCGTTGGCTGGTCGTCCGGTACCGGACGGCTAGCCACTGCCTTGATTATACACTTCACCAGTAAATTTTGGAGCATGTTCAATCCGCCATATATGGTATCTTGGTATCACCATCACTGACGATCTTGATTGGGGGTCAACATATCTCAAGAGATAACTTCTAAAGCAACTAGGACTTTAGGATTCCTTAGACGTAATTTGGCTTTTGCACCTAGGCAGACAAAGTATGTTGCATCCAAACATTGGTTTGCCCTCAACTTGAATATATGCATCACCCATTTGGCATCCCTATGTTAAAACTCAGACTCACCATGCAGGTGGAGAAGGTGCAGAGGACAGCTGCTGGAATAGCGAAATAGAAGTACTGTTGGTGACATGCTTAATGAGCTAGAGTGGCCATCCCTAGAGGCCAATCGTGAGCAGTCCTGTTTAACCTTCTTCTATAACTTTAAGATATACTCTGATACAGTGACTATTAATAAAGATAGGTACTTGACCCCTGTAACAGCGTCAACCCAAACAAGGGCATCAAAAGTAAACAACTCACAATAATAATATGGTAGGTACCAGTCCTATAGCGATGCCCTGAAAAACTCTTTCTTTCCTAGAACTATTCATCAATGGGTTAATAGTCTTCCCTCTTCTGCAGTGAATGCCAAGACCGCAGATGCGTTCAGACAAAGCCTGTACAGTGTATAATTGAGACTCAGAGGTATGCGTTTTATGGTTACCTCTGAATAGTTTTTAAGAACTCATCCAGTGACCTTTTTAGCTCACCAGAGCCGAAGGCTGCGGGGGAGCTTATAGGATAGGCAGTTGTCCGTCGTCTGCGTCGTGTAGTGATCCCCACCTCATAATACAAGGGTAGGCTAAAAAGTTCTGAGCCTGACCAAGATCCAATGGTTTGTCCATGCTGAAAGTGCCTTATTTTTCAACAAAGTCTCCCTTCCTGTCCACACATTTCCTCCAGCGATGCTGGAGTCCTTGGATCCCAGTGGTATAGAAGGTCTCATCATGGTCCCTGAAAAACTCCTCCACAGCAGCTACCACCTCCTCGTCTGACCGATAATGCTGCCCAGCCAAGTGCTTTTTCATGTTTGGAAACAGGAAATAATCTGATGGAGCTAGATCAGGTGAATATGGAGGGTTATCGACAAGTGTGGAGCCACAGTCATGCACAGCAGCCATTGCGACAACCGTTTTATGAGCAGGCACATTGTCCTGATGTAACAAGACCCCTTTTGTCAATTTTCCGGGTAGTTTAGCCTTAATTGCTTTTCGCAATTGTTTTAGCAGATCTGCATAATACTCCCCATTAATTGGTTTAAACATATTTATTTCGGAATTAATATAAATTATACAAGCAAGTAAATACAAACAAATCATAGGATAAGAACGAAAGCTCAAGTAATTAATTAATTGTTCTGCCCTTTTGAAGGTAATCTATGAATATTATACCCTTGGCATCCCCGAACACTGATGCCATCACCTTCCCAGCAGAGAAGACGACCTTTGCCTTCTTTGGAGTGGGTGGGCCGGGACGCTTCCATTGCATGGATTGTCTTTTGGTCTCCGGCTCAAAGTGATCAACCCAACACTGATCCTGAGTGACAAAATGGTCAAGAAAACCATCTTGGACTGCTTCAAAAATAGCCAAGTTGGCTTGTGACAAGTTCAGTCTGGTCAACTTTTGGTCAGGCGTCAAAAGCCGTGGCACCAATCTGGCAGAAACCTTTGACATTCCTAATTCACTGTGTTTTGTTTGTTTGTTTTGGAGTTTAACGGCCCAGTCAACACTATTTAGGTCATTTTTGAGCCGGTCAGTTTACTTATCCACACTTTCCTGGGCAGGCTTATACGTAAGTGGTTAACCAGTTCAGTGCACATTCTTTCCCCAGAAACTGACAACTGCCCTTCTTGAATCAGCGGAAGGGAGAGAATGACCGCAATTCACTGTGTAGAATGTTCTCTACTTGTTCACGGGAGATGCCAACAGTGTTAGCTAACTGATTCACAGTTAAACGCCTGTCATCCATAAACGGCCCTGTGCACTTGGCTGATGGTTTCCTTAGTTGTTGTCGTTGCTGGTCATCCACACCGGTCATCATCTTCAAGGCTGTCCTTGCCCATCTTAAAATTTGCTGTCCACCTTTTCACGGTTGCATAAGAAGGAGCATCATCCCCTAATGTAGCAACCATATCAGCATGAATGTCATTAGGAGCTAACCCCTTTTTATGGAGGTACTTGATGACACCACGAAGCCATATTTTGTCCATTTTCTCAAAAACGTGCTAGTATAAATTTTCAAAGTCTAGAATTTCTACGTTATTGCAGGTAAACTTGAACTCATTTGAGTCAAATCAAGTAATAAAGGTTTGGATTTAATGAATACAAAATTTCATGGCTGTTCGATGCCTGCTTCTTGGTCAGGCTCAGAACTTTTCAGCATACCCTCGTATATATATTCCTAATCCTTGTGATAAGACACATTCAGTCACACCATCTTAGCAGTCCACTGGGGCCATTTCTCTCCTCTTCATTTCATAAGAAGGCCTCATATCTCAGAAACAGTTCAGAACCCCACTACTAAACAATATATTTTCTTGGTCCTAATGATAAGACACATTCAAGGACAACAATCTTGGATTTCCTGGTGTCTGCCAGGGCCATGCTCCAACCCCTCCACAACTTAAAAGGCCTTATATCTCTGGAACTGAACACATCCCCACCCCTAAACCATATATTTTCTTGTTCCTTATGATAAGACGCATTCAGTGAAACCAACCTGGGCTCTGTTGGATCCATGTCCAACCCTTCCACTTCATAAAAGGCCTAATATTTCAGATGCACAGTCCACATGGAATGGAGATTCGTTTGGGAGGCTTTATAATCAATAAATTGAAACCATACATGGCCGCCAGTGGGCAGTGCCCGCCTGAACTCTGGTGAGCATAGTGGCCCATGGGCCTCTTGTTTCTAAACATCCCTCATGATTTTCAGGTCCACAGGTGAGCGATACAGGGCCATCTTGGCCTTCTTGTTTGTTTATGTTACAGAGGGATTGTTCATTTGTCACTATGATATACAAGTACAACTGGTGTCTGTGTACCAATGGATGACACTGATGATGGGCCTGTAGATTTGGTTCCGCCGTCACCTGTAGCAACATCAACTCAGACATTCAGATCATTTGCTCAAAATGATCCACCACTTCCTCAGCTTGTCATACCTGGGTCGCCTGGAGCAGTATCAACACAACAACCGGGGAGTTCAAGGTCATTATTGTCACCAGTAGCAACTTCTACACAGCATCCAGGGAATTCATCATCACAGTTGTCACCCATAGTAACATTCATGCCAGAGAGTTCAAGGTTGTTGTCACCAGTAGCAACTTCAACACAGCAGCCAGCAGTGTCAAGATTATTATTGTCACCCATAGCAACTTCAACACAGCAAGCAAGAATTTCAAGGCCATTGAATTCACCAGTGGTGGCAACATCTCAACATCCAAGGAGTTCAAGGTATTTAATCATCTGCATTGATAGTTTTCGCACCTGCTTGTTGCAGGGTGCGACATTGGCATCCGCTTATTAGTCTGTTTGAAGTTCGGCATTTAAGTAAAAGTTAGTATTGTAATGACTATAAGACTAAACAGCCATTTAATCTTGCCTGACAACATCTCCGTGACCTCCTTACATGGCAGGCACCTTGACTCCATTACTTTGCCCTATATTTTGCTCTCCAGTGACTTTGACATTAACAACATTAAGTTCAACATTTACATCAAAGTTGGTATTGCTATCATTTACAATACTAAACAACAATCAAACCTTGCATGAAAACATCTCTCTGATCTCTTCTTGTCTGAAAGCAGAAGGCCAAGGTCTTTGATATTTGGTATGAAGCTTCGTCTTGTGGATATCTATCAATATTGTTCAAATTATAGCCCTGGGGCCAAAAATGGCCCGCACCGGGGACCCCAAGGTTTATATAGTCTTATATAAGGAAAACTTTTAAAAATCTTCTTGTTGGAAACCAGAAGGCTCCTGTTTTTATGCCCCCGCATCGGATGATGCCGGGGGCATAGAGTTTTTCGGTTTTCCGTACGTGCGTTCGTGCGTACGGTTTCCGAATGTACGAAAGTGTGTACGTACGTACGTAATCCTGTTAGACTCAGGTTAAGGTTTTTGTACAAGGTAGAACTTGAGCTCATATTTTCCAAACCATACAATACATTTGGTTAATATTTAGTATGATGATAGATATAGGTCCAAACTTTTATTCAGCAATACCCCCACCCATACCCATGACCTCAAGGTCAAGGTCACGAACTTAGAAATTTCTAACGTTTAAGACAAAGGTTAAGGTATTTGTACCAGGTAGAACTTCAGCTCATATTTTCCAAACCGTGTAATGAATTTGATTCATATTGGGTATGATGATACATATAGGTCCAATGCTTTATTCAGCAATACCCCTAAGCCCCCGCCCATAGGGGCTTGAAGAAATATATGGGCTGCATGATGCTTCCACGCAGAGCTGAATCTGGCCCGCACACTAGTACTGGTAAACCGCTTAGAGGATCTAAGCCTGTCCAGGAACCGGGGTGCGAGGCGGACCGTCCATGCTAATAAACCCTATTGGTTTCATCGGGCGACAGGGCTTGAGATGTCATTTCATCTCAGTGTCGGGTAAAAGTCCCACAAAATTGGAAGCAACGTCTCCAAAATGACCTTTACAGTGTTGACGGGGACGTTAAACCTCAAATCAAACAAACAAATCAGCAATACCCCCACCCATACCCATGACCTCAAGGTCAAGGTCACAGACTTAGAAAATTTTTAATGTTTAAGACTTTGGTTAAGGTATTTGTACCACCAATTTCAATATAACTTCACACAAATGTTCCTTATACAAATATTATGT
Organism: Lucinisca nassula; assembly: GCA_963580285.1. Taxonomy (NCBI): domain Eukaryota; kingdom Metazoa; phylum Mollusca; class Bivalvia; order Lucinida; family Lucinidae; genus Lucinisca; species Lucinisca nassula. The sequence goes on along the minus strand of OY757021.1, from coordinate 28,655,255 downwards.
GCAAGTTCGACTTTCAAGGTCATGACCTCAAGGTCAAGGTCACTGTGGCTATTTTTTTAGGAAAACGTTGTCATCGCTCTAGCGCCTACATTTCTTCACCAATTTCAGTATAACTTCACACAAATGTTCCATATAAAAATATCTCGAGCGTGTTCGACTTTCAAGGTCATGGCCTCAAGGTCAAGGTCACTGTGGCTATTTTTAAAAAAACTTTGTCATCGCTCTAGCGCTTACATTTCTTGACCAATTTCAATATAACTTCACAAATGTTCCTTATGACAATATCTCGAGCCATTCTGACTTTCAAGGTCAAGGTCACTATGTCTATTTTTATACCGGCCCCGATAGCTCAGTTGGTAGAGTGTCCGCTCGGGGAACGGGAGGTCTCGGGTTCGATCCCGGGCCGCGACATACCAAAGTCGTTAAAAATGGTACTAGTTGCTCCTCGCTTGGCACTCAGATTTACGGGGTAGAGCTAGGACTGGTCGATCCAGTGTCAGGATAATGTGACTGGGTGTGGTATCATGTAATGTGTCTGAGACATGATACTTCAGTGAGGCAGCACTATAAACGTGAGCATTGAGCTCCCTGTCGCAACCAGACACCGTCGTGATATGACTGAAAAATTGTTGAAAGCGACGTTAAACCCGAATTCACACACACACACACACACATGTCTTTTTTTACAAAAACTTTGTCATCGCTCTTATGCCTACATTTCTTCACTGATTTCAATATAACTTCATACAAATGTTCCTTATGACAATATCTCTAACGAGTTCCACTTTCAAGGTCAAGGTCACAGTGGCTATTTTTAGAAAAACTTTGTCATCGCTCTAGCGCCTATATTTCTTCACTGATTTCAATATAACTTCACACAAATGTTCCTTGTAAAAATATCTCGAACGAGTACGACTTTCAAGGTGGTGGCCTCAAGGTCAAGGTCACTGTGGCTATTTTTAGAAAAACTTTGTCACCCCTCTAGCGCTTACATTTCTTCACCGATTTCAAAATAACTTCACACAAATGTTCCTTATGACAATATCTCGAGCGATTTTGACTTTTAACGTCAAGGTCACTATTGGTGGAACGCCGAAACTCGCACAGATTGGTATTTGCACCACTTAAAGATTAATGTGCTAAGCGGGGGCATCTGTGTACTTTGGACACATTTCTAGTTGATGTTTGGCGTGAAGCTTTAGACCACTACCAAGACTATTCAAATTATAGCCCCGGGCCAATAATGGCTCTCCAAGGGGCCCACTTGTTACCCTATGGATCAGGTGAGTGATCAAGGGCCATCATGGCCCTCTTGTACTGTTTCAGTGACAGTTGGGAACTTGTCAAGCAGATTACATTCCTACTGTTGCAGACTGTTGATAGCATCATCATTGATAGAAGATGGCCGATTAAAAACACTCAAAGTGCTCAGCCCATTTTTTCAAAATAGCCTCTTTGTCAGTCAGGTGCACTGAGAACAGGAGTGTGAGCTCTAGTGCATCAAAAAACTTTGTCATGTCTTTTCTGTCTGCAAAGGTCTGGATACCCAGGTCGGTACCTCCAATGTCAAGGTCATGCTTAGAGGTCAATGGTCAAATAAAGGTTCTTTATCTTGTGTCTGGTCAATAACTTTCTTATTCTTAGATGGATTTTGAAATTTCTTGGCAGAAGTGTTAACATTGGCAGAAGTGTTAACAATCATGAGATGATGTGATGTGTCACTTACCTGACCCAGATTAAAGCCTCCAAGGTCAAGGTCAATGTAAAAATGTTGTACTCACAGTCTCACAATTCCAGTTTTGTTAACTTGCCTTACAAAAGTAAGGGGCAGCTATTGCTATATCCCGGCGTCTGGTGTCAGTGTCGGCGTCAGCATCGACGTCCACACTGGATTAAAATTTACCTGCAAGCTCTTATTTGTGATATTTCACCAATCCATTTCCCAGTTTTTTGTTGTTGCTTAAATTGGACTTTTTGAGAAGTTAATATTTCCTCTCTATAACCTCACTTATTACCCTGTGTTAACGTTTACCTGCAAGCTGTGTGAGTTTTCTTTTCTTTTTTCTTTTCAAAAACATAGCTGGTCTCGGGCTCAAGGTCAAGGTCACTGTGGCTACTTTTTGGGCCTTCATTTATTGATGGATTTTAATATAACTTCACATCTAAGCCTGCCCAGGCAAAGCAGTGCGAGTCGGCCCGTCCATGCTTATAAACCCTAATGGTTTCATTGGGTGGCAGGGCTTGAGATGCCATTTCATCTTGTTGTCAGGTAAAAGTCCCACAAAATTGGAAGCAACGTCTCCAAAATGACCTATACAGTGTTGACGGGGACGTTAAACCTCAAATCTAACAAACAAAATTAATATAACTTTACACAAATGTTGGGTATATTGATAACTCAAGTGACTTTGACTTTCAGGGCTCGGGGCTTAAGGTCAAGGTCACTACTTTCAGGGTCAGGGGGTCAAGGTCACTTTGGCTATTTTTATGCCCCAACTTCGAAGAAGTTGTGGGGGCATATTGGTTTTGCCCTGTTCGTCCGTCCTTCCGTGCGTTCCGCTTTTTTCTGCATAGCATAACTTAAGAACCATGGGTGCTAGGTTTTTGAAATTTCATATATGGATTCCTTATGAAAAAATAATTGACCTGTGTTTTTTTTTCTTGTCAGGATTATGCCCCTTTCTTGAGTTATGGCCCTTTGCAAAAACATACTTTGAAATCTTGTAAGCAAGATATCTCAAAAACTGTTTGTGCTTTTGGCCTGAAACTTTACAGACTGGTTTGGGATGATGAGTAGATGAACTGATTAACTTTTGAAAAAAAATCCGAATTTTTTTTCCTGAGTTATGGCCCTTTTATTTTTTGTTGCGTTTAAAGCTTGTAAGCAAGATAACTAAAAACCTGTTTGAGCTATTGCCCTGAAACTTTACAGAATGGTTGGGGATGATGAGAAGATGAACTGATTAACTTTTGACAAAAATACAATTTTTAGCTCACCAGAGCCTTGAGGCTCATAGGTGAGCTTATAGTATAGCCATGGTCCGTCGTCCGTCCGTCCGTCCGTCCGACCGTCCACCATTTTCAAAGATCTTCTTCTCCTATACTGCAGGGCCAATCAAAGCCAAATTTCATATGGAGCCTCAGTGGGATGGGGGAACGAAAGTTTGTTCGCGGGGTCTGGATCACATGACCAAGATGGCCGCCATGCCCATATATGGTAAAAAGCCTTCAAAAATCTTCTTCTCCAGAACCATAAGGCCAGTGGCCTTGAAACTTGGCATGTAGCATATGGTACTCAGGCCCATCATGGTTTGTACAAATGGTGACCCTGGGTTGACCTTGACCTATTTTACAGCAATGTCAAATTTGCCGACTTAGGCTTTTGCATGGGGCAAAGTGAAAATTATGGATTTATAGGAAACCATTGAAGACAGTGTCACCAAAATTTGTAGATCAGGTAAAGTAACTGAATACATGAAGATCTATGGGTGATAAAGGTCAAGGTCATTCATTGGCCTTAGACTCAAGATGGCCACCATGCCCATATATGGTAAAAAACCTTCAAATATCTTCTTCTCCAGAACCATAAGGCCATTGGCCTTGAAACTTGGCATGTAGCATATGGTACTCGGGCCCATCATGTTTTGTACAAATGGTGACCCTGGATTGACCTTGACCTATTTTACAGCAATGTCAAATTTGCAGACTTAGGCTTTTGCATGGGGCAAAGTGAAAATAATGGATTTATAGGAAACCATTGAAGACAGTGTCACCAAAATTGGTAGATCAGGTAAAGTAACTGAATACATGAAGATCTGTGGGTGTGAAAGGTCAAGGTCATTCATTGGCCTTAGACCCAAGATGGCCACCATGCCCATATATAGTAAAAAGCCTTCAAAAATCTTCTTCTCCAGAACCATAACGCCAGTGGCCTTGAAACTTGGCATGTAGCATATGGTACTCGGGCCCATCATGGTTTGTACAACTGGTGACCCTGAGTTGACCTTGACCTATTTTACAGCAATGTCAAATTTGCTGACTTAGGCTGAATACATGAATGTATATGGATCAGAAAGGTCAAGGTCATTCATTGGCCTTGTTCGCGGGTCTGGATCACATGACCAAGATGGCCGCCATGCCCATATATGGTAAAAAGCCTTCAAAAATCTTCTTCTCTAGAACCATAAGGCCAGTGGCTTTGAAACTTGGCATGTAGCATATGGTACTGGGGCCCATTATGGTTTGTACAAATGGTGACCCTGGGTTGACCTCGACCTATTTTACAGCAATCTCAAATTTTCTGACTTTAAAAGGCTTTTGCATGGGGCAAAGTGAAAATAATGGATTTATAGGAAACCATTGAAGATAGTGTCAACAAAATTTGTAGATCAGGTAAAGTAATTGAATACATGAAGATCTATGGGTCAGAAAGGTCAAGGTCATTCATTGGCCTTAGACCAAGGTCATTCAGGATCCATATTTCAAACATTTTTTTCTCCAAAACTGCTGAGCCAATTTTAGTAAAATTTAATATGGAGCCTTTGTGAGTTGAACAAATGAAAAAATGCCAATACGGTCTAGATCACATGACCAAAATGGCCGTCACGCCCATATATGGTAAAAAGCCTTAAAAATTCTTCTCCTCCAGAACCGTAAGGCCAATGGCCTTGAAACTTGGCATGTAGCATATGGTACTCAGGCCTATCATAGTTTGTACAAATGGTGACCTTGACCTATTTTACAACAATGTCAAATTTGCCGACTTTGGCTTTTGCATGGGAAAAAGTGAAAATAGTGGATTTTTAGGAAACCATTGAAGACACTGTCACCAAAATAAGTAGATAAGGTAAAGTAGCTGAATACATGAAGATCTATGTGTAAGAAAGGTCAAGGTCATTAATTGACCTTAGACCAAGGTCACGCAGGTTCCATATTTCAAACATTTTTTCTCAGAAACTACTGAGCCAATTGAAATGAAATTCAATATGGAGCCTTTGGGAATTGAACAAATGAAAAGCTGCCAATATGGTCTAGATCACATGACCAAGATAAGTTTTAAAATGCCAACAAATATTGAGATGGCATTTTAAAATTTATGAGCAGTGTAAATGACATTTTCTGCTGATCTAAGTAGGAAAATTGTCACCAGACAGGTGAGCGGTTCAGGACCACTGGTCCTCTGGTTTTTTCTTGAGTTATGCCCCTTTGAAATTTTGCCCGTTTGAAGCTTGTAAGCAAGATATCTCAAAAACTGTTTGAGATATTGCCCTGAAACATTACAGGCTGGTTCAGGATGATGAGTAGATGACTTGATAAACTTTTGAAAAAAATCCAAACTTTTTTTCTTGAGTTATGGCCCTTTGAAACTTTTTGCGTTTTAAGCTTGTAAGCAAGATCACTAAAAAACTGTTTTGAGCTATTGCCCTGAAACTTTACAGAATGGTTGGGGATAATGAGAAGATGAACTGATTAACTTTTGACAAAAATCCATTTTTTTTTCTTGAGTTATGCCCCTTTAAAATTTTGCCTTTTGAAGCTTGTAAGCAAGATATCTCAAAAACTGTTTGAGCTATTGTCCTGAAACTTTACAGGCTGGTTCAGGATGATGAGTAGATGAACTGTTTAACTTTTGACAAAAATCCATTTTTTTTTTTCTTGAGTTTTGGTCCTTTGAATTTTTTTGCGTTTTAAGCTTGTAAGCAAGATAACTAAAAAGTGTTTGAGCTATTGCCCTGAAACTTTACAGAATGGTTGGGGATGATGAGAAGATGAACTGATTAACTTTTGACAGAAATCCAAATTTTTTTTCTTCCTTTGAAATTTTGCGCGTTTTAAGCTTGTAAGCAAGATATCTCAAAATCTGTTTGAGCTATTACCCTGAAACTTTACATGCTGGTTCAGTATGATGAATAGATGAACTGACCTTTGAAAGAATGGTTGGGGATGATGAGAAGATGAACTGATTAACTTTTGACAAAAATCCAATTTTTTTTTCTTGAGTTATGCCCCTTTGAAATTTTGCGTGTTTTAAGCTTGTAAGCAAGATATCTCAAAAACTGTGTGAGCTTTTGCTCTGAAACTTTACATGCTGGTTTAGGATGATGAGTAGATGAACTGATTAACTTTTGCATTTTTTTCTTCAGTTAAGGCCCTTTGAAATTTTTGTTTTAAGCTCTTCAGCAAGATAACTAAAACAGCTATTGTCCTGAAACTTTTCAGAATAGTTGGGGATGATGAGAAGATGAACTGATTCACTTTCGACAAAAAATCCATTTTTTTCTTGAATTATGCCCCTTTGAAACTTTGCGTGTTTTAAGCTTGTAAGCAAGATATCTCAAAATACTGTTTGAGCTATTGCCCTGAAACTTTACAGGCTGGTTCAGGATGATGAGTAGATGAACTAATTAGGTGAATTTTAATGCATTTGCATTTTTGGGGAACTTAATGCATGCTTGCTTAAGACAGGTTGCTCGCTTAATAGAGGTGGACACTAAGACAGGTTTGACTGTATCTCTAAAACTGTATGAGTTATTGTCCTGTAACTTAAAACACTGGTATGGGGTGATAAATAAATGACCTGATTAACTTCAGTTTTTCTTGTGAAAAAATTTCAGCATTGCAGCCAAATAAAAAAAAAGACATCTCAATTACTGTTAGGGACAAGCAGTGTTAGGGTCAAGCAGTTGGGGGCATTGTGTTTCATAAACACTGGCTCTAGTTAGAAAAACATTGTCATTGCTCTTGCACCTTAATTTATTGATGGAGTTTAATATAATTTCACGCAAATGTTGGGTATGATGATATCTCTAGCAAGTTTGACTTTCAGGTTCCGGAGCTGAAGGTCAAGGTCACTGTGGCTATTTTTAGAAAAAAACTTTGTGATCGCTCTAGTGCCTACATTTATGGATGGATTTTGATATAACTTCACACAAATATTGGGTATGATAATATCTTGAGGGATTTGACTTTTCGGGTCTGGGGCTGAAGGTTAAGGTCACTGGCTATTTTTAGAAAAACTTTTTTTATAGTTCTTGTGCCTTTATTTATGGACGGATTTTAATATAACTTCACACAAATGTAGAGTATGATGGGATCTCGAGTGACTTTGACTTTCAGGGTCAGGGCTGAGGGTGAAGGTCACTATGGCCATTTTTAGGAAAACTTTGTCATCACTCTTGTGCCTTCATTTATTGATGGATTTTAATATAACTTCACACAAATGTTGGGTATCATGATATCTCGAGAGACTTTGACTTTCAGGGTCAGGGGTTGAAGGTCAAGATCACTGTGGCTATTTTTAGATAAACTTGGTCATTGTCAACATTTATAAATGGATTTAAAGATATCTTCATACAAATGTTGCGTATGATGATATCTCAAGTGAGTTCAAGTTTCAGGGTCAAGGTCACTGTGGCTATTTTCAGAAAAAAAATAGTTATTGCTCTAGTGCCTACATTTATGGATGGATTTTAATATAACTTAAAACAAATGTTTGGTATGAGTGACTTTGACTTTCCCGGTCAGGGCTGAAGGTCATGGTCACTGTGGCTTTTTAGCTCACCTGTCACATAATGACAAGGTGAGCTTTTGTGATCACATTTTGTCTGTCGTCCGTCCGTGCGTGCTTCCGTCCGTGCGTCCGTAAACATTTTCAAATAAGTATATCTCTAATACCCCACGGTCAATCTTGATCAAATTTCATGAGAAGCATCATCAGGTAGGGGGAAAGGCGGCATAAGGTTTTTGGGCTGATCAGATTGGAATTATGGTTGCTATGGCAACATATAGCTCCCATAGACTTTCAATGGGAAAAAATTAAAATATCTTCTTCTCTGAAACTACAGGGCCCAGAGCTTAGATATTTAGCATGTAGCAACGGCCAGTGGTCACCTACATAATTCCTGCCAATCATGCCCCTGGGGTCCAAATTGGCCACACCCCGGGACCCCTTTGCTCCCATAGACTCATAATGGAACAAAAAGCTTCAAAAATCTTCTTCTCGCAAACCACAGGGCCCAGAGCTTAGATATTTAGCATGAAGCAATGGCAAGTGGTCACCTACATAATTCCTGCCAATCATGCCCCTTGGGTGCAAATGGGCCACGCCCCGGGGCCCTTTAGCTCCTATAGACCCATAATGGAAAAAAGCTTCAAAAATCTTCTTCTCTAAGACCACAGGGCCCAGAGTTGAGATATTTGGCATGTAGCAACGGCAAGTGGTCACCTACATAATTCCTGCCAATCATGCCCCTGGGGTCAAAATTGGCCACACCCCGGAACCCCCTTAGCTCCCATAGACTCATAATGGAAAAAAAGCTTCAAAAATCTTCTTCTCTGAAACCACAGGGCCCAGAGCTTAAATATTCAGCATGTAGTAATGGCCAGTGGTCACCTTCTTAATTCCTGCCAATCATGCCCCTGGGTTCCAAATGTGCGACGCCCTGGGGCCCCTTCGCTCCCATAGACTTATAATGGAACAAAAAGCTTCAAAAATCTTCTTCTCGGAAACCACAGGGCCCAGAGCTTAGATATTTAGCATGTAGCAATGGCAAGTGGTCACCTACATAATTCCTGCCAATCATGCCCCTGGGGTCCAAATGGGCCATGTTGGGGCCCTTTAGCTCCTATAGACTCATAATGGAAAAAAAGCTTCAAAAAACTTCTTCTCTGAAACCACAGGGCCCAGAGCTGAGATATTTGACATGTAGCAACGGCAAGTGGTCACCTACATAATTCCTGCCAATCATGCCCCTGGGGTCCACATTGGCCACTTCCTGGGGCCCCTTCGCTCCCATAGACTCATAATGGAAAAAAAGCTTCAAAAATCTTCTTTTCTGAAACCACAGGGCCCAGAGCTTAGATATTTAGCATGTAGCAACGGCCAGTGGTCACCTATATAATTCCTGCCAATCATGCCCCTGGGTTCCAAATGGGCGACGCCCCGGGGCCCCTTCACTCCCATAGACTCATAATGGAACAAAAAGCTTCAAAAATCTTCTTCTCGGAAACCACAGGGCCCAGAGCTTAGATATTTAGCATGTAGCAATGGCAAGTGGTCACCTACATAATTCCTGCCAATCATGCCCCTGGGGTCCAAACGGGCCATGCCCCGGGGCCCTTGAGCTTCTATAGACTCATAATTGGAAAAAGCTTCAAAAATCTTCTTCTCTGAAACATCAGGGCCCAGAGCTAAGATATTTGGCATATAGCAACGGCAAGTGGTCACCTACATAAATCCTGCCAATCATGCCCCTATGGTCCAAATGGGCCACGCCCATGGGCCCCTTTGCTCCCATAGACTCATAATGGAAAAAAAAGCTTCAAAAATCTTCTTCTCTGAAACCACAGGGCCCAGACTTTAGATATTTAGCATGTAGCAACGGCAATTGGTCACCTACATAATTCCTGCCAATCATGCCCCTGAGGTCCAAAAGGGCCACCCCCGGGGCCCCTTAGCTCCTATAGACTCATAATGGAAAAAGAAGCTTCAAAAATCTTCTTTTCTGAAACCACAGGGCCCAAAGCTTAGATATTTAGCATGTAGCAATGGCAAAAGGTCACCCACATAAATCCTGCCAATCATGCCCCTGGGGTCCAAATGGGCCACACCCCGTGGCCCCTTAGTTCCCATAGACACATAATGGAAAAAAAGCTTCAAAAATCTTCTTCTCTGAAACCACAGGGCCCAGAGCTTAGATATTTGGCATGTAGCAATGACAAGTTGTAACCTACATAAATCCTGCCAATCATGCCCCTGGGGTCCAAATGGGCCACACCCTGGGACCCCCTTAGCTCCCATAGACTCATAATGGAAAAAAAACTTCAAAAATCTTCTACTCTGAAACCACAGGGCCCAGAGCTTAGGTATTAAGCATGTAGTAAAGGCAAGTGGTCACCTACATATTTCCTGCTAATCATGCCCTTGGGGTTCCAAATGGGCCACACCCCGGGGCCCCTTAGCTCCCATAGACTCATAATGGAAAAAAAGCTTAAAAAATCTTCTTCTCAGAAACTGTGAAGCGCAGAACATAGATATTTAGTGTCTAGCAACATAAAATAGCCAGCTACATAAATCCTGCTAACCCTGCCCCTGGGGTCAAAATTGGCCACTCCAGAGCTCATCACCTCCAATAGACTTATAATGCAAAAAAAACAAACTTGAAAAATCTTCTTCTATGAAACCATAAGGCCCAGAGCTTAGATTTTAGTATGTAGCAACGTCAAGTGGCCAACTACATAAATCCTGCCAGTTATGCCCCTGGGATCCAAATTGGCCACACCCCAGGGCTCTTTAGCTTCCATAGACTTACAATTGGAGAAACTTCAAAAATCTTCTTCTCTGAAACCACAGGGCCCTTATAATGAAAAAAAACAACAAAAAAACTTAAAATGGGGAAAAAAATCTTCAAAAATCTTCTTCTCTGAAACCATAACTCCCAGAGCTTAGGTATTTAGCATGTAGCAATGTCGAGTGGTTGCCTACATGAATCCTGCCAATCATGCCCCTGGGGTCCAAATCCTGTGGCCCCTTAACTCCAACAAACTTATAATGGAAAAAAGCTTCAAACATCTTCTTTGAAACCATGAAGTACAGACCTTAGTTATTTAGTATATAGCAACACAAAATGGTCGCCTATATAAATCCTGCCAACCATGCCCTTTAGGTCAAAATTGGGCAAGCCCCAGGGCTCATTAGCTCCTATAGACTTATACTGGAAAAAACTTATAAAAATCTTTTTCTCCAAAACCATAAGGCACAGATTTTGTTTGATTTGAGGTTTTACATCCCCGTCAACACTGTATAGGTCATTTTGGAGATGTTTCTTCCAATTTTGTGGCACTTTTACCCGACAATGGGATGAAATTACATCTCAAGCTCTGTTGCCCAATGAAACTAGTAGGGTTTATAAGCATGGACACCACTTTGCCTGAGCTTAGATATTTAGTATGTAGCAATGTCAAGTGGTCTCCTACACTAATGATTTTCTGGTACACAGGTGAGCGATATAGGGCCATTGGGCCCACTTGTTTTTTAGAAACATTTGATAATTGCTCTAGTGTTCACATTTATTGATGGATTTAAAGATAACTTCATACAAATGTTGGGTATATAGATGTAATGTATTTTTACACAAATGCTAGTTATGCCCCCCGGAATCTAGATTTCGGAGCATATAGTTTTTGGTCTGTTTGTCTGTCTAAAAAAACCTAAACATTGGGCATAACTTTTGAATGGTAATATACATAGAGCTTTCATATTTCACATGTGTATACCTTATCACAAGACCTTTCCAGTGGTACCATTATTTATGATCTCGTGTCCTTGACCTTTGTAAAGGTAGTGATGAGGTGAGCTTTTGGGATCACTTTTTGTCCATCGTCTGTCATGCATCCGTGCGTCCGTCCGTAAACAATTTCAAATAAGTATATCTCTAATACCCCACGGCCAATCTTGATCAAATTTCATGTGAAGCAACATTGGGTAGGGGGAAAGGCTGCATAAGGTTTTTGGGCTGATCAGATTGAAATTCTGGTTGCCATGGCAACATATAGCTCCCATAGACTTATAACAGGAAATTTTTTAAAAATCTTCTCTGAAACCACAGGGTCCAGAGCTTAGATATTTAGCTTGTAACAATGTTAAGTGGTCACCTACATAAATCCTGCCAATCATGACCTTGGGGTCCAAATTGGCAAACACCCCGGGGCCCCTTAGCTCCTATAGACTCATAATGGAAAAAAAGCTTCAAAAATCTGCTCTGAAACCACAGGGCCCAGAGCTTAGATATTTAGCATGTAGCAAGGGCAAGTGGTCACCTACATAATTCCTGCCAATCATGCCCCTGGTCTGCAAATTGGCCACACCCTGGGGCCCTTTCGCCCCCATAGACTCATAATGGAAAAAAACTTCAAAAATCTTCTTCTATGAAACCACATGGCCCAGAGCTTAGATATTTAGCATGTAGCAACAGCAAGTGGTCACCTACATAATTCCTGCCAATCATGCCCCTGGGGTCCAAATTGGCCATGCCCGGGGGCCCCTTAGCTCCTATAGACTCATAATGGAAAAAAAGCTTCAAAAATCTTCTTCTCTGAAACCACAGGGCCCAGAGCTTAGATATTTAGCATGTAGCAAGGGCAAGTGGTCATCCTACATAATTCCTGCCAATCATGCCCCTTGGTTCCAAATGGGCCACGCCCCGGGACCACTTCGATCCCATAGACTCATAATGGAATAAAGCTTCAAAAATCTTCTCTGAAACCACAGGGCCCAGAGCTTAGATATTTAGCATGAAGCGAGGGCAAGTGGTCACCTACATAATTCCTGCCAATCATGCCCCTGGGTTCCAAATCGGCCACGCCCCAGGGCTCCTTCGCTCCCATAGACTCATAATGGAAAAAAAAGCCTCAAAAATCTCTTCTCTGAAACCACAGGGCCCAGAGCTTAGATATTTAGCATGTAGCAAGGGCAAGTGGTCACCTACATAATTCCTGCCAATCATGCCCCTGGGTTCCAAATGGGCCATGCCCTGGCCCCCTTCGCTCCCATAGGCTTATAATGGAAAAAAGCTTCAAAAATCTTCTTCTCTGAAACCACAGGGCCCAGAGCTAAGATATTTAGCATGTGGCAACAGCAAGTGGTCACCTACATATTTCCTGCTAATCTTGCCCCTGGGGTGTAAACGGGCCAAGCCCCGGGGTCCCTTATCTCCTATAGACTCATATTGGAAAAAAAGCTTCAAAAATCTTCTTCTCTGAAACCACAGGGCCCAGAGCTGAGATATTTAGCATGTAGCAAGGGCAAGTGGTCACCTACATAAATCCTGCAAATCATGCCCCTGCGATCCAAATGGGCCACGCCCCTGGGCCCCTTTGCTCCCATAGACTCATAATGGAAAAAAGTTTCAAAAATCTTCTTCTCTGAAACCACAGGGCTCAGAGCTTAGATATTTAGCATCTAGCAATGGCAAGTGGTGACCTACATAATTCCTGCCAATCATGCCCCTTTGTCCAAATTGGCCACATCCCAGGGCCCCTTAGCTCCTATAGACTCATAATTGAAAAAAGGTTCAAAAATCTTCTTCTCTGAAACCACAGGGCCCAGAGCTTAGATATTTAGCTTGTAACAATGTTAAGTGGTCACCTACATAAATCCTGCCAATCATGACCCTGGGGTCCAAATTGGCAAACACCCCGGGGCCCCTTAGCTCCTATAGACTCATAATGGAAAAAAAGCTTCAAAAATCTTCTTCTCTGAAACCACAGGGCCCAGAGCTTAGATATTTAGCATGTAGCAAGGGCAAGTGGTCATCCTACATAATTCCTGCCAATCATGCCCCTGGGTTCCAAATGGGCCACGCCCGGGGACCCCTTCGCTCCCATTGACTCATAATGGAAAAAGGCTTCAAAAATCTTCTCTGAAACCACAGGGCCCAGAGCTTAGATATTTAGCATGTAGCGAGGGCAAGTGGTCACCTACATAATTCCTGCCAATCATGCCCCTGGGTTCCAAATCGGCCACGCCCCAGGGCCCCTTCGCTCCCATAGACTCATAATGGAAAAAAACTTCAAAAATCTCTTCTCTAAAACCACAGGGCCCAGAGCTTAGATATTTAGCATGTAGCAAGGGCAAGTGGTCACCTACATAATTCCTGCCAATCATGCCCCTGGGTTCCAAATGGGCCATGCCCCGGCCCCCTTCGCTCCCATAGACTTATAATGGAGAAAAGCTTCAAAAATCTTCTTCTCTGAAACCACAGGGCCCAGAGCTTAGATATTTAGCATGTGGCAACAGCAAGTGATCACCTACATATTTCCTGCTAATCTTGCCCCTGGGGTGTAAACGGGCCAAGCCCCGGGGTCCCTTATAATAGACTCATAATGGAAAAAAAGCTTCAAAAATCTTCTTCTCTGAGACCACAGGGCCCAGAGCTGAGATATTTAGCATGTAGCAAGGGCAAGTGGTCACCTACATAAATCCTGCAAATCATGCCCCTGGGATCCAAATGGGCCACGCCCCGGGGCCCCTTTGCTCCCATAGACTCATAATGGAAAAAAGTTTCAAAAACCTTCTTCTCTGAAACCACAGGGCTCAGAGCTTAGATATTTAGCATGTAGCAACGGCAAGCGGTGACCTACATAATTCCTGCCAATCATGCCCCTTTGGTCCAAATTGGCCACATCCCGGGGCCCCTTAGCTCCTATAGACTCATAATTGAAAAAAAAGGTTAAAAAATCTTCTTCTCTGAAACCTAAGGGCACAGAGCTTAGATATTTAGCATGTAGCAAGGGCAAGTGGTCACCTACATAATTCCTGCCAATCATGCCCCTGGGTTCCAAATGGGCCACGCCCCGGAGCCCCATAGCTCCTGTAGACTCATAATGGAAAAAGCTTCAAAAAGCTTCTTCAATGAAACCACAGCGCCCAGAGCTGAGGTATTTGGCACATAGCAACGGCAAGTGGTCACCTACATAGATCCTGCCAATCATGCCCCTGGATTCCAAATGGGCTACGCCCCGGGGCCCCTTTGCCCCCATTGACTCATAATGGAAAAAAGCTTCAAAAATCTTCTCTGAAACCACAAGGCCCAGAGCTAAGATATTTAGCATGTAGCAACGGCAAGTGGTCACCTACATAATTCGTGCCAATCATACCCCTGGGGTCCAAACGGGCCACACCCCGGGCCCCTTAGCTCCTATAGACTCCTAATGGAAAATAGCTTCTAAAATCTTCTTCTCTGAAACCACAGGGCCCAGAGCTTAGATATTTAGCATTTAGCAATGTCAAGTGGTCACCTACATAAATCCTGCCAATCATGCCCCTGTTGTCCAAATGGGCCACGCCCAAGGGCCCCTTAGCTCCCATAGACTCATAATGGAAGAAAGCTTCAAAAATCTTCTTCTCTAAAGCCACAGGGCCCTGAGCTTAGATATTTAGAATGTAGCAAAGGCAAGTGGTCATCTACATAATTCCTGCCAATCATGCCCCTGGGGTCCAAATTGGCAAGCCCCGGGGCCCCTTAGCTCCTATAGACTAAAAAAGGAAAAAAGCTTCAAAAATCTTCTTCCCTAAAACCAAAGGGCCCAGAGCTTAGATATTTAGCATGTAGCAAGGGCAAGTGGTCACCTACATAATTCCTGCCAATCATGCCCCTGGGTTGCAAATGGGCCAAGCCCCAGGGCCCCTTCGCTCCCATAGACTAATAATGGAAAAAAAACCTTCAAAAATCTTCTGCTCTAAAACCACAGGACCCAGAGCTTAGATATTTAGCATGAAGCAAGGGCAAGTAGTCACCTACATATCACCTGCCAATCATGCCCCTGGGTTCCAAATGGGCCATGCCTTGGCGCCCCTTCGCTCCCATAGACTCATAATGGGAAAAAGCTTCAAAAATCTTCTTCTCTGAAGCAACAGGGCCCAGAGCTTAGATATTTAGCATGTAGCAACAGCAAGTGGTCACCTACATACATGTAATTACTGCCAATCATGCCCTGGGGTCCAAACAGGCCACGCCCCCGGGCCCCTTAGCTCCTATAGACTCATAATGGAAAACAAGCTTCAAAAATCTTTTTCGGCCCAGAGCTTATATATTTAGCATGCAGTAACGGCAAGTGGTAAGCTACATAATTCCTGCCAATCATGCCCCTTGGTTCTCAATGGGCCACGCCCCTGGGCCCCTTCGCTCCCATAGACTCATAATGGAAAAAAGCTTTCAAAATTGCTCAATTGCTCAATTGGATGAACAAAATGGCTAAAATTATAAAAACCTCCTTGTGTCTACCAAAATTGCTCAACCCCTCTACTTTACCATATATTATCTTCAATTCCATTTGTACAATATGGACCAGGTGAGCGACCAGTTAATCATGGCCCTCTTGTTTCAAAATTTTTGAAAACCTTAACATTGGCCATAACTTTTGATTGGGAAGTGATAGGGCTTTCATATTTCACATGTGCATTCCTTGTCACAAGACCTTTTTAGTGGTACCATAATTTTTTTACCTTGTGACCTTGACCTTGATGTTTGATCTACTTTTGTAAACTTTAACATTGGCCATAACTTTTGATTGGTAAGTGGTAGGACTTTCATATCTTACATGTGCTCTCCTGGTCACAAGACCTTTCTAGTGGTACCATAATTTTTTACCTTGTGACCTTGACCTTGATGTTTGACCTATTTTTTAAAAACTTTAACATTGGCCATAACTTTCGATTGGTAAGTGGTAGGGTTTTCATATTTCACATTTCATATTTCACATGTGCATTTCTTGTCACAAGACCTTTCTATTGGTACCATAATTTTTGACCTTGTGACCTTGACCTTGATTTTTGACCTACTTTTTAAAAACATTTACATAGTCCATAACTTTTGATTAGTAAGTGATTGGGCTTACATATTTCATGTGCATTCTTTTTCACAAGACCTTTCCAATGGTACCATAATTTTTGTCCTTGTGACTTTGACGTTTGACCTACTTTTTAAAAACTTTAACATTGGCCATAACTTTCAATTGGTAAGTGATAGGGCTTTCATATTTCACATGTGCATACTTTGTCACAAGGCCTTTTCAACAATCCCATAATTTTTTACCTTGTGACCGTGACCTACTTTTTTAAGACTTGAACATTAGCCATACTTTTCGATTGCTTAGTGACACTACTTTAATATTAAACATGCGCTGTCCGGGGGCATCAGTGTTTCACAAACACATCTTGTTTTAATTTGTCTTGCGCGAGGGGATTTTTATCATCTGTGATGCCTTGTTATTACCTGGAAGTTTGTAGATTTTTTTTTTATCAAATATAGATTTCTTTTTCATTTTTCTTTACAGTGGAAAGGCTTGAAAACGGGATGATTAGGGATACTTTTTGGTTCTCTTTCATTTGCTGCAGTCTGTTGGGCTGTTTTACAGAAGAAAAAAAATTGATAACTTGCCCTCATCCATCGTAGTTCCCCAAAGGCGAGCTATGTTGTCTTCTGACAACTCTTGTTCTTAATCTGTTTTTGACAGAAAATTCTGTCATTGTGCAGCATCTGATCTGGGCCTGCACTGTTTGCCAAGGTACCTCTTTAGGGGTTTTCCGTCCGCAATGGGTTAAAGTTGCAAATTATTTAAATAGAGAATCTTACATGAGTGTTCATGTATTATTGAATTTTTTAAACGAGTTGAGGAAAAGGGATATCCTCAACGAGTTTAATAAATTCAATAATACATGAGCACGAATGCAAGATTCTATTTATCATATGACATTTGAAATGCATTTTATTCGTGATTGTTTTACAAAATGTCAATATTCCACCATTAGTTAATGTGGCGTCGTTAAGGACGTCATACACATAACTTTACGGAATGTATCTAGCTTATTATAACCCCACAAATGAAATTTTGGGGGGTATATAGGAGTGAGCTTGACGGTCTGTCGGTCGGTCGGTCTGTCGGTCGGTCTATAGACTTGGTTTCCAGACGATAACTCAAAAAGCGCTTCACCGATTTTTATAATTTTTGGTACACTGATGTAACATCATAAAATACAGGTCAAGTTCGATTTCCACTACAATTCGTCAATTTTCGACATAGTTATGGCCCCTTTCAAGTGAAAAAATTGCAAAATGGCGCTGTTGTACTATCAAGGCAGTTTTTGTGGGGGTATTCATCACCTTTAGTGATAGCTCTAGTTTGCATATTTAATCCACTAGTGGATTATCGAAAATATTACATGGCGTTATTACACTCTTAGGCGTGACGTCATTTGATAAAATGGAATAATGTAATGGATCAAAATTTATACTGTCATTATAATGTGGGTCCTCTATACTTTAGTGATGTCCTTTTTCAGAGCTGGAGCTAGAAGTTTGAATGACTGGATTGTGAGAAGACCAAGTGGAACTGAGGTCCATTTAGCTACTACTACTGCTGCACATGGGAATCAGGCAAATGTAAGATTCATGAGCTTTTAGCACACCAGAGCCTAAGGCTTCGGGTAGCTTATACTATAGGCAGTGGTCCGTCGCCGTCGTTGTCGTCTGCGTTGTCAACATTTTCAAATGACTTCTCTTCTGAAACAGCTTGGCGAATTGAAACCAAATTACATGTGGAGCCTCTATGGGAAGGGGGAACGAAAGTTTGTTCGTGAGGACTTTGAGTAGTATACAGAGTGGGGGTTCTGGGACACTTTTACACCTTGCACACATGTGCATGCATGTCGCCTTCCTCCCTAAAGCAGCCTAGAGGCCCTATTTGGCAAATATCGGCTCCTAGGCCTTGTTTGGCCACATGCCGCGGATCGCACCCTCCACCAGCGCATTTTTCCCCCACTCTACCAGGATTTTGTGCTACTTTTTTCCAAAAAGAGGACGGGCACATACTATCTTCCACCAGCTAGAAGGGCCGGCCCACCCCCCAGGCGGGCCCTATAGCGTGTAATTAGTGAATAATTAAATATAAGGATTATATAAAGAAACAGAATGCAAGAGCCTATTAACCCCAGCAAATGCTACAGGGTTCTCACCTACAAAGCCCTTTCTCAAGACCCATGCTTCGACGAGCAGCGCAGCCGTGATTTCGCCCAACGAATTGAACGCAAGTGCTACAATGCGGCGATTACCCGGTGTGCGGAATCAGCCGGCGCTTACAACCGCCAGGGGGACTCTCCGATGTTCGTGAATATCTACAGCGCCCGCTGTGGCACTGTCCTGGCCAACATAGACCCCATAGGCACAATACTGAGCAAGGTAGAGGGTGGAGGATAGGCCCTAGATAGGCTTGCCGCAGGGTATTTGCTTCCTAATGTTTTTGGTAATATGACGGCAACTGAGCTGTGTCCCCTGGCCGGGAAGACCGAACGCGACGAGGTAACCTGCCGTCTTAGCCAAAAAGTTATAGAAAAAACTTCCACCCTTTTCGCCTGTCCCCGTTGCCATAGATGAAACCATACATACCGCCAGGTTCAGATCGGCGCTGGAGATGAGCCATCAACCTTTATATGCACCTGCAAAGAATGTGGAGAACACTATGAGGGGTTCGCGTAAATAGACTCAATTCCTGCAAGCCGTGGGGGCCAGATGACTGGTCGATGATTTAGACAATATTTAGATACATACTATAAAGAGAACACAATGCAGGAGTGTGCTTGGATCAAGGTCAGAACAAATGAATTTTGTGGAAATGAGATATAGAGGAATCTACTGTGCTGCCCACAAGACTGCTAAGCGGGAGTGTGCATGGATCAGGATCGGAACAACGGAAGCTTGTGGGAGGAGATGTCGAGGAACCTAATGTGGTATCCACAATGCCGTTTTCTCCAGAGGCGGGGGTCTTTGGATCTGTGGGGGTTGTGGGGTGGCTGTGAAGACCCCACGTAAGCTGTGCAAACCATGCGGTGCTACCACCGCCTATAACCAGTACTACCATAAGAAGCACTATGCTAAAAGTTTCCAAAAAGAAGCGAGACAACTTTCCAGGATAAATTTCAGTTAGAGAAATATCAACATATAGGTATTATGAAGTATAACTGTTAGAGAAATACCAATACATAGGTATTTAATGAATTGTTATTAGAGAAATATCAATTAGAGAAATATCAACACATAGGTATATGAAGTATAACTGTTAGATAAATTAGAAAAATATCAATTAGAGACATATCAACACATAGGTATATGAAGATATAGCTATTATGGATGAAATATCTGAAGATTATTCGACTCTCAAACAAAACATCTTGGATGAGCCTATCCCAGACTCTGTCAAAGGGGGCTTGTTAAAGCCCTTAAAGCCTGAAAAATATCGACCCACCCCACCACCACGCAAAAAGAAGGCCGCAAAAAGAAAAGCCATCGAAGAGGAATTTGACCCTATCTCCCGCGAGAAAGTCCTGAGATCCCTCAAGGAATATCAGGATGAGATCCTGGATTTGTTTAGATCTGCTGAGCAACAGCTAGTCTTCAGGCAGACCCCATGGGTTATTGGCGACTTCTTGAGGGGCTGGCAGATGGACTTGCCTGCCTCATAGTGCAGACCCCAGGACTTTCCTCGAGGCTGTAGTGCCCCAGTTCAGTAGCAAGCTCGAGGAAGAGATCGAGGCGCTGGGTGGTGTGAAGTTCCAGTTGGCTCTCAAGGTTCAGCTTCGAAAGGACAACCCAGACGGTAGTGAGGAGTACACAACCCCTCGTGCTGCGCCACAAACAGGAGGCCCTTCTCCAGGCCAGCGAAATCAAGGGTGCTCTCGATAAAACCTTCCCACAGATCCAAGAAACACTCGAAAAGTGGACGCAGGGAGGGTCTGGCTGGGTTGTAGATCAGGTACAGACCCTTTGGTTGGACATTGCCAGATATCAACCTCTGTGGGGTAGGTCCTACATCCCACTCCCAGCAGAAGTAAGTGCTAAGAAAGCAGTGGTTAACGTAAAAACAAGGACCACCACTGTTTTCTATACTCAACCCTAGCGGCTCTGAACAAACCACCACATCATCCGGAGGGGCCAGGGTGGTATAAAAATGGTCTTCATAAATTCAACATTGGTGGGATGGATTTCCCAATTCCCATCTCTCAGATACCAAAATTTGAGCGGCAGAACAATCTAGCCTATAATGTCTTTGGCTGGGACAAAGGTGTCACAATCCTATATCTCAGCCAGCAGCCGAAACAGACAAAAAGGATTAATCTACTTTTGATTGGAACGGGCGATAAACTCCACTACACCTGTATTGATAATCTCAACCGTCTCCTCTACAACCAAAGCAAGCACCGTGAGCGCAAGCATTTCTGTGAGCGCTGTCTTCATGGCTACAAGAGAGAAGACCTGCTGGAGGCCCACAAGCTTGAGTGCGAAGGCATCGGCCAGACGGCTGTCCAGGTGGAGATGCCAGAGGAGGGTAAGAACAAGCTCACCTTCCAGAACCACCACAAGCAGCAACCAACCCCATTTGTCATCTATGCAGACTTTGAGGCTCTCACCACCAAGATCGAGGGCCCCGAACACGATCCTACAAAAAGTAACACCCAACAAACGAAATACAACATGAGGCTTGCAGCTACTGCTATATCGTGGTGCGGTGTGATGGAACAACAAAGCCGCCTGTCGAGTATTGTGGCCCAAATGCAACAGAGCACTTCTTAAAATCACTCCAGGAGGATGAGCGCGAGATTTAAGAGCGTGCTAGCCAACCCTAAAAACATAAGGATGACACGAAAGGACTATCAAGCCCATAACAAGGCCGCAAATTGCTATATATGCGAAAAACCGCTGTCATATCACGGGTAAATATCGAGGGGCAGCTCACAACACCTACAACCTTAAGCTGAGGCTAAGCCCAAAGACCACCGTTATTCCCGTGGTGTTCCACAACCTCAGAGGGTACGACTCCCACCTGCTCATGCAGGCCATCTCGAGGGTCGAAGGTAGAGTTTCCTGCATCCCCAACAACACAGAAAAATACATTTCCTTCTCGGACAGCTTGGCTTTATCGACAGCGCCTAGTTCCTGCTAGCTTCCCTCAAGATAAACTGGTGGCGGCAAATAAACCAGAAGCTTTCAAGATCACATCGTTCTACGAGCCAGTCCAGCAAAAGATAAGCTCAATGCTGGTCAGAGTAGCGGTCCTGGGCTACAATATACTGCCTTTAGTGGCACATATATCTTTGAAGTTTCATCCATATATACTTAAGACTCATAAAATCCATTAAATGGGAATCGTTAACAACTAAATGTTAACAGATTTTGGCCATTAACAATCCCAAACCACACATCCACATTTCCAATGTACAGTCCAACCTGTATTATGCAAGCACCTAAGGGATATCCAAAATGTGCTTGCTTAAGACAGGTGCTCGCTTAATAATACAGATGGAATTTAAAGTATTTGCCTTTTTCTGGAACCAAAAGCTTGCTTAAGACAGGTTGCTTGCTTAATAGAGGTGGCCACTAAGACAAGTTTTACTGTATATACAAAATTTAAAGAAAATCCATGACACTCATGGGGAAATGACAAGGGCTATGCGCTCTGTCAAAAATTGACTGATTTTGTCCATTAACAATCCAAAACCACAAATCACTGTTGTAAGTGTGTATACAAAAGTAATAATAATAAAGTACGTGAAGGTGAAGACTCCAGTTATCGATTAGAAATCTCCCAAAACCACTATTAGGAACTGGATAGGGCCAAAATTGTGTCAAAAGTTGACGGCTTTTGCCTATTAACAATCCAAAACTACATTTTCCCAGCTTAAGTGTGTTTGCAAAATTGGGAAGAAAAAAAAAAAAAAAAACATGTGAGAAACATCTATTAGAAATGGTACGAACCGGCGGACGGACACCGGGGATATATCAAAATATCCCACCACTGTTGTGATGTGGGGAATAAAAAGGAATAAAACACATGTAAAAAACAAAAGCAAAAAAAAAAAAAAAAAATTGACCATTCTGATGTAGCTTTTGGGGTGAGAATCAGATATTACAAAATCAGCTCTAACAAATTAAATAAATAAATATTGCTCTGCTTTCCTCTGTATAATGATTGCAGTATCGATGGCTTGGGTTGGCTGTAGGGAGAGTTGGAGGACAACATCTTTGCAGAAAACTGTAGTTTACATGCTAAGCATGTTTCTCCGACAGGTATGGTTGTGTCAGGGAAATTTGGATTTGGATTGGTATCATGGAAAGGTCAGGGAAATGTCAGGGAATTTTGTTTTGTCCAGTAGGTATGAACCATGTCATAGGAATGTTGCTTAGGTGACCTTCTACCGTAATAGCTAAAACAGTTCCGGTCAGATTAGCAAAATGGCCACCAGAGCTAAAAATAGAAAAATGGTGTAAATGTGCTTCAAATGTGAACTCTTCCTAAACCCTTGGGCCAATTTGATTCAAACATCACAGGAATGTTGCCCAGGTGGCTTTCTACTAAAATAGCTAAAATTATTTCTCTCTGATGAACAAGATGACTACTAGAGCTAAAAAGAGAAATAAACTTTGAAGGTCAACTCCCCCTTAACCTTTGGGCCATTTTTATTAGCTCGCCTGTACGAAGTTCATGGAGAGCTATTGTTGTCACCTCATTTGTGCATGTTTGCGTGGTGCGTGTGCATTCTCGTCACACTGCGTTAAAGTTTTTCAAATGCTTATATCTCCGCAGTCACTCATCACAGCACTCATATTTGGAACTTAAGTACCTGGGAGGGTCTTCTCATGTTCAAAGACAACAGACCCCTGGGTTCATGCCCCGGGGTGGGGCTAGGGGTTAAAATCTAGAACACCTGTAAAACTGTGTTAAAGTTTTTGAATTGCCTATATCTCAACAGACACTCATCACAAAGGATTCATATTTTACAAGTTGGTTATCCGGGCGTGTCATCAAGACAACACACCTCGGGTTCATGCCTGGGAGGACGGATGGGGTGGGGCTAGGGGTCAAATTCTAGGTCACCTTTGTAATTTGTTATATATGTTTCCAATATGCAAACAAGTTATAAACACAATTGGTTATATATCAGCCAACCATGTGACATTGGTTCAAGTGTAA
The DNA here is from genome assembly GCA_963580285.1 of Lucinisca nassula. NCBI lineage: Eukaryota > Metazoa > Mollusca > Bivalvia > Lucinida > Lucinidae > Lucinisca > Lucinisca nassula. The sequence goes on along the minus strand of OY757021.1, from coordinate 28,631,735 downwards.
AAGGGTGAAGGTCATGGTGACCTACATTTCACGGTCCAGTGATTTTGCCTTATATCTTGAAGACTATTTGTTGGAGAAATGTCATACCTGGGATATTAGTACCATGTGACCCCATGATTGAACTCGAAATATATCTAGGTCACTGTGACCTATATTTCATGGTCCAGTGATTTTGCCTCATATCTTGAAGATTATTTGTTGGAGAAAGGTCATACCTGGGATATTAGTACTATGTGACCCCATGATTGACCCCAAAATATATCTAGGTCACTGTGACCTATATTTCATGGTTCAGTGATTTTGCCTTATATTTTGAAGACTATTTGTTGGAGAAATGTCATACCTTGGATATTAGTGCCATGTGACCCCATGATTGACCTCGAAATATGTCTAGGTCACTGTGGCCTATATTTCATGGTTCAGTGACTTTGCCTATTATTAGCTCACCTGAGCCGAAGGCTCAAGTTAGGTATTAGTAAACCACGAGCCGGCGTCCGGCGTCCACACTTTCAACGAAGTATATCTCTGGAACCAGTGGGCCGGCCTTGATTAAATTTCATATGAACCATCATCAGGTAGGGGGAAAGGCTGTATTAGGTTTTCGTGCCGATCGGATGAGAACTCTGGTTGCCACAGCAACAAAGAGCTCCCATAGGCTTAACATAGGAAAAAGCTTGTCATCACTCTAGCTCCGTCAATTTTTTTCTGATCGACTTCATTCTTGCAGATAACGAGGACAGGCATGAAATCTCGATCAAGTTCGATTTTGGGCTGAATCGGATTATTCACTCAGGAGTTACGTGCCCTTGAGCGTTGAAAAAATTGCCTATTGACTTAACATGGGGAGAATGTTGTCATCACCGTAGCTGCTTCAATTATTTTCGAATGGCTTTATTCTTGCAGATAACCAGCACAGCCATGAAATCTCGGTCAAGTTAGTTAACTGGCAGAATCGGATCATTCACTTAGGAGTTACCTGCCCTTGTGTGTTTTTGCATTAGGGTTAATGGGAATTTCAAAAATGTATATCTTAAAGACTACTTGGCCAACTTTGATCAAATTTCATGTGTGGCATTATTGGGCAAGTGGAAAGGCTTCATTAGGTTTTCAGGCAGATCTGAGTGGAACTCTGGTTGCCATGGCAACATCTAGCTCCCATAGACTTCACATAGGAAAAAGCTTGTCATCACTCTAGCTCCGTCAATTTTTTTCTGATCGACTTCATTCTTGCAGATAACCAGTACAGGCATAAAATCTCGGTCAAGTTCGATTTTGGGCCGAATCAGATAATTCACTCAAGAGTTACGTCCCCTTGAGCGCCCGAAAAATTGCCTATCGACTTAACATGGGGAAAATGTTGTCATCACTGTAGCTGCTTCAATTTTGTTCGGATTGGCTTCATTCTTACAGATAACCAGCACAGCCATGAAATCTCGGTCAAGTTCGATAATTAGCAGAATCGGATCATACACTTAGGAGTTACCTGCCCTTGTGCATTTTTGCATAAGGGTTAATGTGAATTTCAAAAATGTATATCTTGAAGACTACTTGGTCGACTTTGATCAAATTTCATGTGTAACATTATTGGGCAAGTGGAAAGACTGCATAAGGTTTTCATGCAGATCTGAGTGGAACTCTGGTTACCATGGCAACATATAGCTCCCATAGACTTAACATAGGAAAAAGCTTGTCATCACTCTAGCTCCGTCAATTTTTTTCTGATCGACTTCATTCTTGCAGATAATAAGGACAGGCATAAAATCTCGGTTAAGTTCGATTTTGGGCAGAATCGGAATATTGACCTTTGAGTTACGTGACCTTGAGCGACAAAAAATTTGCCCATAGACTTAACATAGGGAAAATGTTGTGACTACGATAGCGACTTGAATTTTTTTCAGATCAGCTTCAAACTTGCAGGTAACGAGGACAGACATAAAATCACGGTTAAGTTCGATTTTGGGCAGAATCGGATTATTTGCCTTGGAGTTACCTGCCCTTGAGCATGAAAAAATACGTTGTGACCACGATAGCAACTTTATTTTTATTCAGATCAGCTTCAAACTTGCAGGTAACGAGGACAGGCATAAAATCCCGGTTAAGTTCGATTTTGGGCCGAATCGGAATATTGACCTCGGAGTTACGTGACCTTGAGCGACAAAAAATTTGCCCATAGACTTAACATAGGGAAAATGTTGTGACTACGATAGCGACTTGAATTTTTTTCAGATCAGCTTCAAACTTGCACGTAACGAGGACAGACATAAAATCTCGGTTAAGTTAGATTTTGGGCCGAATCGGATTATTTGCCTTGGAGTTACCTGCCCTTGAGCATAAAAAAATACGTTGTGACCACGATAGCAACTTTATTTTTATTCAGATCAGCTTCAAACTTGCAGGTAACGTGGACAGGCATAAAATCTCAGTTAAGTTCGAATCGGAATATTGACCTCGGAGTTACATGACCTTGAGCGACAAAAAATTTGCCCATAGACTTTACATAGGGAAAATGTTGTGACTACGATAGCGACTTGAATTGTTTTCAGATCAGCTTCAAACTTGCAGGTAACGAGGACAGACATAAAATCTCGGTTAAGTTCGATTTTGGGCCAAATCGGATTATTTGCCTTGGAGTTACCTGCCCTTGAGCATAAAAAAATACGTTGTGACCACGATAGCAACTTTATTTTTATTCATATCAGCTTCAAACTTGCAGGTAACGAGGACAGGCATAAAATCTCGGTTAAGTTCAATTTTGGGCCGAATCGGAATATTGACCTCGGAGTTACGTGACCTTGAACGACAAAAAATTTGCCCATAGACTTAATTAGGGAAAATGTTGCGACTACGATAGCGACTTGAATTTTTTTCAGATCAGCTTCAAACTTGCAGGTAACGAGGACAGACATAAAATCTCGGTTAAGTTTGATTTTGGGCCGATTCGGAATATTTGCCTTGGAGTTACCTGCCCTTGAGCATAAAAAATACGTTGTGACCACGATAGCAACTTTATTTTTATTCATATCAGCTTCAAACTTGCAGGTAACGAGGACAGGCATAAAATCTCGGTTAAGTTCGATTTTGGGCCGAATCGGAATATTGACCTCGGAGTTACGTGACCTTGAGAGACAAAAAAATTTGCCCATATACTTAACGTAGGGAAAATGTTGTGACAGAAATAGCGACTTGAATTTTTAGCTCACCTGAGCCAAAGGCTCCAGTGACCTGATAGTATACCAAGGCTCCGGAGTCCGTCGTCTGTCGTCCGTCCATCCGTCGTCCACACTTTCAATGAAGCATATCTCAGAAGGCAGTCGACCAATCTTGTTTAAATTTTATGTGTAGCACCATTGGGCAAGGGGAAAGGCTGCATTAGGTTTTGGAGCTAGTCTGGTTCATTTGTTCCTTCATTCTTCTTTCTCTCCATATAGAGATAAGAGATAATAGACCAATGTTAAATTTTTAATCAAAGATTTCTCAGGAACTATAAAAGCTAGAAGCATCAAATTTGGTATTCAATAGAATAATGATGACTTATTTTGTGTAAGAGACATTGGGCTTTCTCAGCTTATTTGTTCATCTGTTCTTTCATTCTTCTTTCTCTCCATTTTGACCAATGTTAAATTTTCGTCAAAGATTTCTCAGGAACTATAGAAGCTAGAAGTCTCAAACTTGGAATGCAATGCAGTAATGATGACTTATATCCTGTAAGGGTCAATGGGCTGGATTCTATTAGCAGATTTAGTAGTCAAGTCTGTGAATTGTTAAAAATTAAGTTCCTCAGGTGAGCGGTTTAGGCTCATTGAGCCTCTTGTCTTGAATACTGTTCGAAGCAGAAATGTCATACCTGGATTATTAGATCCATGTGACCCGATAATTGACCACCAAATATATCTAAGTCACTGTGGCCTATATTTCATGGTTCAGTGATTTTCCCTATTATCTTCAATACTATTTGATGGAATACCTGGATTATTAGTTCCATGTTATGCCATGATTGACCTCAAAAGATATCTAGGTCAGTGTGACCTATATTTCATGGTTCACTGATTTTGCCTTTTATCTTGAATATTATTTGATAAAGAAATGTCATACCTTGATTATTAGTTCAATGTGACCTTCTGATTGACCTCAAAATATATCTAGGTCAGTGTGACCTATATTTCATGACTCAGTGATTTTTGCCTATTATCTTGAATAATATTTTGATAACAAAATGTTGTACCTGGGATATTACTTCAATGCAACCAGATGATTGACCTCAAAATATATCTAGGTCAGTGTGACCTTTTTTTACATGGTTTAATGACTTTGACTTATATCTTGAATACAGTTATACTATTGGATGGAGAAACTTCATACCTGAATATTCAATTCCATGTGACCAGATGATTGATATAGAAATATATCTAGGTCAGTGTGACCTATTTTCAAGGTTCAATGATTAGCCTTATAATTCAGACACAGTTTGATTCTGAAATGTAATATCTGGAATATATGTTCCATGTGACCTGATGATTGACCTTAAAATATATGTAGGTCAGTATGATATATATTTCATGGTTCAATAGTTTCACCTTACATCTTGAAGGAGCGAAACAGGCGAGCTATGCTGTCATGTGACAGCTCTTGTTTAAACTTCACAAGAATGTTGCCAAGGTGACTCCCTACCAAAATAGCTAAAATCTTTCCACTCTGATAAAGAAGTTGTCGGCTAGAGCTAAAAATAGAAAAAAATTGATTCAAACATCACAGGAATGGTACCTGGGTGGTTCCCTTCCAAAATAGCTAAACTTGTTCTGCTCAGAGGAGCTAAGAATAGAACAGTCTTCAAACACCAACTCCTCCTATACCCTTGGACCTATTTGATTCAATTTTCATAGGAATTTTGCATTAGGTGACCCCTTTAGGATGGATTAGCTAAAACGTTTCCACTCCGATAAGCAAAATGACTGCCAGAGCTAAAAATAGAAAAACGTCAACAATTTGCTTTAAATGCGAACTGCTCCTGAACCCTTACGTTTATAAGCTTGCCCAGGAAAAGTGTGGATAGGTAAACTGACTGGCTCAAAAATGCTATAAATAGTGTTGACTGGGCCATTAAATGCAAATACAACCAAATACAATCAAACTTCACAGGAATGATGCCTAGGTAGCTCCCTACCAAAATAGCTATAATCATTCCGATGAACAAGAGGTCACAAGGGCTAAAAATAGAAAAGTCGTCCTGTACCCTTGGCCCAATTTTGTTCAAACTTTAGAAATGTTGCTTAAGAAACCATAGTACCAAAGTAATTAAAAATGGTGCTTCAATGAGCAAGAAGGCCACCAGAGCTAAAAATAGAAAATTGTCAAACATTTGCTATAAATGCGAACTGCTCCTGAGCCCTTGGGTCTGCACAGAAATGTTACCTAGGTGGCTTTCAACCCATTTAGATAAAAGTTGTTCTGCTCAGATGAACAAGATGCCCGTCAGAGCTAAAAATAAGAAAGATCTTAAAACGACATCTCATCCCTAAACTCTTGGGCCAATTTCATTCAAGCTTCAAAGGAATGTTGCTTATGTGACCCTCTGCCAAATAGCTAATTGGTTCCATTCCGCTCCAATCAGAAAAATGACAACCAGAGCTGAAAATAGAAAAATGTCAATGGTTTGCTTTAAATACGAACTCCTTCTTAACACTTGGGTCGATTTGATGATGGTTGGTTGATTTGAGGTTTAAGGTCCCCTTCAACACTGTAAAGGTCATTTTGGAGATGTTGCTTCCAATTTTGTGGGACTTTTACCCGACATGGAGATGAAATGACATCTCAAGCCCTGTCACCCAATGAAACCAATAGGGTTTATTAGCATGGACGGTCCGCCTCGCACCGCGGTTCCTGGACAGGCTTAAATCCTCTAAGCGGTTTACCAGTACTAGTGTGTGGGCCGGATTCAGCTCTGCGTGGAAGCATCATGCAGCCCATATATTTCTTCAAGCCCGTATGGGTGGGGGGGCCCTTGATTTGATGAATGTTGCCTAGGTGGCTCCCTACCAAAATTAGCTAAAATGATTCTGCTGGGATGAAAAAAGATGGCTGTCAGAGCTAAAAACAGGGCTCAAGCTAGAGGGCGACTCGGGCGAAGAAGTCGCCCTGTTGGGGCTCACTTCGCCGACTTTGGCGATGAAAGCGAAAAAAACTTCGCCCTGAAATTTCGCCCGTTTTTTTGTGTCTTCCTTGTGAACAGTAACGGTAAACTGACAAGGTGACGATAATCCTTCGATCCACTAGTGTCAGAAATCTCAGTAATTGCACTGAACAAAGCTAACTGTTTATTCTGCACTTCGTCCCAGTTGCAGTTTGGTACTGTTATGTAATTTAATTCTAACCGTTAGCTCATGCAGCTCGAGCCACTTGCAACACGCTTAGTAGTCTTGTACTGTCATAAATCTATCTCGGTTGATTGCACCAAGTTAGAGCCAATTAAGATTACACAGGATTATGCAACTTAAACAGGTATATTTGTACCGTTAGCTCGTGCTAAAGTCCAGGTGCGGACGTACTTTGTTAAGTACTGTTGTATGCAGTAATAAGATTAATCTGATCGGTAACATTGACACTACATTAGGATTTAATAAATTTTAAATATAGATGGTTTATTTGCCATTGATTTGTTTGTACATTACTTTTGCATCCATCAGATGTTTTCATTTTTTTTTATGGACAACAACAAAAGTAGGTAGCAATTTTTTATTTTGTAAGTGAAAATAATTATTACTTGCCGGTAAATATTCAGTTACTCAGTAATTATCCAAATTCATAAAAAATAACAACTGATTTTCATCTAGCGAGGTTGTTCCCCCTTGTTTCAAATACAATTGTGACAGGTGAACTGATCTATAACACAGAAACCTCTTTACTTTATAACACCTATCATTATAACATGGTTGGATATAACAAAAGTTACAGCTTGCCCAAATACAGTAAAATTACTATATTAAGACCACCTTTGGGACAGTTCAAAAGTGGTCTTTAAGACCACTTTTGAACAGTCCCAAAAGTGGTCTCTGATCAGGGGTCACTGTATGCAGAAAACAGAAAGAATAACTGCAGCCAACCAAATAAGCTTTTTAAAGCAGAATTAGTCTTCATTTCAGGTGGTCTCAATAGTGGAATTGATTGATACCCCTATAAAACACACTCTCCAAATAGGGGTTTACAGGAGAACTCATTACGTTGTTGTTGTTCGGCGTTAAGCCGCACCCACTTCTCCCTAGACCCAGCAAACTTCTCCCTATTTTCCCAGGAGGGAGAAGTCACTTCTCCCAAATTTTTTGGGCTAGCTTAGGCCCTGAAAAATAGAAAAAAAAAGCTTTAAAAAACATTCCCTATACCCCTTGGCCAATTTCAATCAAATTTCATTGAATATAGCTTAGATTACCCTCTACCAAAATTGCTAAATGGGTTTGACTCTGATAATCAGAATCCCTCCAGCTCTAAGAATCTTTAAGCAAGAACTCATTCTATACCCATAGGCCAGTTTCATTCAAACTTCATAGTAATGTTGCTTAGATGAGCCGCTATAAAAATAATTAAAATGGTTCTGTTCTAATGGACTTAAATGGCTGACATAGCTAGAAATAGAAATTCTTAAGCCAGTTTTGTTTAAGAAATAGATCAGCTCTAACTGTGATTTGTTGTGTAATAAATCACAGTTTGGAGGTCAGTTGTAAAGTAGACAAATCACGAGCGCGTAGCGCGCGTGATTTGTCTACTTACAACTGACCGACAAACTGTGATTTATTACCCAACAAATCACTGGCTAGAGCTGATCTATTTCGATTCTAACACGCTGAAAATCGGCAATAATGTTGTTGTTTCCTTCAAAATCTCACAATTTTTCGCCATTGTTAGAAGAAATCCCGCTAAAATTATCGACTGAAACACACGCATTTATATCCTTTTCTAACTATTTCGATGCGAGAAAATGACGTTACACCGTCTAACGTCAAGTAAATCGACTAGTGACGTCATAAATTTTTAGTTTTTAATGACGTCACACGTCACGCTCTTCTGAGCTGTGATTTGTTGCAGAATAAAACACAGTTATTTTGCATTGCCGATATAGGCGCGCTGTGTTAGAATCTAACTTTGCAAGAATGTTGCCCTGGTGATCATCTGTACATGATCAGTTATGCTTTATGGAATGCTGTTACCCACATGACCGAGTAGCTATGTGGCATCTTGAAGTCAGGTGAGCGATTCAGGACCCTCTTGGCCCTCTTTATTGGTTTGATGATAGATTCTGTTTAATTCAGCAATACTTCAACCCTGCCTCTGGCCTTAAGGTCCAAGTGAGCTATGCCACCTATTACAGTTCTTGCTTTCTTATGTTAATCTGTTCATCTTGAATGGTGTTTGTCCACTATCTTTTTCAGGGGAATTCAGACACTAACTCAGATGCGTTCCAGCTAATCCAGTCTTCACAAGATAATGAGACTCAACAAGCAGGTAGAAAACAAAATAGTCTTGTCACATCACTTCATTCACTATTATGCATAAATTTTTCGGCATAGCCGTTATGTTTTTGGTTTTGTCCTACATTTTTAGGTATTCCATTGGTCAATAAAACCAAAGGTTCAAGAAGATGACCATTGGTCAATGATTTGCATAAATAAATCCATTCGACAAATACGACAGTTTACCGAAGTTTTAACCTAGGAAGTTTTTAGCTCACCTGACCGAAGGTCATGGTGAGCTTTCGTGACTGTGAGATGTCCGTCGTCGTCGTGCGTCGTTCGTTGTGCGTTCGTAAACTTTTCTTGTTAACACTCTAGAGGTCACAGTTTTGATCCAATCATCATCAAACTTGCTCAGAATGATCATCATGACAATATGTCGGTCCAGTTCGAATATGGGTCATGTCGGGTCAAAAAGTAGGTCACCAGGTCAAATCAAAGGAAAACCTTGTTAACACTCTAGAGGCCACCATTTTGGTCCAATCATCCTCAAACTTGCTCAGGTTGATCATCTTGATAATATCTTGGTCAAGATCGAATATGGGTCATGTCGGGTCAAAAAGTAGGCCAGTAGGTCAAACCACAGAAAACCCTTGTTAGCACTCTAGAGGCCACAGTTTTGGTCCAATCATCCTCAAACTTGCTCGGAATGATCATCCTGACAATATCTCGTTCAAGTTCGAATATGGGTCATGTCAGGACAAAAAGTAGGTCAGTAGGTCAAATCATAGAAAAACCTTGTTAACACTCTAGAGGCATCAGTTTTGGTCCAATCTTCCTCAAACTTGGTCAGAATGTTCATCTTGACAATATCTCGGTCAAGTTTGAATATGGGTCATTTCAGGTCAAAAAGTAGGTCAGTAGGTCAAATCATAGAAAAACCTTGTTAACACTCTAGAGGCCAAAGTTTTGGTCCAGTCATCCTTCAACATGCTCAGAATGATCATCCTGACAATATCTGGGTCAAGTTCGAATATGGGTCATTTCGGGCAAAAAAGTAGGTCAGATCATAGAAAACCCGTGTTAGCACTCTAGAGGCCACAGTTTTGGTCCAATCATCCTCAAACTTGCTCAGAATGATCATCCTGACAATATCTGGGTCAAGTTAAATTATGGGTCATGTCGGCCAAAAAAGGAGGTCAGTAGGTCAAATCATAGATAAACCTTGTTAACTCTCTAGAGGCCACAATTCTGGTCAAATCATCATCAAACTTGCTCAGAATGATCATCTCTACAATATCTGGGTCAAATTTGAATATGGGTCATGTGGGGTCAAAGTAAGTCAAATCATAGAAAAACCTTGTTTACACTCTAGAGACTGCAATTTAAGTCTAATTATCATCAAACCTGCACAGAATGATCATCTTGACAATATCTAGGTCAAATTCGAATATGGGTCATGTGGGGTCAAAAAGTAGGTCAGTAGGTTAAATCATAGAAAAACCTTGTTAACACTCTGGAGGCCACAGTTTTAGTCCAATCATCATCAAACTTGCTCAGAATTGTCCTCTTTTTAGCTCACCTGTCACGTAGTGACGAGGTGAGCTTTTGGGATCACTTTTTGTCCGTCGTCCGTCGTGCGTCCGTGCGTCCGTAAACAATTTCAAATAAGTATATCTCCAACACCCCATGGCCAATCTTGATCAAATTTCATGTGAAGCATCATCAGGGAGGGGGAAAGGCTGCATAAGGTTTTTGGGCTGATCAGATTGGAATTCTGGTTGCCATGGCAACATATAGCTCCCATAGACTTATAAAGGGAAAAATTTTAAAAATCTTCTTCTCTGAAACCACAGGGCCCAGAGCTTAGATATTTAGCATGTAGCAAGGGCAAATGGTCAACTACATAATTCCTGCCAATCATTCCCCTGGGTGCCAAATGGGCCACGCCCTGGGGCCCCTTCGCTCCCATAGACTCATAATGGAAAAAAAGCTTCAAAAATCTTCTTCTCTGAAACCACAGGGCCCAGAGCTTAGATATTTAGCATGTAGCAATGGCAAGTGGTCACCTACATAATTCTTGCCAATCATGCCCCTGGGTTCAAAAAGGGCCACGCCCTGGGGCCCCTTAGCTCCCATAGACTCATAATGGAAAAAAAGCTTCAAAAATCTTCTTCTCTGAAACCACAGGGCCCAGAGCTTATATATTTAGCATGTAGCAATGGCAGGTGGTCACCTACATAATTCCTGCCAATCATGCCCCTGGGTTCCAAATGGGCCACGCTCCGGGGCCCCTTCGCTCCCATAGACTCATAATGGAAAAAAAGCTTCAAAAATCTTCTTCTCTGAAATCACAGGGCCCAGAGCTTATATATTTAGCATGTAGTAACAGCAAGTGGTCACCTACATAATTCCTGCCAATCATGCCCCTTGGGTCCAAACAGACCACACCCCGGGGCCCCTTAGCTCCTATAGACTCATAATGGAAAAAAAGCTTCAAAAATCTTCTTCTCTGAAACCAGAGGGCCCAGAGCTTAGATATTAAGCATGTAGGAAGGGCAAGTGGTCAACTACATGATTCCTGCCAATCATGCCCCTGGGTTCCAAATGGGCCACATCCCGGGGCCCCTTCGCTCCCATAGACTCATAATGGAAAAAAGCTTCAAAAATTTTCTTCTCTGAAACCACAGGGCCCAGAGCTTAGATATTTAGCATGTAGCAATGGCAAGTGGTAACCTGTATAATTCCTGCCAATCATGCCCCTGGGGTCCAAATTTGCCACATCCCGGGGCCCTGAGCTCCTTTATACTCATAATGGAAAAAAAAGGTTCAGAAATCTTCTTCTCTTAAACCATAGGGCCCAGAGCTGAGATATTTAGCATGTAGCAATGGCAAGTGGTCACCTACATAATTCCTGCCAATCATGCCCCTGGGTTCCAAATGGGCCACGCACCGGGGCCCCTTAGCTCCCATAGACTCATAATGGAAAAAAAGCTTCAAAAATCTTCTTCTATGAAACCACATAGCCCAGAGCTTAGAAATTTAGCATGTAGCAATGCCAAGTGGTCACCTACATAAGTCCTGCCAGTCATGCTCCTGGGGTCCAAACAGGCCACGCCCTGGGGCCCCTTAGCTCCTATAGACTCATAATGGAAAAAAGCTTCAAAAATCTTCTTCTCTGAAACCACAGGACCCAGAGCTTAGATATTTAGCATGTAGCAACGGCAAGTGGTGGCCTACATAATTCCTGCCAATCATGCCCCTGGGTTCCAAAATGGGCCATGCCCCGGGGCCCCTTCGCTCCCATAGACTCAAAATGGAAAAAAAGCTTCAAAAATCTTCTCCTCTGAAACCGCAGGGCGCAGAGCTTAGGTTATTAGCATGTAGCAACGGCAAGTGGTCACCTACATACATCCTGCCAATCATGCCCCTAGGGTCCAAATTGGCCACGCCCTGGGGCCCCTTAGCTCCCATTGACTCATAATAGAAAAAAGCTTCAAAAATCTTCTTCTCTGAAACCAAAGGGCCCAGAGCTCAGATATTTAGCATGTAGCAACAGCAAGTGGTCACCTACATAATTCCTGCCAATCATGCCCCTGTGGTCCAAACGAGCCACGCCCCGGGGCCCCTTGGCTCCTATAGACTCATAATGGAAAAAAAGCTTCAAAAATCTTTTTCTCTGAAACCACAGGGCCCAGAGCTTAGATAATTAGCATGTAGCAATGGCAAGTGGTCACCTACATAAATCCTGCCAATCATGCCCCTGGGGTCCAAATGGGCCATGCCCGGGGCCCCCATAGCTCCCATAGACTCATAATGGAAAAACACTTCAAAAATCTTTTCTCTGAAACCACAGGGCCCAGAGCTTAGATATTTAGCATCTGGCAATGACAAGTGGTCACCTACATAAATCTTGCCAATCATGCCCCTGGGGTCCAAATGGGCCACACCCTGGGACCCCCTTAGCTCCCATAGACTCATAATGGAGAAAAGCCTCAAAATCTTCTTCTCTGAAACCATAGGGCCCAGAGCTTAGATATTTTAGCATGTAGCAACAGCAAGTGATCACCTACATATTTCCTGCTAATCATGCCCCTGGGGTCCAAATGGCCCACGCCCCAGTGCCCCTTACCTCCCATAGACTCATAATGGAAGAAAGCTTAAAAAATCTTCTTCTCAGAAACTGTGAAGCACAGAACTTAGATATTTAGTCCAAATTGGCCAAATCCTGTGGCCCCTTAACTCCAACAAACTTATAATGGAAAAAAGCTTCAAACATCTTCTTTGAAACCATGAAATACAGACAGACCTTAGATATTTAGTATATAGCAACACAAAATTGTCGCCTACAAAAATCCTGCCAACCATGCCCTTTGGGTCAAAATTGACCAAGCCCCAGGGCTCATTAGCTTCTATAGACTTATACTGGAAAAAAAACTTAACAAAAAAAAATCTTCTTTTCCAAAACCATAAGACACAGATTTTGTTTGATTTGAGGTTTTACATCCCTGTCAACACTGTATAGGTCATTTTGGAGGTGTCTCTTCCAATTTTGTGGGACTTTTACCCGACATTGAGATGAAATTACATCTCAAGCCCTGTCGCCCAATGAAACCAATAGGGTTAATAACCATGGATACCGCCATGCCTGAGCTTAGATATTTAGTATGTAGCAATGTCAAGTGGTCTCCTACACTAATGATTTTCTGGTACACAGGTGAGCGATATAGGGCCATTGGGCCCTCTTGTTGTAATACATTGGTCAAGAGGGGTATTTTATTTGACAGAAAATGCTGTTAGCAAACAGTGCAGACCCTGATAAGATGCCACATTCTGCGACGTCTGATCTGGGCCTATGCTGTTTGCCAGGCTACCCCTTAGGGTTTTCCCGCCTTTTAGGGGTTATTATAACTTTAAACAAATATTCTGTATGATAATACAGTATCTCAAGCAATTCAGACTTTCAGGGTGTTGGGATCATGGTCAAAGTTCTTTTGGCTATTTTTAGAAAAAACATTGCCATCACTCGACCTACTTTTATTTCATAATTTCCCCACCATAAGCATGCTACAGATTAGAAATGATTAAAAATCAACCTTCAGGCTGCAGAAATATAAATGCTGTCAGGGATTCTGCTGGCCCAAAATACAGTTCAGACAACTTGTCCGGACAGCTCCATCATTTAACGGACATACTGAATTTCATTTGGACAAGTTTGAAAAGATGAAATTTTCTGACTGTAAAATAGTCTTTGTTACTATTTATTTAACAATATTGATCCTGACAACAATATGGATGTAAAGAAGAGTACAAAATTATTTCTGGACAAAATGTCCAGACTGGCCTGAAATCTTTTGGACAATCATATTTTTAGCTCACCTGTCACGTAGTGACAAGGTGAGCTTTTGTGGTCACTTTTTGTCCGTCGTGCGTCTGTGCGTCCGTCCGTCCGTGCATGCGTGCGTGCGTCCGTAAACAATTTCAAATAAGTATATATCTAATACCCCATGGTCAATCTTGATCAAATTTCAAGAGAAGCATCACCGGGTAGGGGGAAAGGCTGCATAAGGTTTTTGGGCTGATCAGATTGGAATTCTGGTTGCTATGGCAACATACAGCTCCCATAGACTTACAATGGGAAAAAATTAAAATATCTTCTTCTCTGAAACCACAGGGCCCAGAGCTAAGATATTTAGCATGTAGCAACAGCCAGTGGTCACCTACATAATTCCTGCCAATCATGCCCCTGGGGTCCACATTGGCCACGCCCCAAGGCCCCTTCGCTCCCATAGACTCACAATGGAACAAAAAGCTTCAAAAATCTTCTTCTCAGAAACCACAGGACCCAAAGCTTAGATATTTAGCATATAGCAAGGGCAAGTGGTCACCTACATAATTCCTGCCAATCTTGCCCCTGGGTTCCAAACGGGCCACGCCCCGGGGCCCTTAAGCTCCTATAGACTCATAATGGAAAAAAGCTTCAAAAATCTTCTTCTCTGAAACCACAGGGCCCAGAGCTGCGATATTTGGCATGTAGCAACAGCAAGTGGTCACCTACATAATTCCTGCCAATCATGCCCCTGGGGTCCAAATTGGCCACACCCCAGGGCCCCTTAGCTCCCATGGACTCATATTGGAAAAAAAGCTTCAAAAATCTTCTTCTCTGAAACCACAGGGCCCAGAGCTAAGATATTTAGCATGTAGCAACGCCCAGTGGCCACCTACATAATTCCTGCCAATCATGCCCCTGGGTTCCAAATGGGCGATGCCCTGGGGCCCCTTTGCTCCCATAGACTCATAATGGAACAAAAAGCTTCAAAAATCTTCTTCTCGGAAACCACAGGGCCCAGAGCTAAGATACTTAGCATGTAGCAAGGGCCAGTGGTCACCTGCATAATTCCTGCCAATCATGCCCCTGGGGTCCACATTGGCCACGGCCCAGTGCCCCTTCGCTCCCATAGACTCACAATGGAACCAAAAGCTTCAAAATCTACTTCTCGGAAACCATAGGACCCAGAGCTTAGATATTTAGCATATAGCAAGGGCAAGTGGTCACCTACATAATTCATGCCAATCATGCCCCTGGGTTCCAAACGGGCCACGCCCCGGGGCCCTTTAGCTCCTATAGACTCATAATGGTAAAAAAGCTTCAAAAATCTTCTTCTCTGAAACCACAGTGCCCAGAGCTGCGATATTTGGCATGTAGCAGTGGCAAGTGGTCACCTACATAATTCCTGCCAATCATGCCCCTGGGGTCCAAATTGGCCACACCCCAGGGCCCCTTAGCTCCCATAGACTCATAATGGAAAAAAAGCTTAAAAAATCTTCTTCTCTGAAACCACAGGGCCCAGAGCTTAGATATTTAGCATGTAGCAACGCCCAGTGGCACCCTACATAATTCCTGCCAATCATGCCCCTGGGTTCCAAATTGGCGATGCCCTGGGGCCCCTTCACTCCCATACACTCATAATGGAACAAAAAGCTTCAAAAATCTTCTTCTCGGAAACCACAGGGCCCAGAGCTAAGATACTTAGCATGTAGCAAGGGCCAGTGGTCACCTGCATAATTCCTGCCAATCATGCCCCTGGGGTCCACATTGGCCACGCCCCAGGGCCCCTTCGCTCCCATAGACTCACAATGGAACAAAAAGCTTCAAAAATCTTCTTCTCGGAAACCATAGGACCCAGAGCTTAGATATTTAGCATATAGCAAGGGCAAGTGGTCACCTACATAATTCCTGCCAATCTTGCCCCTGGGTTCCAAACGGGCCACGCCCCGGGGCCCTTTAGCTCCTATAGACTAATAATTGAAAAAAAAGCTTCAAAAATCTTCTTCTCTGAAACCACAGGGCCCAGAGCTTAGATATTTAGCATGTAGCAACGGCCAGTGGCCACCTACATAATTCCTGCCAATCATGCCCCTGGGTTCCAAATGAGCAACGCCCTGGGGCCCCTTCGCTCCCATAGACTCAAAATGGAACAAAAAGTTTCAAAAATCTTCTTCTCTGAAATCACAGGGCCCAGAGCTTAGATATTTAGCATGTAGCAACTGCAAGTGGTTACATACATAATTCCTACCAATCATGCCCCTGGGGTCCAAACTGGCCACTCCCCGGGACCCATTAGCTCCTATAGACTTATAATGGAAAAAAGCTTCAAAAATCTTCTTCTCTGAAACCACAGGGCCCAGAGCTGAGATATTTGGCATGTAGCAAGGGCAAGTGGTCACCTACATAAATCCTGCCAATCATGTTCCAAGGTTCCAAATGGGCCACGCCCTGAGGCCATTTAGCTCCTATAGACTCGTAGTGGTAAAAAAAGCTTCAAAAATCTTCTATGAAACCACAGGGCCCAGAGTTCAGATATTTAGCATGTAGGAACACCAATTGGTCACCTACATAATTCCTGCCAATCATGCCCCTGGGGTCCAAAAGGGCCACGCCCCTGGGCCAGTTAGCTCCTATAGACTCATAATGGAAAAAAAAGCTTCAAAAATCTTCTTCTCAGAAACCACAGCACCCAGAGCTTAGATATTTAGCACGTAGCAACGGCAAGTGGTCACCTCCATAATTCCTTCCAATCATGCCCCTGGGGTCCAAAAGGGCCACGCCCCTGGGCCAGTTAGCTCCTATAGACTCATAATGGAAAAAAAAAGCTTCAAAAATCTTCTTCTCTGAAACCACAAGCCCCAGAGCTTAGATATTTAGCATGTAGCAACGGCACGTGGTCACCTACATAATTCCTGCCAATCATGCCCCTGGGGTCCAAACGGGCCATGCCTCGAGGCCCTTTAGCTCCTATAGACTCATAATGGAAAAAAGCTTCAAAAATCTTCTTCTCTGAAACCACAGGACCTAGAGCTTAGATATTTAGCATGTAGCAAAGACAAGTGGTCACCTACATAAAACCTGCCAATCATGCCCCTGGGGTCCAAATGGGCCACACCCTGGGACCCCCATAGCTCCCATAGACGCATAATGAAAAAAAAAAAAACTTCAAAAATCTTCTTCTCTGAAAACACAGAGCTTAGATATTTAGCATGCAACAACTGCAAGTGGTCTCCTACTTATTTCCTGCTAATCATGCCCCTGGGGTCCAAAAGGGCCAAGCCCCGGGGTCCCTTAGCTCCCATAGACTCATAATGGAAAAAAGCTTCAAAAATCTTCTTCTCAGAAACTGTGAAGCACAGAACTTAGATATTTAGTGTCTAGCAACATAAAATAGCCAGCTACATAAATCCTGCTTACCCTGCCCCTTGGGTCAAAATTGGCCACGCCCGAGCTCATCATCTCCAAAAGACTTATAATGGAAAAAAACTTAATCTTCTTCTATGAAACCATAAGGCCCAGAGCTTAGATTTTTAGTATGTAGCAACGTCAAGTGGCCACCAACATAAATCCTGCCAGTTATGCCCCTGGGATCCAAATTGGCCACACCCCAGGGGTCTTTAGCTTCCATAGACTTACAATTGGAGAAACTTCAAAAATCTTCTCCTCTGAAACCACAGGGCCCTTATAATGAAAAAAAAGAAAAAACAAAAAACAAAAAAACTTAAAATGGGGGAAAAACATCTCCTTAAAAAATCATCTTCTCTGAAGTCATAAGTCCCAGAGCTTAGGTATTTAGCATGTAGCAATGTCGAGTGGTCGCCTACATGAATCCTGCCAATCATGTCTGTGGGTCCAAATCCTGTGGCCCCTTAACTCCAACAAACTTATAATGGAAAAAAGCTTCAAAATTCTTTGAAACCATGAAGTACAGACCTTAGATATTTAGTATATAGCAACACAAAATGGTCGACTACATAAATCCTGCCAACCGTGCCCTTTGGGTCAAAATTGGCCAAGTCCCAAGGCTCATTAGCTCCTATAGACTTATACTGGAAAAAACTTAAAAAAATCTTTTTCTCCAAAACCATAAGGCACAGATTTTGTTTGATTTGAGGTTTTACATCCCCGTCAACACTGTATAGGTCATTTTGGAGATGTCTCTTCCAATTTTGTGGGACTTTTACCCGACATTGAGTTGAAATTACATCTCAAGCCCTGTTGCCCAATGAAACCAGTAGGGTTTATAAGCATGGACACCGCTTTGCCTGAGCTTAGATATTTAGTATATAGCAATGTCACTAATGATTTTCTGGTACACAGGTGAGCGATATAGGGCCATTGGGCCCTCTTGTTTGAAGGACTATGGCCTATGTCCGGCCCCAAACAAAATCCCTGGCTGTCAGACATGAAGGGGCGGACCTTTCATCTCAATGTCGGGTAAAAGTCCCACAAAATTGGAAGCAAGGTCTCCAAAATGACCTAAATAGTATAAACCTCAAATCAAATAAACAAAATTGGTCAAATCATACTTGAGACTGCATTTTTGGTTCAAGCCTCATGAATTGCGGCCCCTGCCCATAGGGGCTCCAAGAAATATATGGGCTGCATGATGCTTCCACGCAGAGCTGAATCCAGCCCGCACACTAGTACTGGTAAACCGCTTAGAGGATCTAACCTGTCCAGGAACCGGGGTGCGAGGCGGACCGTCCATGCTAATAAACCATATTGGTTTCATTGGGCGATAGGGCTTGAGATGTCATTTCATCTCAATGTCGGGTAAAAATCCCACAAAATTGGAAGCAACTTCTCCAAAATGACCTTTACAGTGTTGATGGGGACGTTAAACCTCAAATCAAACGAACAAATCAAGCTTCATGAAACTTGCCAAGAACGTTTGCCTTAATAAAATCTTGAATATGGGTCATGTGGGATCAAAAACAAGGTGATGAATAGACTCAGGTGAGCGATACAGGACCATCATGGTCCTCTTGTTTTCTTTTCCGTCAGACTTGTCTTGCCAGAGTTATGCCCCTTTTCGGACTTATGCATTGTGGCTATTGGGAAACCTTGTGAACAAAATATCTGGAGAACCCCTTCAGTTAGGCTCATGATATTTAGTATACAGTCTGGGTCTAAGGTGTAGATGACCTAATTAACTTTTGACGAAATTCCGAAAATATTTAACGGAGTTACGCCCCTTTTCGGACTTACCCATTGTGGCTTTCGGGAAACCTTGTGAACAAAATACCTGGAGAACCGCTTGAGCTAGGCTTATGATATTTAGTAATTAGATTGGGTCTAAGGTGTAGATCACCTGATTAACTTCTGACGAAATTCCGAAAATATATAACAAGAGTTACGCCCCCTTTTGGACTTATGCATTGTGGCTATGGGGAAACCATCTGGAGAACTGCTTGAGCTAGGTTCATGATATTTGGTATGCAGTTTGAGTCTAAGGTGTTGATGACCTTATTTTCTTCTGGAGAAATTCCGAAAATATATAATACAGTCATGCCCCTTTTCGGACTTATGCATTGGCTATAGGGAAACCTTGTGAACAAAATATCTGGAGAACTGCTTGAGCTAGGCTCATGATATTTGGTATATAGTTTGGATCTAAGGTGTAGATGACTTGATTAACTTTTGACGAAATTACGAAAATATTTAACATAGTTAGCCCCTATTCAGGCTTATGCATTGTGGCTATATGGAAACTTCGTGAACAAAATATCTGGTGAACCGTTTGAGCAAGGCTCATGATATTTCGTATACAGTTTGGGTACTCTACATAAATTTTGAGCACATTTTATGAATATTGTACCAACTGACAGTTCTTTCACGACAGAGGCATTTTTAGCTCACCTGTCACGTAGTGACAAGGTGAGCTATTGTGATCACATTTTGTACGTCGTCCGGCAACATATAGCTCCCATAGACTTATAATGGGAAAAATTAAAAAAATCTTCTCTGAAACCTCAGGGCCTGAGCTTAGATATTTAGCTTGTAACAATGTTAAGTGGTCACCTACGTAAATCCTGCCAGTCATGCCCCTGGGGCCAAAATTGGCCACACCCCGGGGCCCCTTAGCTCCTATAAGCTCATAATGGAAAAAAAGCTCCAAAAATCTTCTTCTCTGAAACCACAGGGCCCAGAGCTTAGATATTTACCATGTAGCAACAGCAAATGGTCACCTACATAATTCCTGCCAATAATGCCCCTGGTTTCAAAATGGGCCACGCCCCAGGGCCCCTTCGCTCCAATAGACTCCTAATGGAAAAAAGGTTCGCAAATCTTCTTCTCTGAAACCACAGGGCCCAGGGCTTAGGTATTTAGCATGTAGAAACAGCAAGTGGTCATCTTCATAATTCCTGCCAATCATGCCCCTGGGGTCCAAATTGGCCACGCCCCGGCGCCCCTTAGCTCCTATAGACTCATAATGGAAAAAAAAAAGCTTCAAAGATCTTCTTCTCTGAAACCACAGCGCCCAGAGCTCAGATATTTAGCATGTAGCAACGACAAGTGGTCACCTAAATAATTCCTGCCAATCATGCCCCTGGGGTCCAAATTGGCCACACTCCGGGGCCATTGTTCCCATAGACTCATATTGGAAAAAAGGTTAAAATATCTTCTTCTCTGAAACCACAGGGCCCAGAGCTTAGATATTTAGCATGTAGCAACGGCAAGTGGTCACCTACATAATTCCTGCCAATCATGCCCCTGGGGTCCAAACGGGCCACGCCCCGGGGCCCCTTAGCTCCTATAGGCTCATAATGGAAAAAAAGCTTCAAAAAGCTTCTTCTCTGAAACCACAAGGCCTAGAGCTAAGATATTTAGCATGTAGCAACGGCAGGTGGTAACCTACATAAATCCTGCCAATCATGCCCCATGGTTCCAAATGGGCCAAACCCCGGGGCCCCTTAGCTCCCATAGACTCATAATGGAAAAAAATAATAAAAAATCTTCTCCTCTGAAACCATAGGGCCCAAAGCTTAGATATTTAGCATGTAGCGACGGCAAGTGGTCACCTACATAATTCCTGCCAATCATGCCCCTGGGTTCCAAATGGACCACACCCAGGGGCCGCTTCGCTCCCATAGACTCGTAATGGAAAAAAGTTTCAAAAATCTTCTTCTCTGAAACCACAGGGCCCAGAGCTTAGGTATTTTGCATGTAGCAACGGCAAGTGGTCACCTACATAATTCCTGCCAATAAGGCCCCTGGGGTCCAAATTGGCCACTACCCCGGGGCCCTTAGCTCCAATAGACTCATAATGGAAAAAAAGCTACAAAAATCATCTTCTCTGAAACCACAGGGCCCAGAGCTTAGATATTTAGCATGTAGCAATGGCAAGTGGTCATCTACATAATTCCTGCCAATCATGCCCCTGGGTTCCAAACAAGCCACGCCCGGGGTCCCTTAGCTCCTATAGACTCATAATGGGAAAAAGCTTCAAAAAGCTTCTTCTCTGAAACCACAGGACCCAGAGCTTAGATATTTAGCATGTAGCAACGGTAAGTGGTCACCTACATAATTCCTGCCAATCATGCCACTGGGGTCCAAACGGGCCACACCCCGGGGCCCTTTAGCTGAGATATTTAGCATGTAGCAATGGCAAGTGGTCACCTACATAAATCCCGCCCCTGGGGTCCAAATGGGCCATGCCCCAGGGCCCCTTAGCTCCCATGGACTCATAATGAAAAAAAGCTTCAAAAATCTTCTTTTCTGAAACCACAGGGCCAAGAGCTTAGATATTTAGCATGTAGCAACGACAAGTGGTCACCTAAATAATTCCTGCCAATCATGCCCCTGGGGTCCAAATGGGCCACATTCCGGGGCCCCTTCGCTCCCATAGGTTGTAATGGAAAAGAGCTTAAAAAATCTTCTTCTCTGAAACCACAGGGCCCAGAGCTTAGATATTTAGCATGTAGCAACGGCAAGTGGTCATCTACATAATTCCTGCCAATCATGCCTCTGGATTCCAAACGAGCCACGCCCCGGGGCCCCTTAGCTCCTATAGACTCATAATGGGAAAAAGCTTCAAAAAGCTTCTTCTCTGAAACCACAGGGCCCAGAGCTGAGATATTTAGCATGTAGCAATGGCAAGTGGTTACCTACATAAATCCTGCCCCTGGGGTCCAAATAGGCCACGCCTCAGGGCCCCTTAGCTCCCATAGACTCATAATGAAAAAAGCTTCAAAAATCTTCTTTTCTGAAACCACAGGGCCCAGAGCTTAGATATTTAGCATGTAGCAACGGCAATTGGTCACCTACATAATTCCTGCCAATCATGCCCCTTGGTTCAGTGATTTTTTTACCCCTGCGTCCTGCGTCCAGGACGCACAAATAGGACTGAGGACGCACGATCATAAAATATGTGCGTCCGTTGGACGCAAATATTTCATGGGCGAAAAATCCAACTTTCGTTTTCACTGCTGTAAATATCGGCAGAAGTGATAAAATACCGCACTTTTACCGAACCTTCAACTGCCCAACGAGTCACCGAAAAATCGATACAGGTACAATTTAATGATCCAACCGCAAGACGAGAATCCCCTCCATCCAAAACGAGCCCAAAATTTCACACAAGCAAGTTCGATGCGAACATCAAAGTTTTCCGCCATCCAAATCGCCGCCCACAAACCAGCTCTACCATTTTTAGCTCACCTGTCACGTAGTGACAAGGTGAGCTTTTGTGATCACTTTTTGTCCGTCGTCCGTCGTGCGTGCGTGTGTGCGTGTGTCGGTGCGTCCGTAAACAATTTCAAATAAGTATATCTCTAATACTCCATGGTCAATCTTGATCAAATTTCATGAGAAGCATTATCAGGTAGGGGGAAAGCCTGCATAAGGTTTTTGGGCTGATCAGATTGGAATTCTGGTTGCCATGGCAACATATAGCTCCCATAGACTTACAATGGGAAAAAATTAAATATCTTCTTCTCTGAAACCACAGGGCCCAGAGCTTAGATATTTAGCATGTATTAACAGCCAGTGGTCACCTACATAATTCCTGCCAATCATGCCCCTGGGGTCCAAATTGGCCACGCCCCAGGGCCCCTTAGCTCCCATAGACTCATAATGGAAAAAAGCTTCAAAAATCTTCTTTTCTGAAACCACAGGGCCCAGAGCTGAGATATTTGGCATGTAGCAACGGCAAGTGGTCACCTACATAATTCCTGCCAATCATGCCCCTGGGGTCCAAATTGGCCACACCCCGGGGCCCCTTAGCTCCCATAGACTCATAATAGACAAAAAGCTTCAAAAATCTTCTTCTCTGAAACCACAGGGCCCAGAGCTTAGATATTTAGCATGTAGCAACGGCCAGTGGTCACCTACATAATTCCTGCCAATCATGCCCCTGGGTTCCAAATGGGCGATGCCCTGGGGCCCCTTTGCTCCCATAGACCCATAATGGAAAAAAAAAACCTTCAAAATCTTCTTCTCCGAAACCACAGGGCCAAGAGCTTAGATATTTAGCATGTAGCAACGGCAAGTGGTCACCTACATAATTCCTGCCAATCATGCCCCTGGGGTCGAAATGGGCCACGCCCCGGGGCCCTTTAGCTCCTATAGACTCATATTGGAACAAGAAGCTTCAAAAATCTTCTTTTCTGAAACCACAGAGCCCAGAGCTGAGATATTTGGCATGTAGCAACGGCAAGTGGTCACCTACATAATTCCTGCCAATCATGCCCCTGGGGTCCAAATTGGCCACACCCCAGGGCCCCTTAGCTCCCATAGACTCATAATAGAAAAAAAGCTTCAAAAATCTTCTTCTCTGAAACCACAGGGCCCAGAGCTTAGATATTTAGCATGTAGCAACGGTAAGTGGTCACCTACATAATTCCTGCCAATCATGCCACTGGGGTCCAAACGGGCCACACCCCGGGGCCCTTTAGCTCCTATAGACTCATTATGGAAAAAAGCTTCAAAAATCTTGTTCTCTGGAACCACAGCGCCCAGTGCTGAGGTATTTAGCATGTAGCAACGGCAAGTGGTCACCGACTTAAATCCTGCCAATCATGCCCCTAGGGTCCAAATGGGCCACGCCACGGGGCCCCTTAGCTCCCATAGCCTCATAATGAAAAAAAAAAAGCTTCAAATTTTTTTTTCTCTGAAACCACAGGGCCCAGAGTTTAGATATTTAGTATGTAGCAATTGCAATTAGTCACCTACATAATTCCTGCCAAACATGCCCCTCGGTTTCAAAGGGGCCATGCACTGGGGCCCCTTTGCTCCTATAGACTCATAATGGAAAAAAGCTTAAAAAATCTTCTTCTCTAAAACCACAGCGCCCAGAGCTTAGATATTTAGCACGTAGCAATGGCTAGTGGTCACCTACATAATTCCTGCCAATCATGCCCCTTGGGTCCAAAAGGGCCACGCCCCGGGGCCCTTTAGCTCCTGTAGACTCATAATGGAAAAAAAGCTTCAAAAATCTTCTTCTCTGAAACCACAGGGCCCAGAGCTTAGATATTTAGCATGTAGCAATGGCAAGTGGTCACCTACATATATCCTGCCAATCATGCCCGTGGGGTCCAAATGGGCCACGCCCCAGGGCCCCTTAGCTCCCATAGACTCATAATGGAAAAAAGCTTTAAAAATCTTCTTCTCTGAATCACAGCGCCCAGAGCTTAGATATTTAGCAGGTATCAATGGCAAGTGGTCACCTACATAATTCCTGCCAATCATGCCCCTGGAGTCCAAAAGGGCCACGCCCCAGGCCCCTTAGCTCCTATAGGCTCATAATGGAAAAAAAACCCTCAAAAATCTTCTTCTCTGAAACCACAGGGCCCAGAGCTTAGATATTTAGCATGTAGCAATGGCAAGTGGTCACCTACATAAATCCTGCCAATCATGCCTGTGGGGTCCAAATGGGCCACGCCCCGGTGCCCCTTAGTCCCATAGACTCATAATGGAAAAAAGCTTCAAAAATCTTCTTCTCTGAAACCACAGGGCCCAGAGCTTAAATATTTACCATGTAGCAATGACAAGTGGTCACCTACATAAATCCTGCCAATCATGCCCCTGGGGTCCAAATGGGCCACACCCTGGGACCCCCTTAGCTCCCATAGACTCATAATGGAAAAAAAACTTAAAAAATCTTCTTCTCTGAAACCGCAGGGCCCAGAGCTTAGATATTTAGCATGTAGCAATGGCAAGTGGTCACCTACATATTTCCTGCTAATCATGCCCCTAGGGTCCAAATGGGCCACGCCACGGGGCCCCTTAGCTCCCATAGACTCATAATGTTAAAAAGCTTCAAAAATCTTCTTCTCAGAAACTGTGAAGCACAGAACTTAGATATTTAGTATCTAGCAGCATAAAATAGCCAGCTACATAAATCCTGCTAACCCTGCCCCTGGGGTCAAAATTGGCCATGCCCGAGCTCATCACCTCCAAAAGACTTATAATGGAAAAAAACTTAAAAATCTTCTATGAAACCATAAGGCCCAAAGCTTAGATTTTGGACCCTTTGGGTCAAAATTGGCCAAGCCCCAGGGCATATTAGCTTCTTAAGACTTATACTGGAAAAAACTTAAAAAAATCTTTTTCTCCACAACCATAAGGCACAGATTTTGTTTGATTTGAGGTTTTACATCCCCAACAACACTGTTTAGGTCATTTTGGAGATGTCTCTTCCAATTTTGTGGGACTTTTACCAGACATTGAGATGAAATTACATCTCAAGCCCTGTCGCCCAATAAAACCAGTAGGGTTTATTAGCATGGACACCGCTTTGCCTAAGCTTAGATAATTAGTATGTAGCAATGTCAAGTGGTTTCCTACACTAATGATTTTCTGGTACACAGGTGAGCGATATAGGGCCATTGGGCCCTCTTGTTTCTGCACCTGATCGGTAAATGTGTCAAATGACGTCATCCGATGCCAGCAACCCCGCACGTGTTTAATGCCATTGTTTTATTTTAATGGGCTGTATACCTTCTTAAAAAATTGTTTGGAACCGGTAAAAAATATTTTTTCGATAGCTAAACGGTTGTGAATGGAGGTTGATAGAAAACAGTGCTTTGCACAGCCCCCGAATTATTCCCCAGCAGCTCCAACAACAGCGTTTGACTTTTCACACCAAGCCGAGCGTCTGCTATTTGGCGCCAAAACAAAACCATTCACGATCCGTTTTTATAATGCATGCATCTACCGTTAGCTAATTGTCTGAGGAGCGAGTAAATCATTTTCACATTGATTGTGGATTAAATTGTATGATTGGGGAATAAACGCAAATTAGAGACATAACTTGACCATATTTTCACACCTCGTTCAAATTGGCTTATCGCCAGAAATGAAAGACACGCACCGCAGGGCAATCATGTTTACGTGGCAATTATATGACAGGGATTAACAATAGTGTCATAATTGAACTGTTATAAATACACAGACGGTTTGTCTCTGAATTGTCGACAAAGCAGGCCAGTGCAGCACAATTATTGTGATTTACCTACTCTAGTTTTA
This sequence comes from Lucinisca nassula, assembly GCA_963580285.1. Taxonomy (NCBI): domain Eukaryota; kingdom Metazoa; phylum Mollusca; class Bivalvia; order Lucinida; family Lucinidae; genus Lucinisca; species Lucinisca nassula. The sequence continues at coordinate 28,605,497 of OY757021.1, read as the reverse complement.
TTAGCTCACCTGAGCCGAAGGCTCATGTGAGGTATTAGTATACCACGAGCCGGCGTCCGTCGTCCGTCGTCGTCCGTCGTCCACACTTTCAAAGAAGTATATCTCCGGAACCAGTGGGCCAATCTTGATCAAATTTCATGTGAAGCATTATCAGGTAGGGGGAAAGGCTGCATACTGTTTTCGGGCAGATCGGATTGGAACTCTGGTTGCCATGGCAACAAATAGCTCCCATAGACTTAACATAGGAAAAAGTTTGTCATCACTCTAGCTCCATCAATTTTTTTCTGATTGTCTTCATTCTTGCAGATAACGAGGACAGGCATGAAATCTCGATCAAGTTCGATTTTGGGCTGAATCGGATTATTCACTCAGGAGTTACGTGCCCTTGAGCGTTGAAAAAATTGCCTATTGACTTAACATGGGGAGAATGTTGTCATCACCGTAGCTGCTTCAATTATTTTCAGATTGGCTTTATTCTTGCAGATAACCAGCACAGCCATGAAATCTCGGTCAACTTCGATGACTGGCAGAATCGGATGGCCGGGATCATTCACTTAGGAGTTACCTGCCCTTGTGTGTTTTTGCATTAGGGTTAATGGGAATTAGGAAGAAGCTTGTCATCACTCTAGCTCCGTCAATTTTTTTCTGATCGACTTCATTCTTGCAGATAACGAGGACAGGCATGAAATCTCGATCAAGTTCGATTTTGGGCTGAATCGGATTATTCACTCAGGAGTTACGTGCCCTTGAGCGTTGAAAAAATTGCCTATTGACGTAACATGGGGAGAATGTTGTCATCACCGTAGCTGCTTCAATTATTAGCTCACCTGAGCCGAAGGCTCATGTGAGGTATTAGTATACCACGAGCGGGCGTCCGTCGTCCGTCGTCCACACTTTCAACGAAGTATATCTCTGGAACCAGTGGGCCGGCCTTGATCAAATTTCCTATGAACCATCATCAGGTAGGGGGAAAGGCTGTATTAGGTTTTCGTGCAGATCGGATGAGAACTCTGGTTGCCACAGCAACAAAGAGCTCCCATAGGCTTAACATAGGAAAAAGCTTGTCATCACTCTAGCTCCGTCAATTTTTTTCTGATCGACTTCATTCTTGCAGATAACGAGGACAGGCATGAAATCTCGATCAAGTTCGATTTTGGGCTGAATCGGATTATTCACTCAGGAGTAACGTGCCCTTGAGCGTTCTTAACATAGGAAAAAGCTTGTCATCACTCTAGCTCCGTCAATTTTTTTCTGATCGACTTCATTCTTGCAGATAACGAGGACAGGCATGAAATCTCGATCAAGTTCGATTTTGGGCTGAATCGGATTATTCACTCAGGAGTTACGTGCCCTTGAGCGTTGAAAAAATTGCCTATTGACTTAACATGGGGATTGGAATGTTGTCATCACCGTAGCTGCTTCAATTATTTTCAGATTGGCTTTATTCTTGCAGATAACCAGCACAGCCATGAAATCTCGGTCAAGTTCGATAACTGGCAGAATCGGATCATTCACTTAGGAGTTACCTGCCCTTGTGTGTTTTTGCATTAGGGTTAATGGGAATTTCAAAAATTTATATATCTTAAAGACTACTTGGCCAACTTTGATCAAATTTCATGTGTCGCATTATTGGGCAAGTGGAAAGGCTTCATTAGGTTTTCAGGCAGATCTGAGTGGAACTCTGGTTGCCATGGCAACATCTAGCTCCTATAGACTTCACACAGGAAAAAGCTTGTCATCACTCTAGCTCCGTCAATTTTTTTCTGATCGACTTCATTCTTGCAGATAACCAGTACAGGCATTAAATCTCGGTCAAGTTCGATTTTGGGCCGAATCGGATTATTTGCCTTGGAGTTACCTGCCCTTGAGCATAAAAAAATACGTTGTGACCACGATAGCAACTTTATTTTTATTATCCCCCGACCGAATAGGTTCGGGGGATATAGCGATCAGCCTGGCGTCCGTCCGTCTGTCCGTCCGTCCGTCCGTCCGTAGACGCAACCTTGTGATGGCCATAACTCCTATACTCTATGAGATTCATTGATGGTTATTGGCACAATTGTTCACAAGGCCGAGACGGCGTGCCATGCGCAAGAACAAGAACTCTGGATACCATACTTTTTTAGTTATCTCCCCTTTTAATAAAATAGAATGACTACTTTGTGATGGCCATAACTCCAATACCCTTTGAGATATATTGATGGTACCTGGCACAGTTGTTCACAAGGCTGAGACGGCGTGTCATGCACAAGAACCACAACTCTGGTTGCCATGGTTTTGGAGTTATCTCCCCTTCCAATAAAATAGAGTGACAACCTTGTGATGGCCATAACTCCTATACCCTTTGAGATTCATTGATGGTTCTTGGCACAATTGTTCACAAGGCTGAGACGGCGTGTCATGCGCAAGAACCAGAACTCTGGATGCCATACTTTTTTAGTTTTCTCCCCTTTTAATAAGATAGAATGACTACTTTGTGATGGCCATAACTCCAATACCCTTTGAGATATATAATGATGGTACCTGGCACAGTTGTTCACAAGGCTGAGACGGCGTGTCATGCACAAGAACCACAACTCTGGTTGCCATGGTTTTGGAGTTATCTCCCCTTCCAATAAAATAGTGACAACCTTGTGATGGCCATAACTCCTATACCCTTTGGGATTCATTGATGATTCTTGGCACAATTGTTCACAAATCTAAGACGCCATGTCATGCACAAGAACCAGAACTCTTGATGCCATACTTTTTTAGTTATCTCCCCTTTTAATAAAATAGAATTACTTCTTTGTGATGGCCATAACTCCAATACCCTTTGAGATATATTGATGGTACCTGGCACAGTTGTTCACAAGGCTGAGACGGCATGTCATGCACAAGAACCACAACTCTGGTTGCCATGGTTTTGGAGTTATCTCCCCTTTCAATAAAATAGAGTGACAACCTTGTGATGGCCATAACTCCTGTATCCTTTGAGATTCATTAATGATTCTTGGCACAATTGTTTACAAGGCTGAGACGGTGTGTCATGCGCAAGAACCAGAACTCTGGATGCCATACTTTTTTAGTTATCTCCCCTTTTAATAAAATAGAATTACTTCTTTGTGATGGCCATAACTCCAATACCCTTTGAGATATATTGATGGTACCTGGCACAGTTGTTCACAAGGCTGAGACGGCATGTCATGCACAGGAACCACAACTCTGGTTGCCATGGTTTTGGAGTTATCTCCCCTTCGTATAAAATAGAGTGACAACCTTGTGATGGCCATAATTCCAATACCCTTTAAGATATATTGATGATATCTGGCACAGTTGTTCACAAGACCGAGACGGTGTGTCATGCACAAGAACCACAACTCTGGGTGCCATGGTTTTTTTGTTATCTCCCCTTCCAATAATATAGAATCACTACCTTGTGATGGCCACATCTCCAACACTGTTTGAGATATATTGATGATACTTGGTACAGTTGTACATGAGGTTAAGCAGGTGTGTCATGTGCAAGAACCACAACTCTGGGTGCCCTGGTTTTTTAATTATCTCCCCTGACAATATAACCTTGTGATGGCCATAACTCCAATACCCTTAGAGATATATTGATGGTACTTGGCACAATTGTATACAATGATGAGACGGCGATTCATGCCTAAGAACCACAACTCTGGATGCCATGATATTTGAGTTATCTCCCCTTCCAATATAAAAGTATGACAACCTTGTGATCAACGTACCTACAGTACCCTTTGAGACATATTTGTGGTACTTGATGATGATGTACATGAGGTTCAGCAGGTGTGTCATGCTCAAGAATTACAACTCTGGGTGCTCTTTTTTTTAGTTATCTCCCTGGCAATATAACCTTGTGATGGCCATAACTCCAACACCCTTTGAGATATATTGAAGGAACTTAGCACAATTGTATACAAGGTACAGAAGGGATGTCATGTGCAAGAACCACAATTGTTGGTGCTGTGGTATTTGAGTTATCTACCCTTCCAATATAACAGTATGACCAGCTTGTGATCACCATATCTCCAATACCTTTTGAGACATATTGATGGTACTTTGTACAGAAATACATGAGCTTAAGCAGGCATGTCATGCGCAAGAACCACATTTCTGAGTGCCCTGGTTTTTTAGTTATCTCCCCTGACAGTATACTCTTGTGATGGTCATAACTGCAATACTTTTGTGATATATTGCTGGTTTAATTCTGGTGCAATTTCTATTGGTGATTTTGTTTTTGTTTGATTTGAAGTTTAACGTCCCCGTCAACACTGTAAAGGTCATTTTGGAGACGTTGCTTCCAATTTTGTGGGACTTTTACCCGACATTGAGATGAAATGACATCTCAAGCCCTGTCGCCCAATGAAACCAATAGGGTTTATTAGCATGGACGGTCCGCCTCGCACCGCGGTTCCTGGACAGGCTTAGATCCTCTAAGCGGTTTACCAGTACTAGTGTGCGGGCCGGATTCAGCTCTGCGTGGAAGCATCATGCAGCCCATATATTTCTTCAAGCCCCTATGGGCGGGGGCTAATTTCTATTGGTGAACAATCTTCTGAAGGCCATACTGGCTTTTGGTCGGGGGATTTGCCATCTCTTCCGATGGCTATTTTTCAGATCAGCTTCAAACTTGCAGGTAACGTGGACAGGCATAAAATCTCAGTTAAGTTCGAATCGGAATATTGACCTCGGAGTTACATGACCTTGAGCGACAAAAAATTTGCCCATAGACTTTACATAGTGAAAATGTTGTGACTACTATAGCGACTTGAATTTTTTTCAGATCAGCTTCAAACTTGCAGGTAACGAGGACAGACATAAAATCTCGGTTAACTTCGATTTTGGGCCGAATCGGATTATTTGCCTTGGAGTTACCTGCCCTTGAGCATAAAAAATACGTTGTGACCACGATAGCAACTTTATTTTTATTCATATCAGCTTCAAACTTGCAGGTAATGAGGACAGGCATAAAATCTCGGTTAAGTTCAATTTTGGGCCGAATCGGAATATTGACCTCGGAGTTACGTGACCTTGAGCGACAAAACATTTGCCCATAGACTTAATTAGGGAAAATGTGTCTATTAGTGGCAAGCTATGATTGGGGGCATAGTGTTTCACAAACACATTTTCTAGTTTAAATTGAGGTTTTATGTTGCTTTCAACACTGGAAAGGTAACTCTGGAGAAGTTGCTTTCAATTTTGTGAGACTTTTACCCGATATTGAGATGAAATGACTTCTCAAGCAATGCGGCTCAATTAAACCAATATGGTTTATATGCATGGACGGTCCGACTTGCACCACTTTTCCTGGACAGGCATATCACATCTAAGCGGTTAACAAGTACTCATGTGCAGTCAGTTTCAGCTCTGCGTGGAAGCATTATGCAGCCTAGTCAATTTCTTCAAGCCCCGATTGGCGGGACCAGAAGGTTTCATGGTCAGTGTCATGAAAGAATGCTGCCTACCGCAACAGGTTTCGAGCCCACATCCGGCTGCTCATTAGACACGACTTGAGACTTATACTGATATTTACACTCTTTCGTTTAATCAAGAATTTAAGCAAATAGTGTGGACCCTGATCAGACGGCAGTCTGCAGCATATTGCATGAGTCTGTTTGCCAAAAGACAGTGGCTGGTTTCTGCGTCTTTATAAAATAGCCACAGTCTATAGCTAACAGTCCTCATGCACCTTATTTGTATACTAACTAATTTTGCTGGAGTCTTTTTAGCTCACCTGAGCCGAAGGCTCATGTGAGGTATTAGTATACCACGAGCCGTCGTCCGTCGTCGTCCGTCGTCCACACTTTCAAAGAAGTATATCTCCGGAACCAGTGGGCCAATCTTGATCAAATGTCATGTGAAGCATTATCAGGTAGGGGGAAAGGCTGCATACTGTTTTCGGGCAGATCGGATTGGAACTCTGGTTGCCATGGCAACAAATAGCTCCCATAGACTTAACATAGGAAAAAGTTTGTCATCACTCTAGCTCCGTCAATTTTTTTCTGATTGTCTTCATTCTTGCAGATAACGAGGACAGGCATGAAATCTCGATCAAGTTCGATTTTGGGCTGAATCGGATTATTCACTCAGGAGTTACGTGCCCTTGAGCGTTGAAAAAATTGCCTATTGACTTAACATGGGGAGAATGTTGTCATCACCGTAGCTGCTTCAATTATTTTCAGATTGGCTTTATTCTTGCAGATAACCAGCACAGCCATGAAATCTCGGTCAAGTTCGATGACTGGCAGAATCGGATCATTCACTTAGGAGTTACCTGCCCTTGTTTGTTTTTGCATTAGGGTTAATGGGAATTAGGAAAAAGCTTGTCATCACTCTAGCTCCGTCAATTTTTTTCTGATCGACTTCATTCTTGCAGATAACGAGGACAGGCATGAAATCTCGATCAAGTTCGATTTTGGGCTGAATCGGATTATTCACTCAGGAGTTACGTGCCCTTGAGCGTTGAAAAAATTGCCTATTGACTTAACATGTGGAGAATGTTGTCATCACCGTAGTTGCTTCAATTATTTTCAGATTGGCTTTATTCTTGCAGATAACCAGCACAGCCATGAAATCTGGGTCAAGTTCTATAACTGGCAGAATCGGATCATTCACTTAGGAGTTACCTGCCCTTGTGTGTTTTTGCATTAGGGTTAATGGGAATTTCAAAAATGTATATCTTAAAGACTACTTGGCCAACTTTGATCAAATTTCACGTGTCGCATTATTGGGCAAGTGGAAAGGCTTCGTTAGGTTTTCAGGCAGATCTGAGTGGAACTCTGGTTGCCATGGCAACATCTAGCTCCCATAGACTTCACATAGGAAAAAGCTTGTCATCACTCTAGCTCCGTCAATTTTTTTCTGATCGACTTCATTCTTGCAGATAACCAGTACAGGCATAAAATCTCGGTCAATCTGGGCCGAATCAGATAATTCACTCAAGAGTTACGTCCCCTTGAGCGCCCGAAAAATTGCCTATCGACTTAACATGGGGAAAATGTTGTCATCACTGTAGCTAGTAACGAGGACAGGCATAAAATCTCGGTTAAGTTCGATTTTGGGCAGAATCGGAATATTGAACTCGGAGTTACGTGACCTTGAGCGACAAAAAATTTGCCCATAGACTTAACATAGGGAAAATGTTGTGACTACGATAGCGACTTGAATTTTTTTCAGATCAGCTTCAAACTTGCAGGTAACGAGGACAGACATAAAATCACGGTTAAGTTCGATTTTGGGCCGAATCGGATTATTTGCCTTGGAGTTACCTGCCCTTGAGCATGAAAAAATACGTTGTGACCACCATAGCAACTTTATTTTTATTCAGATCAGCTTCAAACTTGCAGGTAACGAGGACAGGCATAAAATCCTGGTTAAGTTCGATTTTGGGCCGAATCGGAATATTGACCTCGGAGTTACGTGACATTGAGCGACAAAAAATTTGCCCATAGACGTAACATAGGGAAAATGTTGTGACTACGATAGTGACTTGAATTTTTTTCAGATCAGCTTCAAACTTGCAGGTAACGAGGACAGACATAAAATCTCGGTTAAGTTAGATTTTGGGCCGAATCGGATTATTTGCCTTGGAGTTACCTGCCCTTGAGCATAAAAAAATATGTTGTGACCACGATAGCAACGTTTTTTTTATTCAGATCAGCTTCAAACTTGCAGGTAACGTGGACAGGCATAAAATCTCAGTTAAGTTCGAATCGGAATATTGACCTCGGAGTTACATGACCTTGAGCGACAAAAAATTTGCCCATAGACTTTACATAGGGAAAATGTTGTGACTACGATAGCGACTTGAATTTTTTTCAGATCAGCTTCAAACTTGCAGGTTACGAGGACAGACATAAAATCTCGGTTAAGTTCAATTTTGGGCCGAATCGGATTATTTGCCTTGGAGTTACCTGCCCTTGACCATAAAAAATACGTTGTGACCACGATAGCAACTTTATTTTTATTCATATCAGCTTCAAACTTGTAGGTAATGAGGACAGGCATAAAATCTCGGTTAAGTTCAATTTTGGGCCGAATCGGAATATTGACCTCGGAGTTACGTGACCTTGAGCGACAAAAAATTTGCCCATAGACTTAATTAGGGAAAATGTTGCGACTACGATAGCGACTTGAATTTTTTTCAGATCAGCTTCAAACTTGCAGGTAACGAGGACAGACATAAAATCTCGGTTAAGTTCGATTTTGGACCACGATTGCAACTTTATTTTTATTCATATCAGCTTCAAACTTGCAGGTAACGAGGACAGGCATAAAATCTCGGTTAAGTTCGATTTTGGGCTGAATCGGAATATTGACCTCGGAGTTACGTGACCTTGAGAGACAAAAAAATTTGCCCATAGACTTAACGTAGGGAAAATGCTCCAGTGAGCCGATAGTATACCAAGGCTCCGGAGTCCGTCGTCTGTCGTCCGTCCATCCGTCGTCCACACTTTCAATGAAGCATATCTCAGAAGGCAGTCGACCAATCTTGTTTAAATTTTATGTGTAGCACCATTGGGCAAGGGGAAAGGCTGCATTAGGTTTTGGAGCTAGTCTGGTTCATTTGTTCCTTCATTCTTCTTTCTCTCCATATAGAGATAATAGACCAATGTTAAATTTTTAATCAAAGATTTCTCAGGAACTATAAAAGCTAGAAGCATCAAATTTGGTATTCAATAGAATAATGATGACTTATTTTGTGTAAGAGACATTGGGCTTTCTCAGCTTATTTGTTCATCTGTTCTTTCATTCTTCTTTCTCTCCATTTTGACCAATGTTAAATTTTCGTTAAAGATTTCTCAGGAACTATAGAAGCTAGAAGTCTCAAACTTGGAATGCAATGCAATAATTATGACTTATATCCTGTAAGGGTTAATGGGCTGGATTCTATTAGCAGATTTAGTAGTCAAGTCTGTGAATTGTTAAAACTTAAGTTCCTCAGGTGAGCGGTTTAGGCTCATCAAGCCTCTTGTTTTAGCTCACCTGTCACTTAGTCAGTGACAAGGTGAGCTTTTGGAATCACTTTTTGTCCGTCGTGCGCGTGTCCGTCCGTGTGTGCGTAAACTTTTTCTTCAAACGACATCTAAACCAGTGAATGGATTTTGATATAAATTCACTGGAATGTTCCTTGGATGACCCTGTTTCAAAATTGCCTAAATCAGTCAGCTCCGTTAAACAAAATGGCTGCCAGAGCTAAAAATAGAAAAAACCTTGAAATGACATCTCAGAGGCAAATGGCCCGATTTGAAAAGAATTTCACAGGAATGTTCCTTGAGTGACCCTCTTTCAAAATTGCCAAAATCGTTCTGCTCCGTTAAACAAAATGGCCACCAGAGCTAAAAAATAGAAAAACCTTTAAATGACATCTCCTCTTAGGCAAATGGTCCGATTTGAAAATAATGTCACAGGAATGTTCCTTGAGTGACCCTCAATCAAAATTGCCAAAATCGTTCTGTTCCGTTAAACAAAATGCCTGCCAGAGCTAAAAATAGAAAAACCTTTCAATGACATCTCCTATGCAAATGGCCCGATTTGAAAATAATTTCACAGGAATGTTCCTTGAGTGACCCTCTTTCAAAATTGCCTAAATCTTTCTGCTCCGTTAAACAAAATGGCCGCCAGAGCTAAAAATAGAAAAAAAACCCTTTAAATGACATCTCCTCCTAGACAAATGGCCCGATTTGAAAATAATTTCACAGGAATGTTCCTTGAGTGACCCTCTTTCAAAGTTGCATAAATGGTTCTGCTCTGTTAAACAAAATGGCCGCCAGAGCTAAAAATAGAAAACCTTTCAATGACATCTCCAAGGCAAATGGCTTGATTTGAAAAAAAATTCACAGGAATGTCCCTAGAGTGACCCTCTTTCTAAATTACCTAAATCTTTCTGCTCTGTTAAACAAAATGGCTGCCAGAGCTAAAAAGAAAAGAAAAACCTTTCAATGACATCTCCTATGCAAATGGCCTGATTTGAAAATTATTTCACAGGAATGTTCCTTGAGTGACCCTCTTTCAAAATTGCCTAAATTTTTTCAGCTCCGTTAAACAAAATGGCCACCTGAGCTAAAAATAGAAAAACCTTTAAATGACATCTCTTCCTAGGCAAATGGCCCATTTTGAAAATAATTTCACAGGAATGTTCCTTGAGTGACCCTCTTTCCAAATTGTTTAAATCGTTCCGGTCCGTTAAATAAAATGGCCGCCAAAGCTCAAAATAGAAAAACCTTTAAATGACATCTCCTCCTAGGCAGATTGCCCTATTCGAAAATAATTTCACAGGAATGTTCCTTAAGTGACCCTCTTTCAAAATTGTTTAAATCGTTTCGCCCCGTTAAATAAAATGGCTGCCAGAGCTAAAAATAGAAAAACCTTTAAATGACATCTCCTCCTAGGCAAATGGCCCAATTTGAAAATAATATCACAGGAATGTTCCTTGAGTGACCCTCTTTCAAAATTGTCTAAATTGTTCCGCTCCATTAATATAATGGCCACCAGAGCTAAAAATAGAAAAAAAACCTTTAAATGACATCTCCTCCTAGGCAAATTGCCCGATTTGAAAAGAATTTCACAGGAATGTTCCTTGATTGTCGATTCAAAATTGCCTAAATCGTTCTACTCCCTTAAACAAAATTGCCACCAGAGCTAAAAAATAGAAAAAACCTTTAAATGACATCTCCTCCTAGGCGAATGGCCCGATTTGAAAAGAATTTCACAGGAATGTTTCTTGAGTGACCCTCTTTCAAAATTGCCTAAATTGTTCCGCTCCATTAAACAAAATGGCCACCAGAGCTAAAAATAGAAAAAAAACCTTTAAATGACATCTTCTCCTAGGCAAATGGCCCGATTTGAAAAAAATTCACAGGAATGTTTTTTGAGTGACCCTCTTTCAAAATTGCCTAAACCGTTCCGCTCCGTTAAATAAAATGGCCGCCAGAGCTAAAAATAGAAAAACCTTTAAATGACATCTCTTCCTAGGCAAATGGTCCGATTTGAAAATAATTTCACAGGAAGGTTCCTTAAGTGACCCTCTTTCCAAATTGTTTAAATCGTTCCGCTCTGTTAAATAAAATGGCCGCCAGAGCTCAAAATATAAAAACCTTTAAATGACATCTCCTCCTAGGCAAATGACCCTATTTGAAAATAATTTCACAGGAATGTTCCTTGAGTGACCCTCTTTCAAAATGGTTAAAATTGTTTTGCTCTGTTAATAAAATGTCCGCCAGAGCTAAAAATAGAAAAACCTTTAAATGACATCTCCTCCTAGGCAAATGGCCTGATTAGAAAATAATATCACAGGAATGTTCCTTGAGTGACCCTCTTTCAAAATTGTCATAATCGTTCCGCTCCATTAAACAAATGGCCACCAGAGCTAAAAATAGAAAAAAACCTTTAAATGACATCTCCTCCTAGGCAAATGGCCCAATTTGAAAAGAATTTCACAGGAATGTTCCTTCAGTGACCCTCTTTCAAAATTGCCTAAATCGTTCTGCTCCATTAAACAAAAAGGCCACCAGAGCTAAAAATAGAAAAACCTTTCAATGACATCTCCTCCTAGGCAAATGGCCCGATTTGAAAAGAATTTCACAGGAATGTTCCTTGAGTGACCCTATTTCAAAATTACTAAAATCGTTCTGCTCCGTTAAACAAAATGGCCACCTGAGCTAAAAAATAGAAAAACCTTTAAATGTCATCTCCTTGTAGGCAAATGGCCTGATTTGAAAATAATTTCACAGGAATGTTTCTTAAGTGACCCTCTTTCAAAATTGTCTAAATGGTTCCGCTTAGGTAAACAAAATGGCCACCAGAGCTAAAAATAGAAAAAACCTTTAAATGACATCTCCTCCTAGGTTAATTGCCCTATTTGAAAATAATTTCACAGGAATGTTCCTTGAGTGACCCGCTTTAAAAATTGCATAAATTGTTCCACTCCGTTAAACAAAATGGCCACCAGAGCTAAAAATAGAAAAAAAACCTTTAAATGACATTTCCTCCTAGGCAAATGGCCCGATTTGAAAATAATTTCCCAGGAATGTTCCTTGAGTGACCCTCTTTCAAAATTGCCTAAACTGTTCCGCTTTGTTAAACAAAATGGACACCAGAGCTAAAAATAGAAAAACCTTCAAATTCCACTACAATGAAAAATAGCCTCCAAAGATAAAAGTCTTCAGTCCTCATCTCCTTAAAGCAGTGAATCCTTCATTTCCATAAGCTTTGAAACATCTTGGATTCAGGTGAGAGATTCAGGGCCATCATGGCCCTCTTGTTAGTTTTTATCCCCCAACCGAATAGGTTCGGGGGATATAGCGATCAGCCTGGCGTCTGTCCTAAGCCACTTAAGTATACATCCGTGAGAACTTCCGTCCGTCCGTCCGTAGATGCAACCTTGTGATGGCCATAACTCCTATACCCTTTGAGATTCATTGATAGGTCTTGGCACAATTGTTCACAAGGCTGATACGGCGTGTCATGCGCAAGAACCAGAACTCTGGATGCCATACTTTTTTAGTTATCTCCCCTTTTAATAAAATAGAATGACTACCTTGTGATGGCCATAATTCCAATACCCTATAAGATATATTGATGATACCTGGCACAGTTGTTCACAAGGCCGAGGCATTGTGTCAAGTACAAGAACCACAACTCTGGGTGCCATGGTTTTTGAGTTATCTCGCCTTCCAACAATATAGAATCAATGCCTTGTGATGGCCACATCCCCAATAGTCTTTGAGATATATTGATGGTACTTGGTACAGTTGTACATGAGCTTAAGCAGGTGTGTGACGTGCAAGAACCACGTCTCTGGGTGCCCTGGTTTTTTAATTATCTCCCCTGACAATATAACCTTTTGATGGCCATAACTCCAATACCCTTTTAGATATACTACTCAAAGTTTGATAGGGATCACTTTTTTAATGCAAAATAATTTTTGGATGAATTAATCAGCTGAATCCAAATTTGATACATAATGATAGAACACGTATCCTTCACAAAACCTTGTGAATAATTTTGTCAGCTGGTGCTGCATTCAAGCGTGACAACAGCAACCGTCTTGGCACCCTCAAAATTTGCCGTAACACGAAGGGATTTGGACAAGTGATTTTTCACAAATTTCCAAATGTGTTTAGACAAACGTGCCTAATAACGTGTATGGCGTCCACGGGCATCAATTACAGTACGACATCGCCTGCGCATGCTTGTAATCCGAGTCTGTGTCCGGTTTTGTTGAATCAGCTTTCATTCAGCGACCAATGCATCTTTGAGCTCCTGTAAAGTCCTCGGATTTACAGGTCGGGCTGACACAGCACGCTGAAGCATGTCCTGCACATGCTCAATCGGATTTAAGTCCGGTGACCGAGTAGGCCAGTCCATACGAACGATTGTCTAACGTTCCAGATAGGAAACAGTGACGTTGGCACGGTTGGGACGGGCATTATCGTCCATCAGAATAAAGTCCGGGCTGATAGCATCTGCATATGGTCTCACAAACTCATCAAGAATATCATTACAGTACCTCACTGCCATTAACGTTCCGTTTTCAACGATGTACAAGTCAGTGTTACCGTTCACGCTTATCATAGCCCAAACCATGACTGACCCCTTTCCATAGCGATCATGCTCTGCCACATCCAAGTCCTCGAATCGCTCTTTAGACATTCGCCACACTAATTGACGTTTATAAGTGAAGTTTAGACAGAATCTGGACTCCTCAGGAAACAGTACTGGCGTCAATTCATGAACCGTCCACCTGACGTTAGTTCTGGCAAAGTACAGCCGGTCTAGCACGTGTTGTCTCGTCAACGGAACACGTACAGCAGGCCTCATGGCATTAAGTCCAAACTCGTGGAGCCCGTTTCTGACAGTTTGTGCAGAAATTCGTACTCCAGTTCCGTTCCTAAGCTCGTTATACAAACACGTAGCGTTCAGGGACCGTTGACGTCGAGACTGAATCAACCAGAAACGGCCCCGACGTTGAGTTGTAGCCCTTTTTCGACCCTTCCGTGTCTGTGTGAAGGATTTCCATGGGTAAGATGCCGACTCCACATTCGGGAAACCACGCTCTGGGACACATTCAGAATCCCAGCAACACGACATTAAAAGACGCCAGATTCCAACATTCCGACGCAACGATTCATTTCTTCGGGGCTCAGACGGTTTCTTAATTGTCCTCTAGGCATTTTAGTGTTTCACAAACTCAAATGAAGTCAGTTTTACGCTTGGTAAAGTAACACTGACAAGTTTGATTGGTCTGTTGGAAAGCAGTGCTACGCAAGATTTTGGGGGTGCATGAATTCATTTGCGAAGTGTGAGAAGTGTGCACTTTTATGAGTGCTGAACTGCACATGAGTTTCTGTTTCAGATATTTACCAATATACCGAGTACAAATTCTGTCAAGAAATTTTAAATTTTCAGTGCAAAATTTGGTATATAAAAGTGATCCCTATCAAACTTTGAGTAGTATATATTGATGGTACTTGGCACAATTGTATACAAGGTTGAGACGGCACTTTATGACTAAGAACCACAATTCTGGGTGCTATGATAAATATTTGAGTTATCTACCCTTCCAATATAACAGTATGACCAGCTTGTGATCTCCAACACCCTTTGTACTTTGTGCAGAAATGCATGAGCTTAAGCAGGCATGTCATTCGCAAGAACCACAGTTCTGAGTACCCTGGTTTTTTTTAGTTATCTCTCCTGAAGTATAATCTTGTGATGGCCATATATTCAATACTTTTGTGATATATTGCTGGTTTAATTCTGGTGCACTTTCTATTGGTGAACAATCTTCTGAAGGCCATATTGGCTTTTGGTATGGGGATTTCCCATCTCTTCTGATGGCTATTTTTATGTTAGATATGAATGAAAAATATAAACACTTTCTGCTTGCTCACCTTCATTCTTAAACGGTCTTTGTCCTTTGATGACCATACGTCACATGTATAATTGTGTTTCTAGTGAATTCTGTAACTGCTGCGGTGAATAGCTATTTTGACCTAATTTCACGTGGTTGGTCTATATAGTGAAAGGAAGGTTCCTTTCACGAAAGGAAGTTTTTAGTTTGTCGTCGTCGTTCGCGTCAACACTTTCAAACTACATGTCCAAAGCCACTGGGTCGATTCAGCCTAAATTTCATCTGTAGCATCCTTGGGTTGGGGGATTGAAATTTTGTGTTTTTAGTGAAAATCGACTCATTAGTTTGGTTGCTATGGCAACTTGGTTGCCATAGACTTATAATGGGGAAAACAGAAAAATGGCATTTACTGCCAAACCTTTGCAGATATTTTGACAAAACTTTTATTGAAATATTCCTTGAGTGAACTTCTTTTAGCCACATGCTTTTATGCCAACCTGGGGGTCCCCCAGGGTGTGCCGGGGCCATGCCCCACCCCTCCAGTGCATAAAAGGCCATATATCTCAGAAACCATTCAGATCGCCACCCCTAAACCATATATATTTTTTTTCTTATGATAAGACGCATTCAGTGACACCAACCTGGGGGTCCCCTAGAATGTGACGGGCCCATGTCCCACCCCCTCCACTTCGCAAAAGGCCCAATACATTGTATATCAGAAACCATTTAGATCCCCACACCCAAACCATATACAGTCGAACTTCGATGGCTCGAACACTGATGGCTCGTTTACCATGGCTGAGTCAAACTGGTTTTTTAAGTCCCTAGGGAATTCCTATTCTTAAGAAAAAGTGTGGGATAATTAAGGAGATTTTAGAGTTTTATCTTGCAAATGTATGCTGTGTGTACTCGTTAGAATCGTCTCAAGGATTCTAATGTTACAGAACACCGAAAAGAAGTCCAAAAATACCCCCATTATGTTTTCTGTAAGTATACAACAATAAAAAATTCTTTAAGGTTTTCCCTATAAGCCTATGTAAAAGATGTGGGCCCTGTTGGTGGGGGGGGGGGGGGGACATTTTTGGCCCCTAGGCTAGAATTTGAACAATCTTGGAAGAGGTCCACTAGATGAAGCAGCAAGCGTCATACCAAATATCCAAGATCTAACCCTTTTGGTTTCAGACAAGAATACTTTTAAAGGTATTCCCTATATTTGCCTACGTAAAATCTGGGACAGCGCCATTTTTTGCCCCATGGCTACAATTGGAACAATCTTGGTAGAGGTCCATCAGTTGAAACTTCATACCAAACATCAAAGACTTGGTTGGTTGTTTGATTTGAGGTTTAACGTCCCCGTCAACACTGTAAAGGTGATTTTGGAAACGTTGCTTCCAATTTTGTGGGACTTTTACCCAACATTGAGATGAAATGACATCTCAAGCCCTGCCGCCCAATGAAACCAATAGGGTTTATTAGCATGGGCAGTCTACCTCGCACCGCGGTTCGTGGACAGGCTTAGATCCTCTAAGCGGTTTACCAGAACTAGTGTGCGGGCGGGATTCAGCTCTGCGTGGAAGCATCATGCAGCCCATATATTTCTTCAAGCCCCTATGGGCGAGGGGCGGCAAAGACCTGGGCCTTCTGGTTTCAGACAAGAAGATTTTTAAAGGTTTTACCTATATAAGCCTATGTAAAACCAGTGGGCCATGGGCCGGTGCCATTTTTGGCCCCAGGGCTATGATTTGAATAATCAGAATCTTGGTAAAGGTCCACTACATGAAGCTTCATACCAAATATCAAAGATCTGGGCCTTCCGGTTTCAGACAAGAAGATTTTTAGCTCACCAGAGCCGAAGGCTCCGGGTGAGCTTATAGGATAGGCAGTTGTCCGGCGTCGTCGTCGTTGTCGTCGTCGTTGTCGTCGTCGTCGTCTGACGTCAACACTTTCAAACATCTTCTTCTCTGAAGCCACTGGACCGATTCAGCCCAAATTTTATCTGTAGCATCCTTAGGCTGGGGGATTGAAAGTTTGTGTTTTTTATGAAAATCGGCTCATTAGTTTGGTTGCTATGGCAACTTAGAGTTTCCATAGACTTATAATGGGGAAAATTGAAAAATGGCATTTACTGCCAAATCATTGCAGATATTTTGACAAAACTTTTATAGAAATGTTTCTTGAGTAAACTTCTCTCAGCCATATGCTTTTATGCCAACCTGAAGGTCCCCCAGGTTGTGCCGGGGCCATGCCCCACCCCCTCCACTTCATAAAAGGCCATATATCACAGAAACCATTCAGATCCCGACCCCTAAACCATATATATTCTTGTTCCTATTGATAAGATGCATTCAGTGACATCAACCTGGGAGTCCCCGGGATGCGCCGGGGCCATGCCCCACCCCCTCCATTTCATAAAAGGCCCAATATCTCAGAAACCTTACAGATCCCCGCCCCTAAACCATATATATTCTTGATCCTTATGATAAGACACATTCATTGACACCAACCTAGGGGTCCTCAGGGATGCGCCGAGGCCATGCCCCACCCCCTCCACTTAATAAAAGGCCCAATATCTTGGAAACCATTCAGATCCCCACCCCTAAACCATATATATTCTTGTTCCTTATGATAAGACCCATTCAGTGACATCAACCTGGGAGTCCCCGGGATGCGCCGGGGCCATGCCCCACCCCCTCCATTTCATAAAAGGCCCAATATCTCAGAAACCTTACAGATCCCCGCCCCTAAACCATATATATTCTTGATCCTTATGATAAGACACATTCATTGACACCAACTTGGGGGTCCTCAGGGATCGGCCGGGGCCTTGCCCCACCCCTTCACTTCACAAAAGGCCATATATCTCAGAAACCGTTTAGATCCTCACCCCTAAACCATGTATGTTCTTGTTCATTATGATAAGACGCATTCAGTGATTCCAACCTGGGGGTCACCAGGGATGTGCTGGGGCCATTCCCCACCTTCTCCATTTCATAATCTCACACTATCGCGGAAACCCTACAGATGGCTACCCTCTAAACCATATATATTCTTGTTTCTTATGATAAGATATACTCATTGAAACCAACCTGGGAGTCTCCTGGGGCCTTGCCCCACCTCTCCACTTCACAAAAGGCCTTATATCTCATAAACTGTTCTTAGCCCCACCCTAGACCATATATATTCATCTTCCTTATGATAAGACGCATTCAGTGACACCAGCTTGGGAGTCCCCGTGGCATGCCTAGGCCATGCCCCATCGCTTTACTTCATTAAAGTAGAAGTAAAACAAAGATCAGGAATTGATACAATTAACTTACTTCATCCATAAAAGACACCAAAGGGAAAGAAATACAAACATTAAGCGACCAGACCATAATGGAAACCCAAACAAAGGAAGGCCATTTGGACAGTTACTTTCCCACAAAATGGCCATATGGCCATCCAAAATTAAAAGACACAAGTGATACACACAGTAAGTAACATACAACAACATAAATAAATCGCCACAGAAGAGCAGCCTTGGAACGGTCAGTGGAAGATTTCCACTGGGGGGCCATATATCTCAGAAATAGTTCAGATCCCCACCCCTAAACCATATACTTGTTCCTTATGATAAGATTCACTCAATCACACCATCCTGGGGGTCTCTTTGTGCTGAGGCAATGTGCCCCGCCCTTCCACATCATAAAAAGCTTTATATTTCAGAAGCCATTCAAATCCCCATCCCATAATCATATATGTTCCTGTTCCTTATTATTAGCACACCTACTGTAGGGGGTCCTCAGGGCCATTCCTATCCTTTCCACTTCATAAAAGGGCCTCAAATTTCAGAAACCGTTCAGATTCCAACCCCTAAACCATATATATACTTGGTCCTTATGATAAGATACATTTAGGGACAACAATCTTGGGCTTTCCTGGGATCAACAGGGCATGCCCCAACCCCTCCACCACTTAAGAGGCCTTACAGATCCCCACTGCTTAACCATTGTTCCTTATGCTAAGATGCATTTAGTGATATCAACCAGGGCTCCATTGGGTCCATGCCCCACCCCCTCTACTTCATAAAAGGCCTAATGTTACAGATACTGAGTCCACATGGGTGCTCATTTGGACATGGGAGTTCATTTGGTAGATTAAAATGATATCATGTTAAAATACATGGCTGCTATTGGGCAGTGCCCACCTGAGCTCTGGTGAGCATAGTGGCCCATGGGCCTCTTGTTAAAGGTTTTCCCCATATAAGCCTATGTAAAATCAGTGGGGCCCCAGGCGGGGGTATTTTTGGCCAAAGGTTAATAATTTGAATAATTTTGGTATGGGTCCACTAGACGAAGCTTCATACCAAATATCAAAGACCTGGGCCTTCTGGTTTCTGACAAGAAGATTTTTAAAGGTTTTCCCTATATAATTAAAAATCAAAAATGAGTTCCTTTAAGAGCACTGAAAACATTCATAAGAAAGAAGATGGGCCATACTACGTAGTTTCGGCTAATAAAGCCTCATCAGTGATCCTGTAATGATCCGGCAAAGAAAGCCAGAGGAAACGTACTGCAATTTTGCAAATTTCGAATAGGCAGTCGATTCAAAGACTGATATAAATCAAAATGGGGTCCAAATAATTAAAAACTTGTCTAGAATGAGTCTAAACCAATAATGTATTTCTGATTTCTCAGAATATTCACGATGATCTCAAAGGACCAAAATTAAAATATAAACTGCACTATGGTTGATGTACGGGGAGACGTTTTACGGCCGCCACACGGCACAACACCAGCTGCAGTGAAGGCAAATAAAAATCAAAAATGAGTTCCTTTAAGAGCACTGAAAACATTCATAAGAAAGAAGATGGGCCATACTACGTAGTTTCGGCTAATAAAGCCTCATCAGTGACCCTGTAATGATCCGGCAAAGAAAGCCAGAGGAAACGTACTGCAATTTTGCGAATTTCGAATAGGCAGTCGATTCAAAGACTGATATAAATCAAAATGGGGTCCAAATAATTAAAAACTTGTCTAGAATGAGTCTAAACCAATAATGTATTTCTGATTTCTCAGAATATTCACAATGATCTCAAAGGACCAAAATTAAAATATAAACTGCACTATGGTTGATGTACGGGGAGACGTTTTACGGCCGCCACACGGCACAACACCAGCTGCAGTGAAGGCAAATAAAAATAAAAAATGAGTTCCTTTAAGAGCACTGAAAACATTCATAAGAAAGAAGATGGGCCATACTACGTAGTTTCGGCTAATAAAGCCTCATCAGTGACCCTGTAATGATCCGGCAAAGAAAGCCAGAGGAAACGTACTGCAATTTTGCGAATTTCGAATAGGCAGTCGATTCAAAGACTGATATAAATCAAAATGGGGTCCAAATAATTCAAAACTTGTCTAGAATGAGTCTAAACCAATAATGTATTTCTGATTTCTCAGAATATATTTCTCAGAATAAGCCTTTGTAAAACAAGTGGGCCTCGGCGCGTGGGCATTTTTGGCCCCAGGGCTATAATTTGAACAATCCTGGTATCAGTCCACTAGACGAAGCTTCATACCAAATACCAAAGACCTTGGCCTTCTGGTTTCCGACAAGAAGATTTTTAAAGGTTTTCCCTATATAAGTTCTACAAAAGGGTTATCCTTTGGAAGCAATGAATACACCACAGAAGTGAAAAATATGGAGTGTACATATGAAGACCTGGGCCTTCTGGTTTCAGACAAGATGATTTTTAAAGGTTTTCCCTATCTAAGCCTATACAAAACCACTGGGCCCACTGGCGCGGGGGCATTTTTGCAGTTGTGCCCAGGGGCCCACATGTTTAACATAGTCATATATAGGAAAAGCCTTTCAAAGTCTTCTTGTCTGAAACCAGAAGGCCCAGGTCTTTGATATTTGTAATGAAGCTGCATTTAGTGTAGCGGACCTCTACCAAGATTGTTCAAATTACAACTTTGTGGCCAAAAATGGCCGGGCCCCAGGGCCAATGTTGTACATAGATTTATTGGGAAAACGTAAAAAAATCTTCTTGTCTGAAACCAGAAGGCCCATGTTTTTGATATTTAATATGAAGCTTCATCTACTGCACCACTTCCAAGATTATTCAAATTATAGTCTTGGGGCCAAAATGGCCCCGCGTCGGGCCCACGTGATTTGCATGAACTGCATTAAAAAACTTCTTGTCTGAAACTAGAAAGCTTAGATCTTGGATATTTGATTTGAAGCTTCATCTAGTAGACCTCTACACAGATTTTCAAATCATAGCCTTGAGATGCCTATTGTAGTGTTGCAAAGAACATTTTTTCCCTATATATGAACTTTGCCAGCCTCGATGGCATTGTAGGATGCACATCTGACCAGGTCACAGGATCAAGCGGCACTGGGAAAGTATGGTTGGTGAAACTGAGCACGATCTTATTACTGTTGACTGGGTTGTTGATTTCCAAACCAACCAGTTAACCCATATCAGATGGTGTGTTGAATAAAACTTTTGACAGTGGAGTTTATTACATTTGAGAAGATTGCTGACCTTCAAACTGCCAATTTCAAAATTTGCAGATGTTTAATTCAAATATTTGTAGCTTATTTTTTCAGCAGATGATGTCAAGTCTAATTTTCCCTGAAACCCTTTTCTAAAAAGATGGTGTCTGCTAATAAAATTTCTACAGTGCCTTAACCCTTCCAGCCTTATAGACTGATACAGATACCATTGATGCAAACAGTTTAGATCAAGCTAAGATTGCTGATAGAATGAGAACTACTCTGTTAGTCATTCTGAAGCTTCATTACGCAAACCCGCCTATACAAATACATTGCCACCTTTATCACCGAAAAAATGAAAATTTTATGATGAAAAATTGTGATATTTTTCTTATTTCTGCTCAAAATATAGATTGTTGCTACTCGTTAGAACCGGCTCATCGAGGCGGTTCTAACGAGTACCCACAATCTATATTTTAGAGCAGAAATAAGAAAAATAATGTATACCCCCTTAAACTCCAGTTTTACTATATAAAAGTGGGGTTCAAGGGGGTCAAATTTATATAGGCGTGTTTTCGTGATGTTGTCCAAATTCAAATATTGAAGGGTTACTGGTATCTATTTTCATATTGGTAAAAGAGGTTGGTGAAGATGTCCGAAATAGTACTCTGGTTGGACGTGAAGAAGCACATCTTCTAGCTACACATCAGGAAGTATCTCTGTCAAGCTTGGAAGGATGGCAAACTCAGGAAATACAGCCTCCTGACGACAACACTGATTTACTTATCATTCCTGGGCCATCTCCTGCCCCTCACAGCACCCCTGGGGCTACATCTACTATAGTGGCTCTCACTGGTCAGAGAGAGTCCCCAGCAGACTTCAGAAGTCCGAAAAGAAGGAGAGTGTTCTCCCCTGCTAAATCTTCAATAAAGGAGGAAGGAAAGGATGGAGAAGAAAAGGATGTGGAGGATGGAGAGGTGCGTATATTGAAATTCTGGAAGGTTTATCAAGTAGTACCATAAAAATCCTTAACATTCAGACACCTTGAAGACTTGCTATAATTCTCCTGAAATATTTTATACCCCAATCAGGCATTCTAGTAACTTAATAAAGGGGATCAAATGACTGCACGCTATAATTGGTAGTGACCTATAAAACCTTCTACTGACCTATAATACGTCTACTGACTGTTTATAGACGGGACCTACTTTTCAGGTCCTCCTCAGAAGTATACCGCCTTGCTAACCAGATGAGAAGAGAGAATGCCGATGTTGTAGGTGACAAACCAGTGAAGAATGATGCAGGGGAGATGTCAATGAGTGATGACTCAAAGCAGAGGGCCTGGTTAGAACACTACCAAAGGCTACTCAATGTTGAGTTCGACTGGGACCCAGACCACCTGTCTGATGAACCACCAGTGGAAGGGCCACCCATCCCAATCACTATTGATATGGTTAAGAAGGCTATCTCTCAGATGAAGACTGGCAAAGCACCTGGCCCCTCTGGCATAGTGGTGGAGATGATAAGAGCTGCAGGTGATGCGGGTGCCTCGATGATCCGTGACCTTGCAGCTGCAATCATCCGTGATGGGAAGGTACCCTCTGACTGGGAACAGAGTTTCATTGTCTGTCTCTACAAGGGCAAGGGCGATGCATTGGAACGGGGCAACTACCGTGGTCTCAAGCTGACAGAACAGGTCATGAAAGTCCTGGAGAGGATTGTGGATGGCCTCATTAGGCAGTTGGTGTCCATCGACGATTCCCAGTTTGGCTTCGTCCCAGGAAGAGGCACAACAGATGCAATTTTTGTTGTCCGACAGCTGCAAGAGAAGTATCTGGCGGCCAACAAGAGACTCTACATGGCTTTCATAGACCTGGAGAAGGCATTTGATCGAGTGCCTTGGAAAGTCATCTGGTGGGCACTAAGAAAACTTGGAGTGGACTAGTGGATTGTGAAACTGGTCCAAGGGATGTACGCAAATGCTCGGAGCCGTGTCTGCGTCGGTGATGGTTACAGTGAAGAATTCGAGGTGAAGGTGGGTGTTCATCAAGGCTCTGTTCTCAGCCCACTGCTTTTCATCATTGTGCTTGAAGCCTTGTCATGCGAGTTCCGCTCTGGAGTCCCCTGGGAGGACCTGTATGCTGATGACCTTGTCATCATAGCTGAATCCCTTGAGGAATGTGTCAGGAGGCTCTTAACTTGGAAAGAGGCAATGGAGGCGAAAGGGCTGAGAGTGAATGCAGGAAAGACAAAGATCATGATCTGTGGTACAGGTCTGGACCTCTTGCAGAGTACAGGCCAGTTCCCATGCGCTGTATGTTGCACTGGAGTTGGCAGCAACAGTATCTTTTGTAATGGCTGCAAGTTCTGGGTGCACAAGAAATGCAGTGGGCTCAAACGCTTGATAGAGGACCCTGAGTACAGGTGTACACGGTGCCAAGGAACTGCACGCCCCTTAGATGGCAGACCACAGAGGGAAGTTCAAGTCGGATCAGACAAGCTGGAGGTTGTAGCTTCCTTCTGCTACCTAGGTGATATGCTCTCTGCAGGGGGTGGTTGGGACCTTTCAACTACATCACGTGTGAAAACAGCCTGGAAGAAATTCAAGGAGTTGCTACCAGTTCTCTCTTCCCGCCACCTCTCGTTCAAGACACGTGGCCGTGTGTATAGCTCTTGTGTGTGGAGCGCAATGCTCCATGCCAGTGAGACATGACCATTGACAAAGCCAAACCTCCAACGTCTACAGCGAAATGACAGGGCAATGATCAGACTGATCTGCAGTGTCAAGCCACAGGACACTGTCACCATCAGGTCCAGTGAGTTACTGGAGCGTTGAGGACCTGGACCTCATCCTGAAAGAGAGAAGACTTTGCTGGTATGGACATGTGGAACGCTCCAACGGTGCAATCAAGACTGCCTGTGACATACAGGTAAGTGGAAAGCGGGGGCCAGGAAGGCCCAAGATGACCTGGAAGCAGCTAACAGAAAGAGATTGCAGAGAATGGAAGCTCTCTGCTATCGATCCTCATGATAGACAAGCCTGGAGATCTGGTGTAAGATCTGCCATGCGTGCAGCAAGCCAGCTACCTGGAAGGGGGCCCTCTTATGTGGACGTTGCCCCTGTACCTGCACGTTAATCAAAAATCCGTTGATGATGATGATGATTGATGAATTTGCAACTGTAAACAATAATATGCATCTTTTCATACACAGGAAAACAATGAAACTACAAGCAGAATTTATTTGGACAGATTTCCAGAAATTTCAGCTAAATTCTTACCTTCTCGCCTTTTCCTGGTTTGAAATTTCAGTTAAATTCTTACCTTCTCTGCTTTTCCTGGTTTGAATGGTCCATTGGAATGATTACGTACTGCTAATGCTGTTGCATCTCAGCCTCAAAAATAATATCTAAAGGTAAAAAAAACTATATTAATTTGCAGATTTTCAGACATAATGTAAAGCACTGAGGAACTTTCATTTGAGCGTCACATTATATTACGTGTGTGCACCATGGCAATGATTGTCGTTTTACATGCTGAACTGTCTGCAGTCTTTTTCGCTTAAATTTGCTAAATTATTGCAAAACCACTTCATTGTTTTGAATAGTGGTATAAACTAAATACATGATAAGTGTCTTTAATAGTAAAATATAATGGGTTCGCTGTGACAATTTTATAGGGGCTGGCTAAAGCTCGCCCCTATAAAATTGTCTAAGGCTCACCAATTATATTTTTAGCTCACCTGTCACGTAGTGACTAGGTGAGCTTTTGGGATCACTTTTTGTCCGTCGTGCTTTTTTAGCTAACCAGAGCCGAAGGCTCCGGGGGAGCTTATAGGATAGGCAGTTGTCAGTCGTCGTCGTCTGCGTCGTATGTCCATCGTCAACACTTTCAAACGACTTCTCCTCTAGGGCCACTGGGCCATTGGGCCCAGATTTTATCTGTAGCTTGGCGGCGGGATTGAAAATTTGTGTTTTTTTTTATGAAAATCGGCTCATTAGTTTGGTTGCCACTTAGAGTTCCCATAGACTTATAATGGGGAAAATTGAAAAATGGCATTTACTGCCAAGCCTCTGCAGATATTTTGACAAAACTTTCATAGAAATGTTCCTTAGACAATCTACTCTCTGCTATATGAATTTAGGGCTGCTGCTCATTTGTATTGTTTGTAATGGAAACCAATTTTGAAAAAAAAAAAAAAAAAAAATCATCTCCTCACGTGCCCTTTCCTTTTCTTTTTCCTCAGACCTTAACCTTTCTAAATCCCTTTGCTCTTGCCTTTCTGCTCGCTCAGTATCTTGCTGCTCCTTGACAAAATTTTGTAAATCTTTCCCCTCATAACCTAACTCCTTTCCCATTTGCATTAAACGCTCCATTATTGATAAAGTAAATCTCATGTTACTATCAAAACCACTATAAACTGATCAGTTTTGACCAGTGATGATTGAATGGGCTTAACTAAAACTTTAAGATATGTTTTATATGCATTAATCTAACTGAAACGTTAGTTATTAAAGCACCCACGATTTGAAATGTCGAATACTTTCAGTAAAGTATGACGTTACGTACTGGTAGTCTAATATGACGTCAGAAATTGACGACGTTTACAGTAAAAAGCTACAATCTGAAGTTTCATCACATTACAAAACTCCGATCATAACAAGTTACCATTAATGTTTCTAATACGTCATACATAACTTCAAGCCACAGCGTAAATATTAATGCTACCGTTATGTCAAGGTCAGTAAATTGTTAACGTCACTACCTCAGAACCATGTGTGGGTAAGATCAATTTGTAACTCCAGTTTAACTTAGTAGAATGTCAGGTAACACAATTAAGTGGGGTCTACTAAAATTTTTCTTTACCAAGAAAAAGTGGGGTTTGCCTTGCCTTCCTGCTCAGAAATTGTGAACTTGTCAGTATCCATTTAGTTGAATACATTTGCTTCGCACTTCATCAATGCAGGAAGAAAGATTCAAGTTAATTTCCAAATGTGGCTGTCAGTGCTGTTTTTATGCCCCCAACTTTGAAAAAGTTGGAGGGGCATATTGGTTCTGGTTCGTTCGTCCGTTCATCCGTTCGTCCCTCCGTTACGCTTTTGATGCATAGCATAACTAAAGAACCATGTACGCTAGGGTTTTGAAATTTCATATATGGATTCCTCATGGAAAATTAGCTGACGCTGATTTTTTTTCTCGTCCGGATTATGCCCCTTTTAAGAGTTATTGCCCTTTGAAATTTTTTTAATAAAATCTTGTCAGCAAGATATCTCAAAAACTATTGTAGCTAGAGCCTTGAAAGTTGGTGAATATATTGGTGGTGATAAGTATATGAACTGATTAACTTTTGACAAAATTCCGAAAAATATTTTGTGAGTTATGGCCCTGTGTCATTTTGGTAATTTGTGCCCATTGTAATGAATGCTAAAAGTGATGCATAGCATAACTTTAGAACCGTGTATGCTAGGGTTTTGAAATTTCATATATGGATTCCTCCTGGAAAATTAGCTGACGTTTATTTTTTTTCTCATCCGGATTATGCCCCTTTTAAGAGTTATTGCCCTTTGAAATTTTTTAATAAAATCTTGTCAGCAAGATATCTCAAAAACTATTGGAGCTAGAGCCTTGAAAGTTGGTGAATAGATTGGTGGTGATGAGTAGATGAACTGATTAACTTTGGACAAAATTCTGAAAAATACTTTGTGAGTTATGGCCCTTTGTCATTTTGGTAATTTGTGCCCATTGTAATGTATGCTAAAAGTGATGCATAGCATAACTTTAGAACCGTGTATGCTAGGGTTTTGAAATTTCATATATGGATTCCTCCTGGAAAATTAGCTGACGCGAATTTTTTTTCTCATCCGGATTATGCCCCTTTTAAGAGTTATTGCCCTTTGAAATTTTTTAATAAAATCTTGTCAGCAAGATATCTCAAAAACTATTGGAGCTAGAGCCTTGAAAGTTGGTGAATAGATTGGTGGTGATGAGTAGATGAACTGATTAACTTTGGACAAAATTCTGAAAAATACTTTGTGAGTTATGGCCCTTTGTCATTTTGGTAATTTGTGCCCATTGTAATGTATGCTAAAAGTGATGCATAGCATAACTTTAGAACCGTGTATGCTAGGGTTTTGAAATTTCATATATGGATTCCTCCTGGAAAATTAGCTGACGTGAATTTTTTTTTCTCATCCAGATTATGCCCCTTTCAAGAGTTATTGCCCATTGAAATTTTTTTAATAAAATCTTGTCAGCAAAATATCTCAAACACTATTGGAGCTAGAGCCTTGAAACTTGTTGAGTATATTGGTGATGAAGAGTATATGAACTGATTAACTTTTGACAAAATTCCGAAAAATACTTTGTGAGTTATGGCCCTTTGTCATTTTGGTAATTTGTGCCCATTGTAATGAATGCTAAAAGTGACCTTAGAACTGTGTATGCTATGGTTTAGAAATTACATATATGCTGATGGAAATAAGCTGATGTGTATTTTTTTTCTCATCCGGATTATGCCCCTTTCAAGAGTTATTGCCCTTTGAAATTTTTTTAATTATCCCCTCGCACAACATAGTTGTGAGGGGGGATATAGCATTTGTCCCGTAGGTATGTACGTACTTTTGTCATCGCTCTAGCGCCTACATTTCTTGACCGATTTTAATATAACTTCACACAAATGTTCCCTATAAAAAAAAATCTCGAGCGAGTTCAACTTTCAAGGTCATGACCTCAAGGTCAAGGTCACTGTGCCTATTTTAAGAAAAACTTTGTCATCGCTGTAGCACCTACATTTGTTCACCAATTTCAATAAAACTTCACACAAATGTTCCTTATAAAAAAATCTCGAGCGAGTTCGACTTTCAAGGTCATGACCTCAAGGTCAAGGTCACTGTGGCTATTTTTAGAAAAACTTTGTCATCGCTCTAGTGCCTACATTTCTTCACCAATTTCAATATAACTTCACATAAATGTTCCTTATAAAACAATCTCGAGCGAGTTCGACTTTCAAGGTCATGACCTCAATGCCAAGGTCACTGTGGCTATTTTTAGAAAAACTTTGTCTTCGCTCTAGCGACTCAATTTCTTCACCAATTTCAATATAACTTCACACAAATGTTCCTTATTTAAATATCTCGAGCGAGTTCGACTTTCAAGATGATGGCCTCAAGGTCAAGGTCACTGTGGCTATTTTTAGAAAAAATTTGTCATTGCTCTAGCGCCTACATTTCTTCACTGATTTCTATATAACTTCACACAAATGTTTCTCATGACAATATCTCGACCGAGTTCGACTTTCAAGGTCATGACCTCAAGGTCAAGGTCACTGTGGCTATTTTAAGAAAAACTTTGTCATCACTCTAGTGCCTACATTTCTTCACTGATTTCAATATAACATCACACAAATGTTTCTTAAGACAATATCTCAGCGAATTCGACGTTCAAGGTCATGACCTCAAGGTCAAGGTCACTGTGGCTATTTTAAGAAAAACTTTGTCATCGCTCTAGCGCCTACATTTCTTCACTGATTTCAATATTACTTCACACAAATGTTCCTTATGACAATATCTTGAGCGAGTTCGACTTTCAAGGTCATGACCTCAAGGTCAAGGTCACTGTGGCTATTTTTAGAAAAACTTTGTCATTGCTCTAGCGCCTATATTTCTTCACTGATTTCAATATAACTTCACACAAATGTTCCTTATGACTATATCTCGAGCGAGTTCGACTTTCAGGGTCATGACCTCAAGGTTAAGGTCACTGTAGATATTTTTAGAAAAATTTTGTCATCGCTCTAGCGCCTACATTTTTTCACCGATTTCAATATAACTTCACACAAATGTTCCTTATGACAATATCACAAGCCATTTCGACTTTCAAGGTCAAGGTCACAATGGCTATTTTTAGAAAAAACTTTGTCATCGCTCCAGCCTCTACATTTCTTCACCGATTTTAATATAACTTCACACAAATGATCCTTATCACAATACCTAGAAAGAGTTTGACTTTCAAGGTCAAGGTCACTGTGGCTATTTTTAGAAAAACTTTGTCATGCTCTAGCGCTTACATTTTTTCACCAATTTCAAAATCGATTCACACAAATGTTCCTTATCACAATATCTGTAGGAGTTCAACTTTCAAGGTCAAGGTCACATTGGCTATTTTTTGAAAAACTTTGTCATGGCTCTAGCGCTTACATTTCTTCACCTATTTATAGCCCCGCTTTGAAAAAGTGGAGCTATATTGGATTTGCCATGTCCTTCTGTCATTCCGTAATTCCGTGATTCCGTTAATTATAGCCCCGCTTTGAAAAAGTGGGGCTATATTGGATTTGCCATGTCCTTCTGTCATTCCGTAATTCCGTGATTCCGTTAGTTTGTGTTGGCTCCATAACTTTGTATCTGCTTAACATACTTTCATGAAACTTCACACAAATGTTAAACACCATAAGACAATGTGCAGAGCGAAGGAATTATAACTGTGGATTGCCTACTTTTGGAGTTATTGCCCTTTGAACATTTTCCGTAATTCCGTAATTCCGTGATTCCATTAATTTGTGTTGGCTCCATAACTTTGTATCTGCTTAACATATTTTCATGAAACTTCACACAAATGTTAAACACCATAAGACAATGTGCAGAGCGAAGTAATTATAACTGTGGATTGCCTACTTTTGGAGTTATTGCCCTTTGAACATTGAAAAATGGCAATTTTAATTGTGTCCGCTTCATAACTCGAAAACCGTTTGAGATATTTTTAGGAAACTTCACACAAATGTTAAGCACTATGAGACGATGTGCAGAGCGCAGGAACCATAACTCTGCATTGCTTATTTTTGGAGTTATTGCCCTTTGAACATTGAAAAATGGCAATTTTAACAGTGTCCGCTTCATAACTCGAAAACCGTTTGGGATAATTTCATGAAACTTCACACAAATGTTAAGCATAATGAGACAATGTGCAGAGCGCAAGAACCATAACTCTGGTTTTCGTATTTTCTGTGTGTCTGTCTGTGTCTGTTAACAATTTTCGTGTCCGCTCCATAACTTTAAAACCCATTCACATATTTTCATGAAACTTCACACAAACATTAAACACCATGAGATGGTGTGCAGAGTGCAGGAACCATAACTCTGGATTGCCTAATTTTTGAGTTATTTCCCTTTGAATATTGAAAAATATCAATTTTAGCCGTCTTTGCTCGATAAATCAAAAACTGTTGAGATAATTTTATGAAACTTCACACAAATGTAAAGCACCATATTACGTGTGCAGAGCGCAGGAACCCAAACTCTGGATTGTCTACTTTTTCAGTTATAGGCTTTTGAATATTAAAAAATGGCAATTTTAACTATGTCCGCTCCATAACCGTTTCTGATATTTTCATGAAACTGCAAATAAATGAAAAGCACCTTGAGATGATGTGCAGAGTGCAGGAACCATAACTCTGGTTTGCCTACTTTAGGAGTTATTGCCCTTTGAACATTTAAAAAGGCAATTTTGACTTTGTCGGCTCCATAACTCACAAACCATTTGAGATATTTTCATGACACTTCACACAAGTGTAAAGCACCATGAGACAATGTGCAGAGCGCAGGAACCCTGACTCTGATTTGCCTACTTTAGGAGTTATTACCCTTTGAACATTGAAAAATGGAAGATGAAATTTAGTATAAACATGGACATTCTGGTAATGTATCATGCTCATTGAAATGAGGGACAAGGGCTCACAACTCTTAGAGTTTTTCCAGATAATGTAAAATTTTCAAGTTATTTCTTGTTCATAACTGTTTTCTCTGCAGCTTAAATAACTTTCTTCTCTGACAGCGCTGAAGCGGGGCTATAGTCAGATCCTCTGACAGCTCTAGTTTGTGTTGGCTCCATAACTTTGTATCTGCTTAACATATTTTCATGAAACTTCACACAAATGTTAAACACCATAAGACAATGTGCAGAGCGAAGGAATTATAACTGTGGATTGCCTACTTTTGGAGTAATTGCCCTTTGAACATTTTCCGTAATTCCGTAATTCCGTGATTCCGTTAATTTGTGTTGGCTCCATAACTTTGTATCTGCTTAACATATTTTCATGAAACTTCACACAAATGTTAAACACCATAAGACAATGTGCAGAGCGAAGGAATTATAACTGTGGATTGCCTACTTTTGGAGTTATTGCCCTTTGAACATTGAAAAATGGCAATTTTAATTGTGTCCGCTTCATAACTCGAAAACCGTTTGAGATATTTTTAGGAAACTTCACACAAATGTTAAGCACTATGAGACGATGTGCAGAGCGCAGGAACCATAACTCTGCATTGCTTATTTTTGGAGTTATTGCCCTTTGAACATTGAAAAATGGCAATTTTAACAGTGTCCGCTTCATAACTCGAAAACCGTTTGAGATAATTTCATGAAACTTCACACAAATGTTAAGCACTATGAGACAATGTGCAGAGCGCAAGAACCATAACTCTGGTTTTCGTATTTTCTGTGTGTCTGTCTGTGTGTCTGTCTGTGTCTGTTAACAATTTTCGTGTCCGCTCCATAACTTTAAAACCCATTCACATATTTTCATGAAACTTCACACAAACATTAAACACCATGAGATGGTGTGCAGAGTGCAGGAACCATAACTCTGGATTGCCTAATTTTTGAGTTATTTCCCTTTGAATATTGAAAAATATCAATTTTAGCCGTCTTTGCTCGATAACTCAAAAACCGTTTGAGATAATTTTATGAAACTTCACACAAATGTAAAGCACCATATTACGTGTGCAGAGCGCAGGAACCCAAACTCTGGATTGTCTACTTTTTCAGTTATAGGCTTTTGAATATTAAAAAATGGCAATTTTAACTATGTCCGCTCCATAACCGTTTCTGATATTTTCATGAAACTTCAAATAAATGAAAAGCACCTTGAGATGATGTGCAGAGTGCAGGAACCATAACTCTGATTTGCCTACTTTAGGAGTTATTGCCCTTTGAACATTTAAAAAGGCAATTTTGACTGTGTCGGCTCCATAACTCACAAACCATTTGAGATATTTTCATGACACTTCACACAAGTGTAAAGCACCATGAGACAATGTGCAGAGCGCAGGAACCCTGACTCTGATTTGCCTACTTTAGGAGTTATTACCCTTTGAACATTGAAAAATGGAAGATGAAATTTAGTATAAACATGGACATTCTGGTAATGTATCATGCTCATTGAAATGAGGGACAAGGGCTCACAACTCTTAGAGTTTTTCCAGATAATGTAAAATTTTCAACAGTTATTTCTTGTTCATAACTGTTTTCTCTGCAGCTTAAATAACTTTCTTCTCTGACAGCGCTGAAGCGGGGCTATAGTCAGATCCTCTGACAGCTCTAGTTCAATATAACTTCACACACATGTTCCTTATGACAATATCTCTAGCGAGTTCCACTTTCAATGTCAAAGTCACTGTGGCTATTTTTAGAAAAACTTTGATATCGCTCTAGCGCTTACATTTCTTCACCGATTTCAATATAACTTCACACAAATGTTCCTTATGACAATATCACAAGCCATTTCGACTTTCAAGGTCAAGGTCACAATGGCTATTTTTAGAAAAAACTTTGTCATCGCTCCAGCCTCTACATTTCTTCACCGATTTTAATATAACTTCACACAAATGATCCTTATCACAATACCTAGAAAGAGTTCGACTTTCAAGGTCAAGGTCACTGTGGCTATTTTTAGAAAAACTTTGTCATTGCTCTAGCGCTTACATTTTTTCACCAATTTCAAAATCGATTCACACAAAAGTTCCTTATCACAATATCTGTAGGAGTTCAACTTTCAAGGTCACATTGGCTATTTTTTGAAAAACTTTGTCATGGCTCTAGCGCTTACATTTCTTCACCTATTTCAATATAACTACACACAAATGTTCCTTATGACAATATCTCAAGCGATTTCGACTTCCAAGGTCAAGGTCACAATGGCTATTTTTAGAAAAACTTTGTCATCGCTCCAGGGCCTACATTTCTTCACCGATTTTAATATAACTTCACACAAATGATCCTTATGACAATACCTCGAAAGGGTTTGACTTTAAAGGTCAAGGTCACTGTGGCTATTTTTAGAAAAACTTTGTCATTGCTTTAGCGCTTACATTTTTCCACCAATTTCAAAATCGATTCACACAAATGTTCCTTATGACAATATCTGTAGCGAGTTCCATTTTCAAGGTCAAGGTTACTGTGGCTATTTTTTGAAAAACTTTGTCATGGCTCTAGCACTTACATTTCTTCACCAATTTCAATATAACTTCACACAAATGTTCCTTATGACAATATCTCAAGCGATTTCGATTTTCAAGGTCAAGGTCACTGTGGCTATTTTTAGAAAAACTTTGCCATTGCTTTAGCGCTTACATTTTTTCACCAATTTCAAAATCGATTCACACAAATGTTCCTTATGACAATATCTGTAGCGAGTTCCACTTTCAAGGTCAAGGTTACTGTGGCTATTTTTAGAAAAACTTTGTCATCGCCCTAGCGACTACATTTCTTCACTGATTTCAATATAACTTCACACAAATGTTCCTTATGACAATGCCTCAAGTGAGTTTGACTTTCAAGGTCATGGTCACTGTGGCTATTTTTAGAAAAACTTTGTCATGGCTCTAGCGCTTACATTTCTTCACCTATTCAGTAAAACTTCACACAAATGTTCCTTTTGACAATATCTCGAGCTATTTCGACTTTCAAGGTCAAGGTCACTGTGGCTATTTTTAGAAAAACTTTGTCATTGCTCTACCGCCTACATTTATGATTTTAATCTAACTTCACACAAAAGATGCTTATGATAATATCTTTAGCAAGATCTACTTCGCGGCCATGGCCTCAAGTCAAGGTCCCTATGACTATTGTTAGAGAAATATTGTCATCACTCTAGAACCTTCATTTATGGATGGATTTTTAAACAAACTTTACACAAATGTTGCATATGATAATATCTCAAGCAAGTTGGAATTTTGCCATTTCAGTTTTTTCCACACACGAAGTTGTCTTGTGTGAGGGGATTTGTATCGCATGCAATGCCTTGTTTTTTTTTAATAAAATCTTGTTAGCAAGTCCATATCTGGAGAACTATTAGAGCTTCATTAATCGTTCTTGGTACAAACTTGCATCCAGGCATTGCAACTTCAACACAAGCATCCATATCTGACCTTGACCTATATTTCATGGTTCACTGACTTCCTGAATTATTGCGACCACCCTGACTTTCACCCTAATGTAAGAGTCCATTTCTCGAAAACTATTAAAGCTTTCTAAATTATAATTGGTACAAACTTGCATCTAGGAATTGCAACTGCTACGCAAGCGACCATATTTGACTTTGACCCATATTTCATGGTTCACCGACTTTGTGAATTATTGTGACCACACTGACTTTAACCCTAATGTAAAAGTCCATTTCTCAAGATCTATTAGAGCTTCATTAATTGTATTTGGTGCAAGCTTGCATTTAGGAATTGAAACTTCAATGCAAGTATCCATTTCTGACCTTGACCTACATTTTATGGTTCACTGACTTTGTAAAATAGTGTGACAACACTAACTTTCACCCTGATGTAAAAGTCTGTTTTTATGAGTTTCATTGATGATACTTGGTACATGCTTGCAACTAGGAGTGAAATTTTTATGCAGGCATCCATGTTTGACCTTGACCTAGATTTCATGGTTTGGTGACTTTGCGCCCCCACAGGCGCGACATAGCCTTCGGGGGAATTCTTGTTGTATGTTTTTGAGTACAATATTTTTTAAATATTTTGCCATCTAGGGACAAGCAAAGGTTGGGGGCATTGTGTTTTACAAACACCATTTCTAGTTTGTTTTTTTGTGTGAAATTGATGTTTTAGAGCATCAATGTGCTGTTTCACAGCTGGGAACACCCGCCAGAGATCAAATCCTCACTTCAATGACACCAAATGTTACATGTGGGTTTACGGCGTCCCGCAAACCCCCATGCTTACAAGACAACCGAGCGTGATCTCTGACAGGTGTACGGGCAGCTGTGGGGTAAGGCACAAGAAAGATATCAAATGAATGACATGAATTATTTACAGTACCTATATACAACAATACTAACACAATACATCACATTTACATTTGCTTCTGTAGCCCACTCACGACGTCCACCCCGAAGGCAAAACAAGGTTCTGTGCTCGGAACGGGGTGAGGTGAATGTCTACAGAAGCAAATGACAAAAACAACAATAAAATAAGAAAAAGAAACACAAAACGTGACTGGCCAGATTAAACGTTCACTTAGGGTGAACCACTTCTTGCGCACTGCTGAAAACTAGTTTGTCGACCTTGTTGTTGACCACAAGTTGATTTATATTATTTAGCAATTCGTATTCCGACGAACTTGAAGTCCCGGTAACTTCTTCGTTAAATTGATTCCAGATCGTTTTCCACGACCTGTTTATTATGGCCTGGACGGTCTGTTATTGGGTCTGTCCGCCCTTGCTGGACACTGAACCGGCAGCATCGTACCAGTACCTGCTCCTATTTGGCAGGGAGCAGCAGGTCACCACACATTGTTGTGCCTGCAAATTACGATAATTCGACTAAGATACAGTTCACAAAACATACATGCTATATCATGATCACCCTCCAGGAGAAGTAAGAATATGTTCATGCATATACCGTTATTGCGCATGCGCTGACCAGACACACAGGCTGATCAGTGCATGCGACAAATAACTGCACAGCAGAACTCAACTTGACTGCATTAAATTATCAGCACCCAGGGCTTGCCACAAAAATACTCGAAGTTTATGTTTCCTTACTAAGCACTACAGAAATCAATTAATGCTCACTACTACTGAGCATAATACCCATCAAATTCGTGCTCACTACAATTGCACAGGTAAGAGGCAATTGAACAGACCACGCCTTTGCGCTACCTGGTCACCCGCCAATTACAGGAAACATAACAAACTATTTCATACCCTTCTCCGCGACACGGCTCACAAATATAGCTATTCACAAATTCATTACATTAACAACAGCTAGAAACTAAAAACAGGAAGATTTTAGTCTATTCTCCACAACATTTGTTAGTTTCTCATAAGGACCAACACTGTTTGCCGTAAATTATTTCTGAATTTGGTACGCACCACCCCTCGTGACGCTGATGACGCAGCGATGTCACCCACGCCACTCAGGCCGTTATAACGTGTGGCGACCAAACACTCTCATTGTCATTATCACATTCTTTTTATGTACATACATGTACAAACCGAGTTCTCAAAAAAAAAAACGGCATCATTACAAAATGAACTCGTAATTCTTCTTGAACAAAATTATTTCTACTCAACATGAAGATGCTTGAAAAATCAAATTCATCACGGTTCATCATCACGGATAACCCGACAGGCTCTTGTAAGAGTTTGCCCTGATGATGAAGATATGGTTAAACCCGTCTTAATTTTACGTCCCCTCTACACCTAATATCATATAGAGACAGGACCACGGTTTTCTAACCACTGCTAGTCAAAAGTTATGGATCTAACAAGTGACCTGGCGTTTATTAATTATATTCTACAAAAGGGGTCTTAAAGCCTAAATGAATCTAGAATGAGCGGGTGTCCAAACTTTACGTCTCACCAACATCTAGGGTCAGAATGAGACATGACCTCGCTTAAAAGACTCGTTCTACTTCTGGAGAAGCCTGGGATCGATCCTGCGACCTCTAGCTGGCAAAGCTAGTAGCCTAATCACTACACCACAGAGGCTTCAAAAGTGAATCCAGAATAGGCTTCAGAAAGTTGGGGTATACTAGAAGTAAACCCCTCCAAAACCTACAAGCATGTTCATACAAAAATAATACTAAACATAGATTTAACATACCTTTCAATATACTTTCATTGTCCCGTCACCATGGTGTGTTCAAACGTTAGCACTTGACCTGCTGCTGAATAGTGTTCGTTTTTCAGGGTATTTATACTACCGGAAAATCATGCATACTCTTATTAGCTCGCTAAAATTATGGCGAGGTGAAGATACCATCCACAATCATAGCCAGATAGCAAAAATCGAGTGGATAATGGATTTGCGTTCAAATAGTATTTCCCCTAGGGGAAAAAATGAGGAAACGTCCCTACAAATCAATGGTATAACTCCTGTCAAAAAGAACACACACAACATCCTGACTGGAATGAAAATTATATATGGCACAATTTGGCAGTTGGCGATTTTTAGGCAAATTTTATAGAAATCAGCCTTGTAGCGGTCAACTTTATGGTAAAAAAATCTCCACAAACCACTCATGCATACATCGTATGATATGTGCATGACTTGTGCATGGAGAAGCACATTTTACCTACCATATTTCACCTAAAATATTTCACTCGCACCGCCTTGCCATATACCTACTAAAATCATTTAGATGTGCATAAGCAACAGAGAGGTTTCCTATTCCATCTCGTAACAATGGTAAACAACTTTAAGAATTTTCTTCTCAGGAACCAAGAAGCCGATAACATTGAAATTTGGTATGTAGCATTGGGGACTCAGGCCCTACCAAATTTGTTCAAACGATGACCTTTAGTTGATCTTGACCTGTTTTACATCAAGATCAAATTTTGTCACTTAGACATTTGAATCGAAAAAGGGCAAGACAGTGGATTTTACTGATTGCATGGTAGCCTGTTGCATCAGAAATATTATTTACAATCAGATGAATGGAATTTAATCAATTCCAAAGGTCAAGGTCATTACTGACCTTTGTCTTGGATGGCTCAGATTCAGTATTTTTATCTTTTTTTCCAGTAAAAGAGCTGTGCTGATTGAAACCAAATTACTTGAAAAGCCTTCTTATCAAAAACCAAAAGGCCCAGGTCTTTGATATTTGGAATGAAGCTTCATCTAATGGAACTATACCAAGATGGTTTTACATAGCTTATATAGGTAAAACCTTTAAAAAAATTTCTTGTCTGAAACCAGAAGGCCCAGGTCTTTGATATTTGGTAAGAAACTTCATCTAGTGAACCTCTACTTAGATTGTTCAAATTATAGCCCTAGGGCCAAAAATGCCCCCACACAGGTGCCCACTCGTTTTACATAGGCTTACATTGGCAAACCCTTTAAAAATCTTCTTGTCTGAAACCAGAAAGCTCAGGTCTTTGATATTTGGTATGAAGCATCCTTTAGTGGACCTCTACTATGATGGTATAAATTATAGCCATGGGACCAAAAATGCCCCCGCGCCGGTGCCCACTGGTTTTACATAGGCTTATTAGCTCACCTGAGCACGAAGTGCTCATGGTGAGGTATTGTGATCAGTGAATGTCGGTCGTGTGTTGTGCGTCGTCAACAATGCGATTTAAATGCTAACTCCTCCTAAACCCTTGAACCAATTTGATTCAAACTTCACGGGAATGCTGCCTGGGTTGCTCCCTACCAAAATAGCTAAAATCGTTCCGCTCTGATGAACAAGATGGCCACCAGAGCTAAAAATAGAAAAATCTTTAAACTCCAACTCCTACTGTACCCTTTGGCCAATTTCATAAAACTTCACAGAATGTTGCATAGGTGACCCTTTACCAAATAGCTAAAACGGTTCCACTCCAGTGAGCAAAATGGCCTATTTAAGATGAAGTGCAGAACATGTAGCTCAACCATGCTAGGTCAGGGTCACGGTTGAAGGTCAAGAGTTTGACCCAGCTCCATATCTCCTTTACCCCTAGAAGGATTTTCATTATAGCTGTCCCTCAGACTGCTTTCTTGTTAGACACAACACTGGGTAGTAAATTTCAAATTTTGTTCAAAGTTTAGCTCAAGCACGGAAAGGAGTTGAGCTGTCCAAATACTTAGTGTAAATACCATATTTTAACAAACACAGAAATCATGTAATCAGTTATAAACAAGTCAGTAACAGTAGTCATTTGTGTGGAATTTGTCAGTCAATTATCAGATTAACTGTGCAAGTATTGGTGAAGACTCCTTTGATAATCTATTGTATTTTATTTCAGTGCTGTCCAATATGTTTTGAGCCGTGGACAACATCAGGAAACCACAGGTTATCTTCCCTTAAATGTGGCCACTTATTTGGGCAAAGGTATGCTTATTGGATGATATCTTATTATTTGCTACTTTAGTTTATTTACGGAACCCTGGAAGGGACTTGCAATTTATTTAAATAAGTTGTAAAAAAAGAT
The DNA here is from genome assembly GCA_963580285.1 of Lucinisca nassula. Lineage (NCBI taxonomy): Eukaryota > Metazoa > Mollusca > Bivalvia > Lucinida > Lucinidae > Lucinisca > Lucinisca nassula. The sequence goes on along the minus strand of OY757021.1, from coordinate 28,565,956 downwards.
ATTATCTTGATCGCACAACTTGAAATCTTGTGCAGAAAACATAATACCTTGTGCACAGAAGATATTATCTTGTTAACACAACTTAATATCTTGTGCGTACAACATAATATCTTGTGTGCATGCGCACAACATAAATTCTTGTTTGCATGACTTTACAAGGTCTGTTTTGTGCAAACAAGATAATAATAAAAATTATGTTGTGCGAACAAGATAATATCTTGTGCACACAAGATAATATGTGGTCCGCACAAGATAAATTATGCTGTCTGCACAAGATAATATCTTGGTCGCACAGCTTAACCCTTTCCCACTCAGAAGAACACTGATATAGGTAAATCAATAATCAATAGTCCATATATGGCTGGTAGGCCCGACAGTCTTGTCTGAACATTGGCATTTTTGTGTGATTTACACCCTTATGTTACAAAAATGATTATTTTAGTATTTTCTGTACATTAGACAATATTTATGTAAATGTAAAGTTTCTAGGAAATTAAAATCTCTGTCCAATGGTACTAAATTTATTATAGTTTCTCTTTGTGTTTTGAAATATGAAGTGCTAAAGTAAGCAAAATATTTTCTTTTTCAAAAATCTCTGTTTTGGGTTGGTCAGAGAAAGTATTTTTAACCACTATAGCCCCAGAAAAGAGGGGGTATCCACATATTATTTTTTTTATTTCCGCACAAAAACGTATTTTGTTGGTAATCATTAGGGCATGTCACTGAGGCTCTTCCAACAAGTTTCCATAACATATGTTTTCATGCAGAAATAAGACATCATGTTCATAAGTCTGTGAATTGAACATCCCTCTGAACCCGGTGTAACAGGCCCGTTCTTCCCTCCAGTCAGTTTCTTCCCCCGGGATATAATTCTTGGATCATTTTAGTTCATTTTTTCACATTGTGAAATTAGTCAGTTTTTTACCTCACATATATAGGCTATGGATTCTTCTCAAAGCCCTATATTCATCTCTTCTGCCTTAAATAAACTTTTATTTTTTGTGTTGGGCAGGTGGGGAGCAGGTGCAACATCAACTTCACCAAAGTTGAATTTCTGGTATAGGCTTAGATTATGGAAAACATTTAAAAATCTTCTTGTCTGAAACAAGAAGGCCCAAGTCTTTGATATTTGGTATGAAGCTTTGTCTAGTGGACCTCTACCAAGATTGTTCAAATTATAACCCTGGGGCCAAAAATGCCCCCACACCTGGGCCCACTGGTTTTACATAGACTTATAATTGGGGAAAACTTTTAAAAATCTTCTTGTCTGAAACCAGAAGGCCCAGTTCTTTGATATTTGGTATGAAGCTTCGTCTAGTGGCCCTCTACCAAGATTCTTCAAATTATAGCCCTGGGGCCAAAAATGTCCCCGCACCGGGGCCCATTTGTTTTACATAGGCTTATATAGGGAAAACCTTTAAAAATCTTCTTTTCAGAAACCAGAGGGCCCAGGTCTTTGGTATGAAGCTTCGTCTAGTGGACCGATTCCAGGATTGTTTAAATTATAGCGCTGGGCCAAAAATGCCCCCGCGCCGGGGTCCACTTGTTTTACATAGGCTTATATAGGGAAAACCTTTAAAAATCTTCTTGTCAGAAACCAGATGGCCCAGGTCTTTGAAATTATAGTGCTGGGGCCAAAAATGCCCCCGCCCCGAGGCCCTTTGGTTTTACATAGACTTATATAGGGAAATCTTTAAAAATCTTCTTCTCTGAAACTGCAAGGCCCAGCTCTTTGATATTTGGTATGGAGCTTCATCTAGTGGACCTCTACCAAGATTGTTCAAATTATAGCCCTCTGGCCACAAATGCCCCCGCCCCGGGGCCCTTTGGCTTTACATAGACTTATATAGAGATAATCTTTAAAAATCTTCTTCTCTGAAACAGCAAGGCCCAGGTCTTTGATATTTTGCGTGAAGCTTCAACTAGTGGACCTCTATCAAGACGGTTTAAATTATAGCCATAGGGCCAAAACTGCCCTCGCCCTTTGGTTTTACATAGGCTTATGTAGGGAATATCTTTAAAAAAAAGTCTTCTCTGAAACCGCAAGGCCCAGGTCATAGATATTTGGTGTGTAGCCTTTGCCAATGTTGTTCAAATTATAGCTTTTGTTGATATTTGGTATGAATCTTCACCTTTTTTGACCTCCCTCAACATTATGCACATTATAGCCCTGGGGCCAATAATGGCTCTCCCTGGGGCCCACTTGTTACTCTATGGATCAGGTGAGCGATCCAGGGCAATCATGGCCATCTTGTTTTGTTTTTATTTTCGTTTGATTTTACCCCTTTTGGGTATTTCTGTTAAACCATGTAAATTTCCGGTCGATTCGAGATTCAAGTTTCGACCTTAGTCAATTTGTGCATTTTTAGGTCACCTGTGTTTATTTTAGTTTGTGGAAGTTAATGCTCTACTGGGCTTATGTTATATTGTTAACACTATTCGACTTTAAATAAAATTTCTTTGTTAGCTCCACTGGCCGAAGGCCAGCGGGGCTATTGTCATGGCCCTGTGTGCGTCCGTGCGTCTGTGCGTTAACTTTTTCTTTAAACATATTCTCCTCCTAAACTACTGGGCCAATTGTAACCAAACTTCACAGGAATGTTCCTTACATAGTCCTCTTCTAAATAAAATTCCTTCAAAGAATTTTGTTACACCCAGAACTCTGGTTGCCATGGCAACAAAACCACAAAAAATTAAAAATCTTTAAAAATCTTCTCATCCAAAACCACCTGTTGGATTTCATTTTTATTTTGCATGACTGTTCCTTGGGTTGACCTCTTTCAGATTCCTTGAAGAAATTTTGATCCGACAAAAAACATGGCCGCCATGGGCGGGGCTTATTTTCCCTATTTAACAAATACTGTAATGCTAAAACATCTTCTCCTCCTAAACTATTGGGCCCATTGTAACCAAACTTCACAGGAATGTTCCTTACTTAGTCCTCTTCTAAATTCCTTCAAAGAATTTTGTTACACACAGAACTCTGGTTGCCATGGCAACAAAACAACACAAAAAATAAAAAACCTTTAAAAATCTTCTCCTCCAAAACCAACTGTTGGATTTCAATTTTATTTTGCATGAATGTTCCTTGGGTTGACCTCTTTCAGATTCCTTGAAGAAATTTTGATCCGACAAAAAACATGGCCGCTATTGGCAGGGCTTATTTTCCCTATTTAACATATAATGTAATGCTAAAACATCTTCTCCTCCTAAACTACTAGGCCAATTGTAACCAAACTTCACAGGAAAGCTCCTTACTTAGTCCTCTTCTAAATGCCTTCAAAGAATTTTTTACACCCAGAACTCTGGTTGCCATGGCAACAAAACCACACAAAAAAAATAAAAATCTTTAAAAATCTTCTCCAAAACCACCTGTTGGATTTCATTTTTATTTTGCATGAATGTTCCTTGGGTGGACCTCTTTCAGATTCCTTGAAGAAATTTTGATCTGACAAAAATCATGGCCGCCATGGGCGGGGCTTATTTTCCCTATTTAACATATAATGTAATGCTAAAACATCTCCTCCTAAACTACTGGGCCAATTGTAACCAAACTTCACAGAACTGTTCCTTACTTAGTCCTCTTCTAAATTCATTCAAAGAATTTTGTTACACCCTGAACTCTGGATGCCATGGCAACAAAACCACAGAAAAAATTAAAAAATCTTTAAAAATCTTCTCCTCCAAAGCCACCTGTTGGATTTTATTTTTATTTTGCATGAAAGTTCCTTGGGTGGACCTCTTTTAGATTCCTTGAAGAAATTTTGATCCGACAAAAAACATTGCCGCCATGGGCGGGGCTTATTTTCACTATTTAACATATAATGTAATGCTAAAAAATCTTCTTCTGCAAAAGTACTTGTGGGATTTCATTGTAATTTGGCATGAAAGTTCCTTGGGTGGACCGTTGTCAGATTCCTCGAAAAAAAATTGATCTTACAAAAAAACATGGCCGCCATGGGCGAGGCTTATTTTCACTATATAACATATAGTGTGATGGTGAAAATATCTTCTTCTGCAAAATGTCTTGTTTTATTTCATAGTTATTTGGCATGCATTTGGGTGGACCTCTGTTAGATTCCTTGAAAAAATTTTGATCCGACAAAAAACATGGCTGCAGTGGGCGGGGTTTATTTTCACTATATAACATATAGTGTAATGGTCAAAAAGTCTTCTCTTCTTCAAAAGTTCTTGTTTATTTATTTATTTATTTATTTAAATGTACCTTCCTGTATCTGAATTAATCTCCTCCAATTTTGCTGACTATCACATATCTATAGAGGTCCACCTACAAATTGTCATTCTACATATTCAAAACATCAGAAATTTCACTTGCCCATCACACTCAATATAGAACTGATGTTTTCAACACAAACTCTATTTATACGACTTTATGTTTCAAAATAAATTCAAAATACTGAGGGAGATTGATTTATTAGACCTTATTATACTACAGTGTCAACAGTTCTCCAGATTCCTGAGGGTTAAAATGGCTTAGTTGAAAAGGGAGGCATACCGAATCCGACGGAGGAAACTGAAAGGAAAAAATAAATAAATAAAAACACAAATAAATAAACACAAACAAGCCTGTTCATTTTTTAGCTCCACTGGCCAAAGACCCGCGGGTCTTATGTTATACGTTATGGCCCTGTGTCCGTTGTGCGGTCGTGCATCCGTGCTTTAAGTTTTTTCTTTAAACATTTCCTCCTTAACTACTTGGTCGATTGTAACCAAACTTCACAGTAATGTTTCTCAAAAAGTCTTCTTCTCTGAAGCCATATGGCCCAGAGCTTTAGATATTTTGAATGGAGCAATGCCAAATGGTCACTCACATAAATCCTGCCAACCATGGCTCTGGGATCCAAAAATATAGAATGGACATTACTTGGGTGGATCTTTTTGTTTTTTTTACCCATTGCATGTGGGAAAACCCTAAATGGGTACCTTGGCAAACAGTGCTGTCCCAGATCAGACCCCACTGAACACCGTGTCTGATCAGGGCCTGCACTACATTTGTATTTGCTAACAGAATTTTCCATCAAAAATAGAATAAATAGGCCTGACACCCCTTATATGACAAATGGACTGGTCCAACATATAGCAATAGAAGAGTCCACTAGTATACAATTGGTTAATGTAATAAATATGACAATTGTCGGTGGAGCGACAGGCCCTCTTGGGCCTCGACAGGTCCTCTTGGGTCTCTTGTTTTGTATAGGCTTAGCTACCGAAAACCTTTAAAAATCTTCTTGTCTGAAACCTGAAGGCCCAGGTCTTTGATATTTGGTATGAAGCTTGGTCTAGTGGACCTCTACCAAGATTGTTCAAATTATAGCCCTGGGGCCAAAAATGCCCCCGCACCTGGGCCCACTGGTTTTACATAGACTTATAATGGGGGGAAACCTTTAAAAATCTTCTTGTCTGAAACCTGAAGGCCCAGGTCTTTGTTATTTGGTATGAAGCTTCGTCTAGTGGTCCTCTACCAAGATTCTTCAAATTATAGCCCTGGAGCCAAAAATGCTCCCGTACCGGGGCCCATTTGTTTTACATAGGCTTATGTAGGGAAAACCTTTAAAAATCTTCTTGTCAGAAACCAGAAGGCCCAGGTCTTTAGTATTTGGTATGAAGCTTCATCTAGTGGACCGATACCAGGATTGTTCAAATTATAGCCCTGTGTTCAAAAATGCCCCCGCGCCGGGGCCCACTTGTTTTACATAGGCTTATATAGGGAAAACCTTTAAAAATCTTCTTGTCAGAAACCAGAAGGCTCAGGTCTTTGAAATTTTGGTATGAAGTTTCAACTGATGGACCTCTACCAAGATTGTTCCAATTATAGCACTGGGGCCAAAAATGGCGCTGTCCGCGGTTTTACGTAGGCAAATATAGGGAATACCTTTAAAAGTATTCTTGTCTGAAACCAAAAGGCCTTGATCTTGGATATTTGGTATGACGCTTGCTGCTTCATCTAGTGGACCTCTTCCAAGATTGTTCAAATTCTAGCCTAGGGGCCAAAAATGCCCCCCCCCCCTCCCACAGGGCCTTGCATCTTTTACATAGGCTTATATAGGGAAAACCTTAAAGAATTTTTTATCTGAAACCAGAAGGCCCAGGCTTATGATATTTGATATTAAATATGTTCTATAAAAGGGTTATCCTTTGGAAGCAAGGAATACATCACAGAAGTGAAAAATATGGAGTGTGCATGTTTTCTGGGCCAGACTAGCTAGTTTCGGCCCATTAGGCCTCATCAGTGACCCTCAGATATTTTCAAAAATTCCACAATGGAATCAATGATCCCAAAGGACAAGAAAATATAATCTACACTATGGTGTAAGCTTCATTTAGTGGACCTCTACCAATATTGTTCAAATTATAGCCCTGAGGCCAAAAATTGTCCCGCCCAAGGACCTACATGTAAATCTCTTAGCTCAGGTGAGTGATATAGGACCATCATGGTCCTCTTGTTTAAAATAGTGCACCTGGTGATCTGACAATGGGTAGATACAGTAAGCTAAATGAGTGGATGAAATGACATGAGTATTCAAGTCAAGGTCATTCTTTGATCTTGATTCAAGGTCATTCAGACATATTTTTCTCAGAAACCACTAAGCCATTTGTAACCAAAATTTCATATGGGGGCTCGGGCTCATCACAGTTTATTCAAATGATGACCTTCGGATACCTATTTTATGCCAACTGGTCAAATTTGGTCACATAGGTTTTTGTATGGGAAAATGGTCACAACCATGATTTTTTTCCGAAGCTATTGCAGTCTCTGATCTGAAAATTGATAAATGCAGATAGCTAAATGAGTGGATGAAACTACATTAGTATTCAAGGTCAAGGTCATTCCTTGACCTTGGCCTAAGGCCTTTCAGATATGAAGATTAAAATTTATTTTTCACTAGAACCTCTGGGCCGTTTGTGACCAAATTTTATACAAAGCTCGTAGAAAGAAGTAAATGAAGATTTAAATACATGCGTTTGGTCAAATGACCAAAATGACCAGCATGCCCATATAAGGTGAAAACACTTCAGAAATCTTCTACTCCATAACCAGTGGGCTGATTTTCATTAAACTTGGTCTGTAGCATTTGGGATTTGGGCCCACTATAGTTTCTTCAAATGATGGCCCCTGGATGGCCTTAACCTGTTTTATGCAAAGGTCAAATTTGGTTGCCTAGACATTTGTATTGGAGAAAGTAAAAAAAATTGTAATTTAGAAACTTTTTAAGCAACTTCTTGGCGCACGGAACGCGTGTCTTTTTCTGCTCATCTGTCAACAGATTGGGAATCCATCTAGCACAGATCTTTCTCATTTTCAAATCCCGTTTCAGAATTGAATGAGCTGCTCCTAATGAGATGCCAACCATACTAGCTATTTGCCTAGTGGTGTATCGTTCATCGGTAGCAACTATTTCTTTCACTCTAGCAACCATCTTGGCAGATGTTGCTCTTTTCGGCCGACGATCATGTGGTGCATCTTCTGTTGAGCCTAGTCCACAGCTGAATTTCTTACACCAACGAAAAACTGTCGGAAAAGACATTTCATTATGCCCATAAACCGAACACATTTCATCAAAAATGTCTGCACCGTATACCAAGAATACAACAATTCTTAATATAGGACTGTATTTCGACCGCGTACTCTGACCTTCTACCAACCATGTTTTTATTAGTATACAAGAGTAGACGATATACATGGCTAAAGTGGACGGATTTTCACAGGTTTGGTATCAATGTATAGGTAAAACGTTTTTCTACGCTGTGATATTTATTTCCAGGTGATTTTCGCATTAGTGAATGAGAAAACGTTCTACTTGCATTCATATTTGAAAAGTCCTCCCTCGTAATATTCTAACCTAAATGACATTGATATTTGGCAGACACGTGCATAGATAATATACCTATTCAATGATGCTGGTACGTTTACAATTTTAGGCCCCCGCCCATAGGGGCTTGAAGAAATATATGGGCTGCATGATGCTTCCACGCAGAGCTGAATCCGGCCCGCACACTATTAGTGGTAAACCGCTTAGAGGATCTAAGCCTGTCCAGGAACCGCGGTGCGAGGGGGCCCGTCCATGCTAATAAATCCTATTGGTTTCATTGGGCGACAAGGCTTGAGATGTCATTTCATCTCCATGTCGGGTAAAAGTCACACAAAATTGGAAGCAACGTCTCCAAAATGACCTTTACAGTGTTGACGGGGACGTTAAACCTCAAGTCAACCAACCAACCAACATTTACAATTTTATTGTTACCCGGTATTTTACATTTTTCTCTAAATGACCATATTTGCAAAAATCCAAATTTAAACGGTCATATCTCCAAAACCCATGTAGATATTTTCTAATTTTCAGGATTTTCTAAACGTGTTTTAAGTGATAGACTGAAAGCCAAATTTGTAAAGGTTACAAATTTTGCTTTTTCCGGAGTAGGCCTATTAACATTTAATCAAGCTGAAGCTCAATATATAGTTACTGTTAGACCATGATGTGGAGCAGCGCATATTGTTTCGAGGTTACGGTCCACCAAATATTAAGCAGAATTATGTACCTTTGAAAATTTCAGTTATGGTTTTGTTCCGGACTAGCTTCTATAATATACATCAAACTAAGCTGAGACTTTATAAATAGTGACACCATGATGTAGAGCAGTGCTTATTATTTCTAGATTACAGTCCACCAAATAAGTGTTATACCAATTTGAACATTCATATAACTTTTTGTTTAAGGCTAACCCCTCCTACAGTTAACATCCCATCAGCTGAATCTAGATTTATAGTTAGACAAAGATGTGAAGCAGTGCATACTTTTTCAAGTACGCTTTTCAAGTATGCAGTTCACCAAATATTAACAGTTATGCTCCTGTGGAAACTTCTGCAATTTGCATCTGATCAAGGTGAACCTTCTTGATTTATAGTTACACATATTGTTTTGAGGTTACATTCCACAAAATATCAAGCCCCCGCCCATAGGGGCTTGAAGAAATATATGGGCTGCATGATGCTTCCACGCAGAGCTGAATCCGGCCCGCACACTAGTACTGGTAAACTGCTTAGAGGATCTAAGCCTGTCCAGGAACCGCGGTGCGAGGCGGACCGTCCATGCTAATAAACCCTATTGGTTTCATTGGGCGACTGGGCTTGAGATGTCATTTCATCTCAATGTCGGGTAAAAGTCCCACAAAATTGGAAGCAAGGTCTCCAAAATGACCTTTACAGTGTTGACGGGGACGTTAAACCTCAAATCAAACAAAATCCACAAAATATCACTAGTAATTACCCTTTGAAAATTTCATAAGCTTTATAGTTCTGAAACATTGTAAAAAATTAGACCATCATCTCATCACCAAAACATGCCTTCCTTGAACCCCACTTTTATGTAGTGAAACTGTGGTTTACAGGGATAAATCTTATTTTTCTCATTTCTCCTCTAAAGTATAGATTGTGGGAACTCTTTAAAACCGTGATTCTAACCCACAATAACAAAAATATCACATTTTTTCACTGTAAAATGTTCTTTTTTTGGGGGCGGTAAAGTTTACAATGCATTTGTATAGGCATGTTTTCATAATGTGGATGAGCACATACCATTCTGAGGGTACAACCCGCAAAGTATTAGCAGAGTTGTTTCCCTGTCACTTTTCATTTCCAGTTATTTCCCACTCTACTTTACATCCCAACAAGCTGATTGAAAAGTGATTTATAGTTAGACAATGATATGAAGCAGTACATTTTGTTAAGAGGTTGTTTTGTTTTGTTCGATTTAAGGTTTAATGTCCCCTTCAACACTGTAAAGGTCATTTTGGAGACGCTGCTTCCAATTTTGTGGGACTTTTACCCGACGTTGAGACGAAATGACATCTCAAGCCCTGCCGTCCAATGAAACCAATAGGGTTTATAAGCATGGAAGGGCCGACTCGCACGGCTTTGCCTAGGCAAGCTTAGATCCTCTAAGCAGTTTACCAGTACTTAGGTGGGGGTCGGTTTCAGCTCTGCGTGGAAGCATCATGCAGCCTATCTATTTCTTCAAGGCCCGATGGGCGGGGGCTGATTAGAGATTGCAGTCCACCAATTATTAGCAGTATTATGTCCAGCTGTCCATCCATAAACTTTTCTGTTTTGGCTCACCCCACAATGTCCTACTATTTGTCAGTATACCTTACGTCTTAGAGCTGATTACCTGTCTAGGGTGTATAATGCTTGCAGAACTCTTGTTTCTCCTTACTTATACGAGGGTAGGCTGAAAAGTTCTGAGCCTGACCAAGAAGCAGGCATCGAACAGCCATGAAATTTTGTATTCATTAAATCCAAACCTTTATTACTTGATTTTACTCCAATGAGTTCAAGTTTACCTGCAATAACGTAGAAATTTTAGACTTTGAAAATTGATACTAGCACGTTTTTGAGAAAATGGACAAAATCTGGCATCATGGTGTCATCAAGTACCTCCATAAAAAGGGGTTAGCTCCTAAGGACATTCATGCCGATATGGGTGCTAGCAGATGGTGCTCCTTGGTATGCAACCATGAAAAGGTGGGCAGCAAATTGTAAGATGGGCAAGGACAGCCTTAAAGATGTTGACCGGTGTGGACGACCCACAACGGCAACAATTGAGGAAACCATCAGCCAAGTGCACAGGGCTGTGATGGATGACGGGTGTTTAACTGTGAATCAGTTAGCTAACACTGTTGGTATCTCCGGTGAACAAGTAGAGAACATTCTACACAGTGAATTAGGAATGTCGAAGGTTTCCGCCAGATGGGTGGCACGGCTTTCAACGCCTGACCAAAAGTTGACCAGACTGAACCTGTCACAAGCCAACTTGGCTATTTTTGAAGCAGGCCAAGATGGTTTTCTTGACCGTTTTGTCACTCAGGATGAGTGTTGGCCGTTGGGTTCATCACTTTGAGCCAGAGACCAAAAGACAATCCATGCAATGGAAGCACCCTGGCTCACCCCCTCCAAAGAAGGCCAAGGTTGTATCCTCTGCAGGGATGGTGATGGCATCAGTGTTCTGGGATGCCAAGGGTATAATATTCATAGATTACCTTCAAAAGGGCAGAACAATTAATGGGGAGTATTATGCAGATCTGCTAAAACAATTGCGAAAAGCAATTAAGGCTAAACGACCCGAAAAATTGACAAAAGGGGTCTTGTTCCATCAGGACAATGCGTCTGCTCATAAATCGGTTGTCGCAATGACTGCTGTGCATGACTGTGGCTTCACACTTGTCAATCACCCTCCCTATTCACCTGTTCTAGCTCCATCAGATTATTTCCTGTTTCCAAACATGAAAAAGACCTTGGCTGGGCAGCATTATCGGTCAGACGAGGAGGTGATAGCTGCTGTGGAGGAGTTTTTCAAGGACCAAGATGAGACCTTCTATACCACTGGGATCCAAGGACTCCAGCATCGCTGGAGGAAGTGTGTGGACAGGAAGGGAGACTATGTTGAAAAATAAGGCACTTTCAGCATGGACAAACCATTGGATCTTGGTCAGGCTCAGAACTTTTCAGCCTAGCCTCGTAGATATAGGGGTCTGTTCTCAAAGGAGGGAGTTTGCTTGCACTTTTATTGGAGCAGATTCTTTGCTTTAAGAATATACACCATTTTCAGAAAAGCTACCATCCATCAAACAAAAGCAAAAGGTGGTCACAATAGCCACTTAAGGACTAAAAATATGGCATGGATAATCATTGCCCAACAATATATTGCTTCATTTTTCAGCTGCATTGACAAATGGTTAAAAGGTCAAGGAGGCAAATGTCCACAGTGTAATGCCAAAGCCAAGAGACAGGACATCAGGGTGATTTATGCTAAATCAATACGTGTAAGTACAGGCCTCAGGAAGGGTCATGTCAATGTGTGTGTGAATTCCGGTTTAAGGTCGCTTTCAACAATTTTTCAGTCATATCACGACGGTGTCTGGTTGCGACAGGGAGCTCAATGCTCACTTTTATAGTGCTGCCTCACTGAAGTATCATGTCCGAGACACATTACATGATACCACACCCAGTCACATTATCCTGACACTGGGTCGACCAGTCCAAGCTCTACCCCGTAAATCTTAGTGCCAAGCGAGGAGCAGCTTGTACCATTTTTAAAGACTTTGGTATGTCCCGGCCCAGGATCGAACCCGTGACCTCCCGTTCCCCGGAGCAGACACTCTACCAACTGAGCTATCAGGGCCGGTTTTGTCATGTCAAGGATCCGTATTGAGCAAGCACCTAAAGGATAATGAAAATGTGCTTGCTTCATGCTTTGCACCCTAGGAAAAAAATCCACAGATGTCATTTTGATATAGTTCTCATTCTATTCCCAGAAAATAGATTTTGGCAATTCATGCAAATTGTGTTCATTAGAGACAATTTGGATGAATTTCAAAATCTGTTTCAAGGGAAAGTCAGAAAAATATCATTGATTTGTCTGCCATCATAGCATAGAGAGTGTAAAGATTAAGACAGGTGATTGTTATGTTGAATTATGTCTCCCCATGAAATTTTTTTCCGGGGAGACATATTGTTTTTCCCCCGGGTGTCTGTCTGTCACAAAATCGTGTGCACTTTATAACTTGAAAACCGTTCAAGCTATCTTCACGAAATTTCGTATAAATATTAATCAGTATTAGCCGACGTGCAGAGGGTAAGAAGCCATGCTCCACCCCTTGACTTCACAAAAGACCATATATCTGAGAAACTGTTCAGAGCCCCAACCCTAAACCCTATATATTCTTGTTCCTTGGGATAAGACGCATTCAGTGACACCAGCATGGGCCCCACCCGGGATGCCATGGGCCATGCCCCATCCCTTTTACTTCATTAAAATCCATTATCTCAGAAACTGTTCCGATCCCCATCCCTTAACCATATATATTCTTGTTCCGTATGATTAGACTCCACTTCATAATAGGCCATATATCTCAGAAACCATTCAATTCCTCATCCCATAATCCCATATATTCTTGTTCATTGTTATTAGACACATTCAGCAAGAATTACAACTCTTGGTGCTGTGGTATTTGACTTATCTACCCTTCCAATATAACAGTAGGACCAGCTTGTGATCACCATATCTCCAATACCCATTGAGACATATTGATGGTACTTCATACAGAAATACATGAGCTTAAGCAGGCGTGTCATGTGCAAGAACCACAATTTTGAGATTCCTGGTTTTTGAATTATCTCCCCTGACACTATAATCTTGTGATGGCAATAACTAAAATACTTTTGTGATATATTGCTGGTTTAATTCTGCTGCACTTTCTATTGGTGAACAATCTTCTGAAGGCGATATTGGCTTTTGGTCGAGGGACTTTGCCATCTCTTCCGATGGCTATTTTTAAAGACAATCTTGAGTTACTTTTCTTGGCCAAAAAGAGTTTTTTTCATGAGTTTTTCAATCTCAGGTGCAACAAATGATTCAGCAAATATTCCCTGCTGGTTTTATACCAAAATTTCTTTTTTTTTTCCACCGATTTTTAGCCCCAAAACAGTGTGCAAGTTATATGCAAATGTGGATTTTACACACCGGAATACGATACTAAGCAGATAATGGTAACCATCATAAGATGATGTGTCGGTGCAATACACAGGTCATACGTAGAGGTCAGATGTAAAAAAAGGTCTTTTTTTTCGTGTCCAGTCAATAACTTTCTTATTTATTAAAGTTACTTTGCAGAAATGTTCACCTTCATTAGATGATGTGTCATACACAAGACCCTGGTCAGTACCTTCAATGTCAAGGTCATACTTAGAGGTCAAAAAGGGAGGAGACATCTGTGCTTTGTAGAAAAATAAATTCTAGTTTGTTGATTATGTATATGTTGTATATATGTGAGGCCCGTGTGGAAGATGGGGAAGCCGAATGTGCAAAATAGAAGTGAAGGCAATGATCAGATATCAATACAATTAACCAACAGCTCCCATCAGTCACACCAAAGGGAAAGAAACACAAACATGAAATAACTAGACTAATGGAAACATCAATAGCGGAAAGCCAAAAGGACAGTTACTTTCCCACAACATGGCCAAAACAAAATAATATAAGCGATACACACACACTTAAAGGCAAGCCTCTTTAAATAAAGACGATACTTCTTCTTATGTTAAAGTACCGAAACCTCAGGAAGGCATATTCTCGTAATAGTAAAAAAGGATAAAAATAATGTTTGTTGCGTATTGTATTTATTGAAATAAGTTCTAGTTCTGTCTTAAGATTTGAAAATTGAAATTGTTACAAAGTTAATAGATTTCATATAGCAGGAACTTGAATGATAGTTTCTGTTTGTAATATGACTCCATAAGTAAGTTTTATGTTTGTATTCTAACCAGAAGTAAACAGCATTGTTATGGTTGAAATGCCATGGTGTGACGGACCATAACAAGACCAAGGTTTTATTACACTCAGTAATGGCAAAACTCTCAAGCACAGGATTGTATGAGACACTTGATGGTGCAAATGAGATTGTACTGTATTACAGGTTTTAGGCACATCAGAGGACAGAGCAGTGAAATATTGTACTGTATTACAGAAAACATTACTGCTGGCCCAGAAAACATGTACACTCCATATTTTTCACTTCTGTGGTGTATTCCTTGCTTCCAAAGGATAACCCTTTTATAGAACATATTTAGACACATCAGAGAAGGAAAGAGCACTGAAAGATTGTACTGTATTACAGGCTTTAGACACATCAGAGAAGGAAAGAGCACTGAAAGATTGTACTGTAATACAGACTTTAGACACATCAGAGAAGGACAGAGCACTGAAAGATTGTACTGTATTACAGGCTTTAGACACATCAGAGAAAGACAGAGCACTGAAAAATTACAGGCTTTAGACACATCAGAGAAGGACAGAGCACTGAAAAATTGTACTGTATTTGTGCGCCATCCTATAGCGTTTATATTTCGCAATTAATTCGAATTGGTAGAGTGTGTAGTCATGTAACTGACTTCAACACTCGTAATAAATTATTAACAGCTAAACTTCTTAATCAGGGTTATCGGTACCATAAACTACGCAAAGCCTTTTCAAAAATTTTATAGACGCCATTCTGATTTAATTTCAAAATTCAATATTGGACTTAAATCTCTTCTGCAACAAGGTCTATCGGAACCCGAATTTTATGGTGACTTAGTATATAAATTCAGAAAAATATATAACCACAATGACTTTAGCACCCAATTTCGTAAAATCATTCTTCCATATAAAAAGATTGGGTACAACATGGATATTATACGACAGACTGCATGCAAGGTAGTTAACCCAATCACGGTTGGCA
Source organism: Lucinisca nassula (assembly GCA_963580285.1). Lineage (NCBI taxonomy): Eukaryota > Metazoa > Mollusca > Bivalvia > Lucinida > Lucinidae > Lucinisca > Lucinisca nassula. The sequence goes on along the minus strand of OY757021.1, from coordinate 28,550,662 downwards.
ACTTTGCTTCCCTCTTCAATTGCACCCCGGTGGGTCAGGCCTCAGATTCTATGACGGTTCCAACGTAAAGGCTTATTGAGAATTAGAGAGATCTAATTCAAGGTAATGTTGGTTGGTGCCTGATGCTCTGTCTCTGGTCTGGCCCATCGGAGTCTAACTGTTGGTTTTCTTTTGCTCCAGCATTTCAGTGGTTTCTTGCTGTCGAGTCCTCACCGTTGTCTCACCTCTGTGGTTCTTTGATTATTTGTGTTCACAGAGTTGTTGCACTGATGAGTTAGGAGGCCTTCATGCGGACTGAACAAATTATTTGTTTAAATCGTGACGGAAGTAAGGGCGAGGATTGTGGTCACGTAAAATCGATTTAAGTCCCCCAGTGGAATTCTTTCCACTGACCATTCCAATGTGGTTCTTCTGTGGCGGATTATTTATGTTGTTGTTTGTTACTACTTACTGTGTGTATCACTTGTGTCTTTTTATTTTAGGTGGCCATTTGGCCATTTTGTGGGAAAGTAACTGTCCTTTTGGCCATCCTTTGTTTAGGTTTCCATTATGGTCTGGTCTCTTCATGTTTGTGTTTCTTTCCCTTTGGTGTCTTTGATGGATGGAGTAAGTTAATTGTATCGATTCCTGATCTTTGAGTAGGGGCGAGGATTGTGGCCAAGTAAAATCAATTTAAGCCCCCCAGTGGAAATCTTTCCACTGACGGTTCCAAGGCGGTTCTACTGTGGCGATTTATTTATGTTGTTGTTTGTTACTTATAGTTCGCCAACAAATAGCTGGCAGTGACGTAGCCGACTATTTGAGCTATTTTACCGTTAGCCCCATAAGCCTTGCATTGTTCAGAACAAAAACAAGTCGTGACGTCACTGTCAACTATTCCTCGACGGACAGTACTGTGTGTATCACTTGTGTCTTTTAATTTTGGATGGCCATATGGCCCATTTGTGGGAAAGTAACTGTCCTTATTGCCTTCCTTTGTTTAGGTTTCCATTATGGTCTGGTCGCTTAATGTTTGTGTTTCTTTCCCTTGGTGTCTTTGGTGGGTGGAATAAGTTAATTGTATTGATTCCTGATCTTTGTTTTACTTCTACTTTAGGCACATCAGAGAAGGACAGAGCCAGACCACTGAAAGATTGTACTGTATTACTCGCTTTAGACACATCAGAGAAGGACAGAGCACTGAAAGATTGTACTGTTTTACCTTTGTTTAGGTTTCCATTATGGTCTTGTCGCTTAATGTTTGTGTTTCTTTCCCTTTGGTGTTTTTGATGGGTGAAGTAAGTTAATTGTTTCGATTACTGATCTTTGTTTTACTTCTACTTTAGACACATCAGAGAAGGACAGAGCCAGAGCACTGAAAGATTGTACTATATTACAGGCTTTAGACACATCAGAGAAGGACAGACCACTGAAAGGTTGTACTGTATTACCTTTGTTTAGGTTTCCATTATGGTCTTGTAGCTTCATGTTTGTGTTTCTTTCCCTTTGGTGTCTTTGATGGGTGAAGTAAGTTAATTAGGGCCCCGCACTGAAAGTGTGGGTGACCTATAGTAATCACTGTCCGTCCGTCTGTCTGTCCATCTGTCCGTCCACAAATTTCTGATTGCGCTGCTGGGGCCCTAGTCAGTTTCACTGACAGCTCTAGTTGTATCGATTCCTGATCTTTGTTTTACTTCTACTTTATACACATCAGAGAAGGACAGAGCACTGAAAGATTGTACTGTATTACAGGCTTTAGACATCAGAGAAGGACAGACCACTGAAAGATTGTACTGTATTACAGGCTTTAGACACATCAGAGAAGGCCAGAGCACTGAAAGATTGTACTGTATTACAGGCTTTAGACACATCAGAGAAGGACAGAGCACTGAAAGATTGTACTGTATTACAGGCTTTAGACACATCAGAGAAGGACAGACCACTGAAAGATTGTACTGTATTACAGGCTTTAGACATCAGAGAAGGACAGACCACTGAAAGATTGTACTGTATTACAGGCTTTAGTCACATCAGAGAAGGCCAGAGCACTGAATGATTGTACTGTATTACAGGCTTTAGACACATCAGAGAAGGACAGAGCACTGAAAGATTGTACTGTATTACAGGCTTTAGATACATCAGAGAAGGACAGAGCACTGAAAGATTGTACTGTATTACAGGCTTTAGACACATCAGAGAAGGACAGAGCACTGAAAGATTGTACTGTATTACAGGCTTTAGGTACATCATAGAAGGACAGACCACTGAAAGATTGTACTGTATTACAGGCTTTAGACGCATCAGAGAAGGCCAGAGCACTGAAAGGTTGTACTGTATTACAGGCTTTTAACATCATATTTTACGTCACTACAGCTGTTGTCTGGGAATGTGTGGCGGCATTAAAAATCCTCCCTGCCCCTCATCATAGTGTAGTTTATATTTTCTTGTCCTTTTGTATCATTGATTCCATTGTGGAATTTTGAAAATATTTGAGGGTCACTTATGAGGCCTAAATGGTTGAAACTAGCTAGTCTGACCCAAAAAACATGTACACTCTATATTTTCCAGTTCTGTGGTGTATTCCACGCTTCCAAAGGCAAACCCTTTCTAGAACATATTAAGACACATCAGAGAAGGACAAAGCACTGAGAGATTTTTGTACTGTATTACAGGCTTTAGACACATCAGAGAAGGACAGATCACTGAAAGATCTTTGTACTGTATTACAGGCTTTAGACACATCAGAGAAGGACAGAGCACAAAAAGATTGTACTGTATTACATGCTTTAGACACATCAGAGAAGGACAGAGCACTGAATGATCTTTGTACTGTATTACAGGCTTTGGACACTTCAGAGAAGGACAGAGCACTAAACGATTGTACTGTATTACAGGCTTAGAGACATCAGAGTAGGACAGAGCACTGAACGATCTTTGTACTGAATTACAGGCTTTAGACACATCAGAGAAGGAACGCGCACTGAAATCTTGTACTGTATTACAGGCATTAGACACATCAGAGAAGGACAGCACTGAAAGGTTGGCCATGTAAAATCGATTTTCGGGAATTCGTTTCCACTGACCATTCAAAGGCGGTTCTGCAGTGGTTTGTCTTTGGATGTTTGTGTCGCTTATATTATTTTATTTTGGATAGCCTATTGGCCATTTTGTGGGAAAGTAACTATGCTTTTGGCTTTCCACTATTGATGTTTCCATTAGGGTCTGTTGATTCATGTTTGTGTTTCTTTCCCTTTGGTGTCTCTGATGGGAGCTGTGGGTTAATTGTATCGATTCCTGTTCATTGCCTCCACTTCTATTTAGACACATCAGAGGAGGACAGAGCACTGAAAGATCTTTGTACTGTATTACAGACTTTAGAGACATCAGAGTAGGACAGAGCACTGAATGATCTTTGTACTGTATTACAGGCTTTAGACACATCAGAGAAGGACAGAGCACTGAAGGATCTTTGTACTGTATTACAGGCTTTAGACACATCAGAGAAGGACAGAGCACTGAAGGATCTGGAGAAGGAGAAAGAAGCTCGCCATAAAGCAGAAATGGAAGCTGCAGAACTCCGACTGAAATACCAGATGGCAGTAGAAGACAGTAATAAACTGAAGGCTGAGCTGGATGGTTTGAGGCAGAAGATGAAGGTAGTAGGGTACGAGATTTACCTTTATTTAGCAATTTAAAATTTATTATGCCCCTCCACCAAAGAGGAGGGGGACATATTGTTGTCAAACTGTCAACATTTACCACCACACTAACTTTCACCCTTATGTAAGAGTCCATTTCTCAAGAACTATAAGAGCTTCATTAATGATACCTGGAACAAACTTGCATCTAGGTATGGCAACTTCAATGCTAACATCCATATTACATACATATCATGGTTCATTGACTTTGTGAATTATTGCGACCACCCTAACTTTCACCCTAACGTAAGAGTCCATTTCTTAAGAACCTTAATGATACTTGGTACAAACTTTCATCTGGGAATGACAACTTAATGCAAGCATCCATATCTTACCTGGACCTACATTTCATGGTTCACTGGCTTTGTGAATTATTTCAACCACCCTGCAGGTTTTATTCTAGCCCTATAGTTTTTGAAAGAAAAAAAATCCCTATTAGACGAATTCAGTGAGAGACTTTGAAATCCAATGATCTTGGACAAAATGAATGAGATTTTTATTTAAATAAATGCAGTTAATGCACTCACAAGGTTATATTGCCAGGGGAGATAACTAAAACACCATGGCACTTAAGAGTTGTGGTTCTTGCTCATAACAGACATTCTTAACCTTGGGTTCAACTGTACCAAGTTAAATCAATTTATCTCAAGGGGTTTTGGAGTTATGGTTCTTGTTCCTGACATGTCTTCTTGACTTCATGTACAACTATATCAGGTACACATGTACCATCAGTATGTCTCAAAGGGTATTGGAGTTATGGCTAGGCATGTCACAACGTTGTGACTGCGGATGGCGGGTGAACAGACTGACGCCAGGCTGACTGCTATATCCTCCAAACCTATTTTGTCCTGGTATAAAAATGCTAGTGAAATATCACACCATATTTTCCCCTACCAACATTTTTATATAATCAAAGATAGATGTACCTACCAAGCATGTTATTCTGTCCGACTTTTAACTGCAGTAATGTGGTTGTTAGCAGATGTTTACCTAGCTAATCCAATTAGCATGATAAACATGAGCTTGCAAAGATAAAAAATGTCAGCTTATTATGCAATTAACCACTTGGATTTATTTTTAGCTCACCTGAGCACAAAGTGCTCAAGGTCAGCTATTGTGATCAGTCTTTGTCCGTTGTCCGTCCATGCATGCGTGCCTGCGTCCATCCATCATCAACTTTTGCTTTAAATGACTTCTCCAAAACTGCTGGACAGATTTTAAAATAATTTCACAGAAATGTTCCTTGGGCGACCCTCTACCGAAATTGCTTAATCATTCCGCTCTGGTGAACAAGATGGCCACCAGAGCTAAAAATAGAAAAAGTTTAACAACTTCTCCTTAACCAGTGCATGGATTTTGAAATATTTTCACAGGAAGATTCCTTTGGTGACTTTACAAAAATTGCTCAAACAGTTCTGCTCGGATGAACAAGATGGCTGCCAGAGCTAAAAATAGAAAAATATTTAAACGATTTCTTCTTCTTAACCAGTGAATCGATTTCAAAGTAATTTCAAAGGAATGTTCCTTGGGTGACCCTCTACCAAAAAAAATTGCTCAAATCGTTCCATTTGGATGAACAAGATGGCCACCAGAGCCCAAACTAGAAAAACCTTTAAGCAACTTCTCCTCCTTAACCAGTGCATGGATTTTGAAAAAATTTCACAGGAAGATTCCTTGGGTGACCCTCTACCAAAATTGTTCAAATTGTTCCGCTCGGGTGAACAAGATTGCTGCCAGAGCTAAAAATAGAAAAACCTTTAAATGACTTCTCCTCCTTAACCAGTGCATGGATTTTGAAATAATTTCACAGGAAGATTCCTTAGGTGACACTACCAAAAATTGCTCAAATCGTTCCACTAGGGTGAATAAGATGGCCACCAGAGCTAAAAATAGAAAAACCTTTAAACGACTTCTCCTTCTTAACCAGTGCATGGATTTTGAAATAATTTCACAGGAAGATTCCTTGGGTGACCCTCTACCAAAATTGCTCAAACCATTATGCTCGGATGAACAAGATAGCTGCCAGAGTTAAAAATGGAAAAACCTTTAAATGACTTCTTCTCCTTAACCAGTGGATGGATTTCAAAATAATTTTACAGAAATGTTCCTTGGGTGACCCTCAACCAAAATTGCCAAAAAAAATCCAGCACTGGTGAACAAGATGGCCACCAGAGCTAAAACTATAAAGACTTCTATTCCCTAAGTATTGGATGGATTTTGAAACAACTGCACAAGAATGTTCCTTGGGTGACCCTGTACCAAAATTGCCCAAACTTCTCTGCTTGGATGAACAAGATGGTGGCCATGGCTAAAAATAGAAAAACTTTTAAATGACTTCTGCTCCTTAACCAGTGGATGGATTTCGATATAATTTCACAGGAATGTTCCTTGAGTGACGACCCTCTACCAAAATTGCTCAAACTGTTCTGCTTGGATGAACAAGATGGCCTTCAGAGCTAAAAATAGAAAAAACCTTTAAAAGACTTCTCCTCCTTAAACAGTGGCTGGATTTCGAAATAATTTCACAGGAATGTTCCTTGGGTGACCCTCTATCAAAATTGCTCAAACCATTCGACTCTGATGAACAAGATGGCCGCCAGAGCTAAAAATACAAAAACCTTTTAAAAGCATCTGCTCTTTAACCAGTGGATGGATTTTCAAATAATTTTACAGGAATGTTTCTAAGGTGACCTCATACCAAAATTGCTCAAAGCGTTCTGCTCGGATGACCAAGATGGCCTCCAGAGCTTAAAATAGAAAAACCTTTACAATTATTATTTCATAATAATTGCACAGGAATGTTTCTTGGGTGACCCTCTATTAAAATTGTTCAAACAATTCTGCTGGGATGAAAAAGGTGGCCGCTAGAGCTAATAATAGAATAAACTTTTAAATAACATCTGCTTATACCAAGGGATGGATTTCAAATTAATTTCATTACCATAACACACCGGTGTGAAATAGTGCATTTTTCAGATTTCCAAAATGGCAACTTTTCTGATGGAAATCCGTGATATATTTCTTATCAATTCTCAAAACATAGGTTGCGGGTGCTTGTTAGAGAGTACCCAGAACCTATGTCTTGGAGTAGGAATTAGAAAATACTGTATACCCCCATAAGCCCCAGTTTTCTCTATATGAAGTGGGGTTTAGTCTTCATTTCATGGACTTGTTCACGTGATGTCACAGGAATGTTCCTTGGGTGACCCTCTTCCAAAATTGCTCAACCCTTTTGTGATGGCTAAAATTATAAAAACCTCCTTGGGTCAACCAAAGTTGCTCAAACCCTCTACTCCACCATATTTTACCCACAATTTCATTTGTACAATATGAATCAGGTGAGCGATCCAGGGCCATCATGGCCCTCTTGTTTTTCATTCATACAGAGATTTTATTTTTTACAAATAACCACCATTCATGCGCAGACTTGGTGCTTGAGAATCTTAATATTTCTTTTTTTGCCTTTCTTAATCATGATTATGCTGCCCATGTCGGCAGCCTGATCAGTGTCTTTACTGTCCATGATATGAATTCTTGTGACCAGTAAACACTCTGACCAGACTGTGCATTCAATGCATTACTCAGGAGGCATTTTTTAATGAGAGATGTTGAAAAGTCTGACCCGAGCACTCATTGGCTTACCATGTGTTGCAAACAGTAATATAGGATGCAGAAATGGCTGCATATACAACAAGTTAAAACGTTCTTTTGCAGTTACATGCAAATGAGCCAGCATACAGCAAAAAAAAAAAAAAAAAAAAAAAAAAAAATAAGGATCAGAGCAGCCTGTGAATCCAGCCAATGTGGGTAAATTCTTCACTTTATATGGAGTGTCTAAAACAAATAAGAAAGGACACGCCTGATATCTATATATACTTTATTATTTCTACACTACTTCTTCTAAAATTTGGCTACAAAGAATCAACCCAGCTGTTGAATGAATCCAAGCTAGCTAGACCAAAAGAGGCAGAGACCCTGTGTTGTGCATAGTGGTCTGAGCTAGTTGGAACTGGCCTTCCACTCAAAAAGTGTTGGAATGTACGATGGCTAACAGAGGGAGGAGCAGCGCCTCGTAGAAGAGAGTCAAGATGCAGTGCTAAGCTAGCCATAAACCACCTGTCCTCGAGAGTACAGGGAATGGGAGAGGCGACCTGCGGGCCGACTCATGACTCTCCTTGTAAAGATAAAGTTGACAATCACCCACAGCAGTGGTGGAAGAGAAGCCAAAAACATTATCTGCGGAGAACCTGCCCACAGGGAAGTTGATTTGTTAAAATGATGTTCCTTGCAGCATGATGAGTGGAAGGTGAATGCAAATCATCTACAAAACGGATTGGTTATTGGGGGAAAAAAGGTTAACTTCCTGAAGAAATTATCCGAATTCCCTAGAAAGAATGATCAGCAATGTACAAAATCTTTTTTTTTTTTTTTTTAAATAAACTGGGTTAATTTTAAAAATCAGATGTCAGTGACGGAGAAGTGGAGGGGTTGATTTTGGACAGTCTGCTCTGAGTTGCTAACTGATCAAAAGCACTACTAAAACTGCTGCAGTACCAGATATGCATTAAATAAATACCCCCATCAAGAGCTGATTAAAGCTTCTTGATAAGCTTTGAAAAAAAAAAAAAAAAAAAGACACAGCAAATTAGTCGACACTCCAGTAGTATTCACAATGAGGGATCGGGAACAACCCCCCACCCCACACTGTGGGGCCACCCACCCCCCAGGTCGGCCCCACCGAGTGGTGATGCCGAGAACATTTTTTTTTCATCCCCGCAATACTGTGGGGCCCACCCCCACCCCGGGTCGGCCCCACTGAGAGGGGATGCAATTGAATAAAATATTTGTTTGCCTGCCGTATCGCGGGGGAATCCCCTGGTGTAAAATGATTTACAACACCAACAGCCTCAGAGGGGGTTTAAAGCGAATAATTTAGAAAAACTTAAATATAAGGATTATAAAGAAACAGAATGCAAGAGCCTATTGACCCCCGCAAATGCTACAGGGATCTCTTCTACAAAGCCCTTGCTCAAGACCCACACTTCGACGAGCAGCGCAGCCATGATTTCGCCCAACGAATTGAACGCGATACTACAACGCAGCGATTACCCGTTGTGCGGAATCAGCCAGCGCTTACAACCGCCAGTGTTACCCTCCAATGTTCATTAATATTTACAGCACCCGCTGTGGCACTGTCCTGGCCATAGAAGCCTCCGTGGTGTAGTGGTTATGCTACTCGCCTTGTAAACCAGGGGTCGCAGGATCGATCCAGGGCGTCTCCAGACTTTCGGATGAGTCTTTAAACCGAGGTCCCGTCTCCGTATGACCTCAGCTGTTGGTGAGACGTAAAACTCAAACACTCACTCACTGTCCTGGCCAACCTTGACCCCATAGGCACAATACTGAGCAAGGTAGAGGGTGGAGGGTGGACCCTAGATAGGCTTGCCGCAGGGGATTTGCTTCCGGATGTTTTTGGTGATATGACAGCAACTGAGCTGTGTTCCCTGGCCGGGAAGACCAAAAGGGACGAGGTAACGCGCCGTCTTAGCCAAAAAGTCACAGAAAAAACTTCCACCATCTTCGCCTGTCCCCATTGCCACAGACGAAACCACACATTCCGCCAGGTTCAGATGGGCGCCGGAGACAAGCCATCGACCTTTATATGCACCTGCAAAGAATGTGGAGAACACTATGAGGGGTTCGCGTAAATAGACTCAATTCCTGCGAGCCGTGGGGGCCAGATGACTGGTCGATGATTTAGACAATATTTATATATATACTATAAAGAGAACACAATGCAGGAGTGTGCTTGGATCAAGGTCAGAACAAATGAAGTTTGTGGGAAGAGATGTAGAGGAATCTACTGTGCTGCCCACAACACTGCTAATTCCAGAAACACAATGCGGGAGTGTGCATGGATCAGGATCGGAACAACGGAAGCTTGTGGGAGGAGATGTCCAGGAACCTACTGTTGTATCCACAACGCCGTTTTCTCCAGAGGCGGGGGTCTTTGGATCTGTCGAGGTTGTGGGGTGGCTGTGAAGACCCCACGTAAGCTGTGCAAACCATGCAGCGCTACCAGCACCTATAACCAATACTACCATAAGAAACGTTATGCTAAAAGTTTCCAAAAAGAAGCGAGCCGACTTTCCAGGATAAATTTCAATTAGAGAAATATCAACACATAAGTATATGAAGTATAACTGTTAGAGAAATACCAATACATAGGTTTTGTGAATTATAACTATTGGAGAAATATCAATTAGAGAAATATCAACACATAAGTATATGAAGTATAACTTTTAGAGAAATACCCAATACGTAGGTATTATGAATTGCTATTAGAGAATTATCAATTAGAGAAATATCAACACATAGGTATATGAAGTATAACTGTTAGAGAAATTAGAGAAATATCAATTAGAGAAATATGAACACATAGGTATATGAACATATAGCTATTATGGATGAAATATCTGAAGATTATTTGACTCTGAAACAAAACATCTTGGATGAGCCTGTCCACGACTCTGTCAAAGGGCGCCTATTAAAACCCGTACAGCCTGAAAAATATCGACCTACCCCACTACCACGCAAAAAAAAAGCCGCCAAAAAGAAAAGCCATCGAAGGAGATCTGCTGGAGGCCCACAAGCTTGAGTGGGAAGGCATCGACCAGACGGCTGTCCGGGTGGAGATGCCAGAGGAGGGTAAGAACAAGATCACCTTCCAGAACCACTACAAGCAGCAACCAACCCCATTTGTCATCTATGCAGACTTTGAATGTTTTCATTGCTCTTAAAGGAACTCATTTTTGATTTTTATTTGAGGCTCTCACCACCAAGATCGAGGGCCCCGAACTCGATCCTACAAAAAGTAACACCCAACAACATAAGGCTTGCAGCTACTGCTATATATCGTGGTGCGGTGTGATGGAACGACAAAGCCTCCTGTCGACTATCGCGGCCCAAATGCAATAGAGCACTTCTAAAATCACTCCAGGAGGAGGAGCGCGAGATTAAGAGCGTGCTAGCCAACCCTAAAAACATAAGGATGACACGAAAGGACTATCAGGCCCATAACAATGCCGCGAATTACTATATATGCGAAAAACCGCTAAACCGTGACTCTGTCCGCGACCACTGCCATATAACGGGTAAATATCGAGGGGCAGCTCACAATGCCTGCAACCTTAAGCTCAGGCTAAGCCCAAAGACCACCGTTATTCCCGTGGTGTTCCACAACCTCAGAGGGTACGACTCCCACCTGCTCATGCAGGCCATCTCGAGGGTCGAAGGCAGAGATGCGAACAATCTCTATTGATGGGCTATGAGGCAGGCCCTCCCCATCAGAGACTTCCAGTGGGTCGATGTATCGGGACTCGCAGAAACCATTGCAGAACTACCCGCAGACAATGAAAAGGGCTATATCCTAGACTTAGATATGGAATATCCAGCAGAGCTGCACAAGGCACACAATGCCTACCCGCTAGCACCAGAGCGCCTAGTGGTCAAGAAGGAGTGGATTTCGGCGTACCAGCGTGAACTTTTCGATGGAGCTTTGTGGGGAGCACCTACAGAGGTTGAGAAGTTGGTACCCAACCTTCGCAACAAAGACCGTTACGTGCTCCACAATCGGAATCTCTAGCTATACATGTCTCTGGGTATGCGTCTGACCAAGATTCATCGTGCCCGCCGGTTCCAGCAGAGCCCCTGGATGGAGCCCTACATCCGGAAGAAGGCCACCAGTGACTTTGAGAAGGATCTCTACTAGCTCATGAACAATTCGGTCTTCGGCAAGACGATGGAGAACCTCCGCATGCGTGTCGACGTCAAGCTGGTCCGCACCAACGAGGAAGATAAACTCAGGGGTCTCATCGCCAGCCCAGGCTTTACCAGAGCCAACATCTTAGACGATGATCTTGCAGCAGTCCAGATGCAAAAGGGCCGTCTAGTGCTCAATCGCCCGATTTACGTAGGTATGAGCATTCTGGACCTTTCAAAAACCCTTATGTACGATTTCTATTACAAACGGCTCCAGAGTCAGTACGAAGACCGCTGCCAGCTCCTCTACACGGACACCGACAGCCTGCTCCTGAAAATCGAGACAGAGGATGTCTACGAGCACATGGCCAAGCACCAGGAAATCTACGACACGTCCGACTACCCGAAAGACCACCTGCTGCACAGCACAGAGAACAAGAAGGTTCTCAGAAAGATGAAGGACGAGTGCGCCGGGCAGTCAATTGCCGAATATCTGGGCCTGTGGCCGAAGATTACTCCATCCTCCAGGCATCTGGAAAGAACATTAAGAAGGCCAAGGGTGTGAGAAAAGCAACTGTCAAGAAGCCATCAGGCAGGAGCAATTCAAAGAGGCTCTCTTTGAGAAGCAAACCTTCCGCCATGGCATGGATGTTCTCAGGTCGGATCGTCACCGCATCTACGGACAGCATCTCAACAAGGTGCTGCTGCTGCCCTTTGATTCCAAGCGTTGGATCGCAGAAAACAGAGTTGACACACAGGCTTATGGTTACAAAGATTACATCACACAACAAGAGATGGACGCGTTCGTTGAGGAACTGGGCCGGTCCATCTAAAGAACTCTGAAATCATAGGATAAATAATGGCTCCTAAGAGAGTTCTAACCCAGGAGGAGATCCAGGAAATCAAGGCCCTGCGAGGTAAGGCGCCTGTGAGTAGGATGAAGAAGCAGTGTGACCTATATTTCATGGTTCAGTGATTTTGCCTATTATCTTGAATACTATTTGATGGAAAAATGTCATACCTGGATTATTAGTTCTATGTGACCCCATGATTAACCTCAAAATATATCTAGGTCAGTGTGGCCTATATTTCATTGTTCAGTGATTTTACCTATTATCTTGAATACTATTTGATAAAGAAATGTCATACCTTGATTATGAGTTCCATGTTACCTGCTGATTGACCTCAAAATATATCAAGGTCAGTGTGACCTATATTTCATGGCTCAGTGATTTTGCCTATTATCTTGAATAATATTTTGAAAACAAAATGTTATACCTGGGATATTACTTCAATGCAACCAGATGATTGACCTCAAAATATATCTAGGTCAGTTTGACCTATATTACATGGTTCAATGACTTTGACTTATATCATGAATACTATTGGATGGAGAAACTTCATATCTGAATGTTCAATTCCATGTGACCAGATGATTGACATAGAAATATATCTAGATCAGTGTGACCTATTTTCAATGTTCAATGATTAGCCTTATAATTCAGACACAATTTGATTCTGAAATATAATATCTGGAATATATGTTCCATGTGACCTGATGATTGACCTTAAACTATATGTAGGTGAGTGTGATCTATATTTCATGGTTCAATAATTTTACCTTATACTTGAAGGCGCGAAACAGGCGAGCTATGCTGTCATGCGACAGCTCTTGTTTTCTCATCCACATTGTGCCCCTTTCAAAAGTTATTGCCCCCTTTTTTTCTTTTTCTTTTATTAAATCTTTTGAGCAAATTATCTCAAAAACTATTATAGCTAGAGCCTTGAAAGTTGGTGAATAGATTGGTGGTGATGAGTAGAGTAGATGACCTGATTAACTTCTGACTAAATTCCAAAAAATACTTCATGAGTTATGGCCCTTTGTCACTTTGGGCATTTGTACATTCTATGCTTTGTGAAAGAACCATTTGCCAGTGTAGTGCTGGACTTCTTTCTATTCTCAAGATACTAACTTAATACCTCCTAAGCCTAAGACGTCTTTACGTCATCTTAAACTAGGTATTCAAGAATTTCATAAGAAGTTTGTTTTGGCCCCTGCAGACAAGGCCGCTAACAACGTCATAGTTGTGTGACGGCTCCACTATGTTAACACGCTTAAGCAGGAGCTTGGTGGTACTAAGGCCTATGAACTTCAGCCTTTAGCTGAAGAGAGAGTTATAGTAGATAAACATATTTGTCATTCAGCCACCAAGTTTGCTGTGTGTGTTACCGAAGGCAAAGACAAGCTTCCTATGCTTTACTGGTTACCAAAACTTCATAAAAGACCTAACAAAGCACGGTTTATTGAAAATTCTAGCTCTTGCACTACCACTGAACTTTCTAAATTATTAACTTCCTGTCTTACTGCTATTAAAACGCATGTGATTAAATATTGTGTTAAAGTCTTTGAAAGATCAGGAAGAAATCTGTTTTGGTCTATCAAAAATTCGAATGAGGTTTTAAATAAAATGAAATCTAGACATTTTCGTGCTTCAAGTCTGTCTACTTACGATTTTTCCACTCTTAACACTACACTTCCTCATAATCTTATAAAAGAAAAGCTTAATGATTTAATTGAATGGGCTTTTCACAGAGAAGATTCTCTCTATCTTGCATGTAATGTCAGAAATGCATTTTTCACTTCTAAAAAGCATAAGAATTATACACTTTGGTCATATCGGGGTGTGTGTGATGCCCTCACCTTTCTGCTTGGCTGTGTTTGTGTTGGATTCGTTACTAAGTTATTTAGGCAAATTGTGGGAATTCCGATGGGTACGAATTGCGCACCTCTTGTGGCTGATCTATTCTTGTATTGTTATGAAAGAGACTTCATGTTGTCGCTTTCCATTGATAACCAATCTGAAATTATTGAAGTTTTAGCTCCACTTCTAGATATTTGGGTGATTTGTTGGGTATTGATGGTGCCTGTTTCGGTGGTTTGATCGGTCAGATTTACCCCCCAGAACTTCAGTTAAATAAAGCAAATTCTTCTGGTACCGGGGCCCCGTTTTTAGCTCACCAGAGCCGAAGGCTCCGGTGGAGCTTATAGGATAGGCAGTTGTCCGTCGTCGTCTGGCGTCAACACTTTCAAACGACATCTCTGAAGCCACTGGGCCGATTGGGCCCAAATTTTATCTGTAGCATTCTTGGGCTGGGGGATTGAAAGTTTGTGTTTTTTTATGAAAATCGACTCATTAGTTTGGTTGCTATGGCAACTTAGAGTTTCCATAGACTTATAATGGAGAAAATTGGAAAATGGTATTTACTGCCAAGCCTCTGCAGATATTTTGACAAAACTTTCATAGAAATGTTCCTTAGGCAATCTACTATCTGCCATATGATTTTAGGCCTACTGCTCATTTCCATTGGATGCCATGGAAACCAAAATGCAAAAAAATAGAAAAAAAAGTACTTAAAAAATCATCTCCTCAGAAATCATATGCTGTAGGAGGCTGAGACTTAATGAAAATATTCACCATATTTGCCTTTACAGGTTTTGTGTTTTTTTTAATGAAATTTGGCCTTTTAGATATGTTGCTATGGCAACATAGAGTTTCCATTGACTTATAATGGGGAAAACAGAAAAATGGCATTTACTGCCAAGTCATTGCAGATATTTTGACAAAACTTACATAGACATGTTCCTTGAGTAAACTTCTCTCAGCCATATGCTTTTATGTCAACCTGGGGGTCCCCTAGGTTGTGCCGGGGCCATGCCCCGCCCCCTCCACTTCATAAAATGCCTTATATCTCAGAAACCTTACAGATCCCAACCCCTAAACCATATATATTCTTGTTCCTTATGATAAGATGCATTAAGTGGCACCAACCTGGGGGTCCCCAGGGATGTGCCGGGGACATGCCCTGCCCCCTCTATTTCATAAAATGCCATTTATCTCAGAAACCATTCAGATCCCCACCCCTAAACTATATAGTTGTTCCTTATGTTAAGATGCATTAAGTGACACCAACCTGGGGGTCCCCCGGGATGTGCTGGGGACATGCCCCACCCCCTCCACTTCATAAAATGCCATTTATCTCAGAAACCATTAAGATCCCCACCCCTAAACCATATATACTTTTGTTCCTTATGAGGAGATGGACTCAGTGACACCAACTTGGGGGTCCCCCGGGATGTATCGGGGCCATGCCCCAGCCCCTCCACTTTATAATAAAAGGCTCAATATCCCAGTAGCCTTACATATCCCCACCCCTAAACCATATATATTCTCGTTCCTTATGATAAGTGGCATTCAGTGACACCAACTTGGGGGTCCCCCTGCATGTGCGGGGGCCATGCCCGACCCCCTCCACTTCATAAAAGGCTAAATATTCCAGAAACCTTACAGATCCTCACACCAAAACAATAAAATTATATTCTTGTTCCTTTTGATAAGACACATTCAGTGACACCAACCTAGGGGTCACCCAGGGGTGCCCGGGCCACATTCCACCCCTCGACTTCACAAAAGACCATATATCTGAGAAACTTCAGAGCCCACCCCTAAACCATATATATTCTTGTTCCTTATGATAAGACGCAAACAGTGACACGAGCATGGGGGTCTCCCCGGGGTGCCACGGGCAATGCCCCACCCCTTTACTTATTTAAAATATATATATCTCAGAAACCGTTCAGATCCCCACCCCTAAACCATATATATTCTTGTTCCTGGTGATAAGACTCCACGTAATAATAGGCCATATATCTCAGAAACCATTCAAATCCCAATCCTATAATCACATATATTCTTGTTCACTGTTATTAGACACATTCAGTCAACCCTGTCTTGGGGGTCAGCAGGGGCCATTTCTCTCCCTTCCACTTCATATAAGGGCCTTATATCTCAGAAACCCTTCAGATCCCCACCATATATATTCTTGATCTTTATGATAAGACATATTCAGTGACAACAATCTTTGGCTTTCTGGGATCTGCCATGCCCGAATCCCTCCATTGCTTAAAAGGCCTTACATCTCGGGAACCATACATATCCCAACCGCTAAACCATATATGTCTCTGTTCCTTTTTATAAGACCCATTTAGTGACACCAATCAGGGCTCCATTGGGAAGTGCCCACCTGAGCTCTGGTTTATGAAATTTAGCACTTTCGTTTGTTTGCTATGGCAAGTTAAAAGTTAAATTACCATTGACTTGTAATGGGGAAAATTGAAAAATGACATTAATGCCTCTCAAGATATTTTGTCAAACTTTCATAGAAATGTTCCTTTAATAATGTTCTTTTTGGCCTATTGCCACAGATGGGAAATTGTCAATTGTCATCTGTTGTCTTGAAGCGACATCAGACCTCTGAAGCCACTAGTCTGATTGGGTCGAAATTTTATCTGTAGCAGCCTTGGGAGCAGGGCTTCCATGGTTAATTAAAATACATTGCTGCCAGTGGGCAGTGGCCCCCTGAGCTCTGGTGAGCATTGTGGCCCATGGGCCTCTTGTTGGATTTGCATCTGTCTGTTGTGGATGGGTTTGTTTCGTGCAGAATTTGTGGTAGACGCGGTGGCTTTGATTTTGGGATTGTGGGTTTTTCTTTTTTGGATGGGGATGTTCCTCGTGCGCTGTCCTGTGGCGTTTGTGTTTCGCAATTAATTCGATTTGCTACAGTGTGTAGTCATGTAACTGACTTCAACACTCGTAATAAATTATTGACGGCTAAACTTCTTGATCGGGGTTATAGGTACCATAAACTACGCAAAGCCTTTTCAAAATTTTATAGACGCCATTCTGGTTTGATTTCGGGGTTCAGTATTGGACTTAAGTCTCTTCTGCAACAAGGTCTATCAGAACCCGAATTTTATGGTGACTTAGTATATAAATTCAGAAAAATATGTGGCCGCAATGACTTTAGCACCCAATTTCGTAAAATCATTCTTCGATGTGGGGGGGATGGGTGCAACATGGATATTATACGACGGACTGCGTGCATGGTGGTTTGCCGGGTCGCATTTGGCCGCTTTGCTTCCCTCTTTGGTTGCGCACAGGTGGGTCAGGCCTCAGATTCTATGACGGTACCAACGTAAAGGCTTCAAGGTAATGTTGGTTGGTGCCTGATGCTCTGTCTCTGGTCGGGCCCATCGGAGTCTAACTGTTGGTTTTCTTTTGCTCAGGTATTTTGGTGGTTTCTTGCTGTCGGGTCCTCGCCGTTGTCTTGCCTCTGTGGTTTTTTGATTATTTGTGTTCACAGGGATGTTGCGCTGGTGGGTTGGGGGGCCTTCGTGCGGGCTGAACAAATTGTCTAAATCGGCGGGGGTGGGGGCGGAGGTTGTGGCCGCGTGGGGTCGATTTGGGCCCCCCATTGGAAATCTTTCCACTGACCGTTCCAGGGCGGTTCTTCTGTGGCGATTTATTTATGTTGTTGTTTGTTACTTACTGTGTGTATCACTTGTGTCTTTTGGTTTTGGATGGCCATATGGCCATTTTGTGGGAAAGTAACTGTCCTTATGGCCTTCCTTTGTTTAGGTTTCCTGGTCCATTATGGTCTGGTTGCTTAATGTTTGTATTTCTTTCACTTTGGTGTCTTTGATTGGTGGAGTAAGTTAATTGTATCGATTCCTGATCTTTGTTTTACTTTACTTTTCGAATCAGAATGTGAACTATGACTCTGAGGTAGTGAGTTCAAACCTCAGTGGAGGAATGGATTTATTCCTTCAAGACCCGTAGGGCGGGGGCAATTGGAATTTTATATATGGATTCCTCCTGAAAAAATAGTTGACCCGTATTTGTTTTTCTTATTTCGAATGATCTCCCGTTTTCAAGTTATTTCCCTTTAAATTAAATAACATAGAAATCAAAAAGAATTTGAGCTAGATTTTGATATTTGGTATACTAATTGAGACTGAGGAGATCACCCGATTTAATTTTTAACCAATTTAATGAAATTTTGTAAGAGTGTATGGCCCTTTGCAATTTCTGGCCATTTAATTGTGTTGCTTTCTTGTGCAAAACATATCTTTAGAACCATGTATGCTAGTGTTTTGAAATTTCATATATGGATTTCTCATGAAAATGTACTTGACCCGGTATTTTTTTTCTTATCTGAATTATCTCCCAGTTTTGACTTATTTCCCCTTTAATTAAATAACATAGGAACCTCATAAGCAAGATTTCTCAAAAAGTAGTTGAGTTAGAGCCTACTGATTGGGACTCAGGAGTGAATCACTTGATTGAACATTCAACCAATTTTATGAACTTTTGAGTTATGGCTCTTTGCATTTCTGTTTTCTTGTACATAGCATAACTTAAGAACTATGTATCCTAGCATTTTGAAATTTTATATATGGTTTCCTCATTGAAAAAAGTCAGCCTGTATTTTTTTCTAATTATTCCCCCTTTTTACCTTTTAATAAGATAAAATGGAAATCTCATTTGCAAGATATCTCAAAAAGTATTTGAGCTAGAGCCTTGTTAATAGGAATACTGATTGGGTCCTTGGAGGAGAATACTTGATAATAGTTTGTTGGAGTTATGGCCCTTTGCCATTTCTGGCCACGTAATTGTGTTTCTGTCTTGTAGCACATTATTTGCAAAAAAATGTTTCAATTGTTGCCTAGAAACTTGACAGGTTGATAGGGAATGACTAGTACATGACCCGAGAAACATTTGAAAAAAAAACTCTGAAAAATTTTCTTTGGTTATGGCCCTTGGAAAATTGGGCATTTAGGAGAAAGGGTATGGTTGGGGGCCTTGTGTTTTACCAACACCATTTCTAGTTACCATTAACCTATATTGTACGGTTCACTGACTTTGTGAAATAATATGTCAATTCTAGCATTCACCATGTTCATTTTACAAGAAAAGTAAGAGCTTAATATATAATACTTGGTACAAACTTGAATCTAGGGATGACACCTTTTATGCAAGAATCCATGTTTGACCTTGACCTGCATTACATGGCTGATGACTTTGCATCCCCCTAGACGCAACACAGCATTCAGGGGAATTCTTGTGTAAAAAACTTGTTCAGTTAGGGAAGGTTAATAAGCAGACAAATATTTTTTCTGTTTCAGTGGTGCAGCCACTACAGTAGAAGGACTTGTAGCGCGAAGAAATCCTAATGAAATACTCAGTGGCAGTCTGGTTACTAGCCACTTTCTGCTGGACAAGACCATTAGAATATGGGATGTGAGTGCAACAAAGTTTTTATACCCCCGCAAACGAAGTTTGAAGGGGGTATATAGGAGTCAGCTTGTCGTCGTCGGTCCATTACAAAAAAGTCTGTTACAAAAAACTTTAACATTGCTCATAACTTCCTTATTCTTTGACCGATTTCTTTAATATTCACACATCACACACCTTGCCACTAGTACTTAAGATTGATATACACAAACCTGACCTTGACCTTTACGTTGGCCTTCCTCAAGGTCAAATACTTGTAAAAATTTGTCGTCGGTCCGTTACAAAAAACTTTAACATTGCTCATAACTTCCTTATTCTTTGACCGATTTCTTTAATATTCACACACCACACACCTTGCCACTAGTACTTAAGATTGATATACACAAACCTGACATTGACCTTTACGTTGACCTTCCTCAAGGTCAAATACTTGTAAAAATTTGTCGGACAACGCATGCGGGGGTATAATTGGCGCCCGTTAGGCAGCAGCTCTAGTTAAACTAGGTTTTACCACAGCAATAACTAACCTCACATCTACTGTATGTATTTGGACAGACAGGGCTAAGCAGTGTAGAGAATGCAGCATCTGACTCATCAAGGTTACACTCTTTGCCTGTCATCCCACTATTCTGTATGATAGTATACTAAGGAGTTGAGGTGTCGGAATTCTTAGAGTAGGTAGAGTGTGCCATTCATTTTGTGGTTTCACATTTTTGTCGCACCTGCTATTAGCATGGCGCGATATAGGCGCCCGGTTTTCCGTCCGTTCTTTCACCCGTCTGTTCATCAAGGCGTCAACATTTGCGACCACCTAGCGTTCACCCTAATGGTCAAGTTTATTTCTCAAGAACTATAAGAGCTTCATTAATGATACTTGGTGCAAACTTGTGTCTGGGGATGACAACTTACATGTAAGCATCCATATTTGACCTTGACCGACATTTCATGGTTCACTGACTGTAAAATATTGCGACCACCCTAGCATTCACCCTAATGGTCAAGCTTATTTCGCAAGAACTATAAGAGCTTCTTTAATGATATTTGGTACTAACTTGAATCTGTGGATGGCAACTTCAATGCAAGCATCCGTATTTGAACTTGACCTAAATTTCAGGGTTCACTGACTTTGTAAAATATTGTGACCACCCTAGCGATCACCCATCTGGTCAAGTTAATTTCTCAAGAACCATAAGAGCTTCATTAATGATACTTGAAACAAACTTATATCTCGGGATAGCAACTTAAATGCAAGCATCCATTAATGATACTTAGTACAAGCCTTTTCTGCAAGCATCTGTATTTGATCTTGGCCTAGATGTCATGGTTCGGTGACTTTGCGCCCCCACAGGCGTGGCATAGCCATCGGCGGAATTCTTGTTAGCTGTTGCTAGTGTTCATAATTATAGCCCAGCTTTGAAAAACTGAGGTATACTGGATTTGACATGTCCTTTCAAACTCTATTATGTGATACTATGATTCCTTGACTGCAAAATTAAAACACAGAATGGGGATCAAGGATCCATATTACTTTCAGTTCTGTCCCTTGATAGGTATTCAAATTTTGCCATCATATTAGACTTCTCAGGAACAGCTGAGGGTTTGTATAAATAGACAATGGCTGTATTGTGTATACCGGAATAGTGGCCAAGGGTCCATAAGTCTTGGAGTTATATCTCTTGGTGGGTTTTCAAAAATTTAAAATGCATTTTGCTTAATAGTTTTTAATGACACATTCAGTCTGTCATTTCTAGCTGTCCAAGGCGTTTTAAAGTAGTTCCGGCTTTGTTCGGCTTTGAAAGCCCTAGAAACATGAGTCCCGACAAAATGTAGTCCAGTTTTTAGCTCACCTGTCACGTTGTGACAAGGTGAGCTTTTGGGATCACTTTTTGTCCGTCATCAGTGCGTCCTTCTGTGCGTCCGTGCTAAACAATTTCTTCAAACTACATCTCCTCTGAAACCACTGATCGGATTTTGAACAAACATCACAGGAATGATCCTTACGTGGTCCCCTTTCAAAGTTGTTCAAATGGTTCCGGTCCGTTGCACATCTAGGTCACAGGAGCCAAAAATAGATTTTTTCACCGAAAATTTAAAAAATGTTCTTCTCTGAAACCACAAGGCCCAGGTCTTTGATATTTGGTATGAAGCTGCATCTAGTGGACCCCTACCAAGATTGTTCAAATTATAGTGCTGGGGCCAAAAGTGCGCCAGCCCCGGGTCCCTTTGGTTTTACTTAGGATTATATAGGGAAAATCTTTAAAAATCTTCTTCTCTGAAACCACAAGGCCCAGGTCTTTGATATTTGGTATGAAGCTTCATCTTGTGGACCTCTACCAAGATTGTTCAAATTATAGCCCTGGGGCTAAAAATGCCCCCGCTCCGGGGCCCTTTGGTTTTACATGGACTTATATAGGGAAAATCTTTAAAAATCTTCTCTGAAACCACAAGGCCCAGGTCTTTGATATTTGGTATGAAGCTTCATCTTGTGGACCTCTACCAAGATTGTTCAAATTATAGCCCTGGGGCCAAAAATGCCCCCCCCCCCACACACACACACACTCTGGGGCCCTTTGGTTTTACATAGACTTATATAGGAAAAATCTTCTCTGAAACGACAAGGCCTAGGTCTTTGATATTTGGTCTGAAGCTTCATCTTGTGGACCTCTACCAAGATTCAAATTATAGCCCTGAGACCAAAAATGCGCATGCCTTGGGGCCCTTTGGTTTAACATAGACTTATATAGAGAAAATCTTTAAAAATCTTCTTCTGTGAAACCACAATGCCTAGGTCTTTGATATTTGGTGTGAAAATTCATCTAGTGGACCTCTATCAAGATTGTTCAAATTATAGCCCTGGGGCCAAAAATGCCCCCGCCCCAAGACCTTTTGGTTTTACATAGACTTATATAGGGAAATCTTTAAAAATCTTCTTCTCTGAAACTGCAAGGCCGATGTCTTTGATATTTGGTATGGATTTTCATCTAGTGGACCTCTTCCAAGATTGTTCAAATTATAGTCCGCAGGCCACACATGCCCCCGCCCCGGGGCCCTTTGGTTTTACATAGACTTATATAGAGAAAATCTTTGAAAATCTTCTCTGAAACAGCAAAGACCAGATTTTTTATATTTGGTGTGAAGCTTCATCTAGTGGACCTCTATCAAGATTGTTCAAATTATAGGCCTGGGGCCAAAAATGCCCCCGCCCCAAGACCTTTTGGTTTTACATAGACTTATATAGGGAAATCTTTAAAAATCGTCTTCTCTGAAACTGCAAGGCCGATGTCTTTGATATTTGGTATGGATTTTCATCTAGTGGACCTCTTCCAAGATTGTTCAAATTATAGTCCGCAGGCCACACATGCCCCCGCCCCGGGGCCCTTTGGTTTTACATAGACTTACATAGAGAAAATCTTTGAAAATCTTCTTCTCTGAAACAGCAAAAACCAGATTTTTTATATTTGGTGTGAAGCTTCATCTAGTGGACCTCTATCAAGATTGTTTGAATTATAGCCCTGAGGCCAAAAATGCCCCCGCCCCGGGGCCATTTGGTCTTACATAGGCTTATGTCTCTGGTCGGGCTCATCGGAGTCTAACTGTTGGTTTTCTTTTGCTCCAGCATTTCAGTGGTTTCTTGCTGTCGAGTCCTCACCGTTGTCTCACCTCTGTGGTTCTTTGATTTCTGTGTTCACGGAGATGTTGCACTGATGAGTTAGGAGGCCTTCATGCGGACTGAACAAATTATTTGTCTAAATCGCGACGGAAGTAAGGGCGAGGATTGTGGCCACGTAAAATCGATTTAAGCCCCCCAGTGGAAATCTTCCACTGACCGTTCCAAGACGGCTCTTCTGTGGCGATTTATTTATGTTGTTGTTTGTTACTTACTGTGTGTATCACTTGTGTCTTTTAATTTTGGATGGCCATATGGCCATTTTGTGGGAAAGTAACTGTCCATATGGCCTTCCTTTGTTTAGGTTTCCATTATGGTCTGGTCGCTTAATGTTTGTATTTCTTTCCCTTTGGTGTCTTTTATGGATGGAGTAAGTTAATTGTATCAATTCCTGATCTTTGTTTTACTTCTACTTTATGTAGGGAATATCTTTTAAAAAAAATCTTTTTCTCTGAAACCGCAAGGCCCAGGTCTTCGACAGTTGGTGTGTAGCTTCATCTAGTGGACCTTTGCCAAGATTGTTCAAATTATAGCCTTTGTTGATATTTGGTATGAAGCTTCACCTTTTTAGACCTTTCTCGCCATTATGCACATTATAGCCCTGGGGTCAATAATGGCTCTCCACGAGGCCCACTTGTTACTCTATGGATCAGGTGAGCGGTCCAGGGCCATCATGGCCCTCTTGTTATTCAGTTTTAGGTGCAGTAAACAAAATTGAACAAGCGTGTTAGTTATCCTAATAGTGCAATACAAAGTTTTGAAGCAGACGACTTTTACTACAATTTTATCTTACCTTTCAGAGATTAGATACAATATTTCATATAAGCAGGTGAGTCAATAACAAAAAGAAGACATATTCCATGCTTCAATTTTAAGTATATGGGAGCTAAAGAGCCCTGGGGTGAGGCCAATTTGGATCCCAGTGGCATAATTCGCAGGATTATGTTGGTGGCCACTTGACGTTGTTACATACTAAATATCTAAGCACTGGGACTTATGGTTTTAGGGAAGAAGATTTTTAAGTTTTTTTAGCTCACCAGAGCCAAAGGTTCCAGGAGAGCTTACAGGATAGGCAGTTATCCATGGTCTTCGTTGTCGTCTGACCTTGTATGTCGTGGGATGTCAACACTTTCAAAACACATCTCCTCTGAAGCCACCGGGCTGATTCAGCCCAAATTTCATCTGTAGCATCCTTGGGCTAGGGGATTGAAAGTTTGTGTTTTTTATGAAAATTGGCTGATTAGTTTGGTTGGCAGTTTAGAGTACCCATAAACTTATAATGGGGAAAATTGAAAAATGGCATTTACTGCCAAGCCTCTGCAGATATTTTGACAAAACTTTCATAGAAATGTTCCTTAGGCAATCTACTATCTGCCATATGATTTAAGGCCTACTGCTCATTTCTATTGGTTGCCATGGAAACCAAAGTGAAAAAAAAAATAAATAGAAAAAAAAATACTTAAAAAAATCATTGTCTCAGAAACTGTATGCTATATGAGGCTGAGAGTTTATGGAAATATTCAACATATTTGCCTTTACAGGTTTTGTGTTTTCAGCTCACCTGTCACGTAGTGACAAGGTGAGCTTTTGTGATCACATTTTGTCAGTCGTGCGTGCGTCTGTGCTTGTGTGCGTCCGTAAACAATTTCAAATAAGTATATATCTAATACCCCATGGCCAATCTTGATCAAATTTCATGAGAAGCATCATCAGGTAGGGGAAAGGCTCCATAAGGATTTTGGGCTGATCAGATTGGAATTCTGGTTGCCATGGAAACAAAAAGGTTCCATAGACTTATAATGGGGAAAATGACGTCTCCACTTTTTTACGGCCATTTCTGATCCCATCTTCATCAAATTTGCTGATAATCAGAAGGGGCTTACAGTTCGAGTTCAAATTTGGGCTGCACGGGACAAACAGCTTTGGAGTTACCTGCCCTTGGGCATAAATATAAGTGAAAATTGTGTCTCCAGCTTTTCTCAGCCGTTTATGATCTTATCTTTTTGTAACTTTTCATAAACGAGGACAAGCATAAAATCTCGGCCAAGTTCGAATTAGGTTTGAATCTGACCAGCGCTTTTCCAGTTACAGCCTCTTGAGTGTGAAAAATTTTTCCCAGAGACTAATAATGGGGAAAATGACGTCTCCACTTTTTCTCCGCCATTTCTGATCCGATCTTCATCAAACTTGCAGATAACCAGGAGGGGCTTACAGTCTACTTTGAGTTCAAATTTGGGCTGCACGGTACAAACAGCTGCTGAATTACCTGCCCTTGAGCATAAATGTAAGTGAAAAATGGTGTCTCCAGCTTTTCTCAGCTGTTAATGATCTGATCTTTTTGTAACTTTTCATAAACGAGGACAAGCTTAAGATCTCGGACAAGTTCAAATTAGGTTTGAATCTGACCAGCGGTTTTCCAGTTACAGCTTGAGTGTGAAAAAATTTTCCCATAGATTTATAATGGGGAAAACGATGTTTCCACTTTTTCTCCACCATTTCTGATCCGATCTTCATCAAACTTGCAGATAACCAGGAGGGGCTTACAGTCTACGTTGAGTTCAAATTTGGGCTGCAAGGGACAAACAGCTTCTGAATTACCTGCCCTTGAGCATATATGTAAGTTAAAAATGGGGTCTCCAGCTTTTCTCAGCCATTTTTGTTTGGATCATTTTGTAACTTTTGGTAAAGATGACAAGCATAAAATCTCGAGCGAGTTCGAGGTTGACTTGAATCTGACCAGTGGTTTTCCAGTTACATCTCTTTAAGTGTGAAAGATTTTCCAATAGACTTACAATGGGAAAACGACGTCTCCAGCTTTTTCTCGACCATTTCAAATGAGATCTTCATCAAACCTGCAGATAACCAGGAGGGGCATACAGTCTATGTTGAGTTTGAATTTGGGCCATGCAGGTCAAATGACTTCCGAGTTACCTGCCTTTCAGCATTAATATTAGCGAAAAATGGTGTAACCAGCTTTCCGCAAACGTTTTTGATCTGATTTGTTTGTTACTTTTGGTAAACGAGGACAAGCATCAAATCTCTAATGAGTTTTGACTTGAATCTGACCACCGGATTTCCAGTTACACCCCCTTGAGGGTAAAAAATTTTCCATAGACTTACAGTGGGAAAACGATGTCTCCAACTTTGCTTGGCTATTTCTAACCGGACCTTCATCAAACTTCCAGATAACCACAAGGAGCTAACAGTCTATGTTTAGTTCGAATTTAGGCCGCATGACAAAAAAGGCTTTCGAATTACCTGCCCTTGAGCATAAATATTAGTGAAAAATAGTGTCTCCACCTTTTCTCAGCCGTTTCTAATCTGATCTTTTTGAAACTTTCAGTAAACAAGAACAAGCATAAAACCTCAGATGAGTTTGAATTTGGCTTGAATCTGACGTTCAGTTTTGCAGTTACAGCCCTTAGAGTGAGAACAATTTTCCCATAGACTTACAATGGAAAAACGACGTTACCAACTTAACAACTTTTCTCTGCCATTTCTGATCTGATCTTCATCAAACTTGCAGATAACCGGGAGGGACATACAGTCTACATAGAGTTTGAATTTCGGCTGCATGAGACAAACAACTTTTGGAGTTACCTGCCCATTATTTATTGATTTGAAGTCATTATGCATGGACAGTCCAACTGGCACCACTTTTCCCAGGCAGGCATAGTACCGCATAGAAGCACCGTGTAGCCCAGTCTATTTCTTCAAGCCCCGTTGGTCATTCTTAAAACATCATTAATGATTTTATGGTACACAGGTGAGCGATATAGGGCCATTTGGGCCTCTTGTTTATGAAATTTGGCTCTTTAGTTTGATTGCAAGGCAACTTAGATTTTCAATGTACTTGTAATGGGGAAAAAAATGAAAAATGGCATTTGCTGCCATGTCATTGCAGATATTTTGCCAAAACTTTTATAGAAATGTTCCTTGAGTAAACGTCACTCAGCCAAATGCTTTTATGCCAATGGGGTCCCCCAGGTTGTGCTGGGGCCATGCCCCACCCTCTCCACTTCATAAAATGCCATATAACTCAGAAGCCATTCAGATCCCCACCCCAAAACCATATAATTATGTTCTTGTTCCTTATGAAAAGACGCATTCATTGGCACCAATTTGGGGGTCTTCCTCGGTGTGCCAGGGCCTTTGTTCTAAACTCTTAGACAAATTCAGTTGATACTTGCATCAATGTACCAGTTCCAACATTTCATGATGTATGACCCTTCCCCCACCCAGGGTGACCTTGACCTCAAGGTCACAGACTTAGAAATATTACATTTGGTTAAAGTTTTATGACAAAGTTTATAGATGCCTGCATGTTCTAAACTCTAATAAAAAAAAAAAATGAGTTCCTTTAAGTGCAATGAAAACATTCATAAGAAAGAAGATGGGTCATACTACGTAGTTTGGGCTAATAAAGCCTCATCAGTGACCCTGTAATGATCCGGCAAAGAAAGCCAGAGGAAACATACTGCAATTTTGCGAATTTCGAATAAGCAGTCGATACAAATATGTTCTATAAAAGGGTTATCCTTTGGAAGCAAGGAATACACCACAGAACTGTAAATTATGGAGTGTACATGTTTTTCTGGGCCAGACTAGCTAGTTTCGGCCAATTAGGCCTCATCAGTGACCCTCAGCTATTTTCAAAATTCCACAATGGAATCAATGATCCCAAAGGACAAGAAAATATAATCTACACTATGATGTAGGGCATCATCAGTGACCCTGTAATGATCCGGCAAAGAAAGCCAGAGGAAACATACTGCAATTTTGCGAATTTCGAATAAGCAGTCGATACAAAGACTGATATACATCAAAATGGGGTCCAAATAATTAAAAACCTGTCTAGAATACGAGTCTAAACCAATAATTTATTTCTGATTTCTCAAAATATTCACGCCGATCTCAAAGGACCAAAAGTAAAATATAAACTGCACTATGGTTGATGTACGGGGAGACGTTTTACGGCCGCCACACGGCACAACACCAGCTGCAGTGAAGGCAAATAAAAATAAATGAGTTCCTTTAAGAGCAATGAAAACATTCATAAGAAAGAAGATGGGTCATACTACGTAGTTTGGGCTAATAAAGCCTCATCAGTGACCCTGTAATGATCCGGCAAAGAAAGCCAGAGGAAACATACTGCAATTTTGCGAATTTCGAATAAGCAGTCGATACAAATATGTTCTATAAAAGGGTTATCCTTTGGAAGCAAGGAATACACCACAGAACTGTAAAATATGGAGTGTACATGTTTTCTGGGCCAGACTAGCTAGTTTCGGCCAATTAGGCCTCATCAGTGACCCTCAGCTATTTTCAAAATTCCACAATAGAATTAAGACAAATTCAATTGATACTTGCATCGATGTTGCATACCAGTCCAAAGATTTCATTGATGCATAACCCACCCTGCTGCTTCGGTAAGACTGATACCCCCACTCCTTCAGTAACTTTGATGCACTCACTCCCTTGGTCCATTCAGAAATTTAATGTTTAGTTTAGCTTTTACAAGCACATTCTGTGGTTCAGGTCTGGACCTTCTTCTACTCGCCTTGTAAACAAGGGATCGATCCCGGGCTTCTTCAGACTTTCGGATGAGTCTTTAAACCGAGGTCCCGTCTCCGTATGACCTTAGCTATTGGTGGGACGTAAAACTAAAACTCACTCACTCTTATAGCTTCTTGGCATCTTCATTCATATTACATACAAGCTTGAAAACTATATCACAGTATGGCGCTGGCCGGGGGTATACGTGACCCACTGGTTGCTTTCTCTAGAATTATTATTGTTTCTTATGCTAAGACGAACTCAGTGACACTAACCTGGGGGTCCCCTGGATGTGCCAGGGCCGTGCCCCACCCCTTCACTTCATAAAAAACCCAATATCTCGGAAACCTTACAGATCCTCACCCCTAAACCATATATATTGTTCTTCCTTATGATAAGACACATTCATTGACATAAACCTGGAGGTCTCCCAAGTCAAGCCCCACTTTGCCCCACCCCAACACTTCACAAAAGGCAATATATCTCAGAAACTGTTCAGAGCCCCACCCCTAAATCATCTTCCTTATGATAAGACGCATTCAAATAATGCTAGCTTGGGAGTCCTCCGGGGTACATGGGCCATGCCTCGGTGCTTTACTTCATTGAAAGCCATATATCTCAGAAATCATTCAGATCCCCACTTCTAAACTATAATATTCTGGTTCCTTTAGATAAGACTTGTTCAATCACACCAACCTGTGGGTCTCTGTGCTGGGGCAATTAGCCCCGCCCCTCCACTTCTTAAAAGGCAATATATTCAGAAACCATTTAAATCCCCACTCCATAATCATATATGTTCTTGTTCCTTATCAGTTGCACACCAACTTGGGGGTTCGCAGGGGCCATTCCCTTCCTTTCCACTTCATACAAGGGCCTCATAAGTCAGAAACAGTTCATATTCCCACCCATATACCATTTATATTCTTGGTCCTTATGATAAGACACATTTAGGGACAACAATCTTGGGCTTTCCTTGGATCCACAGGGCATGCCCCAACCCCTCCACCGCTTAAGAGGCTTATATCTCCGGCATAAAGATCCCCACTGCTACACCATATATATTCTTGCTCTTTATGATAAGACGCATTTAGTGATACCAGTCAGGGCTCCATTGGGTCCATGCCCAATACCCTCTACTTCATAGAAGGCCTAATTTTTCAGATACTGAGTCCACATGGGTGCTCGTTTGGATATGGGGATTCATTTGGGAGACTTTATAATTGGTAGATTAAAATGATATAATGTTAAAATACATGGCTGCCATTGGGCAGTGCGCACCTGAGCACTGGTGAGCATAGTGGCCCATTGGCCGCTTGTTCCATTATAAGCCTATGGGAGCTGATGAGCTTGGGCGTGGCCAATTTTGACCCCAAGGGCAGGGTTATCGGGATTTATGTAGGTGACTATCTTATGTTGGTAGATACAAAATATCTAAGCTCTCTGCAGCCAAGCAGCAAGCCTTTAAGGCATGGAAGACTGGTAAAGGCACTGGTGCATCATATCTTGCGGCCAAATGCATAGCTAGACACGTGGTGCACCATGCTCGCCAAGAAGCTGAGAAGGAGATCTACAAGAATATTGACCCTAAGTCCTCAGAAGTATACCGCCTTGCTAGCCAGATGAGAAGAGAGAAGGCTGATGTTGTAGGTGACAAACCAGTAAAGAATGATGCAAGGGAGATGTCAATGAGTGAAGACTCAAAGCAGAGGACCTGGTTAGAACACTACCAAAGGCTTCTCAATGTTGAGTTTGAATGGGACTCAGACCACTTGTCTGATGAACCACCAGTGGAAGGGCTGCCCATCCCAATCACTAGTGATATGGTTAAGAAGGCTATCTCTCAGGTGAAGAATGGCAAAGCACCAGGCCCTTCTGGCATAGTGGTGGAGATGATAAGAGCTGCAGGTGATGCGTGTGTCTCAATGATCCGCGACCTTGCAGCTGCAATCAGCCGTGATGGAAAGGTACCCTCCGACTGGGAACAGGGAACAGAGTTTCATTGTCTGTCTCTACATGGGCAAGGGCGATGCATTGGAACGGGGCAACTACTGTGGTCTCAAGCTGACAGAACAGGTCATGAAAGTCCTGGAGAGGATTGTGGATGGCCTCATTAGGCAATTGTTATCCATCGACGATTTCTAGTTTGGCTTCGTCCCAGGAAGAGGCACAACAGATGCAACTTAAGTTGTACAGCAGCTGCAAGAGAAGTATCTGGCGGCCAACAGGAGACTCTACATGGCTTTTGTAGACCTGGAGAAGGCATTTGATCAAGTGCCTCGGAAAGTCGTCTGGTAGCACTTAGAAAATTTGGATTGGACAAGTGGATTGTGTGACTGGTCCAAGGGATGTATGCTAATGCTCTGAGCCATGTCCGTGTTCAACTGTTGGTGATGGTTACAGTGAAGCATTCGAAGTGAAGGTGGGTGTTCATCAAGGCTTTTAACTTGGGAAGACGCAATGGAGGCAAAAGGGCTGAGAGTGAATGCAGGAAAGACAAAGATCATGATCTGTGGTTCAGGTCTGGACCTCCTGCAGAGTACAGGCCAGTTCCCATGCGCTGTATGTCACACTGGAGTGGGCAGCAACAGTATATTTTGCAATGGCTGCAAGTTCTGGGTGCACAAGGAATGCAGTGAACTCCAGCGCTTGATAGAGGACCCTGATTACAGGTGTACACGGTGCCAAGGAACTGCACGACCCTTAGGTGGCAGACCACAGAGGGAAGTCAAAGTCGGATCCGACAAGTTGGAGGTTGTAGCTTCCTTTTGCTACCTAGGTGATATGCTCTCAGCAACGGGTGGTTGCAGCCTTTCAACTACATCGCGTGTGAAAACAGCCTGGAAGAAATTAAAGTTGCTACCAGTTCTCTCTTCCCGCCACCTCTCGTTCAAGACACGTGGCAGTGTACAGCTCTTGTGTGCGGAGCGCAATGCGACATATGCCAGTAAGACATGGCCATTGACAAATCCAAACCTCCATTGTCTTCAACGGAATGACAGGGCAATGATCAGACAGACCTGTAATGTCAAGCCACAGGACACTGTCACCATCAGGTCCAGTGAGTTACTTGAGCGTCTTGGCATTGAGGACCTGGACTTCATCCTGAAAGAGAGAAAGCTCCGCTGGTATGGACATGTGGAGCACTCCAACGATGCAGTCAAGACTGCCTGTAACATACAGGTAGGTGGAAAGCTTGGGCCTGGAAGGCCCAAGATGACCTGGAAGCAGCTGACAGAAAGAGATTGCAGAGAATGGAAGCTCTCTGTTATCGATCCTCATGATAGACAGGCCTGGAGATCTGGCATAAGATCTGCCAGGCGTGCAGCAAGCCAGCTGCCTGGAAGGGGGCCCAATTATGTGGACGTTGCCCCTGTACCTGCACGTTAATAAAAATCTGTTGATGATGATGATGTGCTTCATAGTTTTCCATTATGAGTCTATGGGAGCTTAGGGGCTAAAACTGCACAGGAATGTTGCCTGGGTGGCTCCTTACCAAAATAGCTAAAATCGTTCCGAAATGGCCACCAGAGTTAAAAATAGAAAAATTTTTAAACACCAACTCCTTTACACTTAGGACAATTTCATTCAAACTTCATAGGAATGTTGCTTAGGTGACTCTCAACCAAAATAGCTAAAACGGTTCCGCTCTGATGAGCAAAATGGCCATCAGAGCTAAATATAGAAAAACATCATTCATAAATTTGCTTCAAACGCGAACTTAACCCTGGCGCCAATTGGATTCAAAATTTACAGGAATACTGCCTGGGTGACTCCCTACCAAAATAGCTAAAATTGTTCCGCTCTCATGAACAAGAGCTAAACATAGAAAAACATCGTAAATTTGCTTCAAATAACCCTTGGGTCAATTTGATTCAAACTTCACAGGAATGTAACGTAGGTGACTCCCTACCAAAATAGCTAAAATTGATCCGCTCTGACAAAACAAGATGGCTGCCAGAGCTGAAATAGAAAAAAATCTTCAAACGGCAACTGTTCCTGTACCCTTTGGCCTTTTTCATTCAAACTTCATAGGAATGTTGCTTAGATGACCCTCTACCAAATAGCTAAATCTATCCTGCTCTGCTGAGCAAAATGGCCACCATAGCTAAAAATAGAAAAACATCGTAAATTTGCATCAAACGCGAACTCCTCCTAAACCCTTTGGCCAATTTGATTCAAACTTCACAGGAATGCTATGTAGGTGACTCCCTACCAAAGTAGCTAAATTTGTTCGACTCTGACAAACAAGATGGTTGCCAATGCTAAAAATAGAAAAAAATCTTTAAACGACGACTCCTCCTGCCCCCCCTTGGACCAATTTCATTCAAACTTACCATATTTCGCTGTGTATAACACACACTTTTTTTCACTCAAAAGTATGGGATAAAAATACGATGTGTGTAATTCATCAGAACTCCATACGGTAAAATTTTCCCCCAAAACTTCGGAGCCTTTGAAATTGTGAAAACTAATGACATTGATATATATGTTCAATGATATATATTTCAGATTGACTACACCAATTAACAGATAGTTTTGCATACCTAGCGAGTTCCTAAATATATTTCCAAACTATAAACTTCAGTCATCCTCATCTGTTGTTTAAATCTGATAACATTTAGAAAAAACATTTTAATTATTCTTGTTGTTTATAAATTCTGCCTGTTTAGGCACACCCCCAACTGGGGTTCTTCTGCGGGTGACACAGTATTAGCGATGCGTGGGACAAACCGTCCCATGGACAAAACGTCCCATGCCATTTTTGACCAGGTGGAAAGAATGTCCCACATCATTTTTTCAGGGTGGACAAAATGTCCCACATCATTTTTTCAGGGTGGACAAAACATCCCACACTATTTTAACAGGGTAGACAAAACGCCCCTTGCTATTTTGACAGGGTGGACAAAACGTCCCATATTCAATTAGGAGGGAAACATTATACTTAATACAAAGAAATTGTCCAATCTATCTAGTAAGTAACTAATTGTTGGGTGTTGAAATGATATTAGAAATGATATTAGCTCAATCATACAGTGTGATAATATTTGGACCAATTACAATTACAGTCAAACTTCAATGGCTGGAACACCTATGGGACCACGAAAATCTGTTCGAGACAGGGGTAGTTCCAGCCACTGAGGGCTACTGCCAGGAGGCATAACGATATATTTTAGGACATATTTTCGTTGTTCTATAATGAAAAATATATGCTGTGTGTATTCATTAGAATCGCCTCATCGAGGCGATTCTAATGAGTACTCACAATATCCATTTGCAAGATAAAAGACGAAAATATCCAACATTTTACCCTCCCTTTTTCTTATATAGAGAAATTCAATAGGGCCTCAAGAACGGGTTCGACTCAGCCATGGTAAACGAGCCATCGGTGTTCGAGCCATCAAAGTTCTACTATAACACATTCTGATTAGGAATAGAGACCTATCTTATTGATAACTAATTGAAATAAAATTAGTGCATTTGTTTGTTTGATTGATTTGAGGTTTAACGTCCCTGTCATCACGGTATAGGTCATTTTGGAGATGTTGCTTCCAATTTTGTGGTACTTTTACCCGACATCTCAAGCCCTGCCACCCAATGAAACCAATAGGGTTTATATGCATGGGCGGTCGTTAGTACAAACTTGCAAACTGGGAAAGTATTTTTACTAATTTTTACTAATTACAATTAACACATTCTGATTGGAAATTAAAGGAACGTATCAGCCATCCTCCGCCCTAACACCACCTCAAGGAAATGGAACGTTTTGTATACCCTGTCGAATTACCATGGGGCGTTTTGTCCACCCTGTCAAAATCGTGTGGGACGTTTTGTCCACCCTGAAAAAATGATCTGGACGTTTTGTGCACCCTGCAAAAATGACGTGGGACGTTTTGTCCACCTGGTCAAAAAAGGCATGGGAAGTTTTGTCCATGGAACGTTTTGTCCTACATTCGCGATGTATACAGGGACAAAGGTAGAGACGTCTTCTCATCACTCTATTTACTTTCTAAAAGGCCTTTTAAAAAAATAGAAAAAATAAAATATGTCCACAACTTCATGTTTGGGTGACAATGAAGTAAGGGAAACAACTACGAAACAGAATAGAATAGAAATTATTGAAGGGGCTAGTAACAAACAATATTCATAAGCAGGATAAAAATAAATTATTTTATTTTTGGTTTGTATTTTCTGAACTATTATTTATCTATCTTTTTTATGCCCCCGTAGGAGGGCATATAGTGTTTGCACTGTCCGTTTGTAGGTTTGTTTGTGCGTTTGTAAGTCCGCACTTTTTAGCTCACCAGAGCCGAAGGCTTCGGGGGAGCTTATAGGATAGGCAGTTGTCCGTCGTCGTCTGCGTCGTATGTCCGTTGTCAACACTTTCAAACGACTTCTCCTCTGGAGCCACTGGGCTGATTGGGCCCAAATTTTATCTGTAGCATCCTTGGGCGGGGGGATTGAAAATTTGTGTTTTTTTTTATGAAAATCGGCTCATTAGTTTGGTTGCTATGGCAACTTAGAGTTCCCATAGACTTATTATGGGGAAAATTGAAAAATTGCTTTACTGCCAAACCTTTGCAGATATTTTGACTAAACTTTCATAGAAATGTTCCTTAGACAATCTACTCTCTGCCATATGAATGTAGGGCTGCTGCTCATTTGTATTGGTTGCCATGGAAACCAAAATGAAAAAAAAAAATAGAAAAAAATAAAAAAATCATCTCCTCAGAAACCGTATGCTCTATGAGGCTGAGAGTTTATGGAAATATTCACCATATTTGCCTTTACAGGTTTTGTGTTTTTTATGAAATTCGGCTCTTTAGTTTGGTTTCTATGGCAACTTAGATTTTCCATAGACTTATAATGGGGAAAATTGAAAATGGCATTATCTAACAAGCCATTGCAGATATTTTTACAAAATTTGCATAGAAACTTTCCTTGAGTAAAGTTCTCTTAGCCATATGCTTTTATGTCAACCTGTGGGTCCCGTAGGTTGTGCCAGGGCCATGCCCCACCCCCTCCACTTCATAAAATGCCTTGTATATCAGAAACCTTACAGATCCCCACCCCTAAACCATATATATTCTTGTTCCTTATGATAAGACACATTAAGTGTCACCAACCTGGGGGTTCCCCCGGATGTGCCGGGGACATGCCCCACTCCCTCAACTTCATTAAATGCCATTTATCCCAGAAACCATTCAGATCCCCACCCCTTAACCTTATATATTCTTGTTTCTTATGAGAAGACGCACTCAATGACAGCAACCTGGGCGTCCCTTGAGATGTGCCTGGGCCATGCCCCGACCCCTCCATTTAATAAACGGCCAAATATCCCAGAAATCCTACAGATCCCCACCCCTAAACCATATATATTCTCGTTCCTTATGATAATGTGCATTCAGTGACACCAACCAGGGGGACACCCAGGATGTGCCGGGGCCATGCCCAACCCCCTCCACTTCATAAATTGCCAAATATTCCAGAAAAAAACTACAAACCCCCACCCCTAAACCATATATATTCTTGTTCCTTATGATAAGATGCATTAAGTGACACCAACTTGGGGGTTCCCCCAGATGTGCCGGGGACATGCCCCACCGCCTCCACTTCATAAAATGCCTTTTATCACAGAAACCATTCAGATCCCCACCCCATAACCATATATATTCTTGTTCCTTATGATAAGACGCATTTGGTAACACCAACCTAGGGGTCCCCTGGGATGTGCCAGGGCCATGCCCCATCCCCTCCACTTCATAAAAGGCCAAATATTCCAGAAACATTTCAGATCCCCACCCCTAAACCATATATATTCTTGTTCCTTATGATAAGTTACATTCAGTGACACCAACCTAGGAGTCACCCAGGGCATGCCCGGGCCATGCTCCACCCCTCAACTTCACAAAAGACCATATATCTGAGAAACTGTTCAGAGCCCTACCCCTGAATAATATATTCTTGTTCCTTATGATAATAGAAGCCTCCGTGGTGCAGTGGTTACGCTACTCGCCTTGTAAACCAGGGATCGCAGGATCGATTCCGGGCTTCTCCAGACTTTCGGATGAGTCTTTAAACCGAGGTCCTGTCTCCGTATGACCTTAGCTGTTGGTGGGACGTAAAACTAAAATCTCACTCACTCACCCCTTATGATAATACGCAATCAGTGACACCAGCATTGCGGACTCCCGGTATGCCACCGGCCATGTCCCACCCCTTTACTTCATTAAAAGCCATATATCTCAGAAACTGTTCAGATCCCCAACCCTTAACCATATATATTCTTCTTCCTTATGATAATTCCCCACTTCATAATAGGCCATATATCTCAGAAACCATTCAAATCCCCAACCCATAATCACATATATTCTTGTTCATTGTTATTAGACACATTCAGTCACCCCCATCTTGGGGGGTCCGCAGGGGCCATTTCTCTCCCATCCACTTCATAAAAGGGCCTCATATCTCAGAAACCGTTCAGCATTCAGTGACAGCAATCTTGGGCTTTTCTGGGATCCACCATGCCCGAATCCCTCCACTGCTTAAAAAGTCTTACATCTCAGGAGCCATACATATCCCCGCCGCTAAACCATAATGTCTCTGTTCCTTTTGATAAGATGCATTTAGTGACACCAACCAGGTCTCCATTGGGTTCATGTCCCACCCTCTCTACTTTATAAAACACCTATTAATTCAGATAAAGTCCACATGAGTGCTCATTTGGGTATGGGGTTTGTTTGGGAGACTTTATAATTGGTAGATTAAAATCATATCCTGTCAAAATACAATGGCATTGGCAGTGCCCACCTGCGCTCTGGTTTATGAAATTTGGCTCTTTGGTTTGTTTGCTATGGCAAGTTAAGAATTTCCATTGACTTATAAATGGGAAAAATTGAAAAATGACATTTATGCCTTTCAATATATTTTGTCAAACTTACATAGAAATGTTCCTTTAATAATGTTCTTTTAGGCCTATTAGTTGCCACAGATGGGAAATTGTCAATTGTCATCTATTGTCCTGCAACAACACATTCAAGCAACATCAGACCTCTGAAGCCACTAGGCTGATTGGGTCCAAATTCTATCTGTAGTATCCTTGGGCTCATGGCTTCCATGGTTAATTAAAATACATTGCTGCCAGTGGGCAGTGCCCCCTGAGTTCTGGTGAGCATAATGGCCCATGGGCCTTTTGTTTTGTGATGCGAACTACTTCAACGATTGAGCTGAAACTTTGCACATGCATTCCTTGTGAGGTGAAGGGATGCCTAACACAATTTCCCTTTATTTTCTAAAAAATCTGCTAAAAACTTTGTGATGCGAACTACTTCAACACTTCTTCACTGATTCAGCCGAATCTTTGCACATGCTTTCCTTCTGAGATGAAGGGGTGCCTAACACAGTTTTCACGTTGATCCTATCATCTGCGAATGAGTTAGGGCCCTTTATTTTCTGAAAAACGCGTTTTTAAACCTTGTGACGTGAACTTCTTCCACATTTCTTCAACAATTTTGTAAAATTTTTGCATATGCATTTGCAATGATATGTAGATGTGCCTTACACAAAATTCATTCTGCTCGGATGAAGTGTTTTGGAGTTATGGTCCTTGATTTTCTCAAAAATGCGCTAAAAAATCTTTTGATGCAAACTACCTCCACATTTCTTCACCCATTGAGCTGAAACTATGCACATGCATTCCTTGTGAGGTGAATTGGTGCCTAACACAATTTTCAAGCTGATCCTATCACCTGCGGCGATTGTGCTGAAACTTTGTGAGGAAAGGGGTGCCTAACACAATTTTCACATTGATCCTATCATCTGCGAAGGAGTTACAGCCCTTTATTTTCAGTAAAACACGTTCTTTAACCTTGTGACACGAACTACTTCACATTTCTTCGACAATTTTGTTTTTTTTATGCCCCAGTTTGTTTGTGTGTTTGTTTGTGGGTTTGTGGATTATTCCACACTTTTTAGCTCACCTGTCCCGTAGTGACAAGGTGAGCTTTTTTGATCACATTTTGTCCGTCGTGCGTGCGTCCGTAAGCAATTTCAAATAAGTATATCTCTAATACCCCATGGCCAATCTTGATCAAATTTCATGAGTAGCATTATCAGGTAGGCTGCATAAGGTTTTTGGGCTGATCAGATTGGAATTCTGGTTGCCATGGAAACAAAAAGGTTCCATAGACTTATAATGGGGAAAACAACGTCTCCACTTTTTCTCAGCCATTTCTGATCCGATCTTCATCAAACTTCCAGATAACCAGGAGGGGCTTACAGTCTAGGTCCAGTTCGAATTTGGGCTGCACGGGACAACAGGTTTGGAGTTTCCTGCCCTTGAGCATAAATATAAGTGAAAAATGGTGTCTCCAGCTTTTCTCAGCTGGTTATTATCTGATCTTTTTGGAACTTTTCATAAACGAGGACAAGCATAAAATCTCAGACGAGTTCGAATTTGGTTTGAATCTGACCAGCGGTTTTTCAGTTATGTCCCCTAGAGCGTGAAAAATTTTCTGATAGAGTTAAAATGGAACCAGGAGGGGCTTACATTCTACATCAAGTTCGAATTTGGGCTGCACAGGACAAACAGCTTTGGAGTTACCTGCCCTTGAGCATAAATATAAGTGAAAAAATGGTGTCTGTAGCTTTTCTCAGCCGTTTATGATCCGATCTTTTTAGCTCACCTGAGCCCAAGGCTCACAAGGTGCGCTTATAGTATAGGTAGGCATTCGGCGTCCGTCCGTCATCCGTCCGTCGTCCATCCGTTGTCCACACCTTTGAACTTCAATATCTAAGTGACTAACTGGCCAATTCCAATCAAATTTTATGTGCAGTATTACTGGGTTGGGTGATTGACTGCATTAGTTTTTGGACCAGTTTTGATCAGAACTGTGGTTGTCATGGAAACAAAAAGGTTCCATATACTTATAATGGGGAAAATGGCGTCTCCACTTTTTCTCGGCCATTTCTTATCTGATCTTCATCAAACATGCAGATAACCAGCAGGGACATTGAGTCTACATAGAGTTCGAATTTCGGCTGCATGAGACAAACAACTTTGGAGTTACCTGCCCTTGTTTATTGATTTGAGGTTTAACAACCCTGTCAGCACAGTTTGGTCATTTCTGGCTTTGTGGGACTTTTGCCCGACATCAAGATGAAATTATATCTAAAGCCCCTTCCACCCAATGAAATTAATAGGGTCATTATGCATGGACGGTCCAACTGGCACCACTTTTTCTGCGCAGGCTT
The DNA here is from genome assembly GCA_963580285.1 of Lucinisca nassula. Lineage (NCBI taxonomy): Eukaryota > Metazoa > Mollusca > Bivalvia > Lucinida > Lucinidae > Lucinisca > Lucinisca nassula. Next base: position 28,510,619 of record OY757021.1, on the reverse strand, counting down.
AGAACCTGTTTACCAGGGCTGTCGGTTCGAGCTTTGCATAGAAGCACCATGTAGCCCAGTCTATTTCTTCAAGCCCCGATGGGCATCCTTAAAACATCATTGATGATTTTCTGGTACACAGGTGAGCGATAAAGGGCCATTTGGCCCTCTTGTTGTCTCAAATTTGCTCCCACGGGGGCAATGCTCACTTATAGTGACAGCTCTTGTTGTTAGCTCACCTGACCGAAGGGCATAGTGAGCTTTTGTGACTGTGAGATGTCTGGCGTCGTCGTTCGTCGTGTGTTGTGCGGTGTGCATCATGCGTGCGTAAACTTTTCTTGTTAACGCTCTAGAGGGCACAGTTTTGATTCAATCATCATCAAACTTAGTCAGAATGATCAACTTGACAATATCTCGGTCAAGTTCGAATATGGGTCATGTCGGGCCAAAAAGAAGGTCACCAGGTCAATCAAAGGAAAACCGTGTTAACACTAGTGGCCACAGTTTTGGTCCAATCATCCGCAAACTTGCTGAGAATAATCATCCTGACAATATCTCGGTCAAGTTCGAATAAGGATCATGTCGGGTCAAAAAGTAGGACACCAGGTCAAATCAAAGGAAAACCTAGTAAACACTCTAGAGGCCACAGTTTTTGTCCAATCATCCTCAAACTTGCTGAGAATGATCATCCTGACAGTATCTCGGTCAAGTTTGAATATGGGTAATGTCGGGTCAAAAAGTAGGTCAGTAGAGCAAAACATAGAAAAACCTTGTTAACACTCTGGAGGCCACAGTTTGGGTCCAATCATCTTCAGACTTGTTCAGAATGACCATCCTGCAATATCTCGGTCGAGTTCAAATATGGATCATGTCGGGTCAAAATTTAGGTCAGTATGGCAAATCATAGAAAAACCTTGTTAACACTCTAGAGGCCACAGATTTTTTCCAATCATCCTCAGACTTGCTTAGAATGACAGTATCTTGGTCAAGTTCGAATATGGGTCATGTCGGGTCAAAAAATTGGTCACCAGGTCAAATCAAAGGAAATCCTTGTTATCCCTATAGAGGTCACAGTTTTGGCCCAATCATCCTTAAACTTGCTCAGGATGATCATCCTGACAGTATCTCGGTCAAGTTTGAATATGGGTAATATGTGGTCAAAAAGTAGATCAGTAGGTCAAACCATAGAAAAACAGTTTGGGTCCAATCATCTTCAAACTTGCTCAGAATGATAATCCTGACAATATCTCGGTTGAGTTCAAATATGGGTCATGGCGTTATAAAAAGTAGGCCAGTAGGGCAAATCATAGAAAAACCTTGTTAACACTCTGGAGGCCACAAATTTGGTCCAATCATCCTCAAACTTGCTCAGAATGATCATCCTGACAATATCTCGGTAAGCTTCGAATATGGGTCATGTGGGGTCAAATAGTAGGTCAGTCTAGAGGCAACAGTTTTGGTCGAATCATCATCAAACTTGCTCAGAATGATCATCTCTGCAATATCTAGGTCAAATTCGAATATGGGTCATGTCGTGTCAAAAAGTAGGTCAAACCATAGAAAAACAGTTTGGGTTCAATCATCTTCAAACTTGCTCAGAATGATCATCCTGACAATATCTCGGTTGAGTTCAAATATGGGTCATGTCGTGTCAGAAAGTAGGTCAGTAGGTTAAATCATAGAAAAACCTTGTTAACACTCTGGAGGCCACAAATTTGGTCCAATCATCCTCAAACTTGCTCAGAATGATCATCCTGACAATATCTCGGTAAACTACGAATATTGTTCATGTGGGGTCAAAAGTAGGTCAGTAGGTCAAACCATAGAAAAACCTTGTTAACACTCTAGAGGCCACAGTTTTGGTCGAATCATCATCAAACTTGCTCAGAATGATCATCTCTGCAATTTTAGGTCAAGTTCGAATATGGGTCATGTGGGGTCAAAAAGTAGGTCAAATCATAGAAAAACCTTGTTTACACTCTAGAGACTGCAATTTTAGTCTAATTATCATCAAACTTGCTCAGAATGATCAGCTTGACAATATCTAGATCAATGTCGGGTCAGAAAGTAGGTCAAATCGTAGAAAACCTTGTGAACACACTAGAGACCACAGTTTTCATTTGATCATCATCAAACTTGCTCAGAATGATCATCATGGTAATATCTCGGTCAAGTTTGAATACAGGTCATGTTGGGTCAAAAAGTAGGTCAGTAGGTCAAATCATAGAAAAAGGTTGTGAACACTCTAAAGGCCACAGTTTTGGTCTGTTCATAATCAAACTTGTGTCTTTTTGTTTTGGATGGCCATATGGCCATTTTGTGGGAAAGTAACTGTCCTTATGGCCTTCCTTTGTTTAGGTTTCCATTATGGTCTGGTCGCTTAATGTTTGTGTTTCTTTTCCTTTGGTGTCTTTAATGGGTGGAGTAAGTTAATTGTATCGATTCCTGATCTTTGTTTTACTTCTTCTTTGCTCAGAATGATCATTTGACAATAACTCGGTTAATTTCAAATATGGGTCATGTCTGGTCAATAAGTAGGTCAGTAGGTAAGTTTGTTTGTTTTTTGTTTGATTTGAGATTCTATGTCCCCGTCAACACTGTAAAGGTCATTTTGGAGACGTTGCTTCCAATTTTGTGGGACTTTTACCCGACATTGAGATGAATTGACATTGCAAGCCCTGTCGCCCAATAAAACCCATAGGGTTTATTAGCATGAACGGTCCGCCTTTCACCGCGGTTCCTGGACAGGCTTAGATCCTCTAAGCGGTTTACCAGTACTAGTGTGCGGGGCGGATTCAGCTCTGCATGGAAGCATCATGCAGCCCATACATTTCTTCAAGTCCCTATGGGTGGGGGCGCCGGTCAGTAGGTAAGATCAAAGAAAAACCTTGTGAACACACTAGAGGCCTCAGGTTTGGTCAGATCGTCATCAACTTGCTCATAATGATCATCTTGACAATATCTGGATCAAGTTTGAATATGGGCCATGTTGGTTCAAAAAGTAGGTCAGCAGGTCAAATCATAGAAAAAACGTGGTGAACACTCCAAGAGGCCAAAGTTTTAGTTCAATCATCATAAAACTTGCTCAGAATGATCATCTGGACAATATCTCAGTTAAGTTCAAATATGGGTCATGTCAAATCAAAAAGTAGATCAATAGTTTATTTTGTCATAACTTTTGAACCGTTTGAGATAGAGCCTTCATATTTGGCATGTATGTTCCTTGTGACAAGGGCTTCCCACTCATATAAAATATTTGACCTGTGACCTACTTTATCAAAACTTTTGAACCATATGAGATAGAGCCTTCATATTTGGCATGTCTGTTAGTTGTGACAAGGCTTTCCCAGCCATTCAAAAGTTTTGACCCATCACCTAGACCTTTGACTTACTTTGTATTAACTTTTTAAGCATTTGAGATATGGCCCTCACATTTTTCATGTAGGTTCCTTGCGACAAGGGTTTCATATTCATACATAAAATGTGACTTTTACCTTGACATTTGACCTACTTTATCATAACTTTTGAACCATTTGAGATGGTGCCTTCATATTTGGTATGTATGTTCCTTGTGAAAAGGTCTTCCCACCAATACCAAAATTTTGTCTTATGACCTTGACCTTTGGTCTACTTTGACCATTTGAGATAGAGCCTTTGTATTTGGCATGTAGTTTCCTTGTGTCATACAAAAATGACTTGTGACCTTGACCTTGACATGTGATCTACTTTATCGAACCATTTGAGGTAGAGCCTTCATCTTTGTCACGTATGTTCCTTGTGGCAACGACTTTCACCTACACAAAACTTTTGACCTGTGACCTTGACCTTTGACCTTCTTTCTCATAACTTTTGAACCGTTTAAGCTAGAGCCTCCATATCTGGCATGTAGGGTCCTTGTGACAAGGGCTTCACAACCATTCAAAATTTTTACCTTGACCTTTGATCGTTTTTGTCATAACTTTTGAATAATTTAAGGTAAAGCCTTCATATTTGGTATGTATGTTCCTTGTGAAAAGGTCTTCCCACTCATGCAAAAAATTTGAGCTGTGACCTTGACCTTGATCTGTGACCTACTTAATCATAACTTTGGAACCATTTGAGATAGAGCCTTCATATTTGGCATGTATATTCCTTGTGAAAATGGCTTCATATCCATACAAAAAGTTATATCTGTGACCTTGACCTTTGACCTACTTTATCATAACTTTTGAACCATTTGAGATAGAGCCTTCATATTTGGCCTGCATTTTCCTTCTGATAAGGCACCTTACTGTATTACCACCATTTCATTGCTACAGTGTGGATCAGGTGAGCGATCCAGGGCAATCATGGCCCTCTTGTTTTAAGAATTTACATGAGTCAGTTCAATTACCAAAATAATGAAGCCTTACAGTTAAGTTGCAGCCAAATTGACATGGATTATGATTGGTGCTAATAGCACTGAGGTGTGAATTTCACAATAAACAGATTAAGATAATTACAGTTGAGAAGGTGCTAATTATTGGATGTGTCAGACTCGCAACTCTAATAAAACTGTGCCCAATATACACACACTTTATAATCCTCAACAGGCTGTCATAACAAAGACTTATTTAAATTCTCTTGGTCATGGAAATTATTTTTTGCCATATAAAACTATTTGTCATTATTTGTCAACAAGAAAGAAAGAACAGTACCCTTAGAAATGACCCTTGTCATTGATTTTTGGCTAATAACTTGTTAGCTCACCTGAGCTGAAGGCTCACAAGGTGAACTTATAGTATAGCAAGGCTCCGTCGCCCGTTGTTGTCTTCGTTAATCGCTGTCGTCCACACTTTCCAACAGTTAGCTTCCATTGAATTTTAATGGTGAAAATCGATTCCGCTCTATAACTTGTTTAGTTTTGATTGGATCTTCATGAAACTTGCGGGTAATCAGCATATCCATAAAATCTCAGATGATTTCAAATTTGGGACTGATCTTTTGATTCAGAAACACTTGCCCTTGATCACAAAAAAAAAATATGGTTTCTGCTCAATAACTTGTTTATTTTTAGCTCAGCTGAGCCGAAGGCTCCGGGGGAACTATCGTGATCTGTGACCGTTCGTCGTCATCCGTCTGTATGTCCGTCTGTCCACAATTTCTTTAAATGACATCTCCTAAACCACTCAACAGATTTTGATCAAACTTGGAAGAAATGATCCTTAGGTGGTCCTCTCTCAAAGTTGTTCAAACAATTCCATGTAGAACTCTGGTTGCCATGGCAACGAAAAGGGGAAAATAAGAAAAAAAAATAAAAAAAACTTCTTCTCTGAAACCAGAAGGCCTAGATCTTTAATATTTGGTATGAAGCTTCATCTAGTGGACCTCTACCAAGATTGTTCAAATTGTAGCCCTGGGGCTAAAAATGCTCCCCCCCCCCCCGCACCGGGGCCCACTGGTTTTACATAGGCTTATATAGGGAAACCTTTAAAAATCTTCTTGTCTGAAACCAGAAGGCCCAGGTCCTTGATACTTGGTATGAACCTTCATCTAGTGAACCTCTACCAAGATTGTTCAAATTATAGCCCTGTGGCCAAAAACGTCCTCGGGCCAGGGCCCACTGGTTTAACATAGGCTAATATACCTTTAAGAATCTTCTTCTCTGTAACCAGAAGGCCCAGGTCTTTGATATTTGGTATTAAGCTTCATCTAATGGACCTATACCAAGATTTTCAAATTATAGCCCTGGGGCTAATAATGCCCCCCCCCCCCCCCCCCCTGCGGGGCCCACTGGTTTTGCATAGGCTTATATTGGGAAAACCTTTAAAAATCTCCTGATCTGAAACCAGAAGGTCCAGGTCTTTGATATTTCCTATAACGCTGTATCTAGTGGACCTCTACCAAGATTATTCAAATGACAGCCCTGGGTCCGAAAACACCCTCGCGCCAGGGCCCACTGGTTTAACATAGGCTAGAAGCATCCATGGTGTAGTGGTTACCCTACACGCCTTGTAAACTCGTGGTCGCAGGATCGATCCTGGGCTTCTCCAGACTTGCGGATGAGTCTTTAAACCGAGGTCCCGTCTCTGTATGACCTTAGCTGTGGGTGGGATGTAAAACTCAAACACTCGCTTAACATAGGCTAATATAGGGAAAACCTTTAAAAATCTTCTCTGAAACCAGAAGGCCCAGGTCTTTGATATTTGGTATGAAGCTTCATGTAGTGAACCTCTCCCAAGATTGTTCAAATTATAGCCCTCGGGCTAAAAATGCCCCCGCGCCAGGGCCCACTGGTTTTACATAGGCTTATTTTTGGGAAAACCTTTTAAAATCTTCTTGTCTGAAACCAGAAAGCTCAGATCTTTGATATTTGGTATGGCTTTGGTGTCTTTTATGGGTGGAGTAAGTTAATTGTATCAATTCCTGATCTTTGTTTTACTTCTACTCATTAAGTGGACCTCTACCAAGATTGTTCAGTTTATAGCCACGGGGCAAAAATGCTCCTGCTCCGGGGCCCACTGATTTTACATAGGCTAATATAGGGAAAACCTTTAAAAATCTTCTTGTCTGAAACCAGAAGGCCCAGATCTTTGATATTTGGTTTGAAGCTTCATCTAGTGGACCTCTACCAAGATTGTTCAAATTATAGCTCTGGGGCCAAAAATGGTTTTATTTAGGCTTATATTTGGAAAACATATAAAAATCTTCTTGTCTGAAACCAGAAGGCTCAGGTCCTTGATTTTTGGTATGAAGCTTCATCTAATCGACCTCTGCCATGATCGTTCAAATCATAGCATGGGGGCCAAAAATGGCCCCTCCCTTGGGCCCACTGGTTTTACATAGACTTATATAGAGAAGACTTTTAAAAATCTTCTTGTCCGAAACCAGAAGGCCCTACTTATATAGAGAAGACGTTAAAAAATCTTCTTGTCCGAAACCAGAAGGCCCATGCCTTTGATATTCGATGTTAAGCTTCATTTAGTGGACTTCTGCATAGATTGTTCAAATTATAGACCTTAGTCTAAAAATTCCACGCCCTGGGCTCTTAGCTCAGGTGAGCGATAATAGGACCATCATGGTCCTCTTGTTTATTTAATCTTCATCAAACTTACAGATAATCAGCACATCCATAAAATGAGTTCGAATTTGGGCTAGATGGGATGTTTCACTTCAGAGTTAAATGATAAATGATGGTTTCAGCTCATTAACTTGTTTAATTTTGATCCAGTTTTCATCATACTTACAGATAATCAGCACATCCATTAAATCTCGGAGGAGTTCGAATTTTGGCCATATTGAACTTTTCACTTCAGAGTTACTTGCCCTTGAACACAATAAATGATGGTTTCCTCTCAATAAACTTTTTTATTTTCGATCCAGTCTTCATCAAATTTACAGATAATCAGCACATCCATAAAATCTTTTATGAGTTCAAATTTGGGCCAGATCCGATGTTTCACTTCAGAGTTACTTGCCCTTGAACACAAAAAAATAATGTTTTCTGCCCAAAATCTGGTTTGTTTTTGATCCAGTCTTCATCAATCTTACAGATTATCAGCACATACATAAAATATCGGATGAGTTAGAATTTTGGCCAGATCAAACCTTTCACTTCAGAGTTTCTTGCCCTTGAACACAAAAAATTATGGTTTCTACTCAATAACCTGTTTGTTTTTGATCCAGTCTTCATCAAACTTAGAGATCATAATCGGCACAACCTTTAAAATCTTGGATGAGTTCTTCTAATTTGGGCCAGATCGGATGTTTCACTTCAGAGTTACTTGCCCTTGAACACAAAAAATATGGTTTCCGCTCAATTACTTGTTTATTTTTTATCCAGTCTCCATCGGCCAATCCATAAAATCTTGGATGAGTTCTAATTTGGACAAGATCAGATCTTTCACTTCACAGTTACTTGCCCTTGAACACAAAAATTTTTATAGTCAGCTCAATAACTTGTTTATTTTTGATCCAGGTGTCATCAATTTACAGATTATCAGCACACACATCTTGGATGAGTTAGACTGGCCCTGATAGCTCAGTTGGTAGAGTGTCTGCTCCGGGGAACCGGAGGTCATAGGTTCGATCACGGGCCGCGACATACCAAAGTCGTTAAAAATGGTACTAGCTGCTCCTCCCTTGGCACTCAGATTTACGGGGTAGAGCAAGGACTGGTCGACCCAGTATCAGGATAATGTGACTGGGTGTGGTACCATGTAATGTGTCTGGGACATGATACTTCAGTGAGGCAGCACTATAAAAATGAGCATTGAGCTCCCTGTCGCAACCAGACACCGTCGTGATATGACTGAAAAATTGTTGAAAGCGACGTTAAACCCGAATTCACACACACACACACACACACACACACACACACACACACACACTTGGATGAGTTCGAGATCAAACTTTTCACTTCAAAGTTATTGCCCTTGAACGCAAAAAATTATGGTTTCTGCTTAATAACTTGTTTATTTTTGATCCAGTCTTCATCAAACTCACAGATAATGAGCACATGCATAAAATCTCAAATGAGTTCGAATTTGGGCTAGATGGGATATTTCACTTCAGAGTTACTTGCCCTATGAATAAAGAGACTGGAACTGAATTACCTGTGCTCATTGACTTGACTGCGACTCGGGGAAGAGGCCCTGTTAACAACTCAGCTTCTGACATGCTTGAGCACAGGAATAATCATAGTATTGCTCATAGTTTTGCTCATAGTATCTCTCACAGTACTTTTGGAAGTATTCCTGAAAATGTTGCTTACCAAGCTGTTAATAGTATTACTCAGTGTAATGGTGAACACACAACTGATGATTTTGATGAAATTGTAAATGCAAAATTAAATAAAGTACTCACAAATGATTCAGGTATAATTATTGAAAATGGCCAAGCACTATCCAATGATTGGATAATCCATTCTGAATGACCAAGTTTCAAAAGTGAACTCCAATGGTTTAGAAGATATGACCAAGTCCTACATTTTGACCCTTGACCTTGGGGTCAAGGTCACCCTCAAAGTGGCCCAGTACACTCTACATGCCAAGGGCCATCCAATGACCATGTTTCAGAAGTGTAACTCCAAAGCTTTAGAAAATAGTAGTGACGAGGTGAGCTTTTGGGATCAATTTTTGTCTGCCCCCCATCGTGTGTGCATCTGTCTGTGTGTGCGTGCATAAACAATTTCTTCGAACAACATCTCCTCCTAAACCACTGATTGGATTTTGACCAAACTTCACAGGAATGATCCTTAGATTGTCCCCTTTCAAAGTTGTTCAAATGGTTCCAGTCCGTTTCACATCTAGGTCACAGGAGCCAAAAAATAGATTTTTTTCACTGAAAACTTAAAAAATCTTCTTTTCTGAAACCACAATGCCCAGGTCTTTGATATTTGGTATGAAGCTTCATCTAGTGGACCCCTACCGAGATTGTTCAAATTATAGTACTGGGGCAAAAAAGCCCCCGCCCCGGGGCCCTTTGGTTTTACATAGGCTTAAAGGAACTCATTTTTGATTTTTATTATAAAGGGAAAATCTTTAAAAATCTTCTTCTCTGAAACCCCCAGGCCCAGGACTTTGATATTTGGTATGAAGCTTCATCAAGTGGACCTCTACCAAGGGTGTTCAAATTATACCCATTGGGCCAAAAATGCCCCCGCTCGGGGGCCCTTTGGTTTTAAATAGACCTATATGGGAAAATCTTTAAAAATCTTCTTCTCTGAAACCACAAGGCCTAGGTCTTTGATATTTGGTATGAAGCTTCATCTAAAGGACCCCAATCAAGATTCTTCAAATTATAGTGCTGGGGCCAAAAATGCCCCCAACCCGGGGCCCTTTGGTTAAACATAGGCTTATATAGGGATAATCTTTACAAATCTTCTTTTGTGAAACCCCAAGGCCCAGGACTTTGATATTTGGTTTGAAGCTTCATCTAATGGACCTCTACCAAGATTGTTCAAATTATAGCCCTGGGGCCAAAAATGCCCCCGCTCCGGGGGCCCTTTGGTTTTACATAGACTTATATAGGGAAAATCTTTAAAAATCTTCTCTGAAACCACAAGGCCTTGGCCTTTGATATTTGGTATGAAGCTTCATCTAGTGGACCTCTATCAAATTTGAAACAAAAAAATGCCCCCACCCCGGGGCCCTTTGGTTATACATAGGCTTATAAAGGGATAATCTTTAAAAATCTTCTTCTCTGAAACTGCAAGGCCCAGGACTTTGATATTTGGTTTGAAGCTTCATCTAATGCACCTCCACCAAGATTGTTCAAATAATAGCTCCTGGGGTCAAAAATGCTCCCGCTCCGGGGGCCCTTTGGTTTTACATAGGCTTATATAGGGAAAATCTTTAAAAATCTTCTTCTCTGAAACCACAAGGCCTAGGCCTTTGATATTTGGTATGAAGCTTCATCTAGTGGACCTATATCAAGATTGTTCATATTATAGCCCTGAGACCAAAAATGTCCCCGCTCAGGGACCCTTTGGTTTGACATAGACTTATATGGGAAAATCTTAAAAAAATCTTCTTCTCTGAAACCGCATGGCCCAGGACTTTGACATTTGGTATGAAAAGTAGAAGTAAAACAAAGATCAGGAATTGATACAATTAACTTACTCCACCCATAAAAGACACCAAAGGGAAAGAAACACAAACACTAAGCGACCAGACCACAATGGAAACCAAACAAAGGAAGGCCACAAGGACAGCCACTTTCCCACAAAATGGCCATATGGCCATCCAAAATTAAAAGACACAAGTGATAAGTGAAGTTTCATCTAATGGACCTCTACCAAGATTATTCAATTATAGCCCTGGGGCCAAAAACGCCCCCGCTCTGGGGCCGTTTGGATTTACATAGACTAATGTAGGGAAAATCTTTAAAAGTCTTCTTCTCTGAAACCACAAGGCCTAGGTCTTTGATATTTGGTATGAAGCTTCATCTAGTGGACCTCTATCAAGATTACAATCAAAAATGCCCCTGCTCTTGGGCGCTTTGGTTTAACATAGATTTATGTAGGGAAAATCTTAAAAACTCTTCTGTGAAACCACAAGGCCTAGGTCTATGATATTTCATCTAGTTGACCTCTATCAAGATTGTGCAAATTATTGCCCTGGGGCCAAAAATGTCGCAGCCCCAAGACCCTTTGGTTTTACATAGACTTATAAAGTGAAATCTTTAAAAATCTTCTTCTCTGAAACTGCAAGGCCCAGGTCTTTGATATTTTGTATGGAGCTTCATCTAGTTGACCTCTACCAAGATTGTTCAAATTATAGCCCTGGGGCCACAAATGCCCCCACCCTGGGGCCCTTTGGTTTTACGTAGACATATAGCCCCGGGGCCATTTGGTTTTGCATAGGCTTATGTAGGGAATATCTTTAAAAAAATCTTCTTCTCTAAAACCGCAAGGCCCAGGTCTTCGATATTTGGTGTGTAGCTTTATATAGTGGACCTTTACTAAGATTGTTCAAATTATAGCTTTTTATACCCCACCACATGATAGTGGCGGGGTATTATGTTATACCCTCCGGTGTCTGTCCGTCCGTCCGTATGTCCGTCCGTCCGTCCGTCCGCACCATTTCCGATCGATAACTTGAGTAATTTTTAACGAATTTTTTTCAAATTTTGCATACATGTATATATCGGGAATGAGTGGTATGGGATTGTTAATGGGCAAAATCCGTTAACATTTGACAGAGTTATGGCCCTTTTTAGTTCAAAATAAGGGGTTTTGGGGCATTTCCGATCAATAACTTGAATATTTTTTCACGGATTTTCTTCAAATTTTGTATACACATTGGCATTGGGTATGAGTGGTTTGGGATTGTAAATGGGCAAAATACATTAACATTTAACGGAATTATGGTCGTTAAAAATTCCGATTAAATGGTTTTTGGGGACTTATTCCTTTACTATATGGAATATTTGGATGAAACTGCACTGATGTTAAAACGACCATAATAAGCAGGTTTTGTGTTGTGAATACACAAAATGCGTTAACATTTAACGAAAAATTGGTCGTTAACATTTCCCATTAAATAGTTTCTGCGCATTTATTCCTTTAATTTATGAAATATATTGATTATCACTGCCAGTGTAGTGGTTAGAGTGCTGGACTACAAATCCTATTGTTGACTATGAATCTGAGGGGCGCGAGTTCAAATCTCCGTCGAGGAATGGAAATTTTTTTTTTTTTTTCGTTTTTTCTTCTTTTTTTGTGTGTTCTTTTTTCTTTTTTCTTTTTCTTTCTTTTTCATTTTGGCAATAAATTTATTTATTTTTTTTAATTTTCCTCATTTTTGGTTTTTCATTCCTTTTTTCCCCTTTTTTTTTCACCCTTTTCTTCTTTTTGTTATACCCCATCACACGATAGTGCTGGGATATTACAATATACCCTCCGGTGTCTGTCCGTCTGTCCGTCCGCACCATTTCCGACCAATAACTGGATTAATTTGTGCTATGAATCTGAGGGGCGTGAGTTCAAACCCCCGTGGAGGAATGGAATTTTCTTTTTTTTTTTCCTTTTTTTCTCGTTTTTCTTTTCTTTTTTTCCGTTTATTTTTCTTTTCTTTCTTTTTGCAATGAATTTTTTTTTTTTTTTTTTCGTTTTTTTTTTCTCATTTTTTGTTTTTCATTCCTTTTTTTTACCTTTTTTTTTCCTTTTCTTCTTTTTGTTATACCCAATTACACGATAGTGCTGGGATATTATAATATACCCTCAGGTGTCCGTCCGTCCGTCCATCTGTCCGTCCGTCCATCCCCACCATTTCCGACCGATAACTTGATTAATTTTTCACATTTTTTTTTTCAAATTGTGCCTACATGTTTATATCGGGAATGACTTTTTTTCTTTTCTTCTTTTTGTTATACCCCATCACACGATAGTGCTGGGGTATTATAATATACCCTCCGGTGTCTGTCCGTTCGTCCGTCCATCCACACCATTTTCGACCGATAACTTGATTAATTTCTCACAATTTTTTTTTGGGAGTTTGCGATCAATAACTTAAGAATCTTTTATGGATTTTCTTCAAATTTTAAAACACTAAAGGACACATATTATTGCCAAGGACAGTCACTCTGCTTTTCTGGTTATTGTATTATCTGCCCTTTTGATATACATGTATGTAGTTCCTTTACTATATTGAATGCCTTAGTGAAGTTTTACAGATAACTATAACACTTAAAAGTACCACTATTATGGGCAAGGCTATAACCATATTATCTTGCAGTGGTGGGGTATCATGCAGTGTTAGCGTGCTTTTATTTTATGTTTGGTATGAAGCTTCCCCTTTAAGACCTCCCTCAACATTATGCACATTAAAGCCCTTGTGTCAATAATAGCCCTCCCTGGGGCCCGCTTGTTACACTATGGATCAGGTGAGCTGTCCAGGTCCATCATGGCCCTCTTGTTTAAATAAATATGGGTCATGTCTTCCCACCCATACACATAAAAATGGATGAAATCTTGTTCTTCAGTTTGAAAATCTTGGCTTTTAATTGCAAGCATATGGTTGGGGGCATAGTGTATTACAAACACCATTTCTAGTTTATAAACGATTTTACAGGGATGTCTTTTTGGTAAAACTCAAATGGTTCCACTCTGTTTGAACATGTTGAACTTGTAATAGATACATTAGGAAAGACTTCTCTCTCCAAATGGAAACCATTCTGTTGGTATGTTCCCTGTATGACCCTTTAACAAAATTACTCAAAATACTTTTGCTCCACTGGACATGATGGCCATTAGAGCTAAGAATATAGATAAAAAAATAAAATATCTTCTAAATAGCTTGAATGGTTTTGGAACAGTTTCACAGAAACATTCCTTGGGTCACCATCAGTTAAAAATACTCAAATTCTCCACTCCAACTCACATTACCTAAGTTTCATCTGTGAGAAAATGGATCAGTTGAGCGATTCGGGGCCATCATGGCTCTCTTGTCTCTATAAAAATGGTGTTTAAATAAAATGGTGTTCATAACACAGACTTGTTAACATGATGTGAAGAAAAGTTTTCTTTTTCAGGCAGGTAATTGTCGTGCAATGGCCTACAGTGCTCCTCTGGCAACATTGGTAGTTTCTCAACCATCTTCTAGTCCACTCTTCCCTGGTTTCGGTGTTAAGAAGGTAAGGCCTTCAACAAGGAGCTTTTGTTTAAAGAGGCTGACTTTGCAAACTTGCACATATTTTTGTTATTGCCTGTTTTGTAAGAACGGACTTGGGGATGGCATCCGTCTGTCTGTCTGCCCATCCATCCATCCGTCTGTAAACTTTTCGTTTCAGGATAACTCCTTCTACAGTCTCATCCGATCAAGCTGAAATTTGGTAGGTAGTAAGATCATGACCTAGTGTAGTGCATATTGTTTCAAGGTTACGGTCATCATCATCAGAGATTTGATCTCACACCAGATCTCCAAGGTTTGTCTTTCATGAGGGTCGATAGCAGAGAGCTACCACTCTCTGCGATCCCTCACTGTCAGCTGCTTCCAGGTCATCTTGGGCCCCCAAGTCCCACGCCCACCATCTACCTGTATGTCACAGGCAGTCTTGACTGAGCTGTTGGAGCCTTTCACATGTCCATACCAGCGGGGCCTTTCAGGATGCCAAGGTCAGGCTTTTCGTAGGGAAATAGGTAAATCACTGCATTTTTCAAAAATATTGTGGTCTGTAATATGAGAATAGGTAAAAAAGGAAGGTCGATGAATGCTTAGGATCAAGGTCATTTGGTGATTTTGGCCCAAAGTCACTTGTATTGCCGGTCCATTGACATACCAGTATTAGAATACATTTTCTCTAAAACCACCAGGCCAATTTCATTTAAATTTTACATGCAGCCTAAGTACTCTAAGGAAACAAAAATTTATTCAAATGGTCCAGGTAACATTTCCAAGATGGCCGCCAAGCCCAAATATGGTAAAAACCTTAAAATATCTTCTCCAGAAACACTTGGAAGATTGTCTTGAAACTTGGTATGTAGCATTAGGTGACTGAGTACTAGCAAGTTTGCAAAAATGATGACTGTAGGTTGAAGTTGACATATTTTAGGCCAAGATCAAATTTGGCTCTATGGGCTTTTCAATGGGAAATAGGTAAATCAATGCATTTTTAGCTCAGGAGAGCCGAAGGCCCCGGGGAGCTTACAGGAAGGACATTGACCGTCGTCTGCGTGTTCAACACTTTCAAACGATATCTCTGAAGCTGCTGGGCCGATTGGGCCCAAATTTCATTTGTAGCATCCTTGGGTTGAACGTTTGTGTTTGTAGCTCACCTGTCACGTGGTGACAAGGTGAGCTTTGGTGATCAATTTTCGTCCGTCAGTATGTGCATGCGTCCGTAAACAATTCTTCAAACGAATCTCCTCCTAAACCACTGATCGGATTTTGACCAAACTTCACAGGAAAGATCTTTAGCTGGACCCCTTTCAAAGTTGTTCAAATGGTTCCGGGCCGTTGCACATCTAGGTCACAGGAGTCAAAAATAGATTTTTTTCACTGAAAACTTGAAAATCTTCTTCTCTGAAACCACAAGTCCCAGGCCTTTGATATTTGGTATGAAGCTTCATCTATAAGACCTCTACCAAGATTGTTCAAATTATAAGCCTGGGGCCAAAAATGTCCCTGCCCCGGTGGCATTTGGTTTTACATAAGCTTATATAGGGAACATCTTTAAAAATCTTCTTCTCTGAAACCACAAGGCCCAGGTCTTTGATATTTGGTATGAAGCTTCATCTAGTGGTCCTCTACCAAGATTGTTCAAATTATAGCCTTTGGGCCAAAATTCAAAAATGCCCCCGCCCCGGCCGCCCCCCACCCCGGCCGCCCCCCGCCCATAGGGGCTTGAAGAAATATATGGGCTGCACGATGCTTCCACGCAGAGCTGAATCCAGCCAGCACACTAGTACTGGTAAACCGCTTAGAGGATCTAAGCCTGTCCAGGAACCGTGATGCGAGGCGGACCGTCCATGCTAATAAACCCTATTGGTTTCATTGGGCGACAGGGCTTGAGATGTCATTTCATCTCAATGTCTGGTAAAAGTCTCACAAAATTGGAAGCAACATCTCCAAAATGACCTTTACAGTGTTGACGGGGACGTTAAACCTCAAACAAAACAAACAAAGCCCCCGCCCCGGGATCCGCCCCCGCCCATCGGGGCTTGAAGAAATAGATGGGCTGCATGATGCTTCCACGCAGAGCTGAAACCGACCCGCACAAGAGGGCTGGTAAACCGCTTAGAGGATCTAAGCCTGCTCAGGTAAAGCGGTGCGCACGAGTAAGATCGTCCATGCTTATAAACCCTATTGGTTTCATTGGGCGACAGGGCTTGAGAAGTCATTTCATCTCAATGTCGGGTAAAAGTCCCACAAAATTGGAAGCAACGTCTCCAAAATGACCTTTACAGTGTTGACGGGGACGTTAAACCTCAAATCAAACAAACAAAAGCCCCCGCCCCGGGGCCCTTTGGATTTACATAGGCAGTAGTATATATAGTGGGGTTTTTTGGACAAATTTTTAGCTCACCAGAGCCGAAGGCTCCAGGGGAGCTTATAGGATAGGCAGTTGTCTGTCGTTGTCGTCTGTGTCTGCGTCGTCTTCGTCAACATTTTTAAACTACATGTCCTCTGAAGCCACTGGGCCGATTCAGCCCAAATTTCATCTGTAGCATCCTTAGGCAGGGGAATTGAAAGTTTGTGTTTTTAATGAAAATCGGCTCATTAGTTTGGTTGCTATGGCAACTTAGAGTGCCCATAGACTTATAATGGGGAAAATAGAAAAATGGCATTTACTGCCAAGCCTCTGCAGATATTTTGACAAAACTTTCAAAGAAATGTTCCATAGGCGATCTACTATCTGCCGTATGATGTTAGGCCGTCTGCTCATTTTTGTTGGCTGCCATGGAAACCAAAATAAAAAAATAGACAAAAGATACTTAAAAAATCATCTCCTCAGAAACCGTATGCTCTAGGAGGCTGAGACTATATGAAAATATTCACCATATTTGCCTTTACAGGTTTTGTGTTTTAATGAAATTTGGCCTTTTAGTTTTGTTGCTATGGCAACTTAAGAGTTTCCATTGACTTATAATGGGGAAAACTGAAAAAAGGCATTTACTGCCAAGTCATTGCAGATATTTTGACAAAACTTACATAAACATGTTCCTTGAGTAAACTTCTCTCAGCCATATGCTTTCATGTCAACCTGGGGGTCCACTAGGTTGTGCTGGGGCCATGCCCCGCCCCCTCCACTTCATAAAATGCCTTATATCTCAGAAACCTTTCAGATCCCAACCCCTAAACCATATATATTCTTGTTCCTTATGATAAGATGCATTAAGTGACACCAACCTGGGGATCCCCCGGGATGTGCCGGGGACATGCCCTGCCCCCTCTATTTCATAAAATGCCATTTATCTCAGAAACCATTCAGATCCCCACCCCTAAACTATATTATATTCTTGTTCCTTATGCTAAGATGCATGAAGTGACACCAACCTGGGGGTCCCCCGGGATATGCTGGGGACATGCCCCACCCCTTCCACTTCATAAAATGCCATTTATCTCGGAAACCATTGAGATCCCCACCCCTAAACCATATATATTCTTGTTCCTTATGATAAGATGGAGTCAGTGGTTGCCATGGAAACCAAAATGAAAAAAAAAGAAATACTTAAAAACTCATCTTCTCAGAAACCATATGCTCTAGCAGGCTGAGACTTCATGAAACTATTCACCATATTTGCCTTTACAGGTTTTGTTTTTAGTTCACCAGAGCCAAAGGCTCCCGGGGTGCTTATAGGATAGGCAGTTGTCCGTCGTCGTCTGCGTCCTCTGGCATCAACACTTTCAAACGACATCTATCTGAAACCACTGGGCCGATTCAGCCCAAATTTCATCTGTAGCATCCTTGGGCTGGGGGATTGAAAGTTTGTGTTTTTTAGCTCACCAGAGCTGAAGGCTCCGGGGGAGCTTATAGGATAGGCAGTTGTCCGTCGTCGTCGTCGTCGTCTGGCGTCAACACTTTCAAACGACATCTTCTCTAAAACCACTGGGCCGATTGGGCCCAAATTTTATCTGTAGCATCCTTGGGCTGGGAGATTGAAAGTTTGTGTTTTTTATGAAAATCGGCTCATTAGTTTGGTTGCTATGGCAACTTGTAGTTTCCATAGACTTATAATGGGAAAAAAATTGAAAAACGGCATTTACCGCCAAGCCTCTTCAGATATTTTGACAAAACTTTCATAGAAATGTTCCATAGGCAATCTACTATCTGTCGTATGATTTTAGGCCTTCTGCTCATTTTTATTGGTTTCCATGGAAACCAAAATGCAAAAAATAGAAAAAAAATACTTAAAAAATCATCTCCTCAGAAACCATACTCTCTAGGAGGCTGAGACTTTATGAAAATATTCACCATATTTGCCTTTGCAGGTTTTGTGTTTTTTATGAAATTCGGCCTTTTAGTTTTGTTGCTATGGCAACTTAGAGTTTCCATTGACTTATAATGGGGAAAACTGAAAAATTGCATTTACTGCCAAGTCATTGCAGATATTTTACAAAACTTACATAGACATGTTCCTTGAGTAAACTTCTCTCAGCCATATGCTTTTATGTCAACCTGGGGGTTCCCTAGGTTGTGCCGGGGCCATGCCCCGCCCCCTCCACTTCATAAAATGCCTTATATCTCAGAAACCTTATAGATCCCAACCCCTACCCAATATATTTTCTTGTTCCTTATGATAAGATGCATTAAGTGACACCAACCTGGGGGTCCCCCCGGATGTGCCGGGGAAATGCCCTGCCCCCTCTATTTCATAAAATGCCATTTATCTCAGAAACCATTCAGATCCCCACCCCTAAACTATATATATTCTTGTTCCTTATGCTAAGATGCATTAAGTGACACCAACCTGGGGGTCCCCCGGGATGTGCCGGGGAAAGGCCCCACCCCCTCCACTTGATAAAATGCCATTTATCTCAGGAACCATTGAGATCCCCACCCCTAAACCATATATATTATTGTTCCTTACGATAAGATGGACTCAGTGACACCAACCTGGGGGTTCCCCGGGATGTGCGGGGGCCATGTCCAACCCCCTCCACTTCATAAAAGGCTAAATATTCAAGAAACCTTACAGATCCTAACCCCAAAACCATATATATTCTTGTTCCTTATGATAAGACACATTCAGTGACACCAATCTAGGGGTCACCCAAGGGGCGCCCGGTCCATACTCCACCCTTCGACTTCACAAAGGACCATATATCTGAGAAACTGTTCAGAGCCCACCCCTAAACCATATATATTCTTGTTCCTTATGATAAGACGCAAACAGTGACACCAGCATGGGGGTCCCCCCGGGGTGACACGGGCCATGCCCCACCCCTTTACTTCATTAAAATCCATATATCTCAGAAACCGTTCAGATCCCCGCCCCTAAACCATATATATTCTTGTTCCTGATGGTAAGACTCCACTTAAATAATAGGCCATATATCTCAGAAACCATTCAAATCCCCATTCTATAATCACATATATTCTTGTTCATTGTTATTAGACACATTCAGTCAACCCTGTCTTGGGGGGTCCGCATGGGCCATTTCTCTCCCTTCCACTTCATAAAAGCGCCTCATATCTCAGAAACCGTTCAGATCCCCACCATTTAACCATATATATTCTTGATCTTTATGATAAGACATATTCAGTGACAACAATCTTGGGCTTTTCTCGGATCTGCCATGCCCGAATCCCTCCATTGCTTAAAAGGCCTTACGTCTCAGGAACCATATATATCCCCACTGCTAAACCATATATGTCACTGTTCCTTTTTATCCCCCGACCGAAAAGGTTCGGGGGATATAGCGATCAGCCTGGCGTCCGTCCGTCCGTCCGTCTGTCCGTCCGTCCGTCCGTCCGTAGACGCAACCTTGTGATGGCCATAACTCCTATACCCTTTGAGATTCATTGATGGTTCTTGGCACAATTGTTCACAAGGCCGAGACGGCGTGTCATGCGCAAGAACCAGAACTCTGGATGCCATACTTTTTTAGTTATCTCCCCTTTTAATAAAATAGAATGACTACTTTGTGATGGCCATAACTCCAATACCCTTTGAGATATATTGATGGTACCTGGCACAGTTGTTCACAAGGCTGAGACGGTGTGTCATGCACAAGAACCACAACTCTGGTTGCCACGGTTTTGGAGTTATCTCCCCTTCCAATAAAATTGAGTGACATACTTGTGATGGCCATAACTCCTATACCCTTTGAGATTCATTGATGGTTCTTGGCACAATTGTTCACAAGGCTGAGACGGCGTGTCATGCGCAACAACCAGAACTCTGGATGCCATACTTTTTTAGTTATCTCCCCTTTTAATAAAATAGAATGACTACTTTGTGATGGCCATAACTCCAATACCCTTTGAGATATATTGATGGTACCTGGCACAGTTGTTCACAAGGCTGAGACGGCTTGTCATGCACAAGAACCACAACTCTGGTTGCCATGGTTTTGGAGTTATCTCCCCTTCCAATAAAATAGAGTGACAACCTTGTGATGGCCATAATTCCAATACCCTTTAAGATATATTGATGATACCTAGCACAGTTGTCCACAAGGCCGAGACAGTGTGTCATGCACAAGAACCACAACTCTGCGTGCCATTTTTTTTTAGTTATCCCCCCTTCCAGCAATATAGAATCACTACCTTGTGATGGCCACATCTCCAACACTCTTTGAGATATATTGATGATACTTGGTACAGTTGTACATGAGGTTAAGCAGGTGTGTCACGTGCAAGAAACACAACTCTGGGTGCCCTGGTTTTTTAATTATCTCCCCTGACAATATATCCTTGTGATGGCCATAACTCAAATACCCTTTGAGATATATTGATGGTACTTGGCACAATTGTATACAACGTTGAGATGGCGCTTCATGCCTAAGAACCACAACTCTGGGTGCTATGATATTTGAGTTATCTCCCCTTCCAATATAACAGTATGACAACCTTGTGACCACTGTACCTCCAATACCCTGTGAGACATATTGGTGGTACTTGATGCAGATGAACATGAGGTTAAGCAGGTGTGTCATGCTCAAGAATTACAACTCTGGGTGCTCTGTTTTTTTAGTTATCTCCCCTGGCAATATAACCTTGTGATGGCCATAACTCCAACTCCCTTTTAGATATATTGAAGGAACTTAGCACAATTGTATACAAGGTACAGAAGGGATGTCATGTGCAAGAACCACAACTGTTGTTGCTGTGGTATTTGAGTTATCTACCCTTCCAATATAACAGTATGACCAGCTTGTGATCACTATATCTCCAATACCTTTTGAGACATATTGATGGTACTTTGTGCAGAATTACATGAGCTTAAGCAGGCATGTCATGCACAAGAACCACATTTCTGAGTGCCCTGGTTTTTTAGTTATCTCCCCTGACAGTATAATCTTGCGATGGCCACAACTGCAATACTTTTGTGATATGTGGTTTAATTCTGGTGCACTTTCTATTGGTGAACAATCTTCTGAAGGCCATATTGGCTTTTGGTCGGGGGATTTGCCATCTCTTCCGATGGCTATTTTTATAAGACCCATTTAGTGACACCAATCAGGGCTCCATTGGGCAGTGCCCACCTGAGCTCTGGTTTATGAAATTTGGCTCTTTGGTTTGTTTGCTATGGCAAGTTAAGAGTTTCCATTGACTTATAATGGGGAAAATGGAAAAATGACATTAATGACTCTCAAGCTATTTTGTTAAACTATCATAGAAATGTTCCTCTTATAATGTTCTTTTTGGCCTATTTGTTGCCACAGATGGGAAATTGTCAATTGTCACCTGTTGTCTTCAAGCGACATCAGATCTTTGAAGCCACTAGTCTGATTGGGTCAAATTTTATCTATAGCAGCCTTGGGTGCAGGGCTTCCATGGTCAATTAAAATACATTGCTGCCAGTGGGGAGTGGCCCCCTGAGCTCTGGTGAGCATTGTGGCCCATGGGCCTCTTGTTAGCTCACCTGAGCACGAAGTGCTCAAGGTGAGCTATTGTGATCGCCTTTTGTCCGGCGTCCGTCGTGCGTCGTGCGTCGTGCGTCGTGCGTCGTCAACAATTCACTTAAATGACATCTCCTCCTAAACCAGTGAATGGATTTCAAAATACTTTCATAGAAATGTTCCTTGGGTGACCCTCTACCAAAATTGCTAAAATGGTTCTGCTCCGCAGAACAAAATGGCCGCCAGAGCTAAAAATAGAAAAACCTTTAAACGACATCTCCTCCTAGCCCCTTGGCCCGATTTCAAAATAATTTCACAGAAATGTTCCTTGGATGACCCTCTACCAAAATTGCTAAAATGGTTCCGCTCCGCTGAACAAAATGGCCGCCAGAGCTAAAAATAGAAAATCCTTTAAACGACATCTCCTCCTAGCCCTTTGGCCCGATTTCAAAATAATTTCACAGAAATGTTCCTTGGATGACCCTCTACAGAAATTGCTAAAATGGTTCCGCTCCGCTGAACAAAATGGCCGCCAGAGCTAAAAATAGAAAAACCTTTAAACGACATCTCCTCCTAGCCCTTTGGCCCGATTTCAAAATAATTTCACTGAAATGTTTCTTGGATGACCCTCTACCGAAATTGCTAAAATGGTTCCGCTCCGCTGAACAAAATGGCGGCAAGAGCTAAAAATAGAAAAACCTTTAAACGACATCTCCTCCTAGCCCTT
Organism: Lucinisca nassula; assembly: GCA_963580285.1. Classification (NCBI taxonomy): domain Eukaryota; kingdom Metazoa; phylum Mollusca; class Bivalvia; order Lucinida; family Lucinidae; genus Lucinisca; species Lucinisca nassula. Next base: position 28,487,945 of record OY757021.1, on the reverse strand, counting down.
TGGTCCGATTTCAAAATAATTTCACAGAAATGTTCCTTGGATGACCCTCTACCAAAATTGCTAAAATGGTTCCGCTCCGCAGAACAAAATGGCCACCAGAGCTAAAAATAGAAAAACCTTTAAACGACATCTCCTCCTAGCCCTTTGGCCGGATTTCAAAATAATTTCACAGAAATGCTCCTTGGATGACCCTCTACCGAAATTGCTAAAATGGTTCCGCTCCACTGAACAAAATGGCCACCAGAGCTAAAAATAGAAAAACCTTTAAACACCATCTCCTCCTAGCCCTTTGGCCCGATTTCAAAATAATTTCACAGAAATGTTCCTTGGATGACCCTCTACCGAAATTGCTAAAATGGTTCCTCTCCGTTGAACAAAATGGCCACCAGAGCTAAAAATAGAAAAACCTTTAAACGACATCTCCTCCTAGCCCTTTGGCCTGATTTCAAAATTATTTCACTGAAATGTTCCTTGGATGACCCTTTACAGAAATTGTTAAAATGGTTCCGCTCCGCTGAACAAAATGGCGCCAGATCTAAAAATAGAAAAACCTTTAAACGACATCTCCTCCTAGCCCTTTGGCCCAATTTCAAAATAATTTCACTGAAATGTTTCTTGGGTGACCCTATACCGAAATTGATAAAATGGTTCTGCTCCGCTGAACAAAATGGCCACCAGAGCTAAAAATAGAAATACCTTTAAGCAACATCTCCTCCTAGCCCTTTGGCCTGATTTCATATTATAGCCTGGGTCAATAATGGCTCTCCCAGGGGCCCACTTGATACCCTATGGATCAGGTGAGCGATCCAGGGCCATCATGGCCCTCTTGTGTTTTATATTAGGATCACTTTTTGTCTGTCATCCGTGCGTAAACAATTTCTTCAAACGACATCTCCTCCTAAACCACTTATCGGATTTTGACCAAACTTCATAGGAATGATCCTTAGGTAGTCCCCTTTCAAAGTTGTTCAAATGGTTCAGGTCCGTTGCACATCTAGGTCACAGGAGCCAAAAATAGATTTTTTCACCGAAAACTTAAAAAATCTTCTTCTCTGAAACCACAAGTCCAGAGTCTTTGATATTTGGTATGAAGCTTCATCTAGTGGACCCCTACCAAGATTGTTCAAATTATAGTGCTGGGGCCAAAAATGCCCCCGCCGCGGGGCCCTTTGGTTTTACATGGGCTTATATAGGGAAAATCTTGAAAAATCTTCTTCTCTGAAACCGCAAGGCCCAGGTCTTTGATATTTGGTATGAAGCTTCATCTAGTGGACCCCTACCAAGATTGTTCAAATTATAGTGCTGGGGCGAAAAATGCCCCCGCCCCAGGGCCCTTTGGTTTTACGTCGGCTTATATACGGACAATCATTAAAAATCTTCTTCTCTGAAACCGTAAGGCCCAGGTCTTCGATATTTGGTAAGAAGCTTCTACTGGTGGACCCCTACCAAGATTGTTCCAATTATAGTGCTGGGGCCAAAAATGCCCCCACCCCAGGGCCCTTTGGTTTTATATGGGCTTATATAGGGAAAATCTTTAAAAATCTTCTTATCTGAAACCGCAAGGCCCAGGTCTTTGATATTTGTAATGAAGCTTCATCTAGTGGACCTCTACAAGGATTGTTCAAATTATAGCCCTGAGACCAAAATGGCCCCGCCTCAGGGCCCTTTGGTTTTACATAGACTTATACAGTGAAATGCTTTAAAAATTTTCTTCTGTGAAACGACAAGGCCTAGGTCTTTGATATTTGGTATGAAATTTCATCTAGTGGACCTCTATCAAGATTGTTCAAATTATAGCCCCGGTGTCAAAAATGCCTCCGCCCTGAGAGCCTTTGGTTTTACATAGACATATATGGGGAGACTTATATGGGGAAATATTTAAAAATCTTCTTTTCTGAAACTGCAAGGCCCATGTCTTTGATATTTTGGTACGGAGCTTCATCTAGTGGACCTCTACCAAAATTGTTCAAATTATAGCCCTCGGGCCACAAATGTCCCCGCCCCGGGGCCCTTTGGTTTTACATAGACTTAATATAGAGATAATCTTAGAAATATCTTTTCTCAGAAACAGCAAGGCCCAGGTCTTGGATATTTGGTGTGAAGCTTCATCTAGTGGACCTCTATCAAGATTGTTTAAATTATAGCCCTGAGGCCAAAAATTCCCCTGCCCCGGGGCCATTTGGTTTTACATAGGCTTATGTAGGGAATATCTTTAAAAAAATCTTCTTCTCTGAAAACACAAGGCCCAGGTCTTTGATATTTGGTGTGTACCTTCATCTATTGGACCTTTGCCAAGATTGTTCAAATTATAGCCTTTGTTGATATTTGGTATGAACCTTCACCTTTTTAGACCTCCCTCAACATTATGCACATTATAGCCCTGGTGTCAATAATGGCCCTCCCCGGGGCCCACTTATTACTCTATGGATCAGGTGAGCAATCCTCTTGTTAGCTCACCTGTCACGTAGTGACAAGGTGAGCTTTTGTGATCACTTTTCGTCCGTCGTCAGTGCGTCCGTGCGTGCGTCCGTAAACTTTTTCTTTAAACGACATCTCCTCCTAAACCACTGATCGGATTTTGACCAAACTTCACAGGAATGATCCTTAGGTGGTCCCCTTTCAAAGTTGTTCAAATGGTTCCGGTCCGTTGCACATATAGGTCACAGTAGCCAAAAATAGATTTTTTTCACCGAAAACTTAAAAAATCTTCTTCTCTGAAACCGCAAGGCCCAGGTCTTTGATATTTGGTATGAAGCTTCATCTAGTGGACCCCTACCAAGATTGTTCAAATTATAGTGCTGGAGCTAAAAATGCCCCCCGCACGGGGGCCCTTTGGTTTTTACATAGGCTTATATAGGGAAAATCTTGAAAAATCTTCTTCTCTGAAACCGCAAGGCCCAGGTCTTTGATATTTGGTATGAAGCTTCATCTAGTAGACCCCTACCAAGATTGTTCAAATTATAGTGCTGGGGCCAAAAATGCCCCCGCTCGGGGGCCCTTTGGTTTTACGTAGACTTATATAGGGAAAATCTTGAAAAATCTTCTTCTCTGAAACCACAAGGCTTAGGTCTTCGATATTTGTTATGAAGCTTCAGCTAGTGGACCTCTATAAAGATTGTTCAAATTATAGCCCTGAGACCAAAAATGCCCCGGCCATGCGGCTCTTTGGTTTTACATAGACTTATATAGGGAAAATCTTTAAAAATCATCTTCTCTGAAACACACGGCTTAGGTCTTTGATATTTGTTCTGAAGCTTCAGCTAGTTGACCTCTACCAAGATTGTTCAAATTATAGCCCTTGTGCCAAACATGCCCCTGCTCCGGGGCCCTTTGGTTTAACATAGACTTATATAGGGAAAATCTTGTTTTACATAGACTTCTATATGGAGGGTAAACCTTTAAAATCTTCTTCTCTGAAACCAGAAAGCCCAGGTCTTTCATATTCGATACGAAGCTTCATCTTGTGGACCTCTACCAAGATTGTTCAAATTTTAGCCCTAGGACCAAAATTGACCCTGCCAGGGGCCCACTTGTTATGCTTTGGATCAGGTGAGCGAACCAGGGCCCTCTGGGCCCTCTTGTTTTTTTCATCCCTGCACCCGCAATACTGTGGGGCCCACCCACCCACCCCCTGGATGGGCCCCACCGAGTGGGATGCAATAGAATAAAATATTTGTTTGCACTCTGGCTGCCATATCGCATGTGCAGTACACTCTGGCTACCATATCGCATGTGCAGTACACTCTGGCTGCCACTAGGTTCTGGCACGGAATTTATTCAGAAGCTCCATTCAGCCTTCCAACACTGGCACACATCAATACGTAAGTATATAGAAGCACACTCTGGCTGCCATATCGCATGTGCAGTACACTCTGGCTGCCACTAGGTTCTGGCACAGAATTAGGTTCTGGCACAGAATTTTATTCAGACGCTCCGTTAGCAAATAAAGCCTCCTTACCCCCAAACATCTACCACCAAGACAAGCTCCATTCAATTTAAGTCTCCAAACCCAAAACAATTCCACTCAACTATCCCCCCGAGTACGAACCTGGTAGGGCCCGGCCCGCCCCCCTGGTGGGCCCCACTCGGCGAGGTGCCCAGCACAAACCAGTGTATAGCTGCTGTTGGAGGAAGGCTCTGAGGTGGTGGTTTTATTTAGACAATACTTAAATCTATAGATTCATAAAGGGAAACACAATGCAGGAGTGTACATGAATCAAGATCGGTACAAGTGAAGCTTGTGGGAAGAGATGTCGAGGAACCTACTGTGCTATCCACAACGCTGCTATCTGAAGAGGTAGGGCTCTGGATCTGTCAGGGTTGTGGGGTGGCTGTTGAGACGTCCCGTAAGCTGTGTAAACCATGCTGCGCTAGTACCTTTTATAATCAGTACTACCATAAGAAGCACTATGTTGTGTCTTTCCGAAAAGAAGCCAGACGACTTTCCAGGATAATTATGCCCCCAACTTAGAAGTTGTGGGGGCATATTGGATTTGCCCTGTTCGTCCGTCCTTCCGTCCATCCCGCTTTATTACTGCATATCATTACTTAAGAACCATTGGTGCTAGGTTTTTGAAATTTTATATATGGATTCCTTATGAAAAAATAATTGACCCGTGTTTTTTACTTATCAGGATTATGCCCCTTTCTTGAGTTATGCCCCTTTGCAAAAAAAAAATCTTTGAAATCTTGTAAGCAAGATATCTCAAAAACTGTTTGAGCTTTTGCCCTGAAACTTTACAGACAAGTTTGGGATGATGAGTAGATGAACTGATTAACTTAAAAAAAAAATGAAATTTTTTTCTTGAGTTATGCCCCTTTGAAATTTTGCTCGTTTTAAGCTTGTAAGCAAGATATCTAAAAAACTGTTTGAGCTATAGTCCTGAAACTTCACAGGCTGGTTAAGGATGATAAGTAGATGAACTGATTAACTTTTGAAAAAAAATCAGAAATTTTTTTCTTCAGTGACGGCCCTTTGATTTTTTTTCGCATTTTAAGCTTGTAAGCAAGATAACTAAAAAACTGTTTGAACTATTGCCCTGTAACTTTACAGAATGGTTGGGGATGATGAGTAAATGAACTGTTTAACTTTAGACAAAAATCCAATTTTTTTTCTTGAGTTATGCCCCTTTGAAATTTTGCCCGTTTTAAGCTTGTGAACTTTGCAGGCTGGTTCTGGATGATGAGTAGATTAACTGATTAACTTTTAAAAAAAGCCGAAGGATTATGCCCTGTCTTGAGTTCTGCCCCTTTGCAAAATACTTTGAAATCTTGTAAGCAAGGTATCTTAAAAACTGTTTGAGCTTTTGCCCGGAAACTTTACAGACTGATTTGGGATGATGAGTAGATGAACTGATTAACTTTTGAAAAAAATCTGAAATTTTTGTTTTGAGTTATGGCGCTTTGAATTTTTTTGCGTTTTAAGCTTGTAAGCAAGAAAACTAAAAAACTGTTTGAGCTTTTGCCCTGAAACTTTACAGAATGGTTGGGGATGATGAGAAGATGAACTGATTAATTTTTGACAAAAATCCATTTTTTTTTCTTGAGTTATGCCCCTTTGAAATTTTGCACGTTTTAAGCTTGTAAGCAAGATATCTCAAAAACTGTTTGAGCTATTGCCCTGAAACTTTACAGAATGGTTGGGGATGATGAGAAGATGAACTGATTAACTTTTGAAACAAAAAAATCCGAAATTTTTTTCTTCAGTTATGGCCCTTTGAAATTTTTGTGTTTTAAGCTTGTAAGCAAGATAACTCAAAAACTGTTTGAGCTATTTCCCTGAAACTTTACAGAATGTTTGGGGATGATGAGAAGATGAACTGATTAACTTTTGACAAAAGTCCAATTTTTTTTCTTTAATATGCCCATTTGAAATTTTGCCCATTTTAAGCTTGTAAGCAAGATATCTCAAAAACTGTTTGAGCTAAAGCCCTTAAACTTTACAAGCTGGTTCAGGATGATGAGTAGATTAACTGATTAACTTTTGAAAAAAATCCGAAATTTGTTTCTTCAGTTATGGCCCTTTGAATTTTTTGTGTTTTAAGCTTGTTAGCAAGATAACTCAAAAACTGTTTGAGCTATTTCCCTGAAACTTTACAAAATGGTTGGGGATGATGAGAAGATGAACTGATTAACTTTCGACAAAAAATCCATTTTTTTTTTTCTTGAGTTAGGCCCCTTAAAAATTGTGCACGTTTTAAGCTTGTAAGCAAGATATCTAAAAAAATTGTTCGAGCTATTGCCCTGAAACTTTACAGAATGTTTGAGGATGCTGAGAAGATGAACTGATTAACTTTTGACAAAAGTCCATTTTTTTTTCTTGAGTTATGCCCCTTTGAAATTTTGCCTGTTTTAAGCTTGTAAGCAAGATATTTCAAATACTGTTTGAGCTATAGCCCTGAAACTTTACAAGCTGGTTCAGGATGATGAGTAGATGAACTGATTAACTTTTGAAAAAAAATCCGAAATTTTTTCTTCATTTATGGCCCCTTGAAAGTTTTGTGTTTTAAGCTTGTAAGCAAGATAACTCAAAAACTGTTTGAGCTATTTCCCTGAAGCTTTTCAGACTGGTTTGGGATAATGTGAAGATGAACTGATTAACTTTCGACAAAAAATCCATTTTTTTTTCTTGAGTTAGGCCCCTTTGAAATTTTGCACGTTTTAAGCTTGTAAGCAAGATATCTAAAAAAAACTGTTTGAGCTATTGCCCTGAAACTTTACAGGCTGGTTCAGGATGATGAGTAGATGAACTGATAAGGTGAATTTTAATGCATTTGCATTTTTGGGGAACTTAATATATGCTTGCTTAAGACAGGTTGCTCGTTTAATAGAGATGGACACTAAGACAGGTTTGACTGAATCTCTAAAACTGTATGAGCTAGTGTCCTGTAACTTAAAACACTGGTATGGGGTGATAAATAAATGACCTGATTAACTTCAGTTTTTCTTGTGTTATGTTCCTTCTAAAATTTCAGCATTGCAGCCAAATAAAAAAAAAAGATATCTCAATTACTGTTAGGGACAAGCAGTGTTAGGGTCAAGCAGTTGGGGGCATTGTGTTTCATAAACACTGGCTCTAGTTTTCAATTAGAGAAAAGTTCAATGCATACATATATGAATTATGGCTACTATGGATGAATTTATAGAGCAGTTACTAGCAGAAATACTTGATAATAATTCAACTTTCCATCATGTGGTTCAAAACATCTTGGATGAGCCCAGATTCTGTCAAAGGGCGCTTGTTAAAGCACTTACAACCTGAAAAATATCGACCTACCCCACCACCATGCAAAAAGATGGCCACCAAGAGAAAGGCCATTGAAGAGGAATTTGACCCTATCTCCCGCAAGAAAGTCCTGAGATCCGTGAAGGAGTATCAGGATGAGATCCTGGACTTGTTTGCATCTGATGGGCAGATAAAATAAAAGCTAGTCTTCAGTCAGACCCCATGAGTCATTGGCGACTTGTTGAAGGGCTGGCAGATGGACGTGCCTGCCAATAATTCTAAAAGTGCAGACCCAAGGGCTTTCCTCGAGGCTGTGGTGTCCCAAATCAATAGCAAGCTCGAGGAAGAGATCGAGGCTCTTTGTGGCGTGAAGTTCCAGTTGGCTCTCAAGTTTCAGCTTCAGAAGTTCAGCCCAGACGTTAGTGAGGAGTACACAACCCCCGTGCAGGGCCACAAACAGGAGGCCCTTCTCCAGGCCAGCAAGGGGGCTCTCAATAAAACCTTCCCAAACATACAAGAAACACTCGAAAAGTGGACGCAGAGAGGGTCAGGCTGGGTTGTAGAACAAGTAGAAACTCTGTGGTGGGGCATTGCCAGATATCAACCTCTTCGGGGTAGAAGATATCAACCTCTTCGGGGTAGCTGCTACTTTCCACTCCCAGCAGAAGTAAGTTTTAAGAAGGCAGTGGTCAACATGAAAAACAAGGATCCATACTGCTTTCGATGGACGCTCCGAGCGGCTCTGGCAAATCCGCCACCACCATATCACACAGAGAGAACAAGTTGGTATCCTACCAATGATGGTCTGAACTTTGAAGGGATTGATAGCCCCACATCCATCTCTCAGATCTATAAAGTGGAGCGGCAGAACAACCTAGCCATCAATGTCTTTGGCTGGGACAACGGCATCACCGTCCTTCGTATCAGCACACAACCACAAGAGATACCAAAGATCAATATGCTGCTGATCATTGCGAATAAAAATCACTTCCTCTACACCTGGATAAAGAACTTCAACTGCCTCCTTTACAACCAAAGCAAGCACCGTTAGCGCAAGTTATTCTGTGAGCGCTGTCTTCGGGGTTACAAAAGAGAAGACCTGCTGGAGGCCCATAAGCTTGAGTGCGAAGGCATCAGCCAGGCGGCTCTCTGGGTGGAGATGCCAGAAGAGGGTAAGAACAAGATCACCTTCCAGAACCACCACAAGCAGCAACCAACCCCATTTGTCATCTGTGCAGACTTTGAGGCTCTCACCACCAAGATAGTGGGCCCCGAACGCAATCCTACAAAAAGCAACACCCAACGAACACAAAAACATAAGGCTTGCAGCTACTGCTATATCGTGGTGCGGTGTGTTGGTACAACAAAGCCGCCTGTTGAGTATCGCGGCCCAAATGCAGCAGAGCACTTATTAATATCACTCCAGGAGGAGGAGCGCGAGATTAAGAGCGTGCTAGCCAACCCTAAAAACATATGGATGACATTAAAGGACTGTTGGGCCCATATCAATGCCGTGAATCGCTATATATGCGAAAAACTGTGAGACAGTGACTCTGTCCCCAATCACTGTCATATCACAGGTAAATATCCAGGGGCAGCCCACAATGCCTGCAACCTGAAGCTGAGACTAAGCCCACAACCTCAGGGGGTACGACTCCCAACTGCTCCTGCAGGCTATCTCAAAGGTCGAAGGCAGAGTCTCCTGCATCCCCAACAACACAGAAAAATACATCTTCTCTCTCGGGCAGCTCTGTTTCATCAATAGCGCCCAGTCCCTGCTAGCTTCCCTTGACAATCCGGCTCTTGACCCAGAAGGGTGTCTACCCCTACGAGTATATGGACTCCTGGGATCACTTTGCTGAGACCAAGATCCCTCCAAAAGAGGTATTCTACAGCAAGCTCGCTGATGAGCACATCAGAGACAATGACTACGCCCAACGCGCAGAGAGTATGGGAGGTCTGTAGGTGTAAGACCCTAAGGGACTACCACGAACTCTACAATCGCACAAATGTTCTCCTGCTGGCAGATGTCATTGAGGAATTCCGAAAGACACAGAATGGCTTAGACCCAGCACACTACTATACCAGCCCGGGGCTTTCATGGGACACCCTTCTCAAGAAGACAGGGGTGGAGTTCAAGCTACTCACAGATTATGACCAGCACCTGTTCATCAAGAAGGGGATGCGTGCAGGCATCTCAATGGTCTCAAAGCGCTATGCTAAGGCCAACAATCCTCAGGTCGAGGTGTATGATCCAGAAAAGCCTAGTAGCCACATCCTCTTCCTAGATGTGAACAATCTTTATGGTTGGGCTATGAGTCAATATCTCCCCACTGAAGGCTTTCATTGGGTGGATGCATCGGAACGCCAGCAGCTCGCAAAAACCATTGCAGAGCAACCTGCAGATAGCCAAGAGGGCTACATCCTAGAGGTGGATTTGGAGTATCCAACAGAGCTGCACAAGGCACAAAATGCCTACCCGTTAGCTCCAGAGCGCATGGTTGTCCAGAAGGAGTGGATGTCAGAGTATCAGCACAACCTTATTAAAGGCGTTGGGGTGGCGCCTACAGAGGTCAAGAAGCTGGTCCCCAACCTGCGCGACAAGGACCGCTACATGCTCCACTATCGGAATCTCCAGTTATACATGTCTCTGGGTATGCGTCTGACCAAGTTCCATCGTTCCCTCCGGTTCCAGCAGAGCCCCTGGATGGAACCCTACATCTGGATGAATACTGAGCCCAGAAAGAAGGCCACCAGTGACTTTGAGAAAGTTCTTTACAAGCTCATGAATAATTTGGTCTTCGGCAAGACGATGGAGAACCTCCTCAGGCGTGTCGATATCAAGCTGGTCCGCGCCAATGAGGAAGATAAACTCAGGCGCCTCATCGCCAGGCCGGCCTTTGCCAGAGCCAACATCTTCGACGATGATCTTGCAGCAGTCCAGATGTATAAGAGCCGTCTAGTGCTCAATCGATCGATTTACGTAGGTATGAGCATTCTAGACTTTTCAAAGACCCTGATGTATGATTTCTAGTTACAATCAGCTCCAGAGGCAGTACGGAGAACACTGCCAGCTCCTCTACACAGACACTGACAACTTCCTCCTGGATAGCGAGACAGAGGATGTCTACGAGGACATAGCCAAGCACCAAAATCTCTATGACACGTCTGACTTTCCGAAAGGCCATCCGCTGCACAGCACAGAGAACAAGAAGGTTCTCGGAAAGATAAAGGACAAGTGCGCCTGGCAGCTAATCTCTGAGTATATAGGTCTACGACCTAAGATGTATTCCATCCTCCAGACATCTGAAAAAATATCAAGAAGGCCAAGGGTGTGAGAAAAGCAACTGTCAAGAAGCGGATCAAGCATGAGCAGTTCAAAGAGGCTCTCTTTGAGAAGAAAACCTTCTGCCATGGCATGTTCTTAGGTCAGAGTGCCATCACATCTACGGGCAGCATCTCAACAAGTTGTCGTTGTCACCCTTCGATTCCAAGCTCTGGATCAGAGCCATCAAGTTTCACATGCGCGTGAAAAAATAGCCGTCCTGCATGCTGACGAAAAAGAAATTTCAACAAAAAGTAGTAAAAATCATTTAGCGCGAAACTAGTGTAAATTTATCAAATTTGTGAGGTCAAATTTCAATGGTCAAACTTTATGGTAACACCGGAGGTAGTTATGTCTTGTCATGAATTTTGGTGTCTTCGAGTATTGACAAATATTTTGGCTGATACAATAAATCAACATTCATTTCTAAGCGCATGCTACACATAACTAAACTTAATCCAACTATACCATTCCAATGGGAGTAGGCGTAAACTCATAGAATTTTCAACCCCTTTTCCCCACCAGATTTGCTAAATAATCGGGTCATATAGGTTAGGCTTCTATCTCAATGAAACGGCACAAATAAAGCGTGAGAATATTGGGTGCATTAAATTTTCCGAAAATCCCGGACTATATTTTTGTTTAAGAAATGTGAGTAGCTTTTGGAAAGGCAGAAGCTACTTGCATTTCTTGAGCCAAAATATTAATGAGTATTCCATTTTTAATTTTCAAAGAGTTGAAGATGTTAACTTGATGTAAGATGTTTTTAGACTAGAACAACTGGATCCATTATTTTTTATTTTAGATAAGCACTCTTGACTTGAAGACCTCCCAGTATATGACTGTACATTCCAAAGCTATTCGTGATATCTCCTTCCATCCCACTGTTGATAATGGGCTTCTGCTGTCTTGTGGGCTTGACAAGAAAGTGAAAATCACCAGTCTTCTCAGCAATGCTGTTGTGCAGTGGTAAGTAACATTTTTATTCACCGACTGAATAGGTTCGGGGGATAAAAGCGATCAGCCTGGCGTCCATCCGTTCGGTTGTCTATCCGTACATGCCCCAGATACATAATAGGGTTTCTGTTCTGTGCTTTTCATAATTAATGAGGTTTATTCCGTAAATGTTCAACCCCACAACACCAAACATGCCTGTTTGTGGGGCAAGTGGCTGTACAATGCTACATTATAGGGTTAAAGTCTCCACAGAGTTAATATTGGGAACCCCAGAATGTAAGTCTCGTAAGAAAGTCTGTCCATCCATCCTTCCGTCCATAGAAGCAACCTTGTGATGGCAATAACTCCAATACCCTTTGAGATTCATTGATGGTGATTGGCACAGTTGTTCACAAGGCTGAGAAGGCATGTCATGCCCAAGAACTAGAACTCTGGCTGCCATAGTTTTTTTAGTTATCTCCCCTTTTAATAAAATAGAATGACTACCTTGTGATGTCCATAACTCCAATACACTTTCAGATATATTGATGGTACCTGGTACAATTGTTCACAAGGCTGAGAAGTCGTATCATATGCAAGAACCACAACTCTGACTGCCATGGTTTTGAGTTATCTCCCCTTCCAATAAAAATAGGTTGACTATCTTGTGATGGCCATAACTCCACTACCTTTTTTAGATATATTGATGGTACCTGGCACAGTTGTTCACAAGGCTGCGACAGCGTGTCCTGCGCAAGAACCACAACGGCTGCCATGGTTTTTCGCTAAACTGTCACGTAGTGATGAGGTGAGCTTTTGAAATCTTCTCTAAAACCCCAAGGCCCAGGTCTTTTATATTTGGTGTCACCATGAATTTTCATCTAGAGGACCTCTACCAAGATTGTTCAAATTATAGCCCTTGGGCCAAAAATGCCCCCACCCCACCCCCCAGGGCCCTTTTGTTAGCTCGCCTTACGAAAGTAAGGGGGAGCTATTGCCATACCCCCGGGCGTCCGGCGTCAGCGTCGGCGTCGGCGACCGCATTTGGTTAAAGTTTACCTGCAAGCTCTTATATGTGATGTTTTACAACTTTATTTTGAATATATAATTAATAATTGCTAAAATACAATATTTAACATTATCATTGTACTTCATTTTACAGGTTTTTTGGCTTAAATTGGACTATTTGAGAAGTTAATATTTTCCTCTGTATTACCTCCCTTACTTCTCTGTGTTAAAGTTTACCTGCAAGCTGCGTGAGTTCAAATCCCGGGGGAGGAACGTTTTTTTTTTTTTTTTTTTTTCTTTTCTTTTTTCTTTTTTTTTTGGATTTAAAAACAAAGCGGGGTCTGGGGCTCAAGGTCAAGGTCACTGTGGCTATTTTTAGAAAAACATTGTCATCGCTCTAGCGCCTTCATTTATTGATGGATTTTAATATAACTTCACCCAAATGTCCGGTATAATGATATCTCGAGTGACTTTGACTTTCAGGGTCCGGGGCCTAAGGTCAAGGTCACTACTTTCAGGGTCACAGGGTCAAGGTCACTGTGGCTATTTTTAGAAAAAACATTGTCATCGTTCTTGCACCATAATTTATTGATGGATTTTAATATAGCTTCACACAAATGTTGGGTATGATGATATCTCTAGCAAGTTCGACTTTCAGGTTCCGGGGCTGAAGGTCAGGTTCACTGTGGCTATTTTTAGAAAAAAACTTTGTGATCGCTCTAGTGCCTACATTTATGGATGGATTTTAATATAACTTCACAAAAATGTTGGCAATGATGATATCTTGAGCGAGTTCGACTTTCAGGGTCTGGGGCTGAAGGTCAAGGTCACTGCAGCTATTTTTAGAAAAACTTTGTCATCGCTCTTGCGCCTTCATTTATTGATGGATTTTAATATACCGTGACAAAAATGTTTCGTTTGATGATATCTTGAGTGACTTTGACTTTCCGGGTCAGGGGCTGAAGGTCAAGGTCACTTTGGCTATTTTTTAGAAAAACTTGATCATTGCTCTAGTGTCCAGATTTTTAGCTCACCTGAGCCGAAGGCTCATGTGAGGTATTAGTATACCACGAGCCGGCGTCCGTCGTCGTCCGTCGTCGTCGTCCACACTTTCAAAGAAGTATATCTCCGGAACCAGTGGGCCAATCTTGATCAAATTTCATGTGAAGCATTATCAGGTAGGGGGAAAGGCTGCATACTGTTTTCGGGCAGATCGGATTGGAACTCTGGTTGCCATGGCAACAAATAGCTCCCATAGACTTAACATAGGAAAAAGTTTGTCATCACTCTAGCTCCGTCAATTTTTTTCTGATTGACTTCATTCTTGCAGATAACGAGGACAGGCATGAAATCTCGATCAAGTTCGATTTTGGGCTGAATCGGATTATTCACTCAGGAGTTACGTGCCCTTGAACGTTAGGAAAAAGCTTGTCATCACTCTAGCTCCGTCAATTTTTTTCTGATCGACTTCATTCTTGCAGATAACGAGGACAGGCATGAAATCTCGATCAAGTTCGATTTTGGGCTGAATCGGATTATTCACTCAGGAGTTACGTGCCCTTGAGCGTTGAAAAAATTGCCTATTGACTTAACATGGGGAGAATGTTGTCATCACCGTAGCTGCTTCAATTATTTTCAGATTGGCTTTATTCTTGCAGATAACCAGCACAGCCATGAAATCTCGGTCAAGTTCGATAACTGGCAGAATCGGATCATTCACTTAGGAGTTACCTGCCCTTGTGTGTTTTTGCATTAGGGTTAATGGGAATTTCAAAAATGTATATCTTAAAGACTACTTGGCCAACTTTGATCAAATTTCATCTGTCGCATTATTGGGCAAGTGGAAAGGCTTCATTAGGTTTTCAGGTAGATCTGAGTGGAACTCTGGTTTCCATGGCAACATCTAGCTCCCATAGACTTCACATAGGACAAAGCTTGTCATCACTCTAGCTCCGTCAATTTTTTTCTGATCGACTTCATTCTTGCAGATAACCAGTACAGGCATAAAATCTCGGTCAAGTTTGATTTTGGGCCGAATCAGATAATTCACTCAAGAGTTACGTCCCCTTGAGCGCCCGAAAAATTGCCTATTGACTTAACATGGGGAAAATGTTGTCATCACTGTAGCTAGTAACGAGGACAGGCATAAAATCTCGGTTAAGTTCGATTTTGGGCAGAATCGGAATATTGACCTCGGAGTTGCGTGACCTTGAGCGACAAAAAATTTGCCCATAGACTTAACATAGGGAAAATGTTGTGACTACGATAGCGACTTGAATTTATGTTCAGATCAGCTTCAAACTTGCAGGTAACGAGGACAGACATAAAATCACGGTTAAGTTCGATTTTGGGCCGAATCAGATTATTTGCCTTGGAGTTACCTGCCCTTGAGCATGAAAAAATACGTTGTGACCACGATAGCAACTTTATTTTTATTCAGATCAGCTTCAAACTTGCAGGTAACGAGGACAGGCATAAAATCCCGGTTAAGTTCGATTTTGGGCCGAATCGGAATATTGACCTCGGAGTTACGTGACCTTGAGCGACAAAAAATTTGCCCATAGACTTAACATAGGGAAAATGTTGTGACCACGATAGCGACTTGAATTTTTTTTCAGATCAGCTTCAAACTTGCAGGTAACAAGGACAGACATAAAATCTCGGTTAAGTTAGATTTTGGGCCGAATCAGATTATTTGCCTTGGAGTTACCTGCCCTTGAGCATAAAAAAATACGTTGTGACCACGATAGCAACTTTATTTTTATTCAGATCAGCTTCAAACTTGCAGGTAACGTGGACAGGCATAAAATCTCAGTTAAGTTCGAATCAGAATATTGATCTCGGAGTTACATGACCTTGAGCGACAAAAAATTTGCCCATAGACTTTACATAGGGAAAATGTTGTGATTACGATAGCGACTTGAATTTTTTTCAGATCAGCTTCAAACTTGCAGGTAACGAGGACAGACATAAAATCTCGGTTAAGTTCGATTTTGGGCCGAATCAGATTATTTGCCTTGGAGTTACCTGTCCTTGAGCATAAAAAAATACGTTGTGACCACGATAGCAACTTTATTTTTATTTATATCAGCTTCAAACTTGCAGGTAACGAGGACAGGCATAAAATATCGGTTAAGTTCAATTTTGGGCCGAATCGGAATATTGACCTCGGAGTTACGTGACCTTGAGCGACAAAAAATTTGCCCATAGACTTAATTAGGGAAAATGTTGCGACTACGATAGCGACTTGAATTTTTTTCAGATCAGCTTCAAACTTGCAGGTATCGAGGACAGACATAAAATCTCGGTTAAGTTCGATTTTGGGCCGAATCTGAATATTTGCCTTGGAGTTACCTGCCCTTGAGCATAAAAAAATACGTTGTGACCACGATAGCAACTTTATTTTTATTCATATCAGCTTCAAACTTGCAGGTAACGAGGACAGGCATAAAATCTCGGTTAAGTTCGATTTTGGGCCGAATCGGAATATTGACCTCGGAGTTACGTGACCTTGAGAGACAAAAAAATTTGCCCATAGACTTAACGTAGGGAAAATGTTGTGACAGAAATAGCGACTTGAATTTTTAGCTCACCTGAGCCAAAGGCTCCAGTGAGCCGATAGTATACCAAGGCTTCGGAGTCAGTCGTCTGTCGTCCGTCCATCCGTCGTCCACACTTTCAATGAAGCATATCTCAGAAGGCAGTTGACCAATCTTGTTTAAATTTTATGTGTAGCACCATTGGGCAAGGGGAAAGGCTGCATTAGGTTTTGGAGCTAGTCTGGTTCATTTGTTCCTTCATTCTTCTTTCTCTCCATATAGAGATAATAGACCAATGTTAAATTTTTAATCAAAGATTTCTCAGGAACTTTAAAAGCTAGAAGCATCAAATTTGGTATTCAATAGAATAATGATGACTTATTTTGTGTAAGAGACATTGGGCTTTCTCAGCTTATTTGTTCATCTGTTCTTTCATTCTTCTTTCTCTCCATTTTGACCAATGTTATATTTTCGTCAAAGATTTCTCAGGAACTATAGAAGCTAGAAGTCTCAAACTTGGAATGCAATAATCATGACTTATATCCTGTAAGGGTCAATGGGCTGATTCTATTAGCAGATTTAGTAGTCAAGTCTGTGAATTGTTAAAACTTAAGTTCCTCAGGTGAGCGGTTTAGGCTCATTGAGCCTCTTGTTGATGGATTTTAAGATAACTTCATACAAATGTTGGGTATGAAGTTCAACTTTCAGAGTCTGGGGCTCAAAGTCAAGGTCACTGTGGCTATTTTTAGAAAAACTTTGTCATCACTCCTAAGTACCTACATATATTGATGGATTTTACACAAATGCTAGGCTAGGCTTTTTTTATTTGTCTTAATCGAGGGGATTTGTATCATCTGTGATGCCTTGTTATTACTTGGTAGTTTGTAGAATTTTTTTTTTGTCAAATGTAGATTTCTTTTTCATTTTTTTTTTTTTTGCAGTGGAAAGGCTTGAAAACAGGATGATTAGGGGTATATTTTGGTTCTCTTTCATTTGCTGCAGTCTATTGGGCTGTTTTACAGAAGAATTTTTTTTTGATAACTTGCCCTCATCCATCTTAGGCCCCCAAAGGCGAGCTATGTTGTCTTCTGACAACTCTTGTTTTACATTGACTTGTATAGGGAAAATATAAAAAAAATCTTCTTCTCTGAAACCGCAAAGCCCAGGTCTTGGATATTTGGTGTGAAGCTTCATCTAGTGACGTCGACCAAGACTGTACAAATTATAGCCCTGGGGCCAAAAATGCTCTCGCCCCAGGGCCCTTTGGTTTTACATAGGCTTAAATAGGGAAACTCTTTAAAAATCTTCTCTAAAACCACAAGCCCAGGTCTTTTATATTTGGTGTAAAGCTTCATCTAGTGGACTTCAATCAAGATTGTTCAAATTCTAGGCCTACGGCAAAAAGTGCCCCCGCCCCTGGGGCCTTTGGTTTTACATTAACTTATATAGGAAAAATCTTTAAAATCCTTCTCCTCTAAAACCGCAGGACCAAGGTCTTTGATATTTGGTGTGTAGCTTCATCTAGTGAACATCTATCAAGATTGTTCAAATTATAGCTCTAGGGCCAAAGATTTATGCCCCTGCCCCGGGGCCCTTTGGTTTTACAGAGACTTATATAGGGAAAATCTTTAAAAAATTTTCTTCTCTGAAACCGCAAGGCCCAGGTCTTTGATATTTGGTGTGAAGCCTCATGTAAAAGGACCTCTGTCAAGATTGCCCAAAATAACCCTATGGTCAAAAATGCCCCCGCCATGGGGTCCTTTGGTTTTTCATAGACTTGTATAGGAAATATCTTTAAACATCTTCTTCTCTAAAACTCCAAGTCCCAGGTCTTTGATAGCTGGTGTGAAGCTTCATCTAGTGGATCTCTACTGAAATTCTTCAAATTATAGCCCTCGGGCCAAAATGTCTCGGCCCTGGGGCCCTTTAGTTTTACAATGAGTTCTATAGGGAAAACTGAAAAAAATCTTCTGAAACTGCAAGGCCCAGGTCTTTGATATTGGGTGTGAAGCTCTATCTGGTGACCTTTACCAAGATTGTTCATTATTATTATACCCCCGACAAACGATTTAATTCAGGGGGTATATAGTTTTCGTCTTTCAGTCTGTTCGTCCTTTCGTTAGTTCCTTAGTTAGTTAGTTAGTTAGTTAGTCAGTTAGTTCATTTGTTCCTTCGTTCGTACTTCCATCTGTCTCGCCGTTCGTCAACTTTTACGTCAAAGTTTTGCGTTAAACCTTTTTGATTGCTCATATCTCTGTAACAACATGTTAGATTCTCTTCATATTTGGTAAAGGTATCTCTATAGCATTACCTTTCATATGTAATATCTAAGCCCCTGGGTTAAGCCCCTGGGTGGTCTGTCCGACCATTCGTCAACTTTTACATCAAAGTTTTGTGTTAAACCTTTTTGAATGCTCATATCTCTGTCACGACATGTTGGATTCTGTTCATATTTGGAAGAGGATATCTCTATAGCATTACCTTTCATATGGAATATCTAAGCCCCTGGGTGGGCTGTCCGTCCATTTGTCAACTTTTACGTCAAAGTTTTGTGTTTAACCTTTTTGATTGCTCATACCTCTGTCACAACATGTTGGATTCTCTTCATATTTGAAAGGGGATGTCTCTATAGCATTACCTTTCATATGGAATATCTAAGCCCCTGGGTCAACCCCCTGGGTAGGCTGTCCGTCCGTTTGTCAACTTTCACGTCAAAGTTTTGTTTTAAACCTTTTTGATTGCTGATGTCTCTGTCACCACATGTTTGATTCTCTTCATATTTGGTACAGGATATCTCTATAGCATTACTTTTCATTTGGAATATCTAAGCTCGCGGGTCAAGCCCCTGGTTGGGCTGTCCACCCGTCAGTCTGTTCATCAACATTTACGTCAATGTTTTGTGTTAAACCTTTTTGATTGCTCATATCTCTGTAACTACATGTTAGATTCTCTTCATATTTGGTAAAGGATATCTCTATAGCATAACCTTTCATATGGAATATCTAAGCCCCTAGGTCAAGCCCCTGGGTGGGCT
Organism: Lucinisca nassula; assembly: GCA_963580285.1. Taxonomy (NCBI): domain Eukaryota; kingdom Metazoa; phylum Mollusca; class Bivalvia; order Lucinida; family Lucinidae; genus Lucinisca; species Lucinisca nassula. The sequence continues at coordinate 28,468,878 of OY757021.1, read as the reverse complement.
GTCTGTCATTTTGTCAACTTTTACGTCAAAGTTCTGTGCTAACCTTTTTGATTACTTATATCTCTGTAACCTCATGTTAGATTCTCTTCATATTTGGAACAGAATATAGCTATAGTATTAACTTTCATATGGAATATCTAAGCTCCTGAGTCAAGCCCCTGGGTTGGGCTAGGGGTCAATAATTAGGACTTACACATTTTGATTATGTCCAAGTTTTGTGTTAACTGTTTTGGTTTAAACAATATTTCGAGGGCTGCCCGCAAAACTGTGGTAACTCCGTTTTTGAAAACTTTACAGGAGAAGCAAAAAACTGTTTCTTTTCATAAATAGTCATTGTGCTGGGTTGTGTTTCAGAATATAAACTTATAATCACCAAGGAAATTACATGACAAAATGTAATTTTACTTAGCTCTGCTAATTATTTTGATATTTGTAACCTCTTGAGTTACAACATTTTTTTGCCACGTTTTGCATTATTTTCACAACAGAAGTTTACTGCAAAACAGCGGTAACTCAACTTACAACTGTTTTGCAGTGACAATATTTGTAGTTTTGTGGCTGGTAAGGAGGTGGTATCTTTTAGCATAATATATTAAAGCATATTTTTATCAACCTGTTCAGTTAGAAAAGATCGTGATGCATATTTATGAAACAATATATGCATAGCATGCAAAAATGAGGGTCATTGGCAAACAGTGAAGACCCAGATTAGACGCCACAAAATGATCAGTGTCAAGTCGTGAAACACAAACGTGTACAATGAATAAAATAAGCCAGAGAACCATTTTATTGTAACTAAACTGGGTTGAAGATTAAAAAGATCAAAATTATGATGAGTTGCTAATGGTATAGGCGTGTTAGAAATTTGGAGATGACTTCATTACTGTCATCATGAAAACACCCCTATATAATTATGACCCCTTGAACCCCACTTTTATACAGTAAAACTGGGGTTTACAGGGGTAAACATTATTTTTCTTATTTCTTGCCAAAATGTAGATTTTGGGTACTCATTAGAACCACCTCAGGCAGTTCTAACGTGTACCCACAATCTATATTTTAGAGCAGAAAAAAATATCACCTTTTTTCATCTTAAAATTTTCGTTTTTTTTTTTTCAGCTGTAAAATTTACAATGTATTTGAACAGGCCTGTCTTCGTAATGGTTTATGTTGGCTCAATGGACTCTGTCAATCTCATATTTTCTGCAAAGAACCTTCTTCTGTGCATTCAAACTTTAACTTTTAAAGGAACACCTAGCAAAAAAAGACAAGAGCTTTTACAAGATAGCATAGCTCATCTGTTCGCGTCTTGTCTACCTACATCATGTTTACACACCAATACGTGAAAGATTTTTTAAAGAAATTCTTTAATGAAGTTTTTATATGATTTTATGATTATATTCCAAACACTGAAGGGTTCTGGTAAGTAACTGCTAAGATATGAACTGAAAAGTTTGCTTCAAGTGAGTGTGACCTAATTTTTGAACCCTAAACCATGCCCCCCAGACCCTGGGGACTGAATGGGAAATGGCCCTGGGGGCTGAAGGGGAATAGAAGTTTAACCCTTGATAACTCAAACACGGATGTTTCATCAACTATTGCTTATTCAAACTTGTTCTGGAGTCCTAAAGAATACTTTCCATAGCTCCAGATAGCCATATTTTTAGGAAAATAAATGGTGATGTTTTTTTTATTTTATCTTGAAAGGTGTGTTGGTTGTACTCATTAAGAGTCAACTGTAATGAGTTTACATGTTCACTATTCCCTTCAATAACATAATAGTGCAAATATATCCTTAAATCATCCTGAACTGGCATTTTGAGTAAACCTCAAAAGTTTGAACTATCTCTTTTTTGAAAAGATTTTTGTACACCCAAAACATTCAATTTATCGTAGTTTGTAAATTTTTAAACTCCATATATGATAGGGTTAATGTAGCCAGTGCTTGCTTTAAAAATGACTCCTAAGCCCCGCCCCTATAAAATAATTATATATTTCAAAGACGAAATGTTTGTTGGCCAGTGATAAAGGAAATATGAACTGTAATGTAAAACTTTAAAGTGAGCAGGACATGGACGTGAAAGCTGATGCCGACATTTGGGTGACATCAACAGTTCTTCTGAACTTTATCACCTGCTTGGGCCTTGTCTTGGAAAAATTAAAACATGAATTATTTTACCTTGCTCTCATTGATTATGGACACTGGTAGTACTGTATAGCAAACAAGCCAATTAGACCTCATCAGTAACCCGTTTTAGTTTTTACAAAACCTGGAATAGACCTGATGAATGATGATCCCTAAGGAAATAATATGAAGTGCACTATGATGAAGTACAGAGAGATGTTCTATTGCAACCTGATGCCACAAACTGTGTAATGGGGTTGCAGCCAGTTAGACCAAAACCAGTCTGCTCAGTCAAGACTAGCAAATCTTGAAATTTCATATATAGACACTAGAGGTACCCCCAAGTGAAATCGTAACCATGGTCATCATGATGTTGATGGTCTACCTTTTTTCATGGCATGTTATCTGATAGTATAAAATATAGAATGTCTGTATTACATTTTTTTTTTCATGGTCACCCTGGTTGTCGGCCCTGCCCAGAGGGGCTTGAAGAAATAGATGGACTGCATGGTGCTTCCACGCGGAGCTGAAACCGACCGCACACGAGTACTGGTAAACCGCTTAGAGGATCTAAGCCTGTCCAGGCAAAGCGATGCAAGTCAGCCCGTCCATGTTTGTAGACCCTATTGGTTTTATGGGCGACATGGCTTGAGATGTCATTTCACCTCAGTTTCGGGTAAAAGTCCCACAAAATTGCAAGCAACCTCTCCAAAATGAGGTATACAGTGATGACAGGGCTGTTTAACCTCAATTCAAACAAACAAAACCATGGTTGTCAGTGGTTTGATAGGGGGTAAAAAACACAGTACTACTATGGTCGACTATGGATTATAATGTTCAATTGTCATTACTGTCCAACTGACCATGGTCTACTATGGTTGTCCATAGCAGACCCTGGCTGCTTGTTAGTAGAAACCAGTGTCAAAATTACTAGGGTCATTGACCATGGTTGATCATGGTCAACTGTCATAAAAGTTGTACCTAATCATGGTCTACCATGGCCAACATAGCATCATGGTGGACCATGGTCAAATTTAGCTCTGGTTAAATAACAGTGTATAAAATACAACACTCTAATCCATAACAGCAAGATTTAACATTTTTTTTTTTTTTGCAGCTTTGGCTTTAAGGCTTTTGGCTGTCTGTTAAAAAATCACCCTCCCCTAGAATTGTCCATCAATTAAGTGGACCATGTCAGTAAACCCAGTGGACATTTGCAATAGACTCAGTGGACAGCCTGGACATTATCCATGGATTCAGTGGATGCTAAGGGAGGTCAAAGCACAGTGGACAATGTCCTTGGACACTGGCCAATCTGATTTAGTTCAAGTGTGGAGGTTCAGTAGCCTCAATTGAAATTTATATCCTCTCTTGATATTTATATTTATTTATTTTTTCAAATTTATATTCATTTACTGAAAAATTCTAACTATTTGAATTAATTAGTTATTCATATTTATGTAGACAAGAAGCATGTATGTAGCTTACCACCTATATAAAAGTTTTGTATCCACTCTTTGATCACCTCTAAGAGATGATTTTCGAGAATGTTGTCAACAGAATTTCATCAATATATTGTATAGAACATTGTTTAGTACATGTTTCTGCCTATTGGTCTGAGGGCTTAAAGAGCATTGAATGTCATAAAATATGAGTGACAGCCATCTTGAACTGGAAGAATTCCTTCAGCTTGGTAGGGTTTCTATACATTGAACATTAAGTGAATTTAAAAATGTCTGCCCATGTTTTTTTGTGGTCTCGTCAACACCATGGTCAAAGATTGACCATTGTCTACCATGGTGATCATGGTCAACTGACCATCATTTTCACCTGGGACCATGGTATATGACCATGGTCATCAAATTATGTGGTTGTGGTGCCATTTTACAAATCCTGGCCAACCACAGTCCCAGGTCCATAGAATACCAAGGAATACATGCTACTTCGTGGTAAATGACCATTTTCACCGGGGTCAGTGTACTATCCAATTGCACACATGCAAGGGTTGATCTGCATCTATTGAATTCGCCAGTGGCAGAATTTGCCTCTTATAAGCCAGCAAGGTAAGCTGATAGGCTTGACAGTGGACCACAGCTGGGCCATTAACCCATTTAGTACCAGAAACCCAGAAACGGGTACTTCTGGCAAACAGGGCAGGCCCAGATCAGACGCCGCAGAACGCCGCGTCTGATCAGGGCCTACACTGTTTTCAAAAAAGTTCAGCCATTTTCCTAATCAATTTTGAAGAAAACACAACCTAACACCCCTAAATTTTGAAATGGGCTCATGCTATTTGTAAGGAAGAAGATTCCATTTGGTACAAAAAGGGTTAAACCTCATACTAAATCTGTGTAACTGAGCTTATCAAATTTGGTATAAAGTCCTGAGTAATAGAGAGTGCAGGGTTTATTCCACTCTTTCCACCAATTTTCCATCTCCAATAAGGCTTAAATAAGTTTCAAATGCTTTGTAAGAATCCTTTATTGTTTGAAAACAGTGGCAGCAACTTGGCATCCTTACTTCTATCTATACATAGACTTTTTTAATCAGGAAACTTTCTCAAGATGAAAAACTCATCCTGATTTCTTTAAAACAAAAGCTCAGCCAAGGGGAAATCTTCACAAAGTCAGTGAACCATGAAATGTATGTCAAGGTGAAATGTGGATGCTTGCACCAAAGTTGTCATCCCAAGATGCAAGTTTGTACCAAGAATAATGAATGATTCTCTTATAGTTCTTGGGACCTGAACATTGGGTTAAAAGCTAGGCTAAATATGATACTATAGTTCTGTAAGTCAGTGAAACATGACATGAGATCAAGGTCAAATATGGATGCTTGCAATGAAGTTGCCATCACTAGAAGCATCTTGCACTTAGTATGAAGCTCTTATAGTTAGAACTTGAGAAATGGACTTGAACATTTGGGTGAAAGTTAGGGTGGCCGCAATAGTTCACAAAGTCAGTGAACTATAAAAAGTAGATCAAGTGCAAAAAATGGATTCCTGCCATCCTTAGATGCTAGTTTGTACCAAGTATCATTTATGAAGTTCTAATAGTTCTTGAGAAATGGACTTGACCACATGGGTGAAAGCCTTGGTTGATGCAATAGTTTACAGTCAGTGAACCATGAAGTGTATGTCAAGGTCAAAAATGAATGCTTGTATTGCTACACCTAGATGCAAGCAGCTACATCAGGAATGAAGCACTTATAATTCTCAAGAAATGCACTTGTACATCAGGGTGATTATAGTTAGGGTGGTTGCAAATGCCGTCAATGGATGAACAAACAGGAAAATGGGTAAATGGATGGATTCCTACTTGTTTATAGAGCCATGCTTCAAGCAGGTGTGACAAAAAACTAGACAAAATCACAGGAGGCAGCAGTATACTCTTATCATTTGTTATCGTTTAGGAACAACATGAAAAATGGAACCAAACTATAACAGCACTAGGTCATTATATATTTGATGGACACAGCGTACATGTATGTCATACACATGCAGGTTAGGATAAATATTTGTGCCATTCTTAATACCTTATAACCTTATCATTAAAACTAGCTGAATGTGGTAATAATATAAAGTAAAATAAAATTTCCTCTTAGATCTTAGTCATCATGGAGTTCACAACTGGCAATGTAGGAACCTTATACAAGAAGATCAACGTAAAGTTTCCAGTTAATCTTGTTTTGAGGGAAGAAAAGGTCTAAACAATGTCAAACCTACGGCAATGTGATTCTAATAGGTTTTTGAAGAATGGTATGGAAAGCTTTAATGTATGGCTAGCATTGACCTTGACTGTATTATCTGGAACTATGAGTTACAACCATATTGCAGACAAAAATGCATAGACATTTGATACATTTTTCCCCGCAAAAGTGTTGTAACTCGAGTTACAACCCTTTTGCGGGGAAACTATTATGCATCTGAGATACAACATTTTTGAATTTTCAAAATTCTGAAGAAAGTAGTTTCAATATCACTGTTATTTTTACAGGCTGTGGGCCTTTAAAAGCAGAATAGAATTCTGCAAAAAAAGTCATTTTGTGAAAAAAGTGTAGTTACCGCAGTTTTGCGGGCAGCCCTCGATTTATTAGAATAAATTCACATGTATACATCGCACAATAGTATATGGTACAGGATTTGATAACTGTTTTCATTATACTCCTTGCATACAAAGTATATCAAAGGTTATAGTTTTTGTCTTTCCATCTGTTCATTATTAGTTAGTTTGTTCTTTCTTTATGCTGTGACCCTTGTCAGATTTGTCAGCTTATATATTGGTCCTTGTGATCTTAAAAACTACAGCGACTAGAACTGTTGATTTTTGCATAATATTTTCTCTTGAAATGCAGACAATAATAAATGCAAGTAATAACAAAAATGCATTGCTTTATGATGTCATTATACAGCTACTGCAGCTGGTGTTGTGCCGTGTGGCGGCCGTAAAACGTCTCCCCGTACATCAACCATAGTGCAGTTTATATTTTACTTTTGGTCCTTTGAGATCAGTGTGAATATTCTGAGAAATCAGAAATAAATTATTGATTTAGACTCATATTCTAGACAGGTTTTTAATTATTTGGACCCTATTTTGATTTATATCAGTCTTTGAATCGACTGCCTATTCGAAATTCGCTAAATTGCAGTGTGTTTCCTCTGGCTTTCTTTGTCGGATCATTACAGGGTCACTGATGAGGCTTTATTAGCCGAAACTACGTAGTATGACCCATCTTCTTTCATATGAATGTTTTCATTGCTCTTAAAGGAACTCATTTTTTGATTTTCATTTAATTCAGCAAATGTTCTATGACAGCCTATATGTTTGTTGTTTCCAGGTAAAAATGTTCCAAATTATAACAAACTTTGAATTTTTATTATTCAGCAAAGACAAGTCGTTTCATCTTTGCATATGATAAATTATACTATATTTGTTGAAATGCAATAGTTATTCTCAGTGGACTAAATAGAAAGTTTATATGGAAAGGTTCAATGCTACAAACAAATTTTCATTTCCACTAAAAGGGGATGGCACTGGTCGGGGGTATACGTGCCCCACTGGGCACTTTCTCTAGTTTAATAAAAAAATTAATATAAAGTACACAAACAGATATCTGATAACCAGGGAAATTTCATTCTACTAGCCATGACAATACATAATCAACGTTTTTCTCTAGTAAATATTTATGGTCCAAACCTTGACACTCCTGGTTTCTTTATTGGGGTTTTCAAAAAGATTGAAGAAATATGGAATAGAGAATACATTATATGTGGAGATTTCAACCTCAGCTTAGATCCTGAGAAAGACTGTTCAAATTACAAGCATCTTAATAATTGTAGAGCCAGAGCTAAAGTTTTAGAATTTATAGATAAAAACAATTTGATAGACCCTTTTCGAGAAAACAACCCTGAATTACGTAGATATACCTGGAGAAAAAGAAACCCCTTAAAGCAGGCTAGGCTTGATTATTTTTGACATCAGAAACAGCTATGCAGTTCGTTTGAGCAGAGTAAGATAGAATCAAGCTACAGATCAGATCACTCTATAGTCACTTTACTATTAAATTTAACAGGAATGGAACATGGTAAATCTTACTGGAAACATAATTCTCTTTTGACTGATCAAGAATACCTTAAGACAATGAATAAGAAAATCAAGGAAATTAAACAAAAATACATGCTACCTGTTTATAATGTGGACGAAATTGAAAGTATACCAGATAGTGAAATCCAATTTGTAATCAATGATCAGCTTTTCCTTGATGTGCTAATGATAGAACTTAGAGGTGAATCAATATCTTTTGCATGCTATGAAAATAAGACTAGAAATAACAGAGAAAATGAATTAATAAAAGATATCCAGGAAATAGAAGGACCGGCTACTGAATGCAATCTTGAAAGACTTGAGATACTTAATACAGAGCTATTTGAGATACAACAAGGGAAATTAAAAGGCCATATAATACGGTCAAGAGCACAGTATATAGACAAAGGAGAAAAACCTATAAAATACTTTTGTGGTCTTGAAAAACACAATTTTGTGTCAAAATCAATGCAAAAATTAGAACTTGGAGATGGAACAGTTTTGAACACACAGTCAGAAATTTTACAAGAAACAGAAAACTATTATAAAAGTTTATATACAAGCAGGGACACAACTTTGGCTAGCATTGCTTTAAATGAATATGTTGAAAATCAAAGTATGAATAAATTATCACCAAAACAATCAAGTAGTTTAGAAGGAATACTTACACTACCTGAAATTTCAGCAACTTTAAAATCAATGAACAAAGCCCAGGTCTTAGTGGTTTTTCTGCTGAGTTTTTAGCTCACCTGAGCACGAAGTGCTCAAGGTGAGCTTTTGGGATGGCGTCCGTCGTCAACTTTTGCTTTAAACAACTTCTTCTCCAAAACTGCTGGACAGATTTTGATCTAATTTCACAGGAATGCTCCTTGGGTGATCCTCTACCAAAATTGCTCAAACTATTCTGCTCGGGTGAACAAGATGGCCGCCAGAGCTAAAAATAGAAAAACCTTTAAACGACTTCTCCTGCTTAACCAGTGGATGGATTTTGAATTTATTTCACAGGAATGTTCCTTGGATGACGTTCTACCAAAATTGCTCAAACAGTTCCGCTCGGGTGAACAAAATGGCGCCAGAGCTAAAAATAGAAAAACCTTTGAAGGACTTCTTCTCCTTAACCAGTGGATGGATTTTGAAATCATTGCACAGGAATGTTCCTTGGGTGCCCCTCTACTAAAATTGCTCAAACCGTTCCGCTCGGGTGAACAAAATGGCCGCCAGAGCTAAAAATAGAAAAACCTTTAAACGACTTCTTCTCCTTAACCAGTGGATGGATTTTGAAATTATTGAACAGGAATGTTCCTTGGGAGCCCCTCTACTAAAATTGCTCAAACCGTTCCGCTCGGGTGAACAAAATGGCCGCCAGAGCTAAAAATAGAAAAACCTTTAAAGGACTTCTTCTCCTTAATCAGTGGATGGATTTCGAAATTACTTCACAGGAATGTTCCTTGGGTGACCCTCTACCAAAATTGCTCAAACTGTTCCGCTCATGTGAACAAAATGGCCGCCAGAGCTAAAAATAGAAAAACCTTTAAAGGACTTCTTCTCCTTAACCAGTGGATGGATTTCGAAATTACTTCACAGGAATGTTCCTTGGGTGACCCTGTGCCAAAATTGCTCTAACCATTTCGCTCCAGTGAACAAGATGGCCGCCAGAGCTAAAAATAGAAAAACCTTTAAACGACTTCTACTCCTTAACTAGTGGATGGATTTTGAAATTACTTCACAGGAAGGTTCCTTGGGTGACCCTCTACCAAAATTGCTCAAACCGTTCCGCTCAGGTGAACAAGATGGCCGCCAGAGCTAAAAATAGAATAACGTTTAAACGGCTTTTTCTCCTTAACCAGTGGATGGATTTTGAAATTATTTCAAAGGAGTGTTCCTTGTGTGACCCTCTACCAGAATTGCTCAAATCGTTCCGCTCGGGTGAACCAAATGGCCGCCAGAGCTAAAAATAGAAAAACCTTTAAACGACTTCTTCTCCTTAACCAGTGGATGGATTTTGAAATTATTGAACAGGAATGTTCCTTGGGAGCCCCTCTACTAAAATTGCTCAAACCGTTCCGCTCGGGTGAACAAAATGGCCGCCAGAGCTAAAAATAGAAAAACCTTTAAAGGACTTCTTCTCCTTAATCAGTGGATGGATTTCGAAATTACTTCACAGGAATGTTCCTTGGGTGACCCTCTACCAAAATTGCTCAAACTGTTCCGCTCGGGTGAACAAAATGGCCGCCAGAGCTAAAAATAGAAAAACCTTTAAAGGACTTCTTCTCCTTAACCAGTGGATGGATTTCGAAATTACTTCACAGGAATGTTCCTTGGGTGACCCTCTGCCAAAATTGCTCTAACCATTTCCCTCCAGTGAACAAGATGGCCGCCAGAGCTACAAAATAGAAAAACCTTTAAACGACTTCTACTCCTTAACTAGTGGATGGATTTTGAAATTACTTCACAGGAAGGTTCCTTGGGTGACCCTCTACCAAAATTGCTCAAACCGTTCCGCTCGGGTGAACAAGATGGCCACCAGAGCTAAAAATAGAATAACGTTTAAACGGCTTTTTCTCCTTAACCAGTGGATGGATTTTGAAATTATTTCAAAGGAGTGTTCCTTGTGTGACCCTCTACCAGAATTGCTCAAACCATTCCGCTCGGGTGAACAAAATGGCCACCAGAGCTAAAAATAGAAAAACCTTTAAACGACTTCTTCTCCTTAACCAGTGGATGGATTTTGAAATTATTTCACAGGAATGTTCCTTTGGTGAATCTCATCAAAAAATGCTCATACCGTTCCCCTTGGGTGAACAAAATGGCTGCCAGAGCAAAAATAGAAAAACTTTTAAACGATTTCTTCTCCTTAACCAGTGGATGAATTTTGAAATTATTTCACAGGAATGTTCGTTTGGTGTCCCTCTACCAAAATTGCTCATACTGTTCAGCTAGGGCGAACAAAATGGCCACCAGAGCTTCTCCTGCTTAACCAGTGGATGGATTATTAGCCCTGGAGCCAAAAACGGCCTGCCCCGGGGCCCACTGGTTTTACATAGGCTTATATAGGGAAAACCTTTAAAAATCTTCTTGTCTGAAACCAGAAGGCCCAGGTCTTTGATATTTGGTATGTAGCTTTGTCTAGTGGATCGCTACCAAGATTGTTCAAATTATAGCCCTGGTGCCAAAAACAGCCCCACCCCGGGGCCCACTGGTTTTACATAGGCTTATATGGAAAACCTTTAAAAATCTTCTTGTCTGAAACCAGAAGACCAAGGTCTTTGATATTTGGTATGAAGCTTCATCTAGTGGACCTCTACCAAGATTGTTCAAATTATAGCCCTGGGGCCAAAACCGGCCCCGCCCCGGGGCCCACTGGTTTTACATAGGCTTATATTGGGAAAACCTTTGAAAATCTTCTTGTCTGAAACCAGAAGGCCCAGGTCTTTGATATTTGGTAAGTAGCTTCGTCAAGTGGACCGTTACCAAGATTGTTCAAATTATAGCCCTTGGGCCAAAAAATGCCCCCGCGCCAGGGCCCACTGGTTTTACATAGGCTTTTATAGGGAAAACCTTTAAAAATCTTCTCGTCTGAAACCAGAAGGCCCAGGTCTTTGATATTTGGTATGAAGCGTCATCTAGTGGACCTCTACCAAGATTGTTGAAATTATAGCCCTTGGGCCAAAAATGTCGCCGCCCAGAGACCGATTGGTTTTACATAGACTTATAAAGGGAAATTTTTAAAAATCTTCTTCTCTGAAACTGCAAGGCCCAGGTCTTTGATATTTGGTATGGAGCTTCATCTAGTGGACCTCTACCAAGTTTGTCAAAATTATAGCCCTGGGGCCACAAATGCCCCCCACCCAGGGCCCTTTGGTTTTACAGAGACTTATATAGCCTGGTGCATAGGCTTATGTAGGGAATATCTTTATAAAAATCTTCTTTTCTGAAACAGCAAGGCCCAGGTCTTTGATATTTGGTGTGTAGCGTCATCTAGTGGACCTTTGCCAAGATTGTTCAAATTATAGCCTTTGTTTTTGTTTGGTATGAAGCTTCACCTTTAAGACCTCCCTCAACATTATGCACATTAAAGCCCTTCCGCCAATAATGGCCCTCCCTGGGGCCCACTTGTTACACTATGGATCAGGTGAGCGATCCAGGGCCATCATGGCCCTCTTGTTTTTTAAGTTATCTGGAGGGAATTGGGAAATTTTGTACATAGGGCCTTGAATTATGGGTATTTGAAAGGAGAACTATCTACCACACAGAAACAAGGATTGATTACATGTATTCCAAAAGAAAATAAACCAAAGAATTTCCTAAAAAAACTGGAGGCCTCTTACACTATTTGACACTGTTTATAAAATAGCATCAGGAACCATTGCCAACAGATTAAAAACAATATTGGATTATATATCATAAATAAAGATCAAACTGGTGGTGTGTGGGAATGTGTGGCGGCGGTAAAAAGTCTCCCTGCCCTACATCATAGTGTAGATTATATTTTCTTGTCCTTTGGGATCATTGATTCCATTGTGGAATTTTGAAAATATCTGAGGGTCACTGATGAGGCCTAATTGGCCGAAACTAGCTAGTCTGGCACAGAAAACATGTACACTCCATATTTTTCACTTCTGTGGTGTATTCCTTGCTTCCAAAGGATAACCCTTTTATAGAACATATTTTTAAAAGGTTGTTCAATTGTTGAAAATGTGCAAATAATTTATGATGTCATGAAATTTACAAAAGAGCATAATATTCCTGGCCTCGTACTGCTAATTGATTTTTGAAAAAGCATTTGAGTCTCTTTTCTGGAATTTTTTACAAAAATGCCTGAATTTTTTTAATTTTGGAGAATCAATGCAACACTGGATTAAGGTATTTTATAAAGACATCTCTTCTGCAGTAATCCAGTCCGTTTTTTTTCCAATTTTTTTCAGTGTTAATCCTGGCTGCCGTCAAGGAGATCCACTTTCACCTTACTTGTTATAATATGTGCAGAATTCCTTGCAGCAAAAATTAGAAATAAAAAACTATCAAGGGCATGACAATTAATGATAGAATTTCTTATCTCACAGTATGCAGATGATACTTCTATAATCTTAGATGGAACAGAACAATCTCTTAATCAGACATTTTTCGAACTCGAAAGGTTTATAAGAATATCAGGTTTAAATGTTAATTTTGATAAGACTCAGTTAGTTTGGAACGGCTCAGAAAAATATAGTACTCGTCCATCAAAACAAAATGGAAACTTAGTTGGGGTAAAACTACCTTTAAATTACTAGGAATAAGCTTCAATACTGACTTGGAAAAAAATGGTTAAAGAAAATTACATAGAAAAAATTCAGCAAGCAGAAAAGCAAATTAATGGGTGGGAAAAGAGAAGTCTATCACCGATTGTTAAAATAACAGCAATTAAAACATTGATTCTACCCCGTTTTAATCAACTCTTCGTATCTTTACCAAAATCCAAGTAAGGCAGTATTTGACTCAATTAATGAAATTTTCTTGAACTTTTTATGAAACAAAAAAGCAAAGATAAAAAAATCAGTGGTTGTAAAACAATACTTTGAGGGAGGGCTTAAGATGGTAAATATACAAGCTTTTAGTTATGCATTGAAAGCAACCTGGATAAGAAGACTCATTACCAGTAATTGTAAATGGCAAATGTTAATTTCAAACTCTATGAACTTGGAGAAATTGTTTTCGTTAGACTCGCATTACATACGAGGGTAGGCTGAAAAGTTCTGAGCCTGACCAAGATCCAATGGTTTGTCCATGCTGAAAGTGCCTTATTTTTCAACATTGTCTCCCTTCCTGTCCACACACTTTCCCCATTAATGCTGGAGTCCTTGGATCCCAGTGGTATAGAAGGTCTCATCTTGGACCCTGAAAATTTCCTCCACAGCAGCTATCACCTCCTCGTCTGACCGATAATGCTGCCCAGCCAAGTGCTTTTTCATGTTTGGAAACAGGAAGTAATCTGATGGAGCTAGATCAGGTGAATACGGAGGGTGATCGACAAGTGTGAAGCCACAGTCATGCACAACCGATGGCATAGCAACAACTGATTTATGAGCAGGCGCATTGTCCTGATGGAACAAGACCCCTTTTGTCAATTTTCTGGGTCGTTTAGCCTTAATTGCTTTTCGCAATTGTTTTAGCAGATCTGCATAATACTCCCCATTAATTGTTCTGCCCTTTTGAAGGTAATATATGAATATTATACCCTTGGCATCCCAGAACACTGATGCCATCACCTTCCCTGCAGAGGAGACGACCTTTGCCTACTTTGGAGGGGGTGTGCCAGGGTGCTTCCATTGCATGTATTGTCTTTTGATCTCTGGCTCAAAGTGACGAATCCAACATTCATCCTGGGTGACAAAACGGTCAAGAAAACCATCTTGGTCTGCTTCAAAAATAGCCAAGTTGGCTTGTGATAGGTTCAGTCTGGTCAACCTTTGGTCAGGCGTAAAAAGCCGCGGCATCCATCTGGCGGAAACCTTCGACATTCCTAATTCACTGTGTAGAATGTTCTCTACTCGTTCACGGGAGATGCCAACAGTGTTAGCTAACTGATTCACAGTTAAACGCTTGTCATCCGTCACAGCCCTGTGCACTTGGCTGATGGTTTCCTCAGTTGTTGCCGTTGTGGGTCATCCAAACCGGTCATCATCTTCAAAGCTGTCCTTGCCCATCTTAAAATTTGCTGCCCACCTTTTCACGGTTGCATATGAAGGAGCATCATCCCCTAATGTAGCAACCATATCGGCATGACTGTCCTGAGGAGCTAACCCCTTTTTATGGAGGTACTTGATGACACCACGGTGCCAGATTTTGTCCATTTTCTCAAAAACGTGCTACCGGTAGTATCAATATATATATTGACTTACATAGGGAAAATATTTAAAGATCTTCTTGTCTGAAACCAAAAGGCTCAGATGTTTGATATTTGGTATGAAGCTTCTTCTAGTGGACATGTACCAAGATTATTTAAATTACACCCCTGTGACCAAAAAAGGCTCCACCCTGGGCCCCACTGGTTTTACATAGACAGAAGGCCCAGGCCTTTGATATTTGATATTAAGCTTCATTTAGTAGACCTCTACCAAGATTGTTCAAATCATAGACCTGTGACCCTCATGTAAATCTCATGTGAATACCCCCACCAACCCCACTTTTCCCTATATAAAGTGAGGTTTCAGGGAACTTCATTTCATGGACCTGTTAACCTGATGTGAATAATTAATGCTGTATCTTTTAGTCTGTATATCGCTTATATTATTTTGTTTTGGATAGCCAATTGGCCATTTTGTGGAAATGTAACTGTCCTTTTGCCTTTCCTCTATTGGTGTTCAATTTGGGTCTAGTTATTTCATGTTTGTGTTTTTTTTTCCTTTGGTGTCTCTGATGGGAGCTGTGGGTTTATTGTATTGATTCCTGATCATTGCCTTCGCTTCTATTTTAGTCTACTATTGGCCATGGCAGTACACTGCGTCTGATCAGGGCCTCCACTGTTGCAAATATTGCACCCATTTCACAAATTTTAATGGGGATACAACCTGACACCCCTAAATTTTGAAATGGGCTCCTGCCATATATGAGGGAAATGTTCCATACAAAAAGGGTTTAAATCAGCCTGGTAACAGCAAATTCTCACTCTTTCAGCTATGACACTCCAATGCCAGCTTGGAGTTGTGTTTGGAATACTGATGACAGGAACTACTTCTATACTGGACTACAGAATGGTCTGGTACTAGAGTTTGATCTCAGGAATACAGAGAACTATGTACAGGAGATCAACTCTGGAGGCAGCAGGTCACCTGTAGCTGCACTGAAATATATGCCAAAGAGTTTACAAGCTACATTTAGGTAAGAGAGAGTTGGATAAACATACCTGTCACAACAAACAGAATAGTTATATATCGCAAGTTCCGCTAGGCTTTTCACTCATAAATAAACAATGGATGAAAGGAAACCAAGTATGATTCCCAATTAGACTGAGGAAAATCTGGCCAAACAGGGTTGGGAGGGATGGATGGGGCAATTAAAATGCATCTTGCGGGATGCTCGATGTCCCGGCGTCCGCATCCCCGATAAATCTCTCCATGTCTCCCCTCTTTACCCTAATCTGCTTTCACTGCCACGATGAAAAGGGAACGTTATAGTTACTTATTCGTGAGGCGCCTTGGCCTATAGTTATATATCGCAAGTTCCACCAGGCTTTTCACTCATATAAGTAATGGATGAAAAGAAAGCAAGCCCTTCTCCAGAATAAAACTGATAGATAAGATACAAAAATGCATAGGTTTCCTGCCAGTTTATATACATGTGCTCTATTGTATTACCATTTAACATGTTTATCATAATGCAACTCTCTGTAATAACATATTCCTTGATGTGTCTCTTAAAAAAGCCCATCTGAAGAGCAGTTACATAAACATGTACCAATACTCATTAATAATAACAATAATCAAAGTACTGAAAGTACTGAGAGGCGAGCGAGTAATGTCATTGCTTTTCAACGCTCTTGAATAGAAGCGAATGTTTGAAACTTTATTTATCTAAATAAATTTAACAAAAAAAAAAAAACACAAAAAAAACAATGACTACAGTGCTTTTACACTCAGTACATTTAACTGCTCTTGGATTTATCATTTTGAGTGTTTTTATCTTCAGATGGGCTATTTTAACAATAATAATAATACTACTACTAATAATAATAAAACCACATACAGGACGCATGTCCAAAGAAGTTGACTCTTTTTTTTCACTAGCTGGAAGAAACAGTTATTTGTTTATTTATTTATTTAATGTTCCTTCCTGTATCTGAATTAATCTCCTTCGATTTTGCTGACTATCACATATCTATAGAGGTCCACCTACAAATTATCCTTCTGCGTATTGAAAACATTAGAAATTTCACTCCCGCATCACACTCATGATAGAACCGATGTTTTCAAGACAATCTTAGCAAACTCTATTTATACGACTTTATGTTTCAAAATAAATTCAAAATACATACTGAGGGAGATTGATTTATTAGACCTAATTATACTCCGCCCCCGCCCATAGGGGCTTGAAGGAATATATGGGCTGCATGATGCTTCCACGCAGAGCTGAATCTGGTCCGCACACTAGTACTGGTAAACCGCTTAGTGGATCTAAGCCTGTCCAGGAACTGCAGTGCGAGGCGGACCGTCCATGCTAATAAACTCTATTGGTTTCATTGGGCGACAGGGCTTGAGATGTCATTTTATATGTCGGGTAAAAGTCCCACAAAATTGGAAGCAACATCTCCAAAATGACCTTTACAGTGTTGAAGGGGACGTTAAACCTCAAATCAAACAAATCAAACAGACCTAATTGTTCTACAGTGTCAACAGTTTTCCAGATCCCTGAGGGTTAAAATGGCTTAGTCGAATAGGGAGACATACCAAATCCGATGGAGCAAAGGAAAAAAATAAAAATAAAAACATAAATAAATAAACACAAACGAGGCTGTTCAATTTTTAGCTTGTTACGAGCCAGGCATAGCAGAAAGAAAAAGCAAACAAGCCTTTGGAAAAATTTAACAAAATTTATTTACAACACAGGAAAATGTCGCCAAAATAAACAAAAATATGCAAATACGTGAGTGACAAAGTTTACATGTGCAAAATCATCATGCTTATATGAAACCAATATGCATTGCGCATATGGCGAAGTTTAAGCATGCAGACGCATATCGGTAAACAATACGCATTGCGTGTGTGACCAAGTATATGCATGCTGACGCAGATGCACTTATTGAAAAGCAATGTGCACTGGGTGTGTGACATAGAGTCCATATACAAACGCGTTTTGCGGATCTGAAATATGACAGCCACAAATATGTTGTTGCCTCGATGTTTAAGAACAAGTGTTTGATATCTTTACTAAGGTGTAAAAAATAGTTGTATTTCTACTATCATGCTGAAAAATAATTTGGTCGGTAGGTAAGAGAAACTTTTTTTATTATATTTTTTTTCCCTCGAAAAATACAGGGTCGGGCCTGCAATTTTGTATGTATTTTTGTTTCTGTACATGTTTTTAGCTTACCTGTCACATAGTGACAAGGTGAGCTTTTTTGATCACATTTTGTTCGTCGTGCGTGCGTGCATCCGTAAACAATTTTCTCTAATACCCATGGCCAATCCTGATCAAATTTCATGAGAAGCATCATCAGGTCGGGGAAAAGGCTCCATTAGGTTTTTGGGCTGATCAGATTGGAATTCTGGTTGCCAAGGAAACAAAAAGGTTCCATAGACTAATAATGGGGGAAAACGACGTCTCCACTTTGTTCGGCCATTTCTTATCCGAACTTCATCAAACTTGCAGATAACCAGGAGGGGCTTACAGTCTATGTCAAATTCGAATTTGGACTGCAGGGGTCAAACAGCTTTGGAGTTACCTGCCCTGGAGCATAAATATAAGTGAAAAATGGTGTCTCCAGCTTTTCTCAGCCGTTTATGAGCTGATCTTCTTGTAACTTTTCATAAACGAGGACAAGCATAAAATCTCGGACAGTTTCAAATTTGGATTGAATCTGACCAGCGGTTTTCCAGTTACATCCCCTTGATGGTGAAAAATGGCAGAAATGTGAACCATCATGAGGCGACGTGCTGTACCTCATGGTCAAGGCCATACTTAGAGGTCAAAGGTAAAAAAGGGCTTTTTTGTGTACGCTCAATAACTTTCTTATTTCTCTATGAACTTTTTAAAGTTACCTTGCAGAAATGTTCATCTTCATTATATGATGTGCTTCACACAAGACCTAGGTCCATACCTCCAATGTCAAGGTCATACTGAGAGGTCAAAAAGAGGGAGACATCAGTGTTTTTGTAGAAAAACAAATTCGAATTTTGACCTTGTCATCACCGTAGCTCTTTCAGTTTTGATCGGATCTTTATGAAACTTATATGTAATGTGGCTGGGGATAAAAACTCGGATGTATTAAAAAACCGGCTAAGTCAGACCATTTTTCATAGAGTTACATCCCTTTGATTGCTGGAAATGCAGATTTTTACCTTGTCATCACCGTAGCCCCTTCAGTTTTGATCGGATCTTCTTGAAACTTATGTACAAGTAAGTCTGATTTAAAAGCTTGGATGAGTTTGAAAACTAGCGATGTGGGTCAATTATTGATGGAGTTATGTCCCCTCCTTTGCTGACAATGCTTATTTTTGACCTTGTTTCTTTTTATGATAACTCCTTCAGTTTTCATCGGATCATCTTGAAATTTAAATGTTAGTAAGTTAGAGATAAAAGCTCGGACAATTTTGAAGACTAGCAATGCCAGTCAATTAATCATGGAGTTATGTCCCCTGCTTGGCCGAAAATGCTTATTTTCGACCTTGTCATCACTGCTGCCCCTTCAGATTTGATCGGATCTTCATGAAACTTACAAACAAGGATGTCAGGCAAAAAAGCTCGGAGGAGTTTAAAAACTGGTGAGGTTTGCCTATTTATCATAGAGTTACATCCCTTTGATTGCTGGAAATGCAGATTTTTACCTTGTCATCACCGTAGCCCCTTCAGTTTTGATCGGATCTTCTTGAAACTTATGTACAAGTAAGTCTGATTTAAAAGCTTGGATGAGTTTGAAAACTAGCGATGTGGGTCAATTATTGATGGAGTTATGTCCCCTCCTTTGCTGACAATGCTTATTTTTGACCTTGTTTCTTTTTATGATAACTCCTTCAGTTTTCATCGGATCATCTTGAAATTTAAATGTTAGTAAGTTAGAGATAAAAGCTCGGACAATTTTGAAGACTAGCAATGCCAGTCAATTAATCATGGAGTTATGTCCCCTGCTTGGCCGAAAATGCTTATTTTCGACCTTGTCATCACTGCTGCCCCTTCAGATTTGATCGGATCTTCATGAAACTTACAAACAAGTATGTCAGGCAAAAAAGCTCGGAGGAGTTTAAAAACTGGTGAGGTTTGCCTATTTATCATAGAGTTACATCCCTTTGATTGCAGCAGTTAATGGCTTATTTTTTACCTTGTCATCACCACAGCCCCTCCAGTTTATATCGGATCTTCTTGAAAGTTACATATGAGCAAGTCAGGAATAAAAGCTTGAATGAGTTTGAAAACCAGTGAGGTCAGCCGATTTATCATAGAGTTACATTCTACTTGATTGCAGAAAATGATTACCATGTCATCACCTTGTCCTCCAATAAATCCTTCAGTAAAGGTTGGCACTTCTTGAAACTTTGAATCTGTTAGCTCAGGTGCACGATACAGGACCATCTTGGTCCTCTTGTTTACCATGACTTTACCCCTATCCCCAGCTGATTTTGACCAAAATTGAAAAATTTGCCATCTTTGTGGCTTTCAAAATATACCAGCCTAGCCATGCTTGTGCATATTTTATATTTTGCATACAGATAAAGTTTTGATATGTTAACATGTGATGAAAATAAAAAAAAAATGAAAGATGGACTCTGCATTTATTTCTTAATTTTTCATAATTTAATTTTTGGTCATTCTCAGAAATTTCAACATAACAATTGCTATAACTCCGTTCATAGTAAAGATAAATATATGTTGTTATTTCTCATTTTCATAGTTAGAATCCAAGGAATAATTTGGTATCTGTTTCATTTTGATCCTGTAATTTTTCATTTTTCGTAGATCTCTTTGATATTGCAAGTGGGTGGGTAACTAGATACGACTCACTTAATGTACAAATGGGTGCAGTACTTCCTGATATATTAATGCGCCAATTGAAACCTATATAATCAGGTGCTTCCAAAGGCACATTCTATTGTCTTTTTCTTTCTAAGGGATATACTTTTATCACACTTTTCTTACTATTTTCGTCATAATTTATTTACTCAATAAAGACAAATCAAAAGTCAAGTTATTCTGAATATACATGAAGACGAAACAATTTGTTTCTGTATGTTTCCATTACCTAAGCCTGTTAGCACGTGAAACGATGCACACTGAAGAGGATTTGACTGCGAGGGGTGGGGGTGGCAAAAAGGAGCAAATTATATCAGGCCCTTTGGTATGTCTCACGAATTTGGCGAGGTTATCTACCTTATATTCCGCCAAAAGAACAAACATACAATTTCCTACCGGATATACTGCATGGACATATATATCATTTCTCTAATTTATGATCGCGATGAACCCAACCCATCTATCCCCCATAGGGGATGATTATATTGCTAGAACCAGAGCAGTGCGAATGCCAAGACAAGGCACACAAATTTGGAATGTTTCCTATAGCTTTATGTAGGACAAATTATTGATATCGGAAAACCTAATCTGAGATGGAAATTTACTAGAGCTACGACCATACAACTACCATTTTCCCCGGAAAATTTTGTGTCTTATCATATGCATTGTACCCATTTCCTTGCCCGTGGGCATTGTATTGAAAATGGAACTAGGATTTCTCACTGTGGGCCTTCCAATTTCCAATTTCCTTAAATCGTATTTGCAACAGTCCGATTTGTCTTATGTATGTCTACAACCAACAAAAAAGTGCATGCCATTTTCCCAGAAGAGCGTTTCATGTAAAATAGTGAGATTCGTGGTTGAGTAGCTCCACTGTGTCCGGTTCTCCGTTTGACTGGCTGTAACTGTCGAATTCGGACCATCGAAGATAAATTTGTGAATAATATGTCTCTTCCGTGAAGCTAATGTGAGCAGCCGTATTGATTAGTAACCATGACACTAGATCTAGAACAACAACAAACTTACTCATGCACATGTGATGACGATTCCGCCATTTTCTTCCTTATTCTAAGCGGAAAAATTTCCTTATCCTGTGGGTTTGTTCCTTACCCTGTGCACTTGCCTTTACCAGTGTGACTTTGGGTATTTGTACATTGTAGGCTTGGTGATGCATAGCATAACTTAAGACCCATATATGCTAGTGTTTAAAAATTTCATATACAGATTCCTCATGGAAAATAGCTGACACATACAGATTGTGCCCCTTCCTCCTGAGTTATGGCCCTTTGAAAAAATATGGATGAAATCTTGTCAGCAAAATGTCTCAAAAACTATTGAAGTTAGATAATTAAAAGTTGATGAATGGATTGGTAGTGATTAGAAGATATTCTGATTAACTTTTGAATAAATTCTGAAAGAAAAAAAAAAGATTAAATCTTGAAGTCTTGTTCTTCAGTTGTGGACCTTTGAAAAGTTTGGCATTATGGGGCAAACATATGCTTGGGAGCATATTGATTTACAAAAAACATTTCTAGTTTTGTTTTACAGTGCTGGAGGCTTGTTGATGGGTCAGCTAGACAGAGTGCAGTTCTTTGAGAGTTCACCTAGCAACCACTATAGACCTCATATTCTCCCGCTGGATGGTATGTCTTGTGACTTTGGGTACAAGGTTTGGTTTTATATATACATGAGCAGCAGGGGGGGGGGGGGGGGTTAATTGACTTTTTTCAGCCATAAAAGGCCCATTTAGTCAATGAAGGCTCCCAGCTTATTTTGACCCAAATATATTCTTTTTGGTAAATTAAGCCTCCCCACCCAAACATCAATATTTTCCATTTGGCAAATTAAGCCTCCCAACCCTAAAAAATTTCCACCCCAACTGGCTGCGACATACCAAGGGCACCGCCTCGTATAACAACCTGGGCAAAAATTCAGAGCCCCAGGGGGCAGCCCACCACCCTCGCCGGCCTGGGGCTCTGGCTGGCCCCAGTTCTAGGATAAATTCCCATTCTAGATCCTCCTCCCTGGCCCACCTTAGGACGGCCCAAAAACCACAGCATTGAGTGTATTGATTCGTCTTTGAAACTTGTGCTCGACATGTTTAGAGATGTAATATGAAATCAATAGGACCACGTGATATTGGTTTATACTGCATAAGAAAAAGAACCTATCGCTCGCCCATAAAAGAGTGTTAATATTGTTTTTTATGAGGTAAACAGACAGTTTGTGATACATTTCATTTTCAGCACTTTGTGATTTAATCGTCAGGTATAATAAAAACTTACAAGAAAAACCGAACCTGACAAACTTTATCGGACCTGACAAAAATAATCGTGTTAAATGAACAACAATTTATATTTGCGCGACAATAAAATTTTTCACTTTCTAAAGGTCGGTATTTCCCAATGTTGTATCGACAGTATAATTGACCGCAAAGCGAGTTAGATAGTTGTATTGGAAAAATCGAAACTCTGTGAGTGTAATAAAACAGTAAATTATACCAGGAAGTAACAAGCCATAACCAGCCTGTTGTGCCCATGCAGTCCTAACCAGTCAGTTGTACCAATCTCGTCCTAAAGACACTGGTTAGCCAGTTGTGCCCATTTGGTCCTAACCAGTTAGTTATACCCATCTCGTCCTAAAGACACTGATCAGCCAGGTGCCCATTCGTTCCTAACCAGTTGGTTGTACCCATTTCGTCCTAAAGACACTGATCAGACGCAGATGGAGGTAAAATTGGTCTTTGGTGATAAGAGCTTGCCTCTTATATGCTAATTCGCGAGAACGAAAAGGACGGCGTGTGATATATATACTCAACAGTCGTGACCAGCCTGCGCTCTTTTAAGCTCGTCAGCAAGAAATATTCAAATGCCACTGTGACCAGGTTTGTCCAACTCTTCCAACAGCTTGGTATGGGCCGTCATTAACGCCTCGTCTCTCGCACGTTGAAACAACTTCTTTTTTTCCTCCTCCGATGAACCAACAGTCCCTTTCTGGCGCTGACAAATTTCTTCTTTCATCTGATAGAACTTGTCCATTTCACACAGAATCAGGCGAAATTCTGTTTCAGATATAATATCATCGTTCAGCGTGATAGAAATGCAGTCTGCGATTGAGTTCAGCTTTGAGTCAGCCAAGATGTGAATCTCGTCGTGTTTTAAGCTCAACTGTCACATAGTGACAAGGTGAGCTTTGATGATCACATTCTGTCCGTCCTCCGTGCTTGTGTGGGTAAACAATTTCTTGTCCGAACAATAGCATCTTCATTTATGATTTGATTTTAACCAGACTTGCACACAACTTGTACCACCATGAGATCTGGGTTACTTTCTTGAACCAGCCATATCCCTTCATGTGTTACGGAGTTACGGCCCCTGGAAGGGCAAAAATTGCCTATTTTGGTCTTGTCTGCATAATAGCTGCAGTTTTGGTCCGATCGTCATCAAACTTGCTCAGAATGATCATCTTGATAATATCTCGGTCAGGTTCGAATATGGGTCATGTCGGGTCACAAAGTAGGTCAGTAGGTCAAATGATAGAAAAACCTTGTGAATACACTAGCGGCCACAGTTTTGGTCCGATAATCATCAAACTTGCTCAGAATGATTACCTTGGCAATATCTCGGTCAAGTTTGAATATGGGTGATGTCGAGTCAAAAAGTAGGTCAGTAGGTCAAATCATAGAAAAACCCTATGAACACACTTCAGGCCACAGTTTTATTCCGATCATCATCAAACTTGCCCAGAATGATCATCTTGACAATATCTCAGTCGAGGTCGAATATAGGTGTTGTCAGGTCATAAAGTAGGTCAGTAGGTCAAATCATAGAAAAACCTTCTGAACACACTAGAGGCCACATATTTGGTCCAATCATCATTAAACTTGCCTACAATGATAGTCTTGACAATATCTAGGTCAAGTTCGAATATGGGTCTTTTCAGGTCAAAAAGTAGGTCAAATCATAGAAAAACCTTGTGAACACACTAGAGGCCACAGATTAGGTCCGATCATCATCAAACATGCCCAGAATGATCATCTTGACAATGTCTGAGTCATGTTCGAATATGGGTCATGTCGGTCCAAAAAGTAGGTCAGTAGATAAATCATAGAAAAACCCTCTGAACACACTGGAGGCCACATTTCAGGTCTGATCATCATCAAACTTGCTAAAAATGATCATTTGACAATATCTCAGTTAATTTTGAATAAGGGTCATATCTGGCCAGTAAGTAGGTCAGTAGGTCAGATTGTTGAAAAACCTTGTGGACACACTAGAGACCCCAGTTTTGGTCCAATCATCATCAAACTTGCTCAGAATGATCATCTTGACAATAACTGGGTCATGTTTGAATATGGATCATGTCGGGTCAAAAAATAGGCCAGCAGGTCAAATCATAGAAAAGAGGCCACAGTTTTAGTCAAATCATCATAAAACTTGCTAAGAATGATTATCTGGACAATATCTCAGTTAAGTTCGACTATGGGTCATGTCAAATCAAAAAGTAGATCAGTAGGTTATTTTGTCGTAACTTTTGAACTGTTTGAGATAGAGCCTTCATATTTGGCATGTAGGTTCCTTGTGACAAGGGCTTCCCACTCATATAAAGATTTGACCTGTGACGTTGACCTGTGACCTACTTTATCATAACTTTTGAACCATATGAGACAGAGCCTTTATATTTGGCATGTATGTTCCTTGTGACAAGGTTTTCACAACCATTCAAAACTTTTGAGCCATGACCTTGACCTTTAACCTATTTTGTCATAACTTTTGGAGCATTTAAGATACAGCCTTTATATTTGGCATATAGGTTCCTTCATAGGAGTGTGTGTTTGAGTTGAAGTCCCACCAACAGCTAAGGTCATACAGTGATGGGACCTCTGTTTAAAGACCAATCTGAAAGTCTGGAGACGCCTGGGATCGATCCTGCTAACCCTGGTTTACAGGGCAAGTAGCATAACCGCTTCATAATGAAGGCTTCTAAACTTCAATGGAATGTTATGTAGATGACCCTCTAGGAAAATAGCATAACGATTAACAAATGGTCACAAACTAAAAATAGAAAAACATTGTAAATTTGCTTCAAATGCGAACTCCTTCCAAACCTTTGGGCCAATTGGATTTAAAACTTCACAGGAATGTTGCCTAGGTGACTCCCTACCAAAATAGTTAAAACTCATTCCACTCCAATGAACAAGATGGCTGCCGGAGCTAAAAATAAAAAAATCTTCAAAAGACAATTCCTTCTGTACCCTTGGGCCAATTTCATTCATACTTCGAAGTAATGTTGCTTAGATGATCCTCTACCAAAAAGGCTAAAACAATCCCACTCTGATGAAAAAAGTGGCCACTGGAGCTAATAATAGAAAAATATTGTAAATCTGATTCAAACGTGAACCCCTCCTAAACTCTAAGGCCAATTTGATTCAAACTTCACAGGAATGTTGCCTAGGTTACTCCCTACCAAATAAGCTACAATCACTCTGCTGATGAACAAGATGGCCACCATAGCTAAAAATAGAATATACTCGACACAGTGACACACACGTGAGCGGACCAGGGCCCTGTGGGCCCTCTTGTTGAATGTTTTGCATTTTTTTTTCAAGTTTAATATTCAATTTTGCAACCTATCTCTGTAATCCTTACTTTATAAAAAGGATTCTCAATGTCGGCTGAAATTGGAAGCAACGTCTCCATAATGACCTATACGAGGACTGTTCAAATATGAATGCAAGTAGAACGTTTTCTCATGCACTAATGCGAGGTTTAACATCCCCGTCAACACTGTAAAGGTCATTTTGGAGACGTTGCTTCCAATTTTGTGGGACTTTTACCCGACATTGAGATGAAATGATATCTCAAGCCCTGTCGCCCAATGAAACCAATAGGGTTTATTAACATGGACAGTCTACCTCGCACCGCGGTTCCTGGACAGGCTTAGATCCTTTAAGCGGTTTACACGCAGAGCTGAATCCGGCCCGCACACTAGTACTGGTAATCCGCTTAAAGGATCTAAGCCTGTCCAGGAACCGCGATGTGAGGCGGACCGTCCATGTTAATAAACCCTATAAGTTTCACTGGGGGACAGGGCTTGAGATATCATTTCATCTCAATGTCGGGTAAAAGTCCCACAAAATTGGAAGCAACGTCTCCAAAATGACCTTTACAGTGTTGTCGGGGACGTTGAACCTCAAATCAAACAAACAAACAATAATGCTAAAATCACCTGGAAATAAATATCACAGCGTAGAAAAACATTTTACCTATACATTGATACCAAACCTGTTAAAATCTGTGCACTTTAGCCATGTATATTGTTCGATAAACACTGTCTTCTCTTGTATACTAATACAAAACATGGTTGGAAGAAGGTCAGAGTACGCCGTTGAAATACGGTCCTATATTAAGAATCGTTGTATTCTTGGTATACGGTGCAAAGACATTTTTGATGAAATATGTTCGGTTTATGGACATAATGAAATGTCTTTTTAGACAGTTTTTCGATGGTGTAAGAAATTCAGCTGTGGGCTAGGCTCAACAGTAGATGCACCACATGATCATGTCCTAAAAGAGCAACATCTGCCAAGATGGTTGCTAGAGTGAAAGAAATAGTTGCTACCCATGCACGATACACCACTAGGCAAATAGCTAGTATGGTTGGCATCTCATTAGGACCAGCTCATACAATTCTGAAACGGGATTTGAAAATGAGAAAGATCTGTGCTAGATGGATTCCCCATCTGTTGACAGATGAGCAGAAAAAGACACGCGTTCAGTGTGCCAAGAAGTTGCTTAAAAAGTTTCCAAATTACAATGCACGGTCTTTCGCTAATGTCGTCACAGGTGACGAGACATGGGTTCACATTTTTGAGCCAAAACGAAAGATTCAGAACAAAATATGGGCAACAAGGTATTGCAAAAGACCATGCATTGCAAAGCGGACCATGAGTGTCAAGAAGGTAATGTATGCCATATTCTTTTCAAATCAGGGCCCTGCTATTCAGGTTGCTGTGCCTAAAGGCAAATCTGTAAATGCGAAGTTTCACAAGAATAAAGTTCTTCGAAAATTGAAGAAATATTTCAAAGAACGAAGACCCGCAACTGGTTTGGCCAATGTCAGATTGCTGCATGACAATGCGTCATCGCACAAGGCGTTCATTGTGCAAGACAATCTGAAGCAGGAAAAGGTTGTTGAACTCCCTCACCCCCCGTATTCCCCTGACCTTGCCCCGTATGACTTTTTTTTCTTCCCGAGGCTGAAAAAATGCCTTTATGGTCGAAAATTTGTACAGCGCAAACACCTCGGTTCTGCAATATTCCAGTGCCTTCATAGTATACCTCGAAAAGACTACCAAAATGCATTCAATGATTGGATCAGAAGACTGAAAGTTTGTATATCTGTTAAAGGGGAATACTTTGAGCGGACAAAATAAATTTTTAATCGAAATCTATCACGGAATCATTTTTATGTGCTTAGTTGCATTCATATTTGAACAGTCCTCGTATAATGTAGGCAGAGAAGTTAAACCTCCAATCAAACGAACAAAAGTGGTGCTAGTCTGACCTCAATGCTCATAAACCCTATTGGTTTCAATGGGCGGCAGGGCTTGAGATGTCCTGTCATGTCAGTTTTTTGTAAAAGTCCCACAAATTGGAAGCAATGTCTTCAAATTGACCTTTATAGTGTAGATGGGGGACGTTAAACCTCCAATCAAACAAACAAAAGGGGTTCAAGTCGGACCTCCATACTCATAGACTTTAGATGTCATTTCAACTCAATGTTGGGTAAAAGTACTGGTAAACCGCTTTAATAGGGGGTCTAAGCCTACAAAGTGGTGGGAATCGGACCGTCATTGCTCATAAACCATATTTGGTTCACTGGACGTCAGGGCTTAAGATGTCATTTCATCTCATTGTTGGGTAAAAGTCCCACAAATTAGAAGCAACGTCTCCAAAGTGACCTATAAAGTGAAGACGGGGACATTACAAACAAACAGTAAATATTTTAATTACCATTAAACTTTGCCATCAATCAGGATAAACATGACTATTGAAGGTACTGAAGTTTAGTACTAAGTTATCAAAATGCAATTAAAGATTAATTTGGATGACATTACATAGCCTTTTATATATCCTTTTTAAATGAAACTGATAGTTTATTCCTGATATTTTTATTCCTGATACTTTTTTTCTGATACTTTTTTTTTCCTGATACTTTTTTCCTAATTCTTTTTTTCCTACATTCTGTAGCAACTTGAAGTGTTCAGCTACATAAATCCTGCCAACCATGCCCCTGGGGTCCAAATTGGCCACACCCTGAGGCTCGTTAGCTCACATAGACTTATATTGGGAAATACTTAAAAAAGTTTTCTTCTCTGAAACCATAAGGCCCAGAGCTTTAGATATTTAGAATGCAGCAACTTCAAATGGTCACTCACATAAATCCTGCCAGCCATGCCCCTGGGGTCAAATTGGCCGTGCCCCTGGGCTCATTAGTTTTTAATGAATAGCAACGTTAAGTGGTCTCCTACATAAATCTTGCTAACCATGTACCTAGGTCCAAATCAAACAAAAACAAAATCAAATTGTCCATGCCCCGAGGCTCATTTGCTCTCATAGACTTATAACACTGCGTCTGATCAGGGCCTGCACTATTTGCTAACAGAATTTTCTGTCAAAAATAGAATAAAAACCAAAAAATATGCCTGATTCCCCTTATATGACAAATGGACTGGTCCAACATATACGTCCACTAGTATACAATGGGTTAATGTAATAAATATTAATTTAGCCAGTGGAGCTACAGGCACTCTTGGGCCTCTTGTTTTACAAGATGTGGACATGTGGCCACCTGTCAAATGTGACAGTTTGATAGGTGTTGACACGCTAGTTGAATTTGTCATTTTGACAGATGTTGACATGCAGGTTGAATTTAAGTTTGACAGATGTAGACATGTATGTTGAATTTGACTGTTAAATGTTCTATGTACAGTCGAACTTCAATGGCTCGAACACCTTTGGGACCTCGAAAATCTGTTCGAGACTGGGGTAGTTCGAGCCACTGAGGTTACTGTCAGGAGGCATAACGAGATACTTTTAGATATATTTTCGGTGTTCAATAACGAAAATGTATGCTGTGGGTACTCATTAGAATCGCCACATCGAGGCGATTCTAATGAGTACACACAGCATACATTTGCAGGATAAAAGACTAAATTCTCCTTAATTATCCCCCACTATGCCTTATGTAGAGGATTTCGCTAGGGGCTCAAGAATGGGTTCGACACATTCATGGTGAACCAGCCATCAGTGTTCGAGCCATCGAAGTTCTACTGTATATGTTTTATGTCCTTCAGGGAGTTTAACAAGCCTGTATATAGATCCATCAACAAGACATGTTCTTGCTAGTTTCCGACCAACGGCTAGAAATGCAACTGTTAGGCACCAGGTAAGCACAATGTATTAATTTTGCAAAGGAAGATAGCAAGCACATAGCATTTCACCCATTTTGTACCTCTATATATATCTCAGGAGTACATTTCTAAATGTAGGGGTACCAGGTTGTGTTGAAATTGATTTAAAAATGTCTGAACTTTTCACAAACTGAAGGCCCTGATCAGATGCCACGTTCTGTGGCGTCTGGTCTGTTTCTGCACTGTTTGCCAATGATCCATTTTGGGGTTTAATATATAAAATGGTTTAAAGAACATTCTGTTGGCCACCTCGGGACTGAAAGGTTCTAATCAGTATTTGGGAAAACCAAAAACAAATTTTTACCGGAAAAAAAAACGAAAAAAAAATATCATAACCGAAAACAAACTATATCACCAATTATACCATGATTATTGTACATTTAGACATATACATGTTTAAATGATATGTTAACAGATAATATGGCCAAGTTTGGGAGACTAATTTGAAATAATAACGATTTTATTGCCTTTTTAAACAATTTTCATACTAGATGGACTGGGATCTACCCTAGCTGGCTGTACTTACTTTTTGCCTGATTAGAAAACAAACGATGATATCAGTACTATAATTTCTAAAATATCAAATGTTTCGGATATCGCATCAGGTGAACAAGTCTTTTAAATGAACATCCACTCACCCTAAACAACCCTTTCTTATAGAGAAAATGAGGTTTACATCAGGAAAATACACCTATATAGTTTTGACCTCCTTAAACCCGACTTTTATACAGTAAAACTGGGGTTTACAGGGGTAAACCTTATTTTTCCTATTTCTGCTCTAAAATATTGATTGTGGGTAGTCGTTAGAACGGCCTCGATGAGGCGGTTCTAAGGAGTACCCACAATCTTTATTTTTAGCAGAAATAAGAAAAATATCACAATTTTTCATCTGAAAATATTTGATTTTCGGCGGTAAAACTTACAGTGTATTTGTAAAGGCGTGTTTTTTCGTAATGCATGAGTATACATTATTTTTCTTATTACACTTCAAAACAATGAGTTAAGGGTACCCGTTAGAATCTCTCAAGGACACGATTCTTAATTACAAGCAGCCACAAAATAAGTTTGATGTATAAATAAGAACAAGTCATATATTATAACCAATAAAATTGATTGTTTGGAGATATGAAAGTATGCACTCTATTCAACTGAAGTTTAAAATGCCTGTCAGCACTATTTAAGTCATGTATCAAGGGAGTCAATTACTTAATCACATTTTCCTGGACAGGTTAGGACAGTTAATTGCAGCACTTTTTTGTCCCCGCCACACTAAGTTTTTGAATCGTTATTGACAACTCCTGGAGAAAGTGATAACTTCTGTTTTGGTTTCAAATTGCTCCACACATGCATGAAATCAAAACAGAATACCAAAGAAACACTTCTCTGTTTGCATAGGCTGACAGCAGCAGCATTTCACTTACCCCACCCACTAATTTTTACATACAAAAAATCATGACTCCACCTCACTTTGACAGATCCTGTGAATTTACTCCCAAAACACCAGTACTTGGCACCTGTTGAAATGTCATGTACACTCAGTCACATGCAAAGAAAATGACAGAAAAGTATACCATAACCAGTAAACTTTTTCAGGAATCCTCTTTGAAAAACAGCCACTTTTTAGTGCCAAAGCTACCTTCGTGAATTCAGATATGCCGCTGCACCTTGAACTTGCACAGCATCCAGACAGCCGGTGTGATAGTTTCGTATTCCATTTCATAAAAGTACTTATACTCAGCAAATAAGCCCACATTGGCAAAAAATATCCATATATCACAATTTCTATGAGCAACCATGCCATTATTGACCCTCCTACTATAATATTTTGAAAAACGTCCACCCTCAAATGTGAAACTGTCCCTTGATGCCTTAAGACACCTATACTGTTAACTTGTCCAGTGCAGATTCTCGGGTTATAAAACTGATAACTGCCCTTCTTGGATGAGTAGAAGGAAGAGTGTCAAACTTGAAAGGATTTAATGATCAATCTTCATGAAAAGATGTACCTAGCAGGGCAGTTATCAAACCAGTGACCGCCTGATGACCAAGGATACCCACATCCGACGGATATACTCAGCATATAATTTTCTTTATACAAATGTATGATGAGGCCTAATTGGCTGAAACTAGCTAGTCTGGCCCAGAAAACATGCGCACTTCATATTTTCAAGTTCTGTGGTGTATTCCTTGCTTCCAAAGGATAACCCCTTTTATAGAACATATTTGATGTCACTACAGCTGGTGTCTTGGAATATGTGGCGGCCATAAAAAGTCTCCCTGCCCTACATCATAGTGTAATTTATATTTTCTTGTCCTTTGGGATCATTGATTCCATTGTGGAATTTTGAAAATACTTGTGGGTCACTGATGAGGCGTAGCTAGTTTGGCCCAGAAAACATGGGCACTTCATATTTTCAAGTTCTGTGGTATATTCCTTGCTTCCAAAGGATAACCCTTTTATAGAACATATTTATCAAGATATTGTCTTTTTGTAGGCAGCCTGACATTGGCCTGAACTATTTCATTTAACCCTTAAATGACAGCATTTAAGCAAACAGTGTAGTCCCTGAACAGCCGGCTGAGCAGACTCCACATTCCGTGTCACACTCTGATCTGGGTATTCTGTGTTTGCGAAACCCAGCACATGATTCCTGACCAGGCTCTACAGAATAGCTCTGACCTACATGTAATCGATAAAAATAACACAATGTTTAATAACCATAATATTGGGTTCCCCAAAACAGTGATAGTTACGTGGACAACATTAATTTCTGATTTGTCATTTAGTAACTTTGGGTCCATCAAGCTGATGACTCCTCCTACAGTTTGCATTCCATCAAGCTGAAACTTCATAAAAAGTTAGACCATGATGTGGGACAGAGTATATTGTTTCGAGGTTATGGTCCACCAAATAATAGAGTTATGCCCCTTTGAATTTTTTTGTAAACTTTTCGTTTCCAGATAACTCCTTCTACAGTTTACATCCAATTTAGCTGAAATTTCATATATAATTAGACCATGATGTTGGGCAGCGCATATTGTTTTGAGGTCCACCAAATAATAATAGGGTTAAGCCCCTTTGAAAAATTCTGTAATAACTTTGTTAACGGATACTTCCTACATTTTACATCCGATGATGCTGAAACTTTACATACAGTAAGACCATGATGTGCAACAGTGCATATTTTTAAGGTAACGGTCTGCCGAATATTACCAGATTTATACCCCTTTCACAGATTTTTCTAAACATTCCAATTCTGGATAACTCCTCTTACATTTTACATTCTGATGAAGCTGAAACTTTACAAACAGTCAGACTATGATTTGGAACAGTGCATAGTATTTTGAGGTTACAGTCCGCCAAATATTACCAGAGTTACTCCCCTTTCACATATTTTCTAAAAGGATAATGCCTCCCACGTTTTACATTTGATGAAGCTTAAACTTTATGTATCATTAGACTATAATGTGGAGCAGTGCATATTATTTCAAGGTTACAGTCCACCACTTTTTGCTAGAGTTATGCCTCTATTATTTTGAGGTTATGGTCCAACAAACATCACTGACCATGACAATTTGTTGGAGACAGGTACGGTAGTTTGAGCCATTGAGGGTTATTAATAGTGGCAGGTAAGAATATATGTAACACATACTGTTCCTTGGTTACATACCACAAACCCAAATTTGTACAACAGTCAGTATATGTGCGCCATCTTACTAATTGCCAGGGGTGTATAATGTCCCACTTGCGGAGCTCTTGTTTGAAAAATATTGTGGTCTGTGATATGAAAAAAGGTTAAAAATGAATGTCTATGAATGCTTAAGGTCAAGTTCATTTGGTGACCTTGGCCCAAGGTCACTTGTATTCCAGGTCCATTTACATAGTAGAATACATTTTCTCTCCAACACCACTCGGCCAATTTCATTTGATTTTTTTATGCATCCTTGGGACACTTAGAGAACAAAAATTTAATCGGATGGTCCAGGTCACATGATCAAGATGTTTGCCATGCCCAAAAATGTTTAAAACTTAAAAAATCTTCTTCTCCAGAACCACTGGGCCAATTGTCTTGAAATTTGGTATGTAGCATTGGGTGACTACGTACTACCAAGTTTGCAAAAATGATGACCCTAGGTTGATCTTGACCTTTTTTACACCACGATCAAATTTGGCTCCATATGCTTTTCAATGGGAAATAGGTAAATCAATGCATTTTTCAAGAAGTATTGTGATCTATGATAGGAGAATAGGTAAAAATTGAATGTCTCTGAATGCTTATGGGCGAGGACATTCGGTTACCTTTGCCCAAGGTCACTTGTATTGCAGGTCCATTAACATATTAGAGTACATTTTCTCTAAAACCACTGTGTCATTTTCGTTTAAATAATACATGCAGCCTAAGGACTGTAAGGAAACAAAAATTAATTCAAATGTCCCGGGTCACATGACCAAGATGGCTCTTATGCCTGAATATGGTAAAAACCTTAAAAAGCTTCTTCTCCAGAACTAATTGGCCCATTGACCTATTTTACATCAAGGTCAGTTGGTTGATATGGCTTTTGAAAGGTGAAAAGTTGGAACGACGCATTTTTTGAAAAATATTGGGGACTGTGACATGAGAATAGAAACAAAATGAATGCTAAAAGGTCAGGGTCATTTGATGACCTTGGCACAAAGTCACTTGGATTGCAGGTCCATTGACACTTCAAAATACATTTTTTTCTGAAACCACTGGGCCAATCTTATTTGAATTGTATATAATGGACAGGGGGTTATGCCAGTTTAGTTGAATGGTCCAGTTCTTGTGACCAAGATGGACACCATGCCATATTATGGTAAAAACCTGAAAAATATCTTCATCTGCAGAATCACTTGTCTGATTGTCTTGAAACTTGGTATATAGCATCAAGTGATTGAGTACTACCAAAATTTGCACAGGGCTCAGGGGAGCGAACAGATACAGATCCCCATGTTTTGTTTTGGATAGCCAATTGGCCATTTTATGGGAAAGTTACTGCCCTTTTGGCTTTCAGCTTCTGATGTTTGCATTAGGGTGAAGTTATTTGAGCCCCGCCAAGCGAATTTGTGTCTTCGAGCATTCCGTCATGACACATTTTAACTGCGCATGCCCAGCCATTCAGAGGGGCCAGGGATATGGCTTTCTGTCTAAAGGTTCCTCTTGATTCACTGCTTGTATGAGCGAGCAGCGAAGGTTCTGGCGAGACTGCGCGGATGCGCAGGCTCGCCTGAACCTTCGCTGCTCGCATAGGCGATAAGTACCAAAATCGCTTGACGGGGCCCATTTCATGTTTGTGTTTCTTTCCCTGTGGACTGTGGTATCTCTGATGGGAGTTGTGGGTTAATTGTATCAATTCCTGATCATTGCCGTCACTTCCATTTTGTATGGCTTAATCTGGGTGATGCTGCCTACTAACTGGTTTATATTTCAGTTATTTGAAGTTGTACTGCTTAATCTGAGTGACTGAACTTATGTGAACTTGTATGGCTTAATCTGAATGATACTGCCAACTAACTGGTTTACATTTCAGTTATGTGAACTTGTAGGGCTTAATCTGAGTGATGCTGCTTAATAACTGGTTTATATTTCAGTTCAGCCCCCGCCTATCGGGGCTTGAAGAAATATATAGGCTGCATGATGCTTCCACGCAGAGCTGAAACTGACCCGCACACGAGTACTGGTAAATTGCTTAGAGGATCTAAGCCTGCCTAGGCAAAGCAGTGCGAGTCAGCCCGTCCATGCTTATAAACCCTATTGGTTTCATTGGGCGGCAGGGCTTGAGATATCATTTCATCCCAATGTCGGGTAAAAGTCCCACAAAATTGGAAGCAACATCTCCAAAATGACCTTTACAGTGTTGACGGAGACGTTAAACCTCAAATCAAACAAAATCAATTATATTTCAGTTATGTGAACTTGTAGGGCTTAATCTGAGTGATACTGCCAACTCACTGGTTTATATTTCAGTTATGTGAACTTGTATGGCTTAATAGGCTTGAAGAAATATATGGGCTGCATGATGCTTTCACGCAGAGCTGAATCTGGCCCCCACACTAGTACTGGTAAACCGCTTAGAGGACCTTAGCCTGTCCAGGAACCGTGGTGCGAGGCGGACCATCCATGCTAATAAACACTATTGGTTTCATTGGGCGACAGAGATTGAGATGTCATTTCATCTCAATGTCGGGTAAAAGTCCCACAAAATTGGAAGCAACATCTCCAAAATGACCTTTACAGTGTTGACGGGGACATTAAACCTCAAATCAAACAAACAAATTAATCTGAGTGATGCTGCCTACTAACATGTTTATATTTCAGTTATGTGAACTTGTATGGCTTAATCTGAGTGATGCTACTTAATAACTGGTTTATATTTCAGTTATGTGAACTTGTATGGCTTAATCTGAGTGATGCTACTTAAAAAAAGCTGACTGTAAGCATCGAGCGTTGGTCAATGAAAACTTGGAAAGTGCGAAAATCACAGATTCCAGTGAAACTTTGTGGAAATGTTACCTTTGTGCCCTGTGTTACGTTGATATTTTTTTTCGTACCGATTCTTCGGCGTTTCCATGGAAACGGCTATTTTGTTTCCATTCGCTAAAAAATCATACCTCTTGGATGTTTTGTTATGAAAATATAATAAATATCATTTATACTGGTACGTTAGTGTTTTTTTTAATTTCAAAATTGAATTTAGATTTTTTTTATTCGATCGTTTCAAATTTATTAATCGATTTCTGACATGTACATGAGATTATTTGCATGAAATGACACTCGTTTTCAGTGATTTGGTGGTCATATATTTTCCGTTATGCTTCTCAAGGGCAACGGCTTCACGGAAAATGTAAAACACCAGAAGTTACAGCATATCTGAAAGATACAAAATTTGCAGAGTTTAGGTGTAATCCTTTTGATACCGTGCCGTAATAGGTTTTTTAAATAGTGTCAATACGGCGTTTCATGCCAAGGGAGAGAACTGTAACGGCGAACACTAATGTCCGGGATTTGTCCGGTAAACTTTACCTACGCCGATTAAGTCCCTTGTTGACTAGTCTTATGCGTGAGGTGGTCGGTAAACAAAGAACTGTCAACCGGAGAACAACTTTTGCGCAAAATTTAAAGACCGTCTTTGCTATTACTACATTCTGGTTATTTTATTTTCAATACATGTGACGCGTCATGAGATTTTGGCATTACGTCATTTCGAGAACACGTGAAAAATCGCGACGTCATAGTTGACGTAGCTAATTTACTACGCACCTGTTGTTAATAATACTATAAACAAGAGCCTTTTATCTTCTAAATTAGAAAGTTTGCATAGAATTTATAAACAAAAATAAAGACAGTTACCGGTAATTGGCTGTGTTGTTGTATCTTGATGTCTTTATAAAACAGCAAGATAACAATAGCGCTCAATAGCTCAGTTGGTAGGACACTTTTCCCATAAACAACGGAACTGTGGATCGAAACTGTGCCAGACCGAAATTTTTAGGCTCAGTTTTTTTTTTAACATTTATGTTTGTTTTGGAGTCAAACGGCCCAGTCAACACTAATTTAGGCCATTTTTGAGCCGTCCAGTTTAATTATCAACCCTTTTCCTGGGCAGGATTATATCTTTCCATTCTTTCTTTCTTGCTACTACGATCGGTCATATCTGACCATTACTAGCAGGTGTACATTACATACACTCCAGGTTTTGCAGGATGAAAGCATACACAGTAATTATGTAATTATGGCAGGGTTCTTTAACCTGCACAGGGGCTGGTTCTCCCCGCACAGAAGGCCTCCAGTGAACATCCCGATCCGTAGAAAAGATTCCATTTTATTTCTTTTCCTATTACTGCTACTCGCCGACATCTGAGCATTACGAGCAGGATTTCCTGGGTGGTAGCCAGTACTTTATTATTATTATTTCTAAGCAATGCGGATGAAGTGCCTTGCTTAAGCACATAACACTTTGGTCAGTGTGAGGCTAGAACCCGCAACCTCTAGATCACAAATCCGATGCGCTGTGCCACTGCACCAAAGGACTCCATGATCAATCTAAAAAAAAAGAATGTTGCCGAAACCGGAAGGTATCGAACTCGCGCCCTTTTGATCACCAGTCAGACGCATCCGACTGAGCTACCTAAGCCGTTTAAAAATATATGTATATATAGTGTAGAATTGTTGCGAGAGTTGCATGCCTTGCACACCATATACATGTATATAGTTTACCAACGACCTTTGAGAGTTCAATGTTCAAGCGTGGCATGACTATTCCTTGTTTTAGGGGAAGCAGGTTTCGGATTTCTTTTTTCACAGGATTTTTAAATTATAAGAAATAAGTTTTTTTTTTTGATAATGGATAATGCCATTATGTAGAAGTCGTGGCTAAGTGGTTAGTATGATGCAGTACGAATCACAGTAAAACTATATCTACCAATGTAAAATCCGAATTGAAGGCGACTTAACTAAAACACGGACTAGTCCAAAATTAAAAGTGCAGTCACGTCTCACTGCGTTTTGAAAGAGTATAGTAGTCGCAGATAAGATTGACTAGGCGGGGCTATTCTTATCTGCGACAACTATACATGGCTACCAACAGTTCAAAGTGCGAAAATAATATTTCTCTGATAATTGTTAGTGTTTTTTATACCCCCGCCATTCGAAGAATCGAAGAATGGTGCAAGGGCATATAGCGTTGCCCCTGTCCGTCCGTCCGTTCGTCCGTTCGAAACTTAAACGCAGTCAATAACTTTCTTATTTCTGTATGTATTTTGAAATTACTTTGTAGAATTGTTAAACATCATGAGACGATGTGTCACATGCAAAACCCAGGTCCGTAACTCCAAGGGCAAGGTCATACTTACAGGCCAAATGTAAAAAAAGGGTCCGAAACTTAAACGCAGTCAATAAATTTCTTATTTCTGGATGGATTTTGAAATTACAATGAGGAAATGTTAACCATTATGGGCCAAGGTCATACTTATAGGTTAAAGGTAAAAAAGGGTCTGAAACTTAAACGCAGTCAATAACTTTCTTATTTCTAGATGGATTTTGAAATTACTTGGCAGAAATGTTGGCTATCATGAGACAATCGGCCTCACCCAAAACCAAGGTCCTTACCTCCAAGGTCAAGGTCATACTTAGAGGTCAAATGTGAACTGGAAAATATGAAGTGTACACGTTTTATGTGCCAGAGTAGCTAGTTTCGTCCAATTAAGCCTCATCAGTGACCCTCAAATATTTTAAAAATTCCATAGTGGAATCAATGATCCCAAAGGACAAGAAAATATAAACTACACTGTGATGTGTACATGTACGTTGGGCCTTCATAAGAAATTCTACCCCATACCATCACTGAGCCCCCTCCATATCTGTCTGTTTCCACAATGTTACAGTCCTAATATCTTTCTCCAGGTCGTCTCCAGACTCGAACACGTCGATCACATACACTCAGGTAAAATCGGTTTTCATCCATGAACAGTCTTGCAATCGCCAATTCTGATGTTCTTGGGCAAACACATATCGCCGTGCAAGATGTTGCCTGGTGAGAAAAGGCCCTCTTGCCAATTGGCTGGTTGATTTGAGAATTAACGTCCCCATCAACACTGTATAGGTCATTTCGGAGACGTTGCTTTCAATTTTGTTTGTCTTTTGCCCGACACTGAGATGGAATGACTTATCAAGCCCTGTCGCCCAGTGAAACCAATATTGTTTATAAGCATGGAGGGTTCGCCTCGCACCGCTTTGCCTGGGTAGGCTTAGTTCCTCTAAGCGGTTTACCAGTACTCGTTTGTAGTCGGTTTCAGCTCTGCGTGGAAGCATCATGCAGCCGATCTTTTTCCTCAAGCCTCGATGGGCGAGGCCCGGCCCTCTTGCCGGACATCTGGCCCTCAGGTCACCTTCATGTAACCTGTTACGTATTGTTTGATTGGGTAGCCTTTGACCAATAGCATGCTGGAAATCGATTTGTAGCCCGCTGGTAGAATACTGCCGATTTCATAAAGCTAGGTTTCCCTTTGTGACCACATGCGGTGTCGGTCTTGCCCTTCTCGTCTAATAACTCGCCCGTCACCTGGTAGCATCTTCATAGCCTGGCAACAACACTGCTCGATACATCAAAACGTTCTGCAACGACTCTTTTGGGTGTACCTCTCTCAAGCAAAGCGAGAGCTCGAGCGACCTCAATTTCTTCCAAGAACAGCCTAACGCCATATGAAGTCACTATGAAGCCCAAAATAACCATAACCGAAGGATTGACATGTTTATGACCAAAACTCAAATTTTGAACAGATCGCCCCATACAGAATTTCAGCCGTTTTATAAGGCTCCGCCCATCGGGGCTTGAAGAAATAGATGGGCTGCATAATGCTTCCACGCTGAGCTGAAACCGACCGCATACGGGTACTAGTAAACAGCTGAGAGGATCTAAGCCTGCCCAGGCAAAGCGGTGCGAGTCTGTTCGCCCATGCTTATAAACCCTATTGGTTTCAATGGGCTATAATTTGACGTAGGCTATATGCACCACCTTGCGCAATCAGTTACTTTGAATTCTATACTCCCATAAGTTTGATGTATTGAGAACTGTAGTTGTCACACGCGCATGCTTTCGATCTCGCATAAGAAAAAATGTAGCATGCGTTTGGCATGGTACCATGGGCAAATCACTAACATCAATGACGGATATCAGTCCAGGTATAGAAGCGTTAGGGTAGCTGATTTAAGCAGGCAACGCTATCTTTTATGCACCAATAAACATATATCGCCGTAAACAGGGACCAAATGTATATGTTAAACCCGTCTAGTGCAGATATCATTGTAAATGAGTTCTTGGGTCTTTTGGAAGCAAAGAATACACACAAAAAAAAACAAAATAGCAGAATCGGTTTTAGTGAGTTTATTGAGTCTGTTCAGGAACAGTACTGAAATATGCAACAGCGGCCACGCCCTGTATAGCACCGACTTAGGCTGAATTCTATTTCCAAAATATTCTAAACGAACTCAATGATCACAAAGGACCAGAAAATATAATTTCCACTATGATGATGTATGGGGAGACGTAATAATGTTGGACAACAAAAAAAAAAAAAAAAAAAAATAATTGTAAACCTAATGAGTTAGGACGGCTGCAATACTATTGAAGAAGCATTTGAAAGGGCAATGAGTTCAAAATGATTTCAATCAGCTGAGATAATTCCATTTTGACACAACCATGCAAATTTATACATGTTATTCACACTTGTATTCCCAAAACTTGTTGACAACCTTATCACGGGCCTCCGTGGCCTAGTGGTTAAGAGCGCTGACTCTTGATCATTAGGTCTCTCACCACTGTGGTTCGAGCCTCGCTCGGGTCACATTTGAGACGCCAAGTTCTGCAACGGAAGGTCAGGTGGTTTTTCTCCGGGTACTCCGGTTTTTTCTCCGGGTACTCCGGTTTTCGCCCACCTCTGATTAACGATCGGCTCGATATGAGTGAAATAATCTTGAAAGGGCCGTCAAACCAAAACCAAAATAAAAAAAAAAAAAACATTTACTGCTGAACTGATGTTTAAGGTATTATTACGCAGAAATAGTGTAATAATGAAGGCAAAACATAAATATATATATTCTTTTTTTTTTTTTTTTTTTTTTGACTCGGGCTTTCGTACAAAAAAGACCATGGGAATTCATTTAAGATTCTAACATACTCTACAAATTGATTCCTACATTACGTCTTGTTCTGTTTAAAAGTCAGCACTTCCAAACATACGTAAGGCCCACATCTCTTTAACGGATCACATACATGTATCTATTCATGATAAAAAAAAGTGAAATTTTGTGTTGCCATAGCAACCGTAACATGGTAAATGTTATCATAAATATGCTACTTAATCTAAATTGATATGAACTTTCAATTCTGTCCTCATAGATTTTAAAGCTAGTGAAAATCTGTTACAACAGTGAAACCATAAACAGATATTTATTCAATTTTAACGGAATGTTACGGTTGCCATAGCAACAAGGGCTACTACACAATCTACACCATTTTATCCATTTATCTATTCAAATTATGATCATTATTTCCTAGTTTAACTAGCTTTAAATATATAGGGGCGTTGTTTTCCTGTCCAGAAATGCATCACCATTTTGTACACAATTAAGTGGGTGGGGTAATGAGACTCCATAATTGTTATAATTATTCATAATTTCAATTTATTCATTAACTTGAAGCAGATGACAATATAATCAAACCTAGTTATTACATATTTAGTAATCGGAAATAGATTAGATTTGATATAGATGAAGCAAAAGTATGATAATGACACTGGTAACAGAATTTCATTTGATCTTTTTATGCAGAAAAATGCATAAAAACATACATTTTAGGTCTTTTATTGATTTTAATGGCTATGTACATTGTACAAGATGTTAGTTTAATAATTTATGACAAATGCAATGTTTAATTTATCAAAGATCAGCTCTGGAATTTCACACAAGTAGTTACACCGTTACTATTTTTCATAAAAATCGTCTGTGCAACACAGACAAAGTTGCCGAGTTATCTTTCTTCCATTTAAAGAGGATTACACCTAGACATTATAGTTTTTGTTAATACTAGGACATGTTATTTAAGTGCCACTGTCCGTATCTTCCAATGTCGTTGCCCCTGAGAATAAAATGCAGACGAAAATACAGAAAATCCAGAAAAATTCAATGTGCTTGACTAGCACCTCAATTCTGTTGCCATGGTAACATATGTGAACATGTTCACGAGCCCAATATATTATGAATCGCTTCATTACATATACCCTCATGGATATCGTGTGTAAATTGGTATATATTATGAAAGTGGAAACAATAGCTAGTTGTTGAAAATCATATAAAAATACTGTTTTATCTATGTGAATACGTTGTTGCCATGGCAACAGCATTTGTATCAATATCTCGAAAACTACTTGACATATTCCAATAAAATTTTCACCAATCTTCATCATTTGCGAAATGCTACTTATGTACAAAAAATAAAGAAAATCAAAAATTTTGACTTTCCATGTAATGCTCGATGCTTACAGTCAGCTTCTCTTAATAACTGGTTTATATTTCAGTTATGTGAACTTGTATGGCTTAATCTGAGTGATGCTACTTAATAACTGGTTTATATTTCAGTTATGTGAACTTGTATGGCTTAATCTGAGTGATGCTGCTTAATAACTGGTTTATATTTCAGTTATGTGAACTTGTATGGCTTAATCTGCATGATGCTGCTTAATAACTGGTTTATATTTCAGTTATGTGAACTTGTATGGCTTAATCTGAGTGATGCTGCTTAATAACTGGTTTATATTTCAGTTATGTGAACTTGTATGGCTTAATCTGAGTGATGCTACTTAATAACTGGTTTATATTTCAGTTATGTGAACTTGTATGGCTTAATCTGAGTGATGCTACTTAATAACTGGTTTATATTTCAGTTATGTGAACTTGTATGGCTTAATCTGCATGATGCTGCTTAATAACTGGTTTATATTTCAGTTA
Source organism: Lucinisca nassula (assembly GCA_963580285.1). Classification (NCBI taxonomy): domain Eukaryota; kingdom Metazoa; phylum Mollusca; class Bivalvia; order Lucinida; family Lucinidae; genus Lucinisca; species Lucinisca nassula. The sequence continues at coordinate 28,425,471 of OY757021.1, read as the reverse complement.
TGTGAACTTGTATGGCTTAATCTGAGTGATGCTGCTTAATAACTGGTTTATATTTCAGTTATGTGAACTTGTATGGCTTAATCTGAGTGATGCTGCTTAATAACTGGTTTATATTTCAGTTATGTGAACTTGTATGGCTTAATCTGAGTGATGCTGCTTAATAACTGGTTTATATTTCAGTTATGTGAACTTGTATGGCTTAATCTGGGTGATGCTGCCTACTTACTGGTTTATATTTCAGTTATGTGAACTTGTATGGCTTAATCTGCTTAATAACTGGTTTATATTTCAGTTATGTGAAGTTGTATGGCTTAATCTGAGTGATGCTGCTTAATAACTGGTTTATATTTCAGTTATGTGAACTTGTATCATAATGGCTTAATCTGAGTGATGCTGCTTAATAACTGGTTTATATTTCAGTTATGTGAACTTGTATGGCTTAATCTGCATGATGCTGCTTAATAACTGGTTTATATTTCAGTTATGTGAACTTGTATGGCTTAATCTGAGTGATGCTGCTTAATAACTGGTTTATATTTCAGTTATGTGAACTTGTATGGCTTAATCTGAGTGATGCTGCTTAATAACTGGTTTATATTTCAGTTATGTGAACTTGTATGGCTTAATCTGAGTGATGCTGCTTAATAACTGGTTTATATTTCAGTTATGTGAACTTGTATGGCTTAATCTGGGTGATGCTGCCTACTTACTGGTTTATATTTCAGTTATGTGAACTTGTATGGCTTAATCTGCTTAATAACTGGTTTATATTTCAGTTATGTGAAGTTGTATGGCTTAATCTGAGTGATGCTGCTTAATAACTGGTTTATATTTCAGTTATGTGAACTTGTATCATAATGGCTTAATCTGAGTGATGCTGCTTAATAACTGGTTTATATTTCAGTTATGTGAACTTGTATGGCTTAATCTGCGTGATGCTGCTTAATAACTGGTTTATATTTCAGTTATGTGAAGTTGTATGGCTTAATCTGAGTGATGCTGCCAACTAACTGGTTTATATTTCAGTTATGTGAAGTTGTATGGCTTAATCTGGGTGATGCTGCCTACTTACTGGTTTATATTTCAGTTATGTGAACTTGTATGGCTTAATCTGCGTGATGCTGCTTAATAACTGGTTTATATTTCAGTTATGTGAAGTTGTATGGCTTAATCTGCGTGATGCTGCCAACTAACTGGTTTATATTTCAGTTGTGTGAACTTGTATGGCTTAATCTGAGTGATGTTGCCTGCAGCTGTAATGTTATATACACATTCAATGGTGGGAAGACACAGACAGTGTTATCTAAGACTGTGTTAATCAAACATCCCAGTGACAATAATAGGCTATTGGTCTGTGCTGGGAATGAGAGTGACTCCAGTGTAAGTAGCCTTAATGTTTTGCTAAGTTTCAGTAGTTGGCAATGTCAGTAGATCAAATCATAGAAAAACCTTGTTAACATTCTAGAGGCCACAGTTTTGATCCAATCATCATCAAACTTGGTCAGAACAATCATCATGACAATATGTCGATCAATTTCAAATATGGGTCATGTTGGGTCAAAAAGTAGGTCACCAGGTCAAATCAAAGGAAAATCTTGTTAACACTCTAGAGGCCACAGTTTTGGTCCAATCATCCTCAAACTTGCTCAGGATGATCATCCTGATAATATCTTGATTAAGTTCGAATATGGGTCATGTCGGGTCAAAAAGTAGGTCAGTAGGTCAAACCACAGAAAAACCTTGTTCACACTCTAGATGCCACAGTTTTGGGCCAATCATCCTCAAACTTGGTCAGAACAATCATCATGACAATATGTCGGTCAAGATCGAATATGGGTCATTTCGGGTCAAAAAGTAGGTCACCAGGTCAAATCCAAGGAAAACCTTGTTAACATTCTAGAGGCCACAGTTGGTCAGAACAATCATCAGGACAATATGTCGGTCAAGTTCGAATATGGGTCATGTTGGGTCAAAAAGTAGGTCACCAGGTCAAATCAAAAGAAAACCTTGTTAACATTCTAGAGGCCACAGTTTTGATCAGCCAATCATCCTCAAACTTGCTCAGAATGATCATCCTGACAATATCTTGGTTAAGTTGAATATGGGTTATGTGGGGTCAAAAAGTAGGTCAATATTTCAAATCATAGAAAAACCTTGTTAACACTCTAAGAGGCCACAGTTTTGATCTGATCATCCTCAATTTTTTGCTCACCTGAGCCAAAGGCTCAGAGTGAGCTATTGTCATCACCCTGTGTCCAACGTCCATCGTTCGTCGTCAACAATTTGTTTGTTAACACTCTAGAGGTCATAGTTTTGACCCACTCTTAATGAAATTTGCTCAGAATATTTGCCTTTATGAAATCTTGGTCAGATTCGATATTGGGTCATGTCGGGTCAAAAAGTAGGTCACCAGGTCAAATCAAAGGAAAACCTAATTAACACTCTAGAGGCCACAATTTTGGTCCAATTATCCTCAAACTTGCTCAGGATGATCATCTTGATAATATCTCAGTCAAGTTTGAATATGGGTCATGTCGGGTCAAAAAGTAGGTCAGTAGGTCAAACCACAGAAAACCCTTATGAGCACTCTAGAGGCCACAGTTTTGGTCAAATCATCCTTAGACTTGCTCAGAATGATCATCCTGACAATATCTCGGTCAAATTCGAATATTGGTCTTGTCGGGTCAAAATGTAGGTCAGTAGGTCAAATCATAGAAAAACCTTGTTAACACTCTAGAGGCCACAGTTTTTGTCCAATCTTCCTCAAACTTGGTCAGAATGTTCATCCTGACAATATCTCGGTCAAGTTTGGATATGGGTCATTTCAGGTCAAAAAGTAGGTCAGATCATAGAAAACCCTTGTTAAAACTCTAGATGCCACAGTTTTGGTCCAGTCATCCTCAAACTTGGTCAGAACAATCATCCTGACAATATCTCGGTCAAGTTCGAATATGTGTCATGTCGGGTCAAAAAGTAGGTCAGTAGATCAAATCATAGAAAAACCTTTTTAACACTCTAGAGGCCACGGTTTTGGTCAAATCATCATCAAACTTGCTCAGAATGATCATCTCTACAATATCTAAGTCAAATTCGAATATGGGTCATGTGGGATCAAAAGTAGGTCAAATCATAGAAAAACCTTGTTTACACTAGAGACTGCAATATAAGTCTAATTATGATCAAACTTGCTCAGAATGATCATCTTGACAATATCTAGGTCAAATTTGAATATGGGTCATGTGGGATCAAAAAGTAGGTCAGTAGGTTAAATCATAGAAAAACCTTGTTAACACTCTAGAGGCCTCAGTTTTAGTCCAATCATCATCAAACTTGCTCAGAATTGTCCTCTTTTGGTAACACTGTGGTCAGGAGGGGTATTTTATTTGACAGAAAATGCTGTTAGCAAACAGTGCAGACCCTGATCAGATGCCACATTCTGCGACATCTGATCTGACATCTGATCTGGGCCTATGCTGTTTGCCAGGCTACCCCTTCAGGGTTTTAGGGGTTATGATAACTTTAAACAAATATTCTGTATGATAATAAGTATATCAAGTAATTCAGACTTTCAGAGTGTTTGGATCATGGTCAAAGTTCTTTTGGCTATTTTCATAACTTTTGAACCATTTGAGGTAGAGCCTTCATATTTGGCATGTATGTTCCTTGTATCATCCCCCGCCCATAGGGGCTTGAATAAATATATGGGCTGCATGATGCTTCCACGCAGAGCTGAATCCGGCCCCACACTAGTACTGGTAAACCGCTTAGAGGTTCTAAGCCTGTCCAGGAACCGCGGTGCGAGGCGGACCGTATATGCTAATAAACCCTATTGGTTTCATTGGGCGACAGGGCTTGAGAAGTCATTTCATCTCAATGTCGGGTAAAAGTCCCACAAAATTGGAAACAACGTCTCCAAAATGACCTTTACAGTGTTGACGGGGACGTTAAACCTCAAATCATACAATTCATACATACATGTTCCTTGTGGCAAAAATTTTCATTTGACAAAAATTTTGACCTTTGACTTGACATTTGACCTTCTTTCTCATAACTTTAGAACCATTTAAGATAGAGCCTTCATATTTGGCATGTAGGGTCCTTGTGACAAGGGCTTCCCAACCATGCAAAATCTTTGACCAGTGACCTTGACCTTTGATCACTTTTGTCATAACTTTTGAACCATTTTAGGTAGAGCCTTCATATTTGTCATGTATGTTCCTTGTGACAAGATCTTTCCCATCATGCAAAAAAAAATTTGACCTGTGACCTTGACCTTGATCTTTGACCTACTTAATCGTAACTTTGGAACCATTTGAGATAGAGCCTTCATATTTGGCATGTCTATTCCTTGTGACAATGGCTTCACATCCATTAAAAAATTTGACCTGTGACCTTGAACTTTGACCTACTTTATCATAGCTTTTGAAATAGAGCCTTCATATTTGGCATGTATTTTCCTTCTGACAGGCACCTTACTGTATTACCTACCATTTCTTTGCTACAGTGTGGATCAGATGAGCGATCCAGGGCCATCATTGCCCTCTTGTTATTCTCTCCCTTGCCCTAATTTAAGAAAGGCATATTCTGATCCTGATATGACTATGGCTGAAGAGTATTGGACACAACTAGCATGATCTGATCCTGATATGACTGTGACTAAAGAGCATTGGACACATTTAGTATGATTGATCCTGATATGACTGTGACTAAAGAGCATTGGACACATTTAGTATGATTGATCCTGATATGACTGTGACTAAAGAGCATTGGACACATTTAGTATGCTTGATCCTGACATGAATGTGACTAAAGAGCATTGGACACACCTAGCATAATCTGATATTGATATGCCTTAAGAGTATTGCAGGCTGTCAAGTGTTTCTATTTATGCCCCACATCGAATGATGCCATTAAGGTATTTGTACCAGGTAGAACTTGAGCTCATATTTTTCAAACCATGCAATAGATTTGGTTTATATTTAGTATGATGATAGATATAGGTCCCAAGTTTTATCCAGCAATACCTCAAGGTCAAGGTCATGGACTTCGAAATTCTTAATATCTAACACCCAGATAAAGATATTTGTACCAGGTAGAACTTGAGCTCATATTTTCCAAACCATGTAATGACTTTGGTTCATATTGGGTATGATGATAGATATAGGTTCAAGGTTTTATTCAGCAGCACCCCACCCATACCCATGACCTCAAGGTCAAAATATTAAATATGTAATGTTTAAGACCCAGGTTAAGGTAGTTGTACCAGGAAGGCCCCCGCCAATCGGGGCTTGAAGAAATAGATGGGCTGCATGATGCTTCCACGCAGAGCTGAGACAGACCGCACACGAGTACTGGTTAACCGCTTAGAGGATCTAAGCCTGCCCAGGCAGTGCATAGCGAGTCGGTCCGTCCATGCTTATAAACCCTATTGGTTTCATTGGGCGACAGGGCTTGAGATGTCATTTCATCTCAATGTCGGGTAAAAGTCCCACAAAATTGGAAGCAATGTGTCCAAAATGACCTTTACAGTGTTGACGGGGAGGTTAAACCTCAAATCAAACAAACAACTTGTACCAGGTAGAATTTGAGCTCATATTTCTTCTCCAGTAAAAGAGCTGTGCTGATTGACACCAAATTACATGAAAAGCCTCTATGGGAGTGAGGCAATTAAACATTATTGGTGGTGTTGTTGTCACATGACCAAGATGGGCACCTTGCCTGTATATGGTATAAACCACATGACCTTTGGTGAGCATAGTGGCCCATGGGCCTCTTGTTTAAATAAAAACTTAAAAAATCTTCTCTGAAACCGCAAGGCTCAGGCCTTCGATATTTGGTGTGTAGCTTCATCTAGTGGACCTCTACCAATATTGTTCAAATTATAGTCCTGAGGCCGAAAATGCCCCCACCCCGGGGCTCTTTGGATTTACATACACTCACATAGGGAAAAGCTTTAAAAATCTTCTTGTCTGAAACCAGAAGGCTCAGGTGTTTGATATTTGGTATGAAGCTTCATCTTGTGGACCTCTATCAAAATTTTTCAAATTATAGCCCTGAGGCCAAAAAAGCACCCGCCCCGGGGCCCCTTGGTTTAACATTTGACTTATATAGGAAAAATCTAAAAAATCTTCTCCTCTTAAACCCCAAGGCCCAGGTCTTTGAAATTTGGTGTGTAGCTTCATCTATTGGACCTCTACCAAGATTGTTCAAATTATGGCCCTGGGGCCAAAAATGTCCCCATCCCGGGGTCCTTTGGTTTTACATTGACTTATATAGTCTTAAAAGTCTTCTTGTCTGAAACCAGGAGGCTCAGGTGTTTGATATTGGGTGTGAAGCTTCGTCATGTTGACCTCTATCAAGATTGTTCAAATTATACCCCTTAGGCCAAAAATGCCCCCGCCCCAGGCCCTGTTAGTTTTACATTGACTTATATAGGAAAAATCTTCTCCTCTGAAACCATAAGGCCCAGGTCTTTGATATTTGGTGTGTACCCTCATCAAGTGGACCTCTACCAAGATTCTTCCAAGTATAGCCCTGGGGCCAAAAAGGCCCCCGGTGTGGCCAGTGTGGGGCCCTTTGGTTTTACTTTGACTTTTATAGGAAAAATCTTAAAAAAATCTTCTTCTCTGAAACCGCTCAGCCCAGGTCTTTGATATTTGGTGTGTAGCTTCATCTAGTGGACCCCCACAAGATGGTTCAAATTCTAGCCCTGGGGCTAAAAATGCCCCCGCCCTGAAGCCCTTTGGTTTTACCGAAGGCTCAGGTGTTTGATAATTGGTATGAAGCTTCGTCTTGTGGCCTTCTATCAAGATTGTTCAAATTATAGCCCTGGGGCCAAAAATGCCCCTGCCCAGGGGCCCTTTGGTTTACATTGACTTATATAGGGAAAACCTTTTAAAAATCTTCTTGTCTGAAACCAGAAGGCTCAGTTCCTTGATATTTGGTATGAAGTTTTTTTAGCTCACCAGAGCCAAAGGCTCCAGGGGAGCTTATAGGATAGGCAGTTGTCCGTCGTCGTCTGGCATCAACACTTTCAAACGACATCTCCTCTGAAGCCACTGGGCCGATTTAGCCCAAATTCCATCTGTAGCATCTTTGGGCTGGGGGATTGAAAGTTTGTGTTTTTAAATGAACATCGGCTCATTATTTTGGTTGCTATGGCACCTTAGAGTTTTCATAGACTTATAATGGGGAAAAATAGATAAATGGCATTTACTGCCAAACCATTGCAGATATTTTGACAAAACTTTTATTGAAATATTCCTGGAGTGAACTTCTTTTAGCCACATGCTTTTATGCCAACCTAGAGGTCCCCCAGCGTGTGCCAGGGCCATGCCCCACCCCCTCCAGTGCATAAAAGGCCATATATCTCAAAAGCCACTCAGATCCCCACCCCTAAACCATTATATTCTTTTTTCTTATGATAAGACGCATTCAGTGACACCAACCTGGGGGTCCCCTGGGATGTGCCGGGCCCATGCCCCACCCACTCCACTTCTTAAAAGGCCCAATATCTCAGAAACCTTTTCGATCCCCACCCCAAAACCATATATATTCTTGTTTCTTGTGATAAGACGCATTCAGTGATACCAACCTAGGCGTCTCCCAGGGTGCGCCAGGGCCATGCCCCACCCCTCCACTTCATAAAAGGCAATATATCTTGGAAACCATCCCGATCCCCAAACCCAAAACCATATATTTTCTTGTTTCTTATGATAAGACGCATTCAGTGACACCAACCTTAGGGTCCCCTGGGATGTGCCTGGGCCTTTCCCCACCCCTCCACCCCATAAAAGGTCCAATGTCTCCCCACCCCTAAACCATATATATTCTTGTACCTTATGATAAGACGCATTCAGTGATTTCAACCTAGGGGTCGCCCCGGATGTGCTGGGGCTATGCCCCACCCCTCCACTTCATAAAAGGCGATATATCTCAGAAACCTTTCAGATCCCCACCCCAAAGCCATACAATATATTCTTGTTTCTTATGATAGGACACAGTTAGGGACACCAACCTGGGGGTCCCCTGGGATGTGCCCAGGCCATGCCCCATCCCCTCCACTTCATAAAAGGCCCACTATCTCGGAAACTGTTTTTATCCCCACCCAATAACCATATATATTCTTGTTCCTTATGATAAGTAATACCAACCTAGGGGTTCCTCAGGGTGGGCCGGGGCCATGCCCCACCCCTCCACTTTATAAAAGGCGATATATGTCAGAAACCATTCCGATCCCCGCCCCAAAACCATATATATTCTTGTTCCTTATGATAGGACGCATTCAGTGACACCAACTTGGGTGTCCACTGGGATGTGCCCGGGCCATGCCCCACCCCCTCCACTTTGTATTAGGCCCAATATCTCAGAAACCATTTAGATCCCCATCCCTAAACCATATATACTCTTGTTCCTTTTGATAAGACAACGTGATACCAACCTAGGGGTCTCCCAGAGTGCGCTGGGGCCATACCCCAACCCTCCACATTAAATGCCATATATCTCAGAAACTGATCAGATCCACACCCCTAAGGCATGTATATTTGTGTTCCTTTCAGTCACATTCAGACTCATTCAGTCACATCACCATTGGGTATATTTGTGCTAGGGCAATGTGTCCATGCCATGGCCCACCCCTCCACTTCATAAAATGCCATATATCTGAGACACCATTAAGACCCACACCTCATAATCATGTATATTCTTGTTCCTTGTGATTAGACACATTCAGTCACACCAACTTGGCTGTCCACAGGGGCCATTCCTCTCCTCTTCACTTCATAAGAAGGCCTCATATCTCAGAAACAGTTCAGATCCCCACCCCTAAACAATATACTTTCTTGGTCCTAATGATAAGACACATTCAAGGACAACAATCTTGGATTTCCTGGTGTCTGCCAGGGCCATGCTCCAGCCCCTCCACAGCTCAAAAGGCCATATATCTATGGAACTGTACACATCCCCATATATTCTTGTTCCTTATGATAAGACTCATTCAGTGATACCAACCTGGGCTCTGTTGGATCCATGTCCCACCCCTCCACTTCATAAAAGGTCAGATATTTCAGATACAGAGTCCACAATGAATGGTGGTTCGCTTGGGAGACTTAATAATCGATAAATTGAAACCATACATGGCTGTCAGTGGGCAGTGCCCCTCTGAACTCTGGTGAGCATAGTGGCTCATGGGCCTCTTGTCTAGTGGACCTAGACCAAGACTGTTCAAATTATAGCCCTGGGTCGAAAATGGCCCTGCCCCAGGGCCCACAGGTTTTATTTAGACTTATATAAGGAAATATTAAAAAAATCTTTTTGTTTGAAACCAGAAGGCTCCGGTCTTTGATATTTGGTATGAAGCTTCACCTTTTAGACCTCCCTCAAGATAATGCAAATTATAGTCCTGGGGCCAATAATGGCCCTCCCCAGGGCCCACTTGTTACACTATGGATCAGGTGAGCAATCCATGGCCATCATGGCCCTTTTGTTTTGCCCCAGCACTATAATTTGAACAGTCTTGATAGAGGTCCACCAGATGAAGCTTCATACCAAATACCAAAGACCTGGGCCTTCTGCTTTCAGATAAGAAGATTTTTAAAGGTTTTTCCCTATATAAGTCTAAGTAAAACATTTGGGCCTGGGGCGGGGCCATTTTGGGACCAGTTTTTGGATTTGAACAATTTTAATAAGACCAAACTCAAAGATAGAAGTGTTCACTTCACAAACTTCAGGGTGAAATGGTTAAAAAAGGACTATTTCTGTTTCAGGTGTATGTGTGGGATAGTGGGAGTGGCCAGAGAATACAGACCCTACCTGTTGGTGGAATCACTGTGGATACATGTCCTTTAGTTATCAACCAACAAGTGTTTCTTGCAGCATTGACAGACAAGAAGTTGAATTTGTTTAAATGGTGCTAAAAGACATAAGCAATATGATCTCATGTTTACTCAGAAATAAATCCTTTTAACCCATTCTTAGCTCACCTGAGCCCAAGGCTCCAGCTAACCAAAAATGTTCCAGGAACGTTTCCGGAATGTTTTATTCTGGTTACAAAAAGGTTAGGGGTTAGTGTCAACACTTTCCAACGACATCTCCTCTGAAGCCACTGGGATAACTCAGCCCAAATTTCATCTGTAGCATCCTTGGGCTGGGGGATTGAGAGTTTGTATTTTTAATGAAAATCGGCTCATTAATTTGGTTGCTATTGCAACTTAGAGTTTCCATAGACTTATAATGGGGGAAATTGAAAAATAGCATTTACTGCCAAGCCTTTGCAGATATTTTGACAAAACTTTCATAGAAATGTTCCTTAGGCAATCTACTATCTGCCATATGATTTTAGGCCTACTGCTCATTTCTGTTGGTTGCCATGGAAACCAAAATGAAAAAAATATGTATGCTGTATGCTCTATGAGACTGAGAGTTTTTTTGGAAATATTCACCATATTTGCCTTTACAGGTTTTGTGTTTTTAGCTCCCCTGAGCTGAAGGCTCCGGGGGAGCAATTGTGATCGGTCATTCGTCCTCGTCGTCCGTCCGGATGTCCATCCACTATTTCTTTAAGGAAGTGGCTATTGACAGCCAGCTGTCAATAGCGAATTCGCTATTGACAGCCGGCTGTCGATAGCGAATTCGCTATTGACAGCCAGCTAAGATATTGGATATATATACTTATATACAAATGAACAAATCTGATAAAAAAAAATGAATGCATAAATAAAAATGAAACAATTATAGAATATTAAAGTGAACTATTAAACTTTTTTCATACAAATGAAAATTTTTCATCTATTAAAGTGTTCATTACACTTAAGGCATAAATGGTTGGAACTCTACAAGATGTAACTCCATGCTGTGGCTAAAATAAATAAATAAATATTTTGTTTTATAGATTATTAAGAATCTCAATAAATAAAGAGTCTTAATAATGTATATGCAATTATTTTTAGCTCGTCTGTACGGAGTACATGGAGAGCTATTGTTGTCACATCGGTCGTCTGCGTGCACGTTTGTGTTCCTGTCACACTGTGTTAAAGTTTTTCTCTAGAAGGAGTAACGAGATTACTTCTGGCATTAAAATATGTTATGGGTATGTGTTAGAATTGCCTTGTTGAGGCTTTTTCCAACAGATACCAGAAATGCCGGGTTAACACCAGTCCTGAGGAAAGTTCATCTAAATATCTAGGTTTTCCTCCTTATCTATCCTGTGGTGCAGTTCAGTTTCACATCAGGCTTTTGTAACAGTTTACTTAGCATTTAGTCTGAGAGAAATTTAGATCTCAAAGCCCACCTTAGCAGAAGCCTTACAAGGGAAAACTGATGTCCACACCAAGGCACAGTTGTCTGATTCTCAGTAGACAAGTATCTGTTCTTTAACCATTGACTAGACAAAATGGATCTAGAGCTCTGAAGGAATGTTAAATGGGCTGGAAACAAATAACACTGTAAAGGTCATTTTGGAGACATTGCTTCCAATTTTATGGGACTTTTATCGGGTATTGAGATGAAATGACACCTCAAGCCCTGCTGCCCAATGAAACCAAAAGGGTTAATAAGCATTGACGGGCTGACTCTCACTGCATTGCCTGCTGTCAATAGCGATCGCCTTTCTTTAAATGACATCTCCTCCTATACCAAAGAACAGATTTTGACCAAACTTGGCAGAAATGATCTTTGTGTAGTCCTCTCTCAAAATTGTTCAAAGAATTCCATTCCATGCAGAACTCTGGTTGCCATGGCAACAAAAGGGGAAAATAAGAAAAGAAACTTTAAAAATCTTCTTGTCTGAAACCAGAAGGCCCTGGTCATTGATATTTGGTATGAAGCTTCATCTAGTGGACCACTACCAAGATTGTTCAATTACAGCCCTGGGGCCAAAAATGGCCCCGCCCCGGGGCATACTGGTTTTACATAGGCTTATATATGGAAAACCTTAAAAAAATCTTCTTGTCTGAAACAGAAGGCCCAGGTCTTTAATTTTTTGTATGAAGCTTCATCTAGTGGACCGCTACCAAGATTGTTCAATTATAGCCCTGGGGCCAAAAATGCCCCCGCACTTGGGACCCTTGGTTTTACAAAGGCTTATATAGGGAAAATCTTTAATAATCTTCTTCTCTGTATGGTTTAAATTTATCAATTATAAAGTCTCCCAAACGAACCCCCATTCCTTGTGGACTCTGTATCTGAAATATTAGACCTTTTATGAAGTGGAGGGGTGGGACATGGATCCAACAGAGCCCAGGTTGGTATCACTGAATGAGTCTTATCATAAGGAACAAGAATATATGGGGATGTGTACAGTTCGATAGATATAAGGCCTTTTAAGCTGTGGAGGGGTTGGAGCATGGCCCTGGCAGACACCAGGAAATCCAAGATTGTTATGACAAAAACGATCAAAGGTCAAGGTAAAATTTTTTGCATGGTTGAGAAGCCCCTGTCACAAGGACCCTATATGCCAAATATGAAGGTTCTATCTTAAAAGTTATGAGAAAGAAGGTCAATTATCAAGGTCACAGGTCAAAATAATTGTGTGGGTGATAATCGTTGCCACAAGAAACATACATGACAAAGGTGAAGGCTCTACCTCAAATGGTTCAAAAGTTATGATTAAGCAGGTCACATGTCAAGGTCAAGGTCACAAGTCATTTTGTATGACACAAGGAAACTACATGCCAAATATGAAGGCTCTATCTCAATTGGTCAAAGTAGATCAAAGGTTAAGGTCATAAGACAATTTTTTTGTATTGGTGGGAAGACCTTTTCACAAGGAACATACAGCCAAATGTGAAGGCACCATCTCAAATGGTTTAAAAGTTATGATAAAGTAGGTCAAATGTCAAGGTAAAGATCACATTTTATGTATGAATAGGAAACCCATGTCGCAAGGAACCTACATGCCAAATATGAAGGATGTATCTCAAATGCTTAAAAAGTTGTGGCAAAGTAGGTCAAAGGTCTAGGTGATGGGTCAAAATTTTTGAATGCGTGGGAAAGCCTTGTCACAATGAACATACATGCCAAATATGAATGCTCTATATCATATGGTTCAAAAGTTATGATAAAGTAGGTCAAAGTCACAGGTCAAATATTTTATATCAGTGGGAAGTCCTTGTAAGGAACCTACATGCCAAATATGAAGACTCTATCTCAAACGGTTCAAAAGTTATGACAAAATAACTTAGTGATCTACTTTTTGATTTGACATGACCCATATTTGAACTTAACTGAGATGTTGTCCAGATGATCATTCTGAGCAAGTTTTATGATGATTGGACTAAAACTTTGGCCTTTTGGAGTGTTCACAACGTTTTTTCTATGATTTGACTTGCTGACCTACTTTTTGAACCAACATGACCCATATTCAAACTTGATCCAGATATTGTCAAGATGATCATTCTGAGCAAGTTTGGTGATGATCGGACCAAAACTGGGGCCTCTAGTTTGTTCACAAGGTTTTTCTATGATCTGACCTACTGACTTACTTATTGACCAGACATGACCCATGTTCGAAATTAACCGAGATATTGTCAAATGGTCATTCTGAGCAAGTTTGATTTCGAACAGACCAAAACTGTGGCCTCTAGAGAGTTCACAACGTTTTTCTATGATCTGACCTACTGACCTACTTTTGGACCCGACATGACCTGTATTCAAACTTGACCGAGATATTGCCAAGATGATCATTCTGAGCAAGTTTGATGATGATCAGATGAAAACTGTGGTCTATAGTGTGTTCACAAGGTTTTCTACGATTTGACCTACTTTCTGACCCGACGTGACCCATATTCGAACTTGACCTAGATATTGTCAAGCTGATCATTCTGAGCAAGTTTGATGATAATTAGACTAAAATTGCAGTCTCTTTGAGTATAAACAATGTTTTCTATGATTTGACCTACTTTTTGATCCCACATGACCCATATTCGAACTTTATCGAGATATTGTTAGGATGATCATTCGGAGCAAGTTTGATGATGATTCGACCAAAACTGTGGCCTCTAGTAAACAAGGTTTTTCTATGATTTGACCTACTGACCTACTTTTTGTCCCGATATGACCCATATTCGAACTTAACCGAAATATTGTCAGGATGATCTTTCTGAGCAAGTTTGAGGATGATTGGACCAAATCTGTGGCCTCTAGAGTGTTAGCAAGGTTTTTCCATGATTTGACCTACTGACCTACTTTTTGACCCCACATGACACATATTCGAGCTTGATCGAGATATTGTCAAGATGATCATTTTGAGCAAGTCTGAGGGTGATTGGACCAAAACTGGTCTCTAGAGTGTTAACAAGGTTTTTCTATGATTTGACCTACTGACCTATTTTTTTTTTTTTTTTGGCCGACATGACCCATAATCAAACTTGACCGAGATATTGTCAGGATGATCATTCTGAGCAAGTAGGAGGATGATTGGACCAAAACTGTGGCCTCTAGAGTGCTAACAAGGTTTTTCTGTGGTTTGACCTACTGACCTACTTTTTGACCCGAAATGACCCATATTCGTACTTGACCGAGATATTGTCAGGATGAACATTCTAAGCAAGTTTGAGGAAGATTGGACCAAAACTGTGGCCTCTAAGTGTTAACAGGGTTTTTCGATGATTTGACCTACTGACCTACTTTTTGACCCGACATGACCCATATTCGAACTTGAGCGAGATATTGTCAGGATGATCATTCTGAGCAAGTTTGAGGATGATTGGACCAAAACTGTGGCCTCTAGAGTGCTAACAAGGGTTTTCTATGATTTGACCTATTGACCATATTTGAACTTGGCAGAGATATTGTCAGGATGATCACCCTGAGCAAGTTTGAGGATGATTGGACCAAAATTGTGGCCTCTAGCGTGTTAACAAGGTTTTCCTTTTATTTGACCTGGTGGCCTACTTTTTGACCCAACATGACCCATATTCGAACTTGACCGACATATTGTCATGGTGATCGTTCTGATCAAGTTTGATGATGATGATTGGATCAAAACTGTGGCCTCTAGAGTGTTAACAAGAAAAGTTTACGCACGCACGACAAACGACGACGCCGGACATCTCACAGACAAAAAAGCTCACCATGACCTTCGGTCAGGTGAGCTAATAAAAAAGATAAAGTTAGGTAGGATATTACCTGTGGCATTTGTCTACGAGGACTGTTCAAATATGAATGCAAGTAGAACGTTTTCTCATACACTAATGCGAAAATCACCTGGAAATAAATATCACAGCGTAGAAAAACATTTTACCTATATATTGATACCAAACCTGTTAAAATCCGTCCATTTTAGCCATGTATATCGTTCGATAGCACTGTCTACTCTTGTATATACAAAACATGGTTGGAAGAAGGCCAGAGTACGCCGTTGAAATACGGTCCTATATTAAGAATCGTATTTTTGGTATACAGTGCAAAGACATTTTTGATGAAATAAGTTCGGTTTATGGGCATAATGAAATGTCTTTTCCGACAGTTTTTCGTTGGTGTAAGAAATTCAGCTGTGGGCTAGGCTGAATAGAAGATGCACAACATGATCGTCGGCCGAAAAGAGCAACATCTGCCGAGATGTTTGCTAGAGCGAAAGAAATAGTTTCTACCGATGCACGATACACCACTAGGCAAAAGGCTAGTATGATTGGCATCTCATTAGGAGCAGCTCATACAATTCTGAAACGGGATTTGAAAATGAGAAAGATCTGTGCTAGATGGATTCCCCAACTGTTGACAGATGAGCAGAAAAGGACACGCGTTCAGTGCGCCAAGAAGTTGCTTAAAAAGTTTCCAAATTACAATGCACGGTCTTTCGCTAATGTCGTCACAGGAGACGAGACATTGGTTCACTTTTTATTGCAAAAGACCATGCATTGCAAAGCGGACCATGAGCGTCAAGAAGGTAATGTATGCCATATTCTTTTCAAATCAGGGCGATGCTATTCAGGTTGCTGTGCCTAAAGGCAAATCTGTAAATGCGAAGTTTTACAAGAATAAAGTTCTTCGAAAATTGAAGAAATATTTCAAAGAACGAAGATCCGCAACTGGTTTGGCCAATGTCAGATTGCTACATGACAATGCGTCATCGCACAGGGCGTTCATTGTGCAAGACTATCTGAAGCAGGAAAAGGTTGTTGAACTCCTTCACCCCCCGTATTCCCCTGACCTTGCCCCGTGTGACTTTTTTTTGTTCCCGCGGCTGAAAAAATACCTTTCTGGTCGAAAATTTGTACAAATCAAACACCTCGGCTCTGCAATATTCCAGTGCCTTCATAGTATACCTCGAAAAGACTACCAAAATGCATTCAATGATTGGATCAGAAAACTGAAAGTTTGTATAGCTGTTAAAGGGGAATACTTTGAGGGGACAAAATAAATTTTTCATCGAAATCTATCACGGAATCATTTTTATGTGCTTAGTTGCATTTATATTTGAACAGTCCTCGTAATAGACAGGAAGGTATGATTAGGTGCTGTATATTTTAAAAGAGATGTTGGGCATAAAACACAATAGCCCAGCTTCATATTGAATTACCCACCCATAATTATTTTACTCTAAAAGTAGGGCTTACTTTGCACAACCTAATAGTTGCTTTAGTAAAAGGAATTATACAGGCAATGCATTAGGGGAAGATGAAGCTTTTTATTCACGAACAGAAGAAAAGGCCAAAATAGCACCCCTAACTTTGACATTGGACCAGCCCAAGTGACATTGAATATTAGAGCAAGGTCACCAAAATCTAATCAACACTGTACTCTTCTAGTGTTAAATTCAAGTAAGTTTGAAAATAATTCGCCATTCAGTTTCGGAGATAAGCCACGATTTATTGGATGTGAAGATGCAAAATTAACAAAATGTAAATTTTCATACAATCGTTGCTGCAGATGTAATGTTTTACTTTAGAGGGAGGAAACTTGGGTAGGAATTTATCCAAGACATTTGTCTAACAAATACAGGAAATAATGAGTGGATATGATATTTTAAAAGAGAAACGGTGCATAAAACATGATATCTCAGATTATTGCTGAATTACCCCACCCATTTTCATAATCATGTTTCTCAATTACCAATACTACGAGGGCAGGGGGGGGGGGGGGGGGGGGGGGGTTGCGGAATGTGGCTGTTATTCATTTATTTATAAAGATTTTAGTCTGAAAGTCACTGATAAGAGAATCCGATCTATTTCTAATTCAGCTGCAAACGTTAAAAAATATTATTTCTCCTAATAATATTTGAATCGTATGTATCTATGGCAACGACGGGCTGCATAGGCGGAGCACGCCAAAATAAGTAAATAACTAGAGATTATCACATGGGGTTTTGGTTATCGCCCGCAGTATCAACCCGAGACCCCATTATTAGCCCGAGAGCTTAGGGTTGATACTGCGGGCGATAACCAAAACCCTTGTTATAATCTGTTTATCACGTCTCGTTTCTATATTTCTACGGCGGATCGCCATATTACATTGGATGGATCCGCCAAAAACGTCGGCATGTGAATTCGGTACTGTGTTTTACCCGTAACCAAGGTCCCAAATGGGGTTTTGGCCCGCAACTGTGAAAATGTTTGACTTTCCCCGTCGTGTCTCTTTCAGTGTTCACATTTTTCAAGTCTTTTTGATGCCGTTATATCTTGTGTCACTTTGGAGTTCTACTTATATTGGCTTAAAGATATGCGGTACTTGTGTGTGTGTGTTTGGGGGGGGGGGGGGGGGGGGGGAGGTTGCCGTTTCTTCTGTTCTACACACCCATTCATTTTACACAGTCTCTCGTGTCTTCCGTGTCCCTCATTTCAACTCCCCTAAACTATCTCTTCTACACTTTTCTCATTTTTTTTTTCTGGGAGACGACACAAAACAACACACAAAGGTTGACGTGTCGTGAAACCCCAACAACAAATCAGTTTGACAGATTACGCTAGAATGTTTACTTTACGTGATAACGTAGTTGTTAGCATTGACTGTGTCACTAATGCTTTTTAAAGGAGGTAAATCGATTTTTACGTTTTAAGGTCTTGACACAGTCTAGAAGTGTATTTGCCGGGCACGATAACCTCTCTTAATGTATAAATGCATTACTTCCGGTTATCAGCCCGTGCGGGCAAGATTGGTTATCAGGGGCAGTGTCCATAACCTTCGGTATGTTTCGCTGTTATCGCATATGCAAAATTGTGTTTACGGAAGTTAATATAGAAACAAGTATGTGATAATGGAAAATACGCAACGATAGATATAACTAAGCTTTGTCATTTTGACGCTATCAAAATTGGCGCAAATCTACATGGTAATAACATGACGTCTCGACGTCATTTTCCCAAAATATGACGTTATTACCTTTACTTGTGTTCCATGGAGATCACCATAGAATTTTTACTTGTTTATCTGGAAAATCGAAAACTGTAGACTCTTTCAAAACGGATCTCAGGAAATGACGTCGATTGGTGATACAGAATTGTTAAGTGTGGTGCCAAGCCCGCCGGAAAAAGTGCCCTGATATCGACCTGGACAAGGAAGGCCTAATATTCGACCAGGACAACGCACCAGCCCATAGAGACCGCAACTCTTCTGTAAATTTCTCTACTTGGATTCAAACTGTTGCAACATCCACCGTACCTCGCCCCAATTGATTTCGGAGTTTTCCCAGAAGTAAAGAAAACGTTACGCGGAAAACACTTTGACACCTCATTTGACTTAAACATAGAAAATTATAGCAAATTACAGCAGTTACTTGTATAGTGACATTTATCAAAACCAGTGCTTCAGCTGAAGTGCACGACCCGCCGGATGCTTTTAGCTTTATGAGTGTTACCATATATGGGTATGGCGGCCATTTTGGTCATGTGACCGGGACCTAAAACGGTTCCCCCAATAAATGCGCCTTATCGTAAGGAGCAAAAATATATCATATACTTTAGTACTGTATTTTGAATCGTTTGCAGGATAAAATGCATTCTCACTTTTCCAATACAAAAGCATATGTGTCCAAGTTTGACCTAGGCACAAAGAAAGTCAAGGTCAACCCAGGGTCACCATTTTAGCAATTTATGATGGGCCTACGTCCCAGATGCTATTTATCAAGTTTCGTGGAAATCAGCCCTGTGGTTCTTTTTGAAGGGTTTTTACCATATATGGATTGGCGGCCATTTTGGTCATGTGACCTGGACCCCATGAGCAAATTTTGGTTTCCCCCATCCCAAAGAGGCTCCATATGAAATTTGACTTCAATCGGCCCAACGGTTTTCGAGGAAAAGCAGTTCGAAATGTTTCACATTTTTCGCCTCGGCGAGGCTATACTAAATGGAATGTAATATTTCGCAAGTTCATTGGTTAGATCTCATTGATATCTATCAGTATGCCAAAAATTGTTTAAATATTCCAAGCGGTTAAGTCACTTTCACCAATTTTCACAAACGGGTTACGGACGGACAGACAGACAGACCATATATGGCTTGGCGGCCATTTTGGTAATGTGACCTAGACCCCATGAGAAAATTTTGGTCTTCCCCATCCCATAGAGGCTCCATATGAAATTTGACTTCAATCGGCCCAACGGTTTCCGAGGAGAAGCAGTTCGAAAATTTTCACATTTTTCGCCTCGGCGAGGCTTTACTAAATGGAATGAAATATTTCATAAGTTCATTGGTTAGATCTCATTGATATCTACCAGTTTGCCAAAAATTGTTTAAATATTCCAAGCGGTTAAGTCCCTATCACCAATTTTCACAAACGGGTTACGGATTTTTCGCCTCGGCGAGGCTATACTAAATGGAATGTAATATTTCGCAAGTTCATTGGTTAGATCTTATTGATATCTATCAGTATGCCAAAAATGGTTTAAATATTCCAAGCGGTTAAGTCACTTTTACCAATTTTCACAAACGGGTTACGGACGGACAGACATACATACCATATATGGCTTGGCGGCCATTTTGGTCATGTGACCTGACCCCCATGAGCAAATTTTGGTTTCTCCCATCCCATAGAGGCTCCATATGAAATTTGACTTCAATCGGCACAACGGTTTCCGCGGAGAAGCAGTTCGAAAATTTTCACATTTTTTGCCTCGGCGAGGCTATACTAAATGGAATGTAATATCTCGCAAACTCATTGGTTAGACCTCATTGATATCTATCAGTATGCCAAAAATTGTTTAATTATTCCAAGCGGTTAAGTCACTATCACCAATTTTCACAAACGGGTTACAGAGGGACAGACAGACAGACCATATATGGCTTGGCGGCCATTTTGGTAATGTGACCTGGACCCCATGAGCAAATTTTGGTTTCCCCCATCCCATAGAGGCTCCATATGAAATTTGACTTCAATCGGCCCAACGGTTTCCGAGGAAAAGCAGTTCGAAAATTTTCACATTTTTCGCCTCGGCGAGGCAATACTAAATGGAATGTAATATTTCGCAAGTTCATTGGTTAGATCTCGTTGATAAATATCAGTATGCCAAAAATTGTTTAAATATTCCAAGCGGTTAAGTCCTTATCACCAATTTTCACAAACGGGTTACGGATTTTTCGCCTCGGCGAGGCTATACTAAATGGAATGTAATTTTTCTCAAGTTCATTGGTTAGATCTCATTGATATCTATCAGTAGGCCAAAAATTGTTTAAATATTCCAAGCGTTTAAGTCACTATCACCAATTTTCACAAACGGGTTACGGACGGACAGACAGACAGACCATATTTGGCTTGGCGGCCATTTTGGTCATGTGACCTGAACCCCATGAGCAAATTTTGGTTTCCCCCATCCCATAGAGGCTCCGTATGAAATTTGACTTCAATCGGCCGAACGGTTTCCGAGGAGAAGCAGTTCGAAAATTTTCACATTTTCGCCTCGGCGAGGCTATACTAAATGATATGTAATATTTCGCAAGTTCATTGGTTAGATCTCATTGATATCTATCAGTATGCCAAAAATTGTTTAAATATTCCAAGCGGTTAAGTCACTATCACCAATTTTCACAAACGGGTTACGGACGGACAGACAGAATGACAGACTGACAGAATGACACAGTGATTTTAGGGCACTCTTAGAAAATCGACTTCAGTCGGTCGCTTTTTCTGCGGGTCGTGCAATTGAGTAGGTAATGTGTGGCCACGCATGAAGACTATTTCGAGAAAGTGAACCGCGATGTCGCCACGTAATGTAAACGTCGTTTGTCACTTTGGCGTGCTCCGGTCAGCAGTTAGTGGTATATTTAAGGGATTTCTTAAAAATAAACTTTTCAATATACAGGCAAGATATCGTAGCATTTAGCTACCGTTGAATGATAGATTCCATAAATGAAATCGATTTTCGCAATAAAGCGTATTCATAATTCCGCGAACTTCGTGAACACGCCTTGTATTTTAGTAGATGGGACACTAGGCAATATATCGGGAGAAAATGAAGACTTTTGTTCCAGGACAGGAAAAGGGCCTTATTGACACCCCCACCCCCCACCCCATTGGCTCTTAGTTTGGTTGCTATGATAAGTTAAGAGTTTCCATAGACTTATAATTGGGAAAATTGAAAAATGACTTTTTTGTTTTACACCTTTCAAGATATTTTAAAAACTTTCATTGAAATGTTCTTTAAACAATGTTCTATCTGCCATATGATTTTAATGCTAACTGATTGCCACAGATGGTTGTCAATTGTCGTTTGCTGTCAACACGTTCAGAACGTGACATCCGGTTTTGAGTCGCCAATTTGTACACGTAAATTGTCAACAATCGATATAAAGGTAAAGAACATAAAGAGACACCAGACCTCTGATTGGGTCCAAATTTTATCTGCAGCGTCTTTGGGCACAAGATGTCCATGGTTAATTAAAATACATGGTTGCCAGTGGGCAGTGCGAACATTCTGAAATGAAATCCATTGATGCGAACGGATAAAATACACATACTGTATAACCGGACAGTCGCAACATGGATACGGTGAAGTTTTACGGCGGATATTGGTAAGATTGGCGATCAGTATGATAACACTTTCTCTTATCATCCTTTAACAAAATTTGTCCAAAGATTTAGAACAGTTGTCATTTAAATAAGGCATCGCATGCGATACAAATCCCCTCGCACAAGACAACTTCGTGTGTGGAAAACACTGAACTGTTTGACTTGCTTGAAATATTATCATTTGCAACATTTGTGTAAAGTTTGTTTAAAATCCATCAATAAATGTAGGGTCTAGAGTGATGACAATGTTTCTCTAAAAATAGCCACTGTGACCTTGACTTCAGGCCTTGACCTTGAAAGTCGATCTTGCTCGAGATATTATCATAAGCATCTCTTGTGTGAAGTTATATTAAAAATCCGTCAATAAATGTAGGCGGTAGAGCCATGACAAATTTTTCCTAAAAATAGCCAGAGTGACGACGACCTTGAGCCCATGACCTTGAATGACAAATTCGCACGAGATATTATAAGAAGCAACATTTGTGAGAAGTTATATTAAAATCTGTCAATAAATGTAGGTGCTACAGCGATCAAAGTTTTTCTAATAATAGCCACAGTGACCTTGACCATGAGACCATGACCTTGAAAGTCAAAGCATCTCGAGATATTATCAAAAGAAACATTTTTGTTAAGTTCTATCAAAATCTATCAATAAATGTAGGCGCTAGAGCGATGAAAAATATTCTAAAAATAGCCACAGTGACCTTGAAGCCAATACCTTAAAAGCGAATTTGCTTGAGAAATTATCAAAAGTAACATTTGTGTGAAGTTATATTAAAATCTGTCAATAAGTGTAGGTGCTAGAGCGATCAAAGTTTTTCTAAAAAATAGCCACAGTGACCTTGACCTTGATGCCATGACCTTGAAAGTCAAAGCAACTCGAGATATTATCATAAGAAACATTTGTGATAAGTTTTATTAAAATCCATCAATAAATGTACGCGCTAGAGCGATGAAAAAATCTGAAAATAGCCACAGTGACCTTGACGCCAATACCTTAAAAGCAAACTAGCTTGAGAAATTATCAAAAGTAACAATTGTGTGAAGTTATATTAAAATCCGTCAAGAAGTGTAGGGGCTAGAGCAATGATGACATAGGTTTTTTTCTTCTAAAAATAGCCACAGTGACCTTGACCCCATGACCATGAAAGTCTAACACTCTTGAGATATTATCATAGGCAGCACGTGTGAAGTTATAATAAAATTTGTCAATAAATGTAGGCACTAGAGCGATGACAAAGTTTTTTTTCTAAAAACAGCCACATGGACCTTGTCCTTGAGGCCATAACCTTATAAGTCGAACTCTCTCGAGATATAGTCATAAGGAACATTTATGTGAAGTCATATTAAAATCGGTCAGTAAATGCATGCGCTAGAGCAATGATAAAGTTTTTTCTAAAAATAGCAACAGTGACCTTGACCTTGAGGCCACAACCTTGAAAGTCGAACTTGGTCGATATATTGTCATAAGGAACATTTGTGTGAAATTATATTGAAATCGGTGAAGAAATATAGGCGCTAAAACGACGACAAAGCTTTTCGAAAAATAGCCACAGTGACCTTGACCTTAAGACCACAACCTTGAAAGCATGACTCCATGAGTAACAACTGGAACTTCCTGAAACTTTGGATCTGTTAGCTCAGGTTGGCGATACAGGACCATCCATGGTCCTCTTGTTTTTGGGTTGTTTTTTTTCTGTTTAAACCACCTTTCATTTGCTGAACGAGCTCGTAAGTGGCAAATTGTTAGCCGTTCTGATAAGAACATTATCTAATAATCTGGTAGTTTTGTTGAAAAATATGAGAGCAGCATTTTCATTTTCAAAAGCTGCTCACAATTTTCTGCAAATATATTAGTATATTTGCCATATTCTTTAATCAAAGTTTTAACGAGTTGTTTACTAACGTTGCTACTTTTGAACAGCTGGGGCCAGTTGTTCAAAACTAACGATGTCGTTAGTTAACGAATCGTTAAAACTTTGATCATTAAATATGGCAAAAATGCTAAAATTGTTGCTGAAAAAAAATGTGAGCAGCTTTTGCATATGCAAAAGCTGCTCACATCTTTTCAGCAAAAATAACAAAATTTTAGATATTAAACTTGCTTGAACAGTTAACAATATGACCACTAACGAGCTCGTTAAGCAAACGATGCTTTGAACAACTGGGCCCTGGTCTCTGATGTTTACGTAATGGCATAAGCTCGTATGTACTACCTGTCGTATCTTATACCTTGAATCTCGTCAACAGAGAAAGTGAAAAAAATCGGCACAATTGTGGAATTTTAGAGTCACCTATGGGATCGGCTATTTTTTAGAATCGACCTCGTTTGTTTGTGCTGAGGTTTAACTTCCCCGTCAAGACTATTTATGTCACTTTGGAGATGTTACTTCCAATTTTGTTGGACTAACCGACATTGTGGGTGAAAATGACATCTCAAACCCAACCGCCGAAAGAAACCGTTTGGGTTAAGAAGGATCCGATTCGCAAAACTTTTCTTCCTTCTAAGTGGTTTAATTACCATTACTTAACCCTTGTCCTGCTGAACCCGGATATGCCTTTTCTTTGAAACAATGTAGATCCAGATCAGATGGCTTCTGAAGAAGCCATCTGATCAGGATCTACATTGTTTGTCATTCAGGTTGTGAATTTGTTGTAATAATTTGCATCAAGTAATCTGATTGGTTGATAATCGGTAGTGGGTGTGGCATATATGAATATTCAGCAGCACAAGGGTTAATTACCATTACTTAATTGCGGTCGATTGTGATTTAACTTTCTCCGCGGCCCGAAAATATTGGACAAAGAGGATCTTACATGAGTGTTCATGCATTATTGAATTTATTAAACGAGTTGAGGAAAAGGGATAAAATGCGAGGCTGTGCCGAGCATTTTATCCCTTTTTCTCAACGAGTTTAATAAATTCAATAATACATGAGCACGAATGCAAGATTCTATTTATCATATGACATTTAAGCATTTTATTCACGATTGTTTACAAGAATGTCAAGATTCCGCCGTTAGTAAACGCGACGTCGTTAAGGACGTCATGTATGTAACGTTACGGGACGTATCTAGCTAATTTGCATATTTAATCCACTAGTGGATTATCGAAAATATTACATGGTGTTATTACACTATTAGATGCGACGTCATATGATAAAAAACATTAGACTACGGAACTGTCTTGAAGTTCACTTTATAGTTACCGATCATTTTTAGCTCAGTCACTATTACTTTTCCTTCACCTGAAAAAAAAATGTTACAATCTCCGGTATGTCGATACATCCAATAAAAAGTTCAAGTGGCTATACTAATTAACTCATGTTGACCGCAAACCTTTTTGTTGGTACACTATTGTCAACTGAAATTAATCAAAGCACTGAGAGTGCTGGTGGTGCGATTGTCTGATATTTGGATTTTGCGTCTGGTCGGTAGTTTAAATCAGACTTATAAAGAATATATTCTTGCATAAACTCCTATGAGCATAGCTGTTTGAAGCTTTTCCGGGCCAGAAGGCGTATACATGTTGAAAATATAAAATTAACGGCCTACTTGAATATGAGTTTTGAACGTTGGATATAAAAAAAATGGACTTTGCGTTAGAGCGATGTAAAGTCGTCGCCATGAACGTAGCATTTTTATGTTTTATGTTGACGTCATTGCGGAATATTTACATTTCCAGTGTAAAGTCTAATGTAAACCTATAGAAAACAATGCAGTTCATACTTCCATGAACGCATCGAATCACGTGAGTTTTACTGACGTCATTCTAAACCATTGTTCTCTACGGGCGTTGATGACGTCAACGCTGCTCCGCTCTTAGTAGAAAAAAACAGCGTGTAAATGTTTTTCAGCTTTAAAAGTTTGCCCGATAAGCATTTTTTCGCTCAGTGATGAGGGACAAATAATGTAAATATAAAAAAAATAAACTTAATTTTTCTACTTTTCATGAAAGTATGAACAACAGCGGGTCGCCGGCAAAGTTTACATGAACCCCTTTTACTTTGCACGCGACCCACTGCGTTCATACTTCCATGAACAGCAGAAAAATAAATTTCATTTGTTATACAGACGCTATCGTTTTAATGTTTTGAAGTAGCCACCATGCCATGTTAGTTTTACGGTCGCACCTGAAGAGGTGATACATGGATATGGAGTTGTGGGGCGTTTCCGTCACAATTTATCTGAGGAAACGCAATAATGACGATCATTCGTGTTTATCTAATTGCAATAACATACGCCTGGTCCCTCGGAAGATATTCAGATAGCTGCCTTAGGGATCCTGCAAATGTTACGCATGAAAAACTATGGATGATCTCTGTATTTGTTTTATATTGGAAGGTGGCTTATGAGGCATAATCTGTCGAAACTAGCTTACCTTGTCTAGAAAATTTGTACACTCGATTTTGTTAATTCCTCATTTTTTTAATTTTTTTTTTTGTTGTTGTTTTTTTGTGTGTGTGCGTTGTTTTTTTCCAGAGCATAAACCTTTTTACATCACGAAAACACGCCTATATAATTTTGACCCCCTTGAACCCCACTTTTATATAGTAAAACTGGGGTTTCCGGGGGTATACCTTATTTTTCTTATTTCTGCTCTAAAATATAGATTGTGGGTACTCGTTAGAACCGCCTCGATGAGGCGGTTCTAACGAGTGCCCACAATCTATATTTTGAGCAGAAATAAGAAAAATATCACAATTTTTCATCATAAAATTCTCATTTTTTCGGCGATAAAGGTGGCAATGTATTTGTATAGGCGTGTTTGCGTTATGGAAGGCACCTTTTCAGAAGGCACTTACTACACCTGATATAAAGGAACCACCGAAATTGTTTTCCTTGATATTCTTGTTCCTTTTTATTATTCAAGATTTTCGAAAAAAAAGTTATATCTCTTTACCGTTATTTGCAAGTATTCCAGCTGAACAAATTTGAATTGGGGTTTAACGGCCGAGTCAACACTATTGAGGTCATTTTAGCTCATCAGTTTACATGTCCACACTTTTTCCTGGACAGGGTTATACGTACTGAGCGGTTAATCAGTACAGTGCACATTCTTTTGCCAGAAACTTACGATTGCCCTTCTTGAATCAGCGGGAGGAAGGAGAGAATTACTGTACATACAATTTCATGATCAATCCCCACGAAAGAATGTTGCCGACCCCGGCAGAATCGAATCCGCGTCCTACCGATTATCAGTCAGACGCGCATCCGACTCCGCTACAGAGGCAGGCGTTATGGTTATGGTATCTTTATGTTCACACAGCCTCCGTGGCCTAGTGTAGGGCGCAAACTCTTAAGCATTACATTACGAAAACATGCCTATCTAAATAAAATGAAAATTTTAGACCAAAAACTGAAAATTTTCCGATGGAAAATTGTAATATTTTCCTTATTTCTGCTCAAAATACAGATGTTGGGTACACGTAAGAATCACCTCGGCGAAGCGGTTTAAACGAGTACCCACAATCTATGTGGTTGAGCAAAATGAAAAATAATGTTTACCTTGTAAACCCCAGTTTTACTATAAAAGGTGGGGTTTAAGGGGGTCAAAATGATAAAGGTGTTTTCGTGATGGGTCTCTGAAAACCAAAATAACATAATTCCTTGTTATTGATATAAACACCCCCAAATATGCCCAGCGTTTTTTTTTTTTTTTTTTTTTTTTTTGAGGTGGGGGGGGGGGGTTGCAAGCATTGCAGACCCAGATCAGACGCCACAACGAGCGGCGTCTGATCTCGGTGTCAACTGTTTACTGAAAGTGCATATTACTGCTAACAATACAAACCTGACTCCCCTATAATTGGACATGGACCATCCCAAACTGATAAGCTTGGAGATTCCGTTAAATGATGCATAGAATTACATAATCGACCTACACCGCGTACTTTTAACCCATTTTATACTGAATAGATGATGATTAAGATGATTTCGTGTTTAACGACGCGTTAACCCTCTTTGTGGGTCAAAAGCGTCAAACGGTTAATGGTTAATTAAGAAATAGATCAGCTCTAACTGTGATTTGTTGAGTAATAAATCAAAGTTTGGAGGTCAGTTGTAAAGTAGACAAATCACGAGCGCGTAGCGCGCGTGATTTGTCTACTTACAACTGACCGACATTTTTACTTACAACTGACCGCCATTGTTAGAAGAAATCCCGCTAAAATTATCGACTGAAACACATGCATTTATATCCTTTTCTAACGTTTTCGATGCGAGAAAATGACGTTACACCGTCTAACGTCAAGGAACTCGACTAGTGACGTAGAAATTTGCAGTTTTTGATGACGTCACTCGTCACGCTCTCTCTTGCTGTGATATGTTGTAGAATAAAACACAGTTGTTTTCCATTGCCTATATAGGCACCCTGTGTTAGAATCAACGTTATATCAGTATAGCACAAGTCCATTCCAAAACTGAGGGGTTTCAGGTTGCGGCTTCTTCAAAATTTATCTGAAAAACGACTGAACCTTTCGTAAACAACCAGTGTAGGCCCTGATAAGACGCTGCGTTCTGTGGTATCTGATCTTGGTCTGCACTGTTTGCCAGTTATCAGTATTGAATTTCTGGTACAAAATGTGTGAATTGTACTAAGGCAGCATACAATTGGTTAATTGTACTGATCTATGAAGAATTCTTATTAAATGAAATATGCTTAAACCAGATGGAAGGGATTTTCCGGATCGGGTAATCAGCTTCCGTTCCCGTTTTGAGTTTTGGGGCGAACGTCTATATGGCGACACGTCTCGTTACCGCGGTTGTCTTGGCGTGCCATATAATCTTCCGCGGATACGTCATCAATGCTTTTCATTGATAAGAATTATTTTGAACAACAAAAAATCAAGTATTGGAAAATAAACAGTTGGATATGTGCGTTCATGATGCTGATTTATAGAACACACAAATTATTATATTTAGTTTAACTGAAAGCCTGTTGAGAAACTTTTCAATCTGTTTTTAATATTGAACAATATTTTCTTACGGGGAATTTTGGTGGTTCTTCGGCCGTTTGCTTTAGCGATCAGATTTCAACTTAAGTGTTCCTTCTGGTGCGATTGTAGGACAATCGCACCAAAAACAACAACAACAACAACAAAATGTATGAAATCGTTATGTGTTGACTACTCGATCCATGAGTGTAACTTTACCAAATTCAGTGCGCCAGTAAGCTTCATCCTAGAGTCCTGAAGGAACTAGCAAATAAGTTAGGTCCAGTTGTTTGCACACTTGTTTCAACAGTCTCTTGATACGGGTGAAATCCCCAAAGAATGGCTCTTAGCAAACATCTGTCCACTCTTCAAAAAAGGAGATAGGTATCACCCTGTGTCTCTGACTTGGGTTCTGTGTAAATTGCTTGAAAATATAGTCTGCTCAAACATCATGGCCCACTTGGATGAACATGAATTTTTGTCAGACAGACAACATGCATTTAGGAAAAGGCATAGTTGTGAAACTCAGCTGAGCACAGTTATTAATGACTAGGCAAAAGTCTTGGACAAAGGGGGGCAGGTGGACACATTTTTTTCTGGACTTCGAGAAGGCGTTTGAACTACTTAAATCTAAGTTATTTGGCTACGGAATTGGGGGGAAGACTCTCAAATGGATAGATTCCTTTCTTTGCTACAGCGTGTTGCTGTTAATGGTGAATCTTCAGAGTGGGCTCCAGTTTTGTCTGGAGTCACGCAAGGGGCTGTTCTTGGTCCTCTATTGTTCTCCCTGTACATCAGTGGTATTTCCAGTAGACTCAGAAATAAGACTGTTCGCAGACGACTGGGTTTGTAACAGGGAAATTAGAGATACGAGGACTGTTCAAATATGAATGCAACTAAGCACATAACAATGATTCCGTGATAGATTTCGATGGAAAATTTATTTTTTCCCCTTAAAGTATTCCCCTTCAACAGATATACAAAATTTCAGTCTTCTGATCCAATCATTGAATGCATTTTGGTAGTCTTTTCGAGGTATACTATGAAGGCACTGGAATATTGCAGAACCGAGGTGTTTGCGCTGTACAAATTTTCGACAAGAAAGGTATTTTTCAGCCGCGAGAACAAAAAAAAAAGTCACACGGGGCAAGGTCAGGGGAATACGGGGGGTGAGGGAGTTCAGCAACCTTTTCCTGCTCCAGATAGTCTTGCACAATGAACGCCTTGTGCGATGACGCATTGTCATGTAGCAATCTGACATTGGCCAAACCAGTTGCGGGTCTTCGTTCTTTGAAATATTTCTTCAATTTTCGAATAACTTTATTCTTGTAAAACTTCGCATTTACAGATTTGCCTTTAGGCACAGCAACCTGAATAGCAGGGCCCCGATTTGGAAAGAATATGGCATACATTACCTTCTTGACGCTCATGGTTCGCTTTGCAATGCATGGTCTTTTGCAATACTTTGTTGCCCATATTTTGTTCTGAATCCTTCGTTTTGGCTCAAAAAAAGTGAACCCATGTCTCGTCATCTGTGACGACATTAGCGAAAGACGGTGCTTTGTAATTTTGGAAACTTTTTAAGCAACTTCTTGGCGCACTGAACGCGTGTCTTTTTCTGCTCATCTGTCAATAGATGGGGAATCCATCTAGCACGAACTTTCTCATTTTCAAATCCCGTTTCAGAATTGTATGAGCTGCTCCTAATGGGATGCCAACCATACTAGCTATTTGCCTAGTGGTGTATCGTGCATTGGTAGCAATTATTTCTTTCACTCTAGCAACCATCTTGGCAGGTGTTGCTTTTTTCGACCGACGATCATTTTTCGACCGACGATCTGTTGAGCCTAGCCCACAGCTGAATTTCTTACAGCAACGAAAAACTGTCGGAAAAGACATTTCATTATGCCCGTAAACCGAACATATTTCATCAAAAATGTCTTTGCACCGTATACCAAGAATACAACGATTCTTAATATAGGACCGTATTTCAGCGGCGTACTCTGACCTTCTTCCAACCATGTTTTGTATAAGTATACAAGCTGACTCTTAGTCATTAGGTCTCTCACAGCCGTAGGTTCGAGCCTCGCTCGGGCCACATGTGAGACGCCAAGTTCTGCAACGGAAGGTCAGATGGTTTTTCTCCGGGTACTCCGGTTTTCGCCCACCTCTGATTAACGATCGGCTCGAGATGAGTGAAATAATCTTGAAAGGGCCGTAAAACCCAAACCAAAAAAAAAAAAAAGTATACAAGAGTAGACAGTGTTTATCGAACGATATACATGGCTAAAGTGGACGGATTTTAACAGGTTTGGTATCAATGTATAGGTAAAATGTTTTTCTACGCTGTGATTTTCATTTCCAGGTGATTTTCGCATTAGTGCATGAGAAAACGTTCTACTTGCATTCATATTTGAACAGTCTTCGTACAGATGACTCACTGAAACTTCAGGCTGACATAAATAGATTAGGATGTTGGACCCGCAAATGGGGCATGTGATTTCAGCCAGTTAAATGCAATACTATGCAGATAACTAGGAAGAGATCTTATAAAGTTGAGGCTTCTCACCTCAAGAATGTGAACTCCATTAAATACCTTGGAGTGACAATCAAACACAACTTGAGATGGAATACTCATAGTACTAAGGCAAATAGAACGCTTGGTTTCCTGAGGCGAAATCTTCATCAGTGCCCTCAGGTTGTAAAAGAGGTAGCATATAAAGGTCTTGTTCGCCCAATCTTGGAATATGGTAGTTGTATCTGGGACCCCAGTCGTGTGGTCCTTAACGAAGAAATTGAGAAAGTTCAGAATAGGGCTTCTAGATTTGTAACAGGCAATTACTGCTTTGAAACTGGGAGCATGACTGGAATACTTGGAAAATTACAAGAAAAGGAGAAAAGACAGTAGGCTCATCCTTTTATACAAAGGTCTAAAGGGTGCTGCCAGCATTCCAACAGATGACCTTGTTCCCCCAGCTAGACACTGTAGAAATCACCATTCGTTGGCGTTTCAGACCCTTACTTCAAGAAATGACATTTACAAAGAGTCGTTCTTCCCCAGAACCATTAGAGATTGGAACGCCCTTCCCGATTCTATTATTTCGACAGCTGAAAGTGCAGATGATTTTGTATCTAAATTTACCTCTTTGGTTAGAACTTCCCGCATCACAGGTCCTTGTGTATGAATGTTATTTGACGTGTCACCAGTAACAATTGGGCCCCGTCAAGCGATTTTGGTACTTATCGCCTATGCGAGCAGTGAAGGTTCAGGCGAGCCTGCGCATCCGCGCAGTCTCGCCAGAACCTTCGCTGCTCGCTAATACAAGCAGTGAATCAAGAGAAACCTTCATACAGAAATCCATATCCCCCTCTGAATGGATGGACATGCGCAGTTAAAATTTGTCATGACGGAATGCTCGAAGACCCAAATTCGCTTGGCGGGGCTAAATTATGATTCTGATTCTGATGCGCAATCGTCAGTGTTTCTAACCCCCCAAAATATGAAAACAAAGGTAAGTGAGAGCTTGTGAACTAAAATTAATATGGATCGAAACCCGCTTAAGTGCATGTCACATTTTAGCCCATTTTAAACCATTTCCCCTTGGGCATTTTTGTTCTGTTTTTACGGACCTTTCAAAATCATTTCACATGTCGGACCGATCGTTTATCAGAGCCGGGCGAAAACGGGAGTACTCGGAGAAAAAAACACCAGACCCGTTGGAGAACTTGGCGTCTCACGTGATCCAAGCGGGACTAACACCACAGCGGTGAGAAAGCTAATGCCCTTACCTATTGGGCCACGAAGGCCCGGGTAAATCACTCGGGCATAACGTCACAGTTTACACTTGCAAATAGTCAATATGTCTAAAATTTCCAGCACAATCTGAAGATGTAATTCATTTCACCGCAGCCATAACAGTATACTGAAGATTGTCTTTGGCTACAGCGAAGAAGTGTTTTGATGTGTTGAAAACTCAGTGCCTGCTTGGCAGTGCTTGCCCCAGCACAGTTTTCCACTGTGATGAAGCCCAATATATTTCCATTATTGTCAGTCTTAAAACTCCAAAAACGTATCAGTGTAACTGGCCCTATCCACAATATTCCCCCCCCCCCGCCTATCGGGGCTTGAAGAAATAGATGGGCTGCATAATGCTTCCCCACAGAGCTGAAAACGTTTTTGTTTGATTTGAGGTTTAACGTCCCCGTCAACATTGCACAGGTCATTTTGGAGACGTTGCTTCCTGTTTTGTGGGACTTTTACCCGACATTGTGATGAAATTGTATCCCAAGCCCTGCCACCCAATGAAACCAACAGCATGGACGGTCCGACTCGCAACACATTTCCTGGGCACTCATGTGCGGTCGGTTTCAGTTCTGCGTGGAAGTATCATACAGGCCAATCTATTTCTTCAAGCCCCGATGGGCGGGGCCATTGAGTACTGGTAAATAAAACGCTTCGAGGATCTAAGACTACCCAGGCATATAAACCCTCTTGGTTTCATTATGCGGCAGCTCTTGAGATGTCATTTCATCTCAATGGCGGGTAAAAGCCACACAACATTGGAAGCAACGTCTCCAAAATGTCCTATGTAGTGTTGACGGGGACGTTAAACCTCAAGGCAAGCAAACAATATTTGCGTATGCTCCAATAAGCAAATTAAGTGGTATGTTTGGAGTTTTCTGCCCGCGGTGAACTTCAACGTTCAATTCCCCTTTGGCGAATGTCCATATACTGGGTGTCAACCAACAGCAGTTAAAATCAATGACGCAGTTACAAATAATCTGTGATTTTACGCGAGCGTTGTTCGTCTGTTATGCTAAATCTATATTGACGACAAGTATTACATATGTCTGTCACTAACCGTCGGAATGCTGAAGCAGTTCACGGAAAATAAAAAATAATGGATCGCTCAGGAAAAGTACTCAAACACTCGCGTTAGTTGGCAAGAACGTAATTAGTCTCATGTACATTTATTGATCAAGATACTGATAACAGAAACGCCCGGGCATAGGCTGATCAAATGGCGAAGATTCCATTCCTTTGTGCCGGCCTCGGTAGCTCAGTCGGATGCGCGTCTGACTGGTGATCAGGAGAACACGGGTTCGATACCTACGGGGGTCGACAACATTCTTTCGTTGAGATTGATCATGGAATCTTTTCTGCGGTCGTTCTCTCCCTTTTACTGATTTAAGAAGGGCAGTTGTCAGTTTCTGGAGAAAGAATCTGCACTGTACTGCATGGTTAACACCTTACGTATACGCCTGCCCAGGAAAAGCGTGGATAAGTAAACTGACCGGCTCAAAAATGACCTAAATTGTGTTGACTGGACCGTTTAACTCCGATACAAAAACACAAATCGATTTTTTGGTATATGCCATCGAGTTGGTTCAAAGTAAAGGTATCGAATTTTTCATCAGTTTCTCTGCAGTGTTCGCTGGAATTTATTGGTTCTTTTGTTCAGTCAGGAAATACATACATATAAGGAATATTGTTTCAAGCAGACATTACGATAACACATCCGTGTGATATAGTGCATTTTTTCATACCTCAAAAAAGGTAAATCTGTGATATTTTTCTTATTTATACTCAGAACATAGGTTTTGGGTGCTCGTTAGAACCGCCTCATTGAGGCGGTTCTAACGAGTACCCACAACCTATGTCTTGGAGCAGAAATACGGCAAATAATGTTTACCCCCGTAAACCCCAGTTTTCTCTATATAACGGGCCTCCGTGGCCTAGTGGATAAGAGCGCTGACCCTTAGTCATTAGGTCTCTCACCGCCGTAGGTTCGAGCCTCGCTCGGGCCACGTGTGAGACGCCAAGTTCTGCAACGGAAGGTCAGGTGGTTTTTCTCCGGGTACTCCGGTTTTCGCCCACCTCTGATTAACGATCGGCTCGATATGAGTGAAATAATCTTGAAAGGGCCGTAAAACCCAAACCAAAAAAAAAAAAAAAAAAATTCTCTATATAAAGTGGGGTTCAGGGGGGGTCTTTATTTCACGGACTTGTTCGCGTGATGAAATAGGCGCGCATAGCTGTTTATAGTGTATTCATTCTGTTTATTAAGGTGAATACAACCCAGTCGAGACTATTTATGCATAATTTCATTTATTTCCTGTCTGGTGACGAGGAAAGAATTCGGGTTATGAGGAATCCAGGAACAAAGGATCTTACACACGTGTTAATTTTGTATGAAATGGCTACGAGTGAAATGTTTTGTTTATGATATAGCGATTTAAAATAAGATTTGTTGCTGTATTTTACTAGAAAACATAGTTTTATCACACTATTTTTGTGTTATATAGTCTAGCTCTTTGCCCAAAACAGTTCATACTGCCTTCGTAGAACGTATGGATCACAATGGCCCCCGCCCATCGGGGCTTGAAGAAATATATGGGCTGCATGATGCTTCCACGCAGAGCTGAAACCGACCGCACACGAGTACTGGTAAACCGCTTAGAGGATCTAAGCCTGTCCAGGCAAAGCGGTGCGAGTCGGCCCGCCCATGCTTATAAACCCTATTGGTTTAATTGGGCAACATGGCTTGAGATGTCATTTCATCTCAATGTCGGGTAAAAGTCCCACAAAATTGGAAGCAACGTCTCCAAAATGACCTTTACAGTGTTGACGGGGACGTAAAACCTCAAATCAAACAAACAAACAAACGTATGGATCACAAAAACTAGTACTGTAAGCGGCATAGATAAGATTTAGATCTCTATTTCCTTTGAAAGAGAGACAATTCTGTCATCTTTAAAAAGGGCCCGCTATGATAAGTAAAATAACATTACGCAAACACGCCTATACAAATACATTGCCACCTTTATCGCCGTAAAAATGAAAATTTTATGATAAAAAATTGTGATATTTTTCTTATTTCTGCTCAAAATATAGATTGTGGGCACTTTTTAGAACCGCCTCATCGAGGCGGTTCTAACGAGTACCCACAATCTATATTTTAGAGCAGAATTAAGAAAAATAAGGTATACCCCCCGGAAACCCCAGTTTTACTATATAAAAGTGGGGTTCAAGGGGGTCAAAATTATATAGGCTTGTTTTCGTGATGAAGAGAAAAAAACACTTTAAGTGACTTCTATCATTTCATTGCATGTCTCTATCTGCTCTGTATACTCATTTTTTACATAGTGTCTGTTGTCATCCAAAGAGCTATTGAATACTGATAACATCGTTTTGGACCAAGCTTAATGAAACATTCATTATGTCATTTTTATTGACTCGAAGTTAGAGGATAAAGACTGCAAAGAATAACGTATGGATCGATTTCAGCGATAATTGTGAAAATTATATGGAATAATGTCATAA
The DNA here is from genome assembly GCA_963580285.1 of Lucinisca nassula. Lineage (NCBI taxonomy): Eukaryota > Metazoa > Mollusca > Bivalvia > Lucinida > Lucinidae > Lucinisca > Lucinisca nassula. Next base: position 28,389,279 of record OY757021.1, on the reverse strand, counting down.
TTTCTGCGATTAGTTCTTGATTTCTAGACATATGTGTAATCGGGTAAGTGACATTTTACCAGTTTGTTTATTGTTGAAGTTTGGAAACGTAAAATATCACGTCCCGTGAAATATACGCATGCAATCGTGTTTAGTTTGCTTCCGAGGTGGATCTAAATGCATGTCGATTGTCATATAGGTGCTCTTTCTCATTGGGGCGACTACAGCTAGTGTTGGAGGACAACTGAAAAAATGGGAATCCTATATTTAGGCTGGGATCCAACCATGCCAGAATATGGTCTCGTACGTAGTACTCAGCGTATAACAGCAAAAATTGATTTCTTTTATTGGTATGGTGCATTTTGCCATGTTGCCAATTCTGAAAACAGGGCATAAGGATGCAAGGGCGATAATAAAACAAGTCCCTGATTCTGATCATTATATGTGGCTCTCACTCGTTCGTCGAATTTGCAGAACTTATAAATGATAAAAATAAACACTTTACGTTTCCAAATAAGAAATGTTGTTTGATTGACGGCATGCAGTAGGATTTCTTCTTTTTCATCAAAAAACATAGATTGTTGTATTTGTTTGTAGATATACCCATTTTAGATGCCGAAGGTAGCACCTCGACTAGTAGGACTATGAGTCTCACGCAAAAGGTGCTAGCCAAACTGTTTCATTAACATCGTGTGACCATGTTCATGAAGGTATTTTTCATGTGTAAAAAAGTTATCTTTCCTTTTTTGTATTCCATTTTTTATTACTTAAAGGGTTGTCGTTTTTTTGCAAGAGCAGCAGTACAACGGTTCTCGTTTTATTCACAATAAATGTACAGTAAAATACTACGAAAGCCTAGGAGGACCACTTTCAAAAAGAAAAAAAAAACTTTTCTCGTTATTACGATATAACTGTCGTTATTACGAGATAATTATGTCGTTATTACGAGATAATTATGTTGTAATTACGAGAAAACTAAGTTGTTATAACGAGACAATTTTTCTCGTTATAACGAGATAACTATATCGTTATTACGAGAAAACTAAGTCGTATTAACGAGATACTATCTCGTATTAACGCGATAGCTATCTCGTTATAACGATATAGCTATCTCGTTATAACGAGATAAATCAGTAATCTTCAGCAAAAAAGTTTTCAGCTACTAGTGCTAGAAGGGGCTCAGAGAAAAGTGCTTTTGGCACCGACGATACGATCTGAACTAACCACACCACTTCCACAAGAGCATATTCATTAATCACATGCATGTACACAGGCATATGGACACGCGTGCACAGAGGCATACATACAGACACACACAGACGTACCCCCCCCCCCGCTCACCACCCCCATGCACATATAAGTAATGATTGTGACAGGTGGCAGATATTATTTATGCTGCTTGGTTGGCTCATATCATATAGCCCTCTCAACAACAATTCAGTCGTTCTGAGATCGGACCTAGGTTTGAAATCTCATTCAAAATACGAAGGACCAAGGCATTCGTCCACGACACCTTATTTTTGTTTGCATGAATTGAGGTTTAACGTCCCCGTCAGTACTATTGTAGTCATTTTGGAGATATTGCTTACAATTGTGTGGGACATTTACTAGACATTGAGATGAAATGACATTTCAAGCACTGTCGCTCAATGAAACCGATAGGGTTTATATGCATGGACGGTCCGACTCGCGCCACTATTCCTGGGCAGGCTTAGAACCTCTAAGCGGTTTACCAGTACCCATGTGCGGTTGGTTTAAGTTCTGCGTGGAAGCATCAGGCAGCCCAATCTATTTCTTCAAGCCCCGCCCGGATGGGCGGGGGCCGACACCTTATGTATGCGGCGAGAATGAGTAATTACTCTGAAAATCAATGAATGTTTCTTCTTCGTATTCTTCTTCTTCGTCATCTTCTTCTTCCTCTTCATCATCATCATCTTCTTCTTCTTCTTTGGTGATAATGAGATAATTATCTCGTAATATTGAGGTAATTTTCTCGTAATTACGAGTTAATTTTCTCGTTATTATGAGTTAATTATCTCGTAATAACGAGTTAACATCTCGTAATAACGAGATAACTAAGTCGGTATAACGAGATAACTAACTCGTAATAACGAGATAACTAACGCGTAATTACGAGAAAACTAAGTCGTAATAACGAGATAACTAACTCGTAATAACGAGATTACTAACTCATTATTACGAGAAACTAAGTCGTTATAACGAAATAACTAACTCGTAATAACGAGATTAATAATTCATTATAACGGGAATTGCAACAACATCCAGTAGTCTTACAAGGGCCATTGAGACCTGGTTCCAAGTGATCCTCGGTATTTTAGCTCACCTGCCTGTCAGGGCTCAGCAAGCAATAATTATGTGAATCTGTTCTGACAGCGGTAGTGCTGTTAGCGGTGCATACCACTTCCTCATTTACTACCATCTTCTCAAGTAATCACTTATTCTGGTACATAAGGTGTAATAGAATAATCCCTGCTTATCAACCTTTATAACGTGATTTTAAACCAAGGCCCCGTGTCAGTATGGTCAGAGATGAGAGAAAATGACGTTATCCTGTTTACGTTTAAGAATCTAAGAGTAACGCCATGAAACGGCGGCTATTCACGGTCAGATTCAGCTCTGCGTGGAAGCACCATGCAGCAAAATTAATTTTTCCAAGCCCCGATGGGCGTGGACGACATGTATTCACAACCAGAAAGCTAAATTATATTTGAATTTACACAAAGTAAGAAGCCCCTTCAGACCATGAATAGCTCCGGTCCTGATGCTACAAACCTCCCACGCCCAACCCACTCAAAAATGAAGCCGATCCTGCTCACAAATTCCCAATGCAAACAATTGTTGGCATTATAAAATTCTTGAGCAGGACAAGCAACATTCTTCGCAAGCGTCAGGCAGCCCAATCTATTTCTTCAAGCCCCGCCCGGATGGGCGGGGGCCGACACCTTATGTATGCGGCGAGAATGAGTAATTACTCTGAAAATCAATGGATGTTTCTTCTTCGTATTCTTCTTCTTCTTCTTCGTCATCTTCTTCTTCCTCTTCATCATCATCTTCTTCTTCTTCTTCTTTGGTGATAATGAGATAATTATCTCGTAATATTGAGGTAATTTTCTCGTAATTACGAGTTAATTTTCTCGTAATTACGAGTTAATTATCTCGTAATAACGAGTTAACATCTCGTTATAACGAGATAACGAAGTCGGTATAACGAGATAACTAACTCGTAACTCGTTACGAGTTAGTTATTTCGTTATAACGACTTAGTTTCTCGTAATAATGAGTTAGTAATCTCGTTATTACGAGTTAGTTATCTCGTTATTACGACTTAGTTTTCTCGTAATTACGCGTTAGTTATCTCGTTATTACGAGTTAGTCACAATCATTTCTTATAAGTGCGCGGGGGAGGTTATGGGGTGGGGGGTACATGCGTTGGTTTGTTGGTTAATTGGTTGGTTGATTTGAATGATTTGCGTCCCCGTCAACACTGTAAAGGTCATTTTGGAGACGTTGCTTCCAATTTTGTGGGACTTTTATCCGACATTGAGATGAAATGACATCTCAAGCCCTGCCGCCCAATGAAACCAATAGGGTTTATAAGCATTGTTTGGCCGACTCGCACCGCTTTGCCTGGGCAGACCTAGATCCTCTAAGCGGTTTACCAGCACTCGTGTGAAAGTCGGTTTCAGCTCTGCGTGGAAGCATCATGTAGCCCATCTATTTCTTCAAGCCCCGACGGGCGGGGGCCGAGGGTACATGCGTGTGTGTTTGTCAATGTGCCTCTGTGCACGCGTGTCCAAATGCCTGGATCTATGTGTGTTTAATGAAGGTGCTCTTGTTGAAGTGGTGTTGTTAGTTCGGATCTTCTCGTCGGTGCCAAAAGCACTGTTCTCTTAGTTCCCTTTAGCACTGGTGTGAGTGAGTGTGCTAGGTCGGGTATCCAGTAGTTGCAAACTTTGTTATAACGAGATAGCTATCGCGTTGATACGAGATAGTATCTCGTTAATACGAGATAGTATCTCGTTAATTCGACTTAGTTTTCTCGTAATAACGACATAGTTATCCCGTTATAACGAGAAAAATTTTCTCGTTATAACGACTTAGTTTTCTCGTAATAACAACATAATTATCTCGTAATAACGACATAACTATCTCGTAATAACGACATAGTTATCTCGTAATGACGAGAAAAAAAGTTGTTGTTTTTTTTCTTTTTAAAAGTGGTCCTTCTAGGCTTTCGTACAATACAATGGTTCTCATATTATTGGAAATAATTTATTTAAGTCGTGGAACACCTCCCCGCAGCAACCGGAGTTGTATTACAACTAATAGGCTTGAGGCTTGCTTGGCGATTTTTGAAAGTTGATTTTTAAAATCAAGTCTTTATGTCAACACATTTCTACTTCCGGTACTGGACCGAGTTACTCCACTTCCGCTATTCATTCGCTGCATAAAATAATCCAAAGGAACCCTTGAAAATTAAATTTGCAGGCATGGAACGTCTTTCACAATATTTCATTTTTCGAGACTTTATACGGATTGATTATAAATTGGCTTAGAAAGACGAATTCTGAAAAGAAAACAATCCTCTGGGACTATTTTCCTACGCGCTTTCTGATGATATTTATGTTTTACTCCTTCATTCCTGAGTTTCTAAACAAGACTCTTCTCGCTTTAAATATATTCTTATAGGAAGGGATTTCTGATTAGTTCTCTGACATGATGACAAACAGTGTACATGTAGATTCTGGCAAGACTTGCTAGATTTGCATAGATACAGTGTATTTCCATCTCGGCGTCAGCACCGGTCTACAGGGTTAAAAGGGTAAGCTTTATCAGTGACCAACTAAATAACCCTTTACCATGTTTACTGACCTACATCGAACACAGTTATTCACCTGCTTTCGAGAGCTCTAATTACGAAACACGTATTGTGAGCTGTGAGTTTTAAATCAAGTTCCGTACTTTTAGCAAATAATGAAGACACCGATCAGGCGCAACATTCTGTGGCCTCTAATCTATCTTAACTGTTTCCGAATGTCAAAGTGTTGAAACAATTGACATTTATGGGTTATTGTTTTTGGTTGAAGTGAACGTATTTTAATTCGCCTTGGGTAAACGCGGCGTCTATCAGGGTTACAATGTCTAAATCGAATGGTTTAAAAATGGTCTTTTTTCCTCCTTTTTATGCCCCGACGCCTGAAGGAACATAGCTCCGAGCGGCTGCACAACGTATGTGCATCGTCGTATCAATGCGACGTTGATGCGACGTTGCTAAGACGTCATGTGCCCGCTAGGAGAGCTTCTCCGTAAGATTATTAGCAGATGGGACAAGCACAGAATGTACTGAGCTAATTTAGAAATTGAAGAAATTGGCAGACACGTGTATCTTTCTTTCTTCTTTTTTTTTTCTTCGTTTGGGTAGTTGAGTGAGGCAAAGGTGATGGGTATCTTGTGTCACTGGGGAGTCCAGCTGATATTGACTTACAGTTAGGCAGCACCTGCAGCTAACGGTAGAGGGGGGGGGGGGGTATACCTTCTGTTTCTACACTTCCATTCATTTTCCTCTTTCTCCCCTGTCCCTCACTTTCATCTCTCCTCTACGGTCTCTTCTATCTCTTTTCCCCCTTTCTCTTGGAGAAGACAAAAAGGATCCACAAGGGTTGACCTGTCGGTAAACTCAAAACAATCGATGAATCATTTTTTTTTTCTTGGTCGAATTTTTTTACCCCGCGTGGACCTTGTCAACAAAATATCTAGAGAACTGCTTGATCTACGACTAACATTCTTATATAATAATTATTCCTTATAAATCAACTTTCCTCAGTACTTTGATTATGTGTTATGATTAAAGCATTATGCTATTATGTTCACTTTTTTTAAATCTCGACCCAAGCTTATGGGCGTCCTGATGTTCTGGCTAGTATTTTCATATCTTGTTCATTCAAAATCTTGTTCGCACAACTAAATATTTTGTGCGCACAAGATATTTTGTGCGCACAAGATATTTTGTGCGAACAAGATATTATGTTGTCAGCACAATATAATATGTTGTGCAATCAAAATAATATCTTGTCCGCACAATTATCTTGTGCACACAATATATTAAAACCGGCCCCGATAGCTCAGTTGGTAGAGTGTCCGCTCCGGGGAACGGGAGGTCTCGGGTTCGATCCCGGGCCGCGACATACCAAAGTCGTTAAAAATGGTACTAGCTGCTCCTCGTTTGGCACTCAGATTTACGGGGTAGAGCTAGGACTGGTCGATCCAGTGTCAGGATAATGTGACTGGGTGTGGTATCATGTAATGTGTCTTGGACATGATACTTCAGTGAGGCAGCACTATAAACGTGAGCATTGAGCTCCCTGTCGCAACCAGACACCGTCGTGATATGACTGAAAAATTGTTGAAAGCGACGTTAAACCCGAATTCACACACACACAATATATTAAAAAAAAATCATGTCCCTTCCCGGGTTCCGTAGATGTGCTATATAATTATCAACAGGTATACTACACTGCTTAAAACAATAAAAAGAGCAAACTCTTAAGGATGTATAACATCACCGCTTGGCAATTTTCAAATTCAAGGAAAGGCACTATTTTAAAGTGACATCCCCTAACAATGTTCATGCAAACGTCAAGAAGCAAGGTTCGCGTGCAAAGCAAGAATGAGCTACAGCATGGATACCCCTATAAAACGGCTGAAATTCGGTATGGGGCGATCTGTTCAGAATTTAGGTTTGGGTCGGATTCGGTTATGCGTTGGTTTTGGCTTCATAGCGACTTCATATAGTGCTAGGCGGTGAGGTCGCTCAAGCTGTCGCTTTGCTTGAAGGTGGGTACACCCAAAGGATCGTTGCTGAACGCTTTGATATATCGAGAAGTGTTGTTGCCATGCTATGGAGACGCTACCAGAAGACGGGAGAGTTAACTAGACGAGAAGGGCAAGGCCGACACAGCATGACATCACAAAGGGAAGATCAATATCTTCGAAATTTAGCGCTACTAAATCTGCAGTACACGCCCAGAAGGCTACAAATTGATTTCCGGCATGCAATTGGTCAAAGGATACCCGATCAAACAATACGTAACAGGTGATTTGAGAGCCAGACGTCTGACAAGAGGACCTATTCTCACCAGGCAACATCGTGCACGGCGATATGAGTTTGCCCAAGAACATCAGAACTGGCGATTGCAAAACTGTTGTACAGTTCTATTCTCGGATGAAAGCAGATTTCACCTGAGTGCATGTGGTCGACGTGTTCGAGTCTTGAGACGATTCGGACAAGGATACGAGGAATACAATATTGTGGAAACAGACAGATATGGAGTGGGGTCAGTGATGTTATGGGTTGGAATTTCTTATGAAGGCCGAACTGACTTGAACGGGATAAACGTGGATACATTGACTGGGTATCGAGATGAAATTCTAGATCCTATTGAGGCCTTTCTTTCGCTTGGGCAATCGGTGACAATTCCATTCTGATGCAGGATGATGCGCTCCCCCATACTGCTAGAGTGCGCATGGATTACCTTAATCAGAATCAGAATTGTTAATGGTGACACGTCAAATGACATTCATACACCAGGACCTGTGAAATGGGAAGTTAGTCCCAAGCTCTAACCAAAGAGTTAAACTTTGCTACACAATCATCAGCACCTTCAGCCGAGGAATTTGGACTTAAGTTACATCAACTACGAGTAACAGGCTATCACATATTGACCTGCAATTCTTAGAAGTGGTGTGTAAATGCTGCTTTCAATGGGAACTCCATAGAAAATTGCAACCGCTAGTGCTACATGCTACATGAATTTTCTGTATTTTTAGCATCATAGTGAACAGCAATGGTGGAAACAAAACAAAAATGGCAAAAATTGATTGACAGGAATGAAAATTATAGCAGTTCGAAAATTGCTGTATTTTTAATTGCAATGGAGATAATTTGGCAATTTCACAAATTAAAACCTCGCTTATAATGCGAGGTCACGAGATATTGTAAAAGTAAAGTGTTATCCGATGTTCAGAAGATATTGTCTTCCATCTTAGACAAAAAGATGCGCAATGACCATTTTCTTCCAGAATCTTTCTAGGCACATATTGCAAGACAACTCTGGAGCAGAAAGGTATGGGCAGTTGCAAGTTTGAGCATTCTCTAGCTAGACGTCCTATTTATATGTCTACAGCCAAATTTAGCTCAATAGCTGTCAGATATCTAGTGAGTTTCACCGGAAGTTGGTATAGTTACTTTTTTGACAAAGTATAATAAATAAAAACTGCGAAAGTGCCTGACATAAGGTAGGTTGTATTAAGATTGATACTGCTTTATATTATACGCTGGCAATATACGTTTGCATCTATTAATATCGAGAAGTTCCAACTTGGAAAGCGAAGGTGAGCTTAATCAAGAATGGTAGACCAATCTATTCCTTTGGTGACAGTCTTTCAAATTTCAATGGTGTCGGGGGTTTTGACGTTTACAAAATGTTATAGCAAACAGTATATACCTTGCACAAATGGTGTATTCTGCGGCGACGGATCTGGGTCTACGCTGTTAGCAGCTTGAAACCTGAACCAGGCCTCGAGAAAATGGTCGGTTTTGCACCGGACACAACCTGCCTAACTTCGCATGCTAGCAATAGTCTTGAAATTTAAGATTTAGAAACTAATTATATTTTAGTCGCAAACACAAAATGCGCGAATGCTCACATGTTAATGATCGCAAATAACAAGTGAAGATTTTCTGATGACTTGACTCGTGGTTCTGTATCGTTCTAGCGTCAATTTTCATGCTCGACTTGTTGGTGTTTAGCTCACCAGAGCCGAAAACATTGTCCGTCGCCGTTGTCTGCGAATGGGAAACGACATCTCCTCGCCGATTTGGCCCAAATTTCATTAGTTTTTTGTTTGTTTGATTTGTGGCTTAACGTCCCCGTCAACACTGTAAAGGTCATTTTGGAGACGTTGCTTCCAATTTTGTGGGACTTTTACCCGACACTGAGATGAAATGACATCTCAAACCCTGTCGCCCAATGAAACCAATAGGGCTTATAAGCATTGACTGTCCGCCTCGCACCGAGGTTCCTGGACAGGGTTAGATCCTCTAAGCGGTTTACCAGTACTAGTGTGCAGGCCGGATTAAGCTCTGCGTGGAAGCATCGTGCAGCCCATATATTTCTTCAAGCCCCTATGGGCGGGGGCCTCCAAATTTCATCTGTAGCATCCTTGGGTTGGGCGATTGAAAGTTTGTGTGTGTGTGTGTGTGTGTGTGTGTGTGTGTGTGTGTGTGTGTGTGTGTGTGTGTGTGTGTGTGTGTGTGTGTGTGTGTGTGTGTGTGTGTGTGTGTGTGTTACAAAATATCGGCTCATTAGTTTGATTGCAATGGATAACTTAGAGTTTTCATAGAAATTGAAAAATGGCATTTACTGCCAAGCCTTGTTTTTTTTATATTTTATTTTGATAACATATGCATACAAACGATAGAAATAGCTATTAAATGCAAAGTATCATCAAGAATGTAACTTTTTGTCATATGACGTCGAGCCTGAAAATATAGTAACGTCATTTTTAGAAGGTGATGACCTTTCAGGTCTCACCTTCTTATGGCAACACTCCAAAGAATTCCCTTGATACCGCATCACTCCTTATAAATCAGTGAAGAGACGCGCCTGTATCATTTGATATGTGAAAATAATATGCAGATTGAAAAAAAATGTTGATGCAAAATACACAAACAATGAACTAAAGGGTTAAATGTCATATAATGGATCTAGATTTGAAATTGGTCTCTTTCGCAGCTGACCTGGCTTAGTTATTAAGAGCGAGTAGAGTTAACTTTAGTTACACCAAAACACGCGGGTTATGGCTCGTGCCGCACTATTAGAGTTATTAGTCACCAGTAACTATTCAGATTCAGATTTAGAACCCTACTGACGTCAAGAAAATGTCATCGTTTGCCCTCGAGTAAATCGAAAGTATAAACATATTTTCAAGTTGGACGTGAATTTTCCAACACATGGCCAAAATTTCAAATAGTTGGAAATAATCGATTTTCGGATTGCATTAACTTACAATTTTCCACCTTCCACCGTAGTCGTTGTTACTAGGCAAGGCTTCCAACTCTCATACCAAGCTAACTCTAGCAGTCGCAATATTCCTACACGGCGCGTTTTGGAGCAAGTCAACTCTTGTTAACTCTAGTACGTCAACTGAACTCGCTCAAAATCTAGATCGCGGAATGAGTTGACAGTATGAATGGAATACTACGACTTGCTATACTACAGATAGAGCGATTGTTTGATTCGAGGGTTAACGTCCCCGTCAACACTGTAAAGGTCATTTTGGAGACGTTGCTTCCAATTTTTGGGAAGTTTTACCCGACATTGAGATGAAATGACATCTCAAGCCCTGCCGCCCAATGAAACCAATAGGGTTTATTAGCATGGACGTTCCGCCTCGCACCGCGTTCCTGAACAGGCAAAGATCCTCTAAGCGGTTTACCAGTACTAGTGTGCGGGCCGTATTCAGCTCTGCGTGGAAGCATCATGCAGCCCATATATTTATACAAGCCCCTATGGGCGGGGGCGGATAGAGCGAAGTTACCTTCACTGTTGCATTTGTTTGATTTGAGGTTAAACGTCCCCGTCAACACTGTAAAGGTCATTTTGGAGACGTTGCTTCCAATTTTTTGGGACTTTTACCCGACATTGAGATGAAATGACATCTCCAGCCCTTTCGCCCAATGAAACCAATAGGGTTTAAAAGCATGGACTGTCCGACTGGTTGCGAACCGCTTTGCTTGGGCAGGCTTAGATCCTCTAAGCGGTTTACCCGAACTCGTGTGCGGGTCGGATTCAGCTCTACGTGGAAGCAGCATGCAGCCCATATATGTCTTCAAGCCACGATGGGCGGGGCCGATTCACTGTTGCATGGATATATTTCTGTGAACCATCAGGAAAATATGACTTTATAACTTTAACTCCTTAATCTTAACGTTTATAGTACGGGGTAGTACATATTTATTCCGGGTGGTGGGTGCTTGTTTGTTTGTTGTTGTTTTTTTTTAGGCGAGGTCAGAAAATTTGTTTCCTCTTCTTCTGAATCTGGATATTTCCATTTTTTTACTGAAGTGTATTTGATTTGTTTGATTTAGACGTTTAACGTCCCCGTCAAGACTGTTTAACGGCCCCGCCCACCGGGGCTCGAGGAAACAGATTGGGCTGCATGATGCTTCCACGCAAAGCTGAAATCGACCGAACATGGGTACTGGTAGACAGCTGAAAGGTTCCGATTCTAAGACTGCCCAGGAAAAGTGCTGCGAGTTGGACCATCTATGCATATAAACTCTATTGGTTGCATTGTACGGCAGAGGCTGAGTTGCCATTTCATCTGAATTTCGGGTAAAAGTCCGACAAAATTGGAAGCGACGTCTCCAAAATGACATATAAAGTGTTGACGGGGCGTTAAACCTCAAATCAAACAAATTAACAAAAATGTATGGACGTGCTTCGAATTTCGTTGGACTCCGCCCCCGGGTGCCCTTTGGTCTTACATTTGGGTATATAGGGAAAATCTTAATAAACTTCTCTGAAAACGCAACGCCCAGCTCTTTGATATTTGGTGTGAAGATTCAACTAGCAGACCTCTACCAAGATTGTTCAAATTATAGCCCTTGTGTTAAAAATGCCCCTGCCCTGGGGCCCACTGGTTTTATTTTGACTTTTATATGGAAAGCATTTAAAAAGGTTCTTGTCTGAAACCAGAAGGCCCAGGTCTTTGATATTTGGTATGATGCTTCATCTGGTTGTCCTCTTCTATGCTGTGTAAATTATAGCCCTGGGACCAAAGGATGCCCCGCCTCAGGCCCCACCGGTTTTACATAGCCATATATTGAAAAACTTTAAAATCTTATTCTAAAAAAACCCAAGGCCCAGGTCTTTGATATTTTGCAAGAAGTTTCATGCGGGTGACCTCTACCAAGATTATTCAAATCAAAGCACTGGAGTCAAAAATGGCCCCGCCCCAGGGCCCACTGGTTTCACATAGACTTACGTACTGAAAACCTTTAAATACCTTCTCGTCTGAAACCAGAAGGTCCCAATTTTGATATTTGGAATGAAACTTCTTCTGGTTGCCCTCTACCAAGATTGTCCAAATTATAACCCTCTCGTGTCAAAACTGGACCTGCCCGGAGCCCACTGGTTTTATATAGGGTTAAGGCTGAGCCGGTTCATCTCCTTCTGCTGCACTAAGACCTGACCCTCAATGTCCACAAGGTACCTAGACAGTGACATACAAGTCAGCTCTGTATTGTCAAACGGAACCACTGATACATAACCACCCCACTTTGTCACCATGTGACATTATTAGTAAAACTGAGTCTCTTTATTTCCCTCTGTTGCACTACGACCTGACTCTCAATGTCCACAATATGACCAGACAGTGACATACAAATTCTGTATTGTCAAAGGGAAACAATGACTCATATGTCTAGCATTTTATGACAATCCCCCCCCCCACCACCACCACCCCGCCAATTGTCACAGCGAGGCATTGTAAGTTAGACCATTACGATAACTCACCCATGTAGCATAGAGCATTTTTCACACCTCCAAAACGGCTAGTTTTCTGATGAAAAGTCTTGATATTTTTTATATAAATGTTCAAAACATAGGTTGAGGCGGTTCTAACGAGTACCCACAACCTATGTCTTGGAGCAGAAATAAGAAAAATTATGTATACCCTCGTAATCCCCAGTTTTCTCCATATAAAGGGGGTTTGGGGGGGGGGTCATTTCACGGACTTGTTCACGTGATGCTGAGCAAATTCATCTCCATGCACTAGGACATGACCCTCAATGTCCGGAAAATGTCCAGAAAGCAACATATAAGTCAGCTCTTTAGAAGGGAACTTTGAAAAGACTTCATCCTCATGCAGAAAGAAAATAATTTGGAAGGAATGTTCAATGGGTGACCCTCTGACAAAGTTGCTCAAAATACTTTCGCTCCACTGAACATAAAAGCCACCAAACGAAACAATAAACAAGCTTTAAACTGACTTCTCATTACGATAACACACCCATGCGAAATAGTGCATTTTTAACATCCCCAAAATGGCTACTTTTCTGATGAAAATCCGTGATATTTTTCTTAGCAATGATCAAAAAATAGGTTGCGGTTCTAACGAGTACCCACAGCCTATGTCTTTGAGCAGAAATATGAAAAATAATGTATACCCCCACCCCGTAACCCCAGTGTTCTCTATATGAAGTGGGGTTTAGAGGGGTCTTCATTTCACGGACTTGTTCACGTGATGTACTACTAAATAGGTAGACTGATTTTGAAATAATTTCACAGGAATGTTCCTTTGGTCACTCTCAACCAAAATGGCTCAAACCGTCCACTTCACCTTATATTACTTACCACTTTATCTGTACAATTCGGATCAGGTGAGCGTTCAAGGGCCATTATGGCCCTCTTGTTTAATCCAGGTTTCACTGGGTCGACGAACGTCTTTCAAACACTTGACAAAACATAGCAACCTACAAACTTTTAAACATGTGCTCGAAGCCTCAGATAAAAACCAGCCAGTGTCCCGGAATATTGGTGTAAGAAATTTTTGTTTGTTTGATTTGAGGTTTAACGTCCCGTCAACAATGTAAAGGTCATTTTGGAGACGTTGCTTTCAATTTTGTGGGAACTTTTACCCGACATTGAGATGAAATGACATCTCAAGCCCTGTCGCCCAATGAAACCAATAGGGTTTATTAGCATGGACGGTCCGTCTCGCACCGCGGTTCCTGGACAGGCTTAGATCCTCTAAGCGGTTTACCATCAGTACTAGTGTGCGGGCCGGATTCAGCTCTGCGTGGAAGCATCATGCAGCCCATATATTTCTTCAAGCCCATATGGGCGGAAGCCGTTTGTGTAAGAAAGCCATTTGCTAGCACGTATAGAATGTTGAGCAAATTATCTTGTTTGCTAGGGTCTATGTGTGTAATTGTCTCCAGAATTATTCTCATTGACACAAGAAGGGATTCACAACATGTACCGTTCGATCCTCAGTTTTGTTTTTGACATTTCATATACATGTATCTGCTCCTCGCGTTACTACAATCATGCATAACTATTGACTGTTTTAAAAATTAAAAAAAAGATAATGAAATGAAATGGCCCAGTGTAAAAACTAACTGTTTTCTTCCATCACCTTCTATAAGTACTTTCAGTACTTTTATTAAACTCAGTATTCTACTTTGGGGCAAGAATGCAAACATATAAGAATCTGATATGGGGTTCTGTTGTAGATGAGCGTTTCCAACCTGAGGGATGACCGTGCTGAGCGGAACAGAGGCTACGCCGAGGTTCCGCTCAGCACGGTCATGCCGAGGGTTGGAAACGCCCATCTACAACAGAACCCCATATTGGATTCTTTTTCTTGCACAACACCTCCGGTTAGTTTTGACATCTCGCACATGTATATTGTTTACAAAATAAAAGTAGTGCGGAAGTAGTTCCGGCAGTTGAATAGAATTGAAGCGCATTTATGTTAGTTGCCTGGGTCGGAACACCAGGGTCAGAACATAAATTTCTATCCCAGGGTAAAATCACGGATTTCCTTGTCTGGTGTGCAAGAAAGTCATATACAACCATAACCTTACACACAATACGCCCTCGCGACTTCTCGTTTTATCTATAGCGGGATATTGACAGTTTTGTTTAAAAATTGAATATCATGCTTTCCAAACGTAGGATGATAAATAAATCCTGCATTCGTGTCCATGCAGTATACCATTCATTAACTGTATTGAGGAAAATGTATGAAATACTCGACAAAGCCTCGAATATAAACCCTTTTCCCCAACACTCTCAACAAACTTATAAACAATAACATTCATGTAATGCACAGACACCCATGCAAGATCCTCCATTTAAAGTACCACTGGCTTGTTTGGGTAAACATAATTCCAGCATTCAATTTGATAATGTCTAAAAACGATTTAAGAAATGAATATTATTTTTCTGCTGATCATGAGAGCATGAACGCAGGTGTTAATATAAACTTTGCTAGCTACCCGCTGTAGTTCACACCACCATGAAAAGCAGAAAAAAATAAGTTTATTTTTTAAATTTACTTTCTTTGCCTCTCATCACTGGGCGAAAAAAATGCTTACAGGGGCAAACTTTTTAAGCTGAAAAAAAAACAACATTTATACGCTATTTTCCTACAAAGAACGGAGCAGCGTTGACGTCAACAACGCCCGTAGAGAACCATGGTTTAGACTGATGTCACTAAAAAACATGTGACTCGATGCGTTCGTGGGAGTATGAACTACATTGTTTTTATACGTTTACATTAGGCTATACACTGGAAATGTAAATATATTAGAATGGAATAGGCGTTAGAATATTACACGGTTCTTTTGGTTTGAACATTTATTTTTTTGTATAACATACATATTGTACAATACAAATGAAGATGAATCATTAAGTATAATTATACAGTGGGATTCAGAAGAAAGTCTACTGGCTAATGAAGATCTGTCTCTCATCATTGCAACGGATAATATTACTATTTTGATATGTGACTAGTAATGAAACAAATGATAGATTATGACTATTGTATGTTCTTGGCTGTTTGCCTAATTCATGTTGATATGTTCAATTGTAAGCTGGATGGCGGCTCCACGAGGGTGGGGGTGGGGGGCGTAGAAATATCAGATGCAAGAAAATTCACGATAAATTATATAAGGTATCTTTACATTATTTTTTGAAACCGCGTCAGGCTAAAATTGGCAGTAGCTCGATTCTTGACCATAACACAAGATAACTTTATTCTGACATATAAATTAAAAAAAAAAAATGCACATGTTATGTAACTTTGACTTTTCATACCACCACATATTATTTTAAAGATACAAGTCTTGGTTGCCTACTTAGATGATTGTGGTTTATCTGACTTTAAAACGTTTGGCTTTGATCAAGAAGTCTTGATCAGCTAAACATATTTGCGTGTTAGCAGGGTCTGGTAACCGGTCGCCGTTTAAAAGAACATTCAGAGATGGCTGGCATAAAGGTATTGTCTTATTTAGGAGATCTTGTCGTAGGTTGACATATGGTGTACAAGAGAATAAGAAGTGCTGGGTATCTTCTATAGCACATATCGGGCTGGCAACGATATATATATATTTTTTTAAAAAAAATGTTGGTTGAGTGAACTGCATTTCATTCGTAAACGGACATGGTATATTTGACCAGGCCTATTTCCATATCAAAATATTTCGGTGGTACGAGAATATAAGCATCTTATATGGGTGTGAGGGGTGGATTGAAAAATCCGTCCCGAGGGACACTGTCCGGCATCACGAGGCTTGCCGAGTGATGCCGGACGGTGATCCCGAGGGACGGATTTTTCTATACATCCCTCACACCCATATTGGATTCTTTTTCTTGCATACCTTCCATTTCTATTGCGAATTTTTAAAGCTGCTGTCACTTCGGTTACCGACGTCCGCCATATTGTGATGACACAATAGGAATGTTTAGTGACGTCACGCATGACGACACCGCGCATGAGGTTGTAATCAACCAGTGCATTTATCAAACACGCGATTATATTCGATTTGGGGTCGGAACACCAGGGTCAGAACATAAATTTGTATCCCAGGGTAAATCACGGATTACCTTGTCTGGTGTGCAAGAAGGTTTGAGTTAAATGTCGTTTGAAGGAGGAGAGAGAAAGTGAGTTTCTTATCTCGTCTGATAGACTATTCCAATCACGTGTGACAGATGGTAGGAAAGATTTATTGTAGAGATGCGAATTCGCGTGTATAGTATTTAAGTTTTGTGAATTACGTGGGTTGTATGCAGTGTTGTTTCCAACTGTGTCCGATACTAAAGACGAAAGGTAATCAGGAGTTAGGCTGTTTTGCATTTTGTAAAAAAGTTGTACTTTGTGTTTTTTCCTACGAGATGAAAGTAATTCCCATCCAGTTTCAATCAATCGATACTAATTTCGTCGCTCCAGTTACAAAACGGGCAGCTTCATTTTGTATTTTTTCCAACTCATTAACTTCATATAAAGTACAATTATCCCAAACGACATCGGAATATTCGAGAAGTGGTCTAATAAAAGAAAAATAGATCGTCTGAAGAGAGTGTCTGTAAAGTTTAAATCTGAGCTTTCTCATAATATTTATACGACTCCATGCTTTAGTTTTTATAATCAATGTGCTCGTACCAAGGACAGTCAATTGAAAAAATAAGGCCAAGGTGTTTGTGAGATATAACTTCCTGCATTTGATTTTGGTTCATGCTTATAAACACTATTGGTTTCATTGGGCGACAGGGCTTGAGATGTCATTTCATCTCAATGTCGGGTAAAAGTCCCACAGAATTGGAAGCAATGTCTCCAAAATGACCTATACAGTGTTGACGGGGACGTTAAACCTAAAATCAAACAAACCAAAAAACATTCTGTTTGAAAATCTGCAAATAAATAGTTTATTTTAGATCCATCTTTAGAAATAATTTTTCGAGGTTCTGACGCAACCGCAGTAGCAGTGCACAATTACTCCAACGGATCATTCAAACAAGGAAAGCCGCAGAAGGTAAGACGTTAACTGAAATTTATGTAAAAATAACAGAAAAATTAATGAAAAACATTTTTGTTTGCTTCTCCAGTTTAATTGGTGTTTTATTAAGTAGAGAGGGTGGGGCATGGACCCAATGGTGCCCTGGTTGGTATCACTGAATGCATCTTATCAAAGAAACAGACATATATGGTTTAGCAGTGGGGATATGTATGGTTCAGAGATGTAAGGCCTTTTAAGCAATGGAGGGATTCGGGCGTGGCAGATCCCAGAAAAGCCCAAGATTGTTGCCACTGAATATGTCTTATCATAAGGATCAGGAGTATATATGGTTAAACGGTGGGGATCTGAATGGTTTCTGAGATATGATGCCCTTTTATGAAGTGGCAGGGAGAGAAATGGCCCCTGGGAACCCCCAAGACGGGTAGACCGAATGTGTCTAATAACAATGAATAAGAATATATGTGATTATAGGATGGGAATTTGAATTTGAATTTGGTTTCTGAGATATATGGCCAATAATGAAGTGGAGTCTTATCATAAGCAACAAAAATATATATGGTTAAGGGGTGGGGATCTGAACGGTTTCTGATATATATGGATTTTAATGAAGTAAAGGGTGGGGCATGGCCCGTGGAATCCCGGGGGACTCGCATGCTGGTGTCACTGATTGCGTCCTATCATTAGGAACAAGAATATATATGGTTTATGGGTGTGGCTCTGTACAGTTTCTCAGATATATGGTCTTTTGTGAAGTTGAGGGATGGAGCATGGCCCGGGCGCGCCCTGGGTGACCCCTGGGTTGGTGTCACTGAATGTCTTATCATAAGGAACAAGAATATATATGGTTTAGGGGTGGGGATCTGTAAGGATTCTGGAATATTTGGCCTTTTATTAAGTGGAGGGGGTTTGGCATGGCCCCGGCACATCCCGGGGGCCCCCAAGTTGGTGTCACTGAATGTAACTTATCATAAGGATTGTATATATATATGGTTTAGGGGTGGGTTTCTCAATTGGTTCTGAGATAAGCGGCATTTTATGAAGTGGAGGGGGTGGGGCATGGCCCCGGCACATCCCGGGGGACCCACCGGTTGGTATCACTTAATGCGTCTTATCATAAGGAGCAGGAATATATATGGTTTAGGGGTGGGGATCTGAATGGTTTCTGAGATAAATGGCCTTTTATGAAGTGGAGTGGTCGGGGCATGTCCCCGGCACATCCCGGGGGACCCCCAGGTTGGTGTCACTTAATGCATCTTATCATAAGAAACAAGAATATATATGGTTTAGGGGTGGGGATCTGTAAGGTTTCTGAGATATAAGGCATTTTATGAAGTTGAGGGGGCGGGGCATGGCCCCGGCACAACCTAGGGGACCCCCAGGTTGACATAAAAGCATATGGCTAAGAGAAGTTTACTCAAGGAACATTTCTATGTAAGTTTTGTCAAAATACCTGCAATGATTTGGCAGTAAATACCATTTTCAGTTGTCTACATTATAAGTCAATGGAAACACTAAGTTGCCATAGCAACAATACTAAAAGGCCAAATTTCATAAAAAAAAAAAAAAAAAAAAAACCTGTAAAGGCAAATATGGTGAATATTTTCATAAAGTCTCAACCTCCTGAACATATGTCTTCTGAGGAGATGATTTATAAGTATTTTTTTTTTTAGCTCACCAGAGCCGAAGGCTCCGGGGGAGCTTATAGGATAAGCAGTTGTCCGTCGTCGTCGTCGTCGTGTGTGTCTTATGTCCGTCGTCAACACTTTCAAACGACTTCTCCTCTGAAGCCACTGGGCCGATTGGGCCCAAATTGTAACAGTAGCATCCTTGGGCGGGAGGATTGAAAGTTTTTGTTTTTTATGAAAATCGGCTCATTAATTTGGTTGCTATGGTAACTATGAGTTCCCTTAGACTTATAATGGGGAAAATTGAAAAATTAAATTTACTGACAAGCCTCTGCAGATATTTTGACAAAACTTTCATAGAAATGTTCCTTAGACAATCTACTCTCTGCCATATGAATTTAGGGCTGCTGCTCATTTGTATTGGTTGCCATGGAAACCAAAATGAAAAAAAAAAATAGAAATAAAATACTTAAAAATCATCTCCTCAGAAACCGTATGCTCTATGAGGCTTAGACTTTATGGAAATATTAACCATATTTGCCTTTACAGGAAATTCGGCTCTTTAGTTTGGTTGCTATGGCAACTTAGATTTTCCACAGACTTATAATGGGGAAAATTGAAAAATGGCATTAACTACCAAGCCTTCGCAGATATTTTGACAAAATTTTCATAGAAACGTTCCTTGAGTAAACTTCTCTCAGCCATATGCTTTTATGTCAACATGTGGGTCCCGTAGGTTGTGCCAGGGCCATGCCCCGCCCCCTCCACTTCATAAAATGCCTTATATCTCAGAAACCTTACAGATCCCCACCCCTAAACCATATATATTCTTGTTCCTTATGATAAGACACATTAAGTGACAACAACCTGGGGGTTCCCCCGGATGTGCCGGGGACATGCCCCATCCCCTCCGCTTCATTAAATGCCATTTATCTCGGAAACTATTCAGATCTCCACCCCTTAACCGTATATATTCTTGTTTTTTTTTTTTTATGATAAGACGCTCTCAATGACAGCAACCTGGGGGTCCCTCGGGATGTGCCTGGGCCATGCCCCACCCCCTCCATTTCATAAACGGCCCAATATCCCAGAAACCATTCAGATCCCCACCCCTTAACCATTTATATTCTTGTTCCTTATGATAAGATACATTCAGTGACACCAACCTAGGAGTCACCTAGGACATGACCGGGCCATGCTCCACCCCTCAACTTCACAAAAGACCATATATCTGAGAAACTGTTCAGAGCCCTACCCCTAAACCATAATATATTCTTGTTCCATATGATAAGACGCAATCAGTGACACCAGCATGGGGGACTCCCGGGGTGCCACCGGCCATGTCCCACCCCTTTACTTCATTAAAAGCCATATATCTCAGAAACTGTTCAGATCCCCACCCCTTAACCACATATATTCTTCTTCTTTATGATAAGCCCCCACTTCATCATAGGCCATATATCTCAGAAACCATTCAAATCCCCACCCCATAATCACATATATTCTTGTTCATTGTTATTAGACACTCTCACTCACCCCCATCTTGGGGGATCCGCAGGGGCCATTTCTCCCCCATCCACTTCATAAAAGGGCCTCATATCTCAGAAACCGTTCAGCATTCAGTGACAGCAATCTTGGGCTTTTCCGGGATCCACCATGCCCGAATCCCTCCACTGCTTAAAAAGCCTTACATCTCAGGAGCCATACATATCCCCACCGCTAAACCATAATGTCGCTATTCCTTTTGATAAGATGCATTTAGTGACACCAACCAGGGCTCCATTGGGTTCATGCCCCACCCTCTCTACTTTATAAAACACCTAATATTTCAGATACAGTCCACATTCATATATTCTTCTTCTTTATGATAAGCCCCCACTTCATCATAGGCCATATATCTCAGAAACCATTCAAATCCCCACCCCATAATCACATATATTCTTGTTCATTGTTATTAGACACTCTCACTCACCCCCATCTTGGGGGATCCGCAGGGGCCATTTCTCCCCCATCCACTTCATAAAAGGGCCTCATATCTCAGAAACCGTTCAGCATTCAGTGACAGCAATCTTGGGCTTTTCCGGGATCCACCATGCCCGAATCCCTCCACTGCTTAAAAAGCCTTACATCTCAGGAGCCATACATATCCCCACCGCTAAACCATAATGTCGCTATTCCTTTTGATAAGATGCATTTAGTGACACCAACCAGGGCTCCATTGGGTTCATGCCCCACCCTCTCTACTTTATAAAACACCTAATATTTCAGATACAGTCCACATGAGTGCTCATTTGGGTATGGGGTTTGTTTGGGAGACTTTATAATTGGTAGATTAAAATCATATCATGTTAAAATACAATGTCATGGGCAGTGCCCACTTGAGCTCTGGTTTATGAAATTTGGCTCTTTGGTTTGTTTGCTATGGCAAGTTAAGAATTTCCATTAACTTGTAAATGGGGAAAATTGAAAAAAGACATTTATGCCTTTCAAGATATTTTGTCAAACTTACATAGAAATGTTCCTTTAATAATATTCTTTTAGGCCTATTAGTTGCCACAGATGGGAAATTGTCAATTGTCATCTGTTGTCCTGCAACAACACATTCAAGCGACATCAGACCTCTGAAGCCACTAGGCTGATTGGGTCCAAATTCTATCTGTATTATCCTTGGGCGCAGGGCTTCCATGGTTAATTAAAATACATTGCTGCTAGTGGGCAGTGCCCCCTGAGCTCTGGTGAGCATAGTTGCCCATGGGCCTCTTGTTCATTTTGGTTTCCATGGCAACCAATAAAAATTAGCAGTAGGCCTAAAATCATATGGCAGATAGTTGATTGCTTATGGAACATTTCTATGAAAGTTTTGTCAAAATACCTGCAATGACTTCTATTGGCAGTAAATGCCATTTTTCAATTTTTGCCATTATAAGTCTATGGGAACTCTAAGTTGCCATAGCAACCAAACTAAAAAGCTGATTTTCATCAAAAAACACAAACTTTCAATCCCCAAGCCCAAGGATGCTACAGATAAAATTTGGGCCCAATGGGACCAGTGGCTTCAGAGGAGATGTTTAAAAGTGTTGACGCCAGACGACATACGACGACATACGAGGACGACGGACAAATGCCTATCCTATAAGCTCCCCCAGAGCCTTCGGCTCTGGTGACCTAAAACACACAAAACCTGCACAGGCAAATATGGTGAATATTTGCATAAATTCCCAGCCTCATTCGGGAGGAGATTATGTTTTAAGTACAGTAGAATCTCGGTTATTCGAACGCCGATTTTTCGAAACTACCGATGTTTCGAAGACGACTGGCGGTCCCGACATTTTTCTCTATAAGTTATTGCAAAAATATTACCGATTTTTCGAATTTCGATTTTTCGAAAAATTCGATTTTTCGAACAGTTTCGTCGGTCCCAATCAAAGAAATTCTTATTAAAATCCCCTGTTTAATTCAAAATATTACTTGGCTAATCAAGGTCACACATCGCAATTTTGCGGCGAGTTCGATTGTTACACTTCACACCCGACTGACTTCAAGAATTAGTATTTTGGAAACCAATAACTAGAGGACCATGATGGTCCTATATGGCTCACATGAGCGTGGTTCCCAGGGCAGTGCATCATTTGAACATACTAAATGAAGCTTATCAAAGTCCTGGGCCTTCTGGTTTCAGACAAGAGGATTTCTAAAAGGTTTTCCTATATAAACCTATGTAAGACCAGTTGGCCCCGTGGTGGCACGAATTATGGTCCCCGGGCTATGATTTGAACAATCGTGGTAGAGGTCTACTAGATGAAGCTTCATACCAAATATCTAAGACCTGGGCCTTTTGGTTTCTGACAAGGAGATTTTCAAATGTTTTCTCTATGTAAGTCTATGTAAAGCCAGTGGGCCCCGGGGCGGGGCAATTATTGGCACCAGGGCTAAAATTGTAACAATCATGGTAGAGATCCACTAGATGAAGCTCCATATTGTACAATTTTGATTACTGCGCCAAACCGGACTACATTTTGTGCGGACTCAAAATCCTATGGCGGTCAAAGCCGGAAGGAAGCGGAAAGAAAGCCGGAACTACTTTAAAACACGCAGAATAGCAAAAATGACAGATTGAATATGTCATTAAAAATGGCTGCCAGTTATCCACATGACTTTCTGAAGCTATGTGACATCTTGAAATCAGGTGAGCGATCCAGGGCCATCTTGACCCTCTTTTTATGATATTCCGTTTTTTTGTTTAGTTGCTATGACACCTTAAAGTTGAAAATTTGCATTTGCATTTACTGCTAGGATATTTTGGCAAAACTTTCATAGAAATATTTTAAGCAATCTGCTATCTGCGTTATGATTTAAGGTCTACTGCTCATTTTTAGCCCGCCTGAGCCAAAGGTTCCGGGGGAGCTATTGTGACAACTCATCGGCCGTCGCCGTCGTCGTCGTCCGTCCACAATTTCTTCAAACAACATCTCCTTAACCACTGATTGGATTTCGACCAAACGTCACAGTAATGATCCTTAGTTGGTCCTCTTACAAAGATTTTCAAAAGGTTCTGGTACGTTGCACATCCAGGTCATAGGAGCTGAAAATAGATTTTCTAACTGGAAAGTTAAAAAATCTTCTCCGAAACCACAAGGCCCAGCTCTTTGATATTTGGTATGTTGCTTCATCTAGTGGACCTCTACCAAGATTGTTCAAATTATAGCCCTGGGGCCAAAAATGTCCCCGCGCCAGGGCCCACTGGTTTTAAATAGGCTTATATAGGGAAAAAATTTAATGGACAGGTCTTTGATATTTGGTATGTTGCTTCATCTAGTGGAGCTCTACCAAGATTGTTCAAATTATAGCCCTGGGGCCAAAATGCCCCAACACGAGGGCCTACTGGTTTTTCAAAGGCTTATTAGAGACAACCTTCACAAATCTTCTTGTCTGAAACCGTAAGGCCCAGGTATTTGATATTTGGTATTAAGCTTCAACTAGTGGACCTCTACCAAGATTGTTCAAAATATAGCTCTTGGCCAAAAAGGTCCCCGCACCATGGACCCCTAGCTTTACATAGGCATATATAGGGAAAAGCTTTAAAAATCTTCTTGTCTGAAACCAGAAGGCCCAGGTCTTTGATATTTGGTATGAAGCTTCATCTAGTGTACCTCTACCATGATTGTTACAATTTTAGCCCTGGGGCCAAAAATTGCCCCGCCCCGGGGCCCACTGGCTTTACATAGACTTACATAGAGAAAACATTTGAAAATCTTCTTGTCAGAAACCAAAAGGCCCAGGTCTTAGATATTTGGTATGAAGCTTCATCTAGTAGACCTCTACCACGATTGTTCAAATCATAGCCCGGGGACCATAATTCGTGCCACCACGGGGCCAACTGGTCTTACATAGGTTTATTTAGGAAAAACTTTTAGAAATCCTCTTGTCTGAAACCAGAAGGCCCACGACTTTGATAAGCTTCATTTAGTATGTTCAAATGATGCCCTGCCCTGGGACCCACGCTCATGTGAGCCATATAGGACCATCATGGTCCTCTTCTTATTGGTTTCCAAAATACTTAAAACATAATCTCCTCCTCTATGAGGCTGGGAATTTATGCAAATATTCACCATATTTGCCTTTGCAGGTTTTGTGTGTTTTAGGTCACCAGAGCCGAAGGCTCCGGGGGAGCTTATAGGATAGGCATTTGTCCGTCGTCGTCGTATGTCGTCGTATGTCGTCTGGCGTCAACACTTTTAAACATCTCCTCTGAAGCCACTGGGCCCATTGGACCCAAATTTTATCTGTAGCATCCTTGGGCTTGGGGATTGAAAGTTTGTGTTTTTTATGAAAATCAGCTTTTTAGTTTGGTTGCTATGGCAACTTAGAGTTCCAATAGACTTATAATGGCGAAAATTGAAAAATGGCATTTACTGCCAATAGAAGTCATTGCAGGTATTTTGACAAAACTTTCATAGAAATGTTCCATAAGCAATCAACTATCTGCCATATGATTTTAGGCCTACTGCTCATTTTTATTGGTTGCCATGGAAACCAAAATGAACAAGAGGCCCATGGGCCACTATGCTCACCAGAGCTCAGGGGGCACTGCCCACTAGCAGCAATGTATTTTAATTAACCATGGAAGCCCTGCGCCAAAGGATAATACAGATAGAATTTGGACCCAATCAGCCTAGTGGCTTCAGAGGTCTGATGTCGCTAGAATGTGTTGTTGCAGGACAACAGATGACAATTGACGATTTCCCGTCTGTGGCAACTAATAGAACATTATTAAAGGAATATTTCTATGTAAGTTTGACAAAATATCTTGAAAGGCATAAATGTCTTTTTTCAATTTTCCCCATTTATAAGTTAATGGAAATTCTTAACTTGCCATAGTAAACAAACCAAAGAGCCAAATTTCATAAACCAGAGCTCAGGTGGGCACTGTCCATGACATTGTATTTTAACAGGATATGATTTTAATCTACCAATTATAAAGTCTCCCAAACAAACCCCATATATCTGAGAAACTGTACAGAGCCACACCCATAAACCATATATATTCTTGTTCCTAATGATAGGACGCAATCAGTGACACCAGCATGCGAGTCCCCCGGGATTCCACGGGCCATGCCCCACCCTTTACTTCATTAAAATCCATATATCCCAGAAACCGTTCAGATCCCCACCCCTTAACCATATATATTTTTGTTGGTTATGATAAGACTCCACTTCATAATAGGCAATATATCTCAGAAACCATTCAAATTCCCATTCTATAATCACATATATTCTTATTCATTGTTATTAGACACATTCAGTCACCCTGTCTTGGGGGTCCCAAGGGGCCATTTCTCTCCCTGCCACTTCATAAAAGGGCATCATATCTCAGAAACAATTCAGATCCCCACCGTTTAACCATATATACTCCTGATCTTTATGATAAGACATATTCAGTGGCAACAATCTTGGGCTTTTCTGGGATCTGCCATGCCCGAATCCCTCCATTGCTTAAAAGGCCTTACATCTCAGAACCATACATATCCCCACTGCTAAACCATATATGTCTGTTTCTTTGATAAGATTCATTCAGTGATACCAACCAGGGCACCATTGGGTCCCTGCACCACCCTCTCTACTTAATAAAACACTTAATATTTCAGATACAGTCCACATGGGTGCTCATTTGGGTATGGGGTTTGTTTGGGAGACTTTATATTTGGTAGATTAAAATCATATCATGTTATAATACATGGCTGCCATTGGGCAGTGTTCACCTGGGCTCTGGTTTATGAAATTTGGCTCTTTAGTTTGTTTAGAAGTCTCCGTGGTGTAGTGGCTACGCTACTCGCCTTGTAAACCAGGGATCGCAGGATCGATCCCGGGCTTCTCCATACTTTCGTATGAGTCTTTAAACCGAGGTCCCGTCTCCGTATGACCTTAGCGGTTGGCGGGACGTAAAACTCAAACACTCACTCACTCTTTGGTTTGTTTGCTATGGCAAGTTAAGAGTTTTAGTCCGGTCAAACTGTGTGAGGACCCAGACAAAATTGCAACACAAATGTCTTTTTTAGTTTTGACCACCTCTGATATATGTGAATAACATATAAAAAGTAGGACGGAATCGGAGGATATGAAATTTGATTTTTTCCTTCATTTATATTTATGAGTGATTCTATCACTGGGAAACTATTATAACTGGAGTTGTAAGCTTGTATAGCTTACAATTTAGTTATTAAATGGATTCTATTGCATATATGTTGCTAATAAAACTTTCATGCCATGTTCCATCTATTAGGTCTATGTTTAGTATGAAAAGGAATGTGTTACAAGCCAATGCTTTTAAATATTCGTGTTGGTTTACCCCACCCACTAACGCAATTTTGATTTTGCTACGTTTCTTGGGCAGTTTTAGTGTCAGCATTTCACTGTGAAGAGATTATTATAGGTCCTTTAAACCAATTTTTCTCTTTCAGTATAAACTTATTTTATTGCAACCAATACATATATATGTGTACAATGGGGTTGGGTCGCAAGTTCTCTCAACATTAGTTACGACCCTTCCCCTACAAAATGACATCAATAAATTATAGTCACCTGAAAATGATATTTTTTGGTTTAATTTGAGGTTTAACATCCCCGTCAACACTGTAAAGGTCATTTTGGAGACGTTGCTTCCGATTTTGTGGGACTTCTACCCGACATTGAGATGAAATGACATCTCAAGCCCTGTCACCCAATGAAACCAATAGGGTTTATTAGCATGGACAGTCCGCCTCGCACCGCGGTTCCTGGATAGGCTTAGATCCTCTAAGCGGTTTACCAGTACTAGTGTGCGGGCCGGATTCAGCTCTGCGTTGAAGCATCATGCAGCCCATATATTTCTTCAAGCCCCTATGGGCGGGGGCCTGTGAAAATTATATGAGCGAACAAATAAATAAATAAATAAATAGTGTGCGCCTTCTCGGGTGAGCATGGAGAAATTGGGATCTACTAAAATACTAATCAGAAAATTGTTTTGTGCTTTTAATGTAACTCCTGACAGCTCTAAAATTTGTAGTATAACTTTTGAGGGATGTGCGGTCATCTACAAATCAGGTTGATACTCAAAGGGTGAAACTCGCGCGTTTCATGGAGAAATCTCAACCGTTCGTTTTCATATTTGGAGCATCGAAGGAAATAGTGCTCTGCGTTTTCTCTTCCTTGATTACAGGTACAAAGTGGATTCATTGTTAAATGGTTAATATACAAATCATTTTATAAGTTACTACAATTGTTTCTAAATCTAGAATGCATAACTGACAAATATCTGTCACCATTAATATAGTGAGGTCGTACTCTTTGAACATCTAGATGGTGTCTTTTTGTATGATATTTAAAATGAATTTAAGGAGGGGCTGTTGCGTAAGTTTTCGTCCAGAGAATTCCACAACGTTATTCCTGACGGAATACAAGATTTCCTAAATAGTTCGGTATGACAAAACGGTTGAGTAATATTATTTTGATTTCTCAGACGATAATTGGTGGTTTCCCTTATAACAGGAGGGATTAAATCAGTTATGTAGCTTGGAACTAACGCATTCGTTGATCTGTACATGAAATTCTTTTTTGTTGTTTTTGTCTATCTGCTAATGATGGCCAGCAATATTCCCTGTACAAATTATCCAAAGAAACCGATCTCGTGAGACAAGTTACTATTCTAGCAGTCTCATTTTGAAGCTTTTCGAGAGCATTTGAGTCTTGGAGAGAACATCCATCCCAGACGACTGAAGAATACTCAAGAATAGGAAGTACATATGAAGGATTATATCTGGTTTAGTGCAACTCAAGTGAGCGTAAATTTTAATTTTCTCATTATACCTACAATCTTTGCAGCACGTGTTAATATGTTTTGTATGCGCTCATCCCACTGTCCGTTATTACTTAAAGTCAATCCAAGATGTTTATGAAATTCTTACTTCCGAGGCTTTTTCGATATTTGCATTAAAATCATTAAAGAAATTACTATCTGCTGTGGTTGGACTTTAAAATAAACCTATCAATAAGCTATCTTGATTACCATCGACTTCTGTCCAAATTGACTCTTCATTTAGGTCTACTTCGATGCCTGAGGCTAGAAATTATATACAGGCGCAATCCACCTCCATACACATTCCTGTATTTCCTGTGCGGGTCACTAAAATAATTTGAAATAGTAAGTAGTTCAGAGGATACGTTGGCATCGAGATGCGTCTCCGATAGGCAATTTTGTTTCGTATGCTCCTAATATTTAGATGAAGGACAGATTAACGAGTGCTCATTGTCTGGACCTGGATCAACATCTCCAGCTTCTAATAGTAGAAGGAACAAACTAGAGAAATGTGTACATTGCATAACGAAGATTCAAACAGCTGCAGATACACGTAACTGGCGTTTTTAGCTATAAATAAAAGCTTTGTCAGAAGCATCCACCAAAATCTCAGTAACCTATATCTAATCATGAAGGTCTGATAGCTGCCAATAGTGCAACAATGAAATAGGACTATGGAGACATATGCACCTGCAGAAAAATGGGTTCGGGCAGTGATAGGTGACAAATTGCTGGCGGTACATACAGATAAACCACCAGCACCTGAGAGATGCTCAAGGTCGTCAGGTGAATAATGTAAGGCCGACTGCAAAACTCTTCTGTGCACTGGTCTCAAGCATGGCCTTACATGCTCCCAAATGTGTGGAGTATGCAAGTGAACTAGCTGTCTGAATTCCATTCAGTTGGATAATGCAGATGACACTGAAGACTGTGATTAGAATCAAGCTTCAGCAGAACAGTGTATTGAAGGAAAAGATGTTCATCATGTCTGTATTGTGATTTGACATAAAAGGTCTAGTAATATGAACATTCATGTAGCAAAACCAACAATGTGGTATGTGCACCCACTAAAGCATGCCATCTCCCCAGGCATCTAGCCAGTCTTATCAAGTCTTGGATGTGCACTAAATGGGTAGCTGAGGATCCTAGCTTACTTCAAGTGTACACTGATTTTGTCTGATTTAGGGTTAACGTCCCCGTCAACACTGTAAATGTCATTTTGGAGACTTTGCTTCCAATTTTGTGGGACTTTAACCTGACATTGAGATGAATTGACTTCTCAAGCCCTGCCGCCCAATGAAACTAGGGTTTATAAGCATGGACTCGCACTGCTTTGCCTGGTCAGGCTTAGATCCTCTAAGCAGTTTATCAGTACTCGTTTGCGGGTTGGTTTAAGCTCTGCGTGGAAGCATCATGCAGCCCATATATTTCTTCAAGCCCCGATGAGCGGGGGCCATTTAGTGTACACTGAGGCTGTTTAGACCAGATGGATGACCAGGCTTAGATTAGTCTGATTAGCTTTTGATTTCATGATGTAAAACCCACCACTGGGTTATATGTATGTGAATTATACACATAAGTATAAGGATAAGAACCTTGAGATTATCATTTTGATGATCTAATTATGACTTCAGTCCAATTTTAGTGTTATATGATTTCAGCGAGTAAAGAAACATTGATCATGACAGCTCGTTTTTATTGTACCTTGGAATTTCCAAACATTTGCTACTATCTGTATCAGTATTGAAATGTATTCTGTGTTGTTTCTTGGTGTTTTTATCCTTTAAGTTTCAATGAAGTAGTCTTGCTGGTTTGTGGTATGCATTTGATAAGTAACATCATCATTAGTAGATATAAATTCTTTAGAGTTCAGTCACAAGGGCAAAAAGTGGGTGGGGTAATTTTACCCCTGTTTTATCCATATAGGTCACCATGTAATTAATAAAAAAGACTTGTTTAACCATTTTACATGAAAAGGTTTCCATTCTGGTGTTGACAGATTAGATTTGAATAAATAAAACTCAACGATACCTTGTCAGATAGCAAAATATTGAATTTAAACACTAAATTGCTTGCCAAACCTAGGTGCTTTCAAAATGCTAAAAAAAAAAAAAATTCATATCGTCCTATTCCGTCCTACTTTTGATATGTCTTAAAGGGAAGGTACTCCAGCACAAAAATGCTAAAAACATTTGTGTTGCAATTTTGCTTGGGTCTAGGCCAAATATCGCTAGATTGCCTGGACTATTTCCATTGACTTATAATATGGAAAAATGAAAAATGACATAGACTAATAATGGGGAAAACGACGTCTCCACTTTTTCTCTGCCATTTCTGATCTGATCTTCATCAAACTTGCAGAAAACCAGTAGGGACATACAGTCTACATAGAGTTCGAATTTTGGCTGCATGACACAAACAACTTTGGATTTACCTGCCCTTGGTTATTGATTGGATGTTTAACATCCCTGTCAGCACAGTGTAGGTCATTTTGGAGACATTGCTTCTAGTTTTGTGGGACTTTTGGCCGACATCGAGATGAATTTATATCTTAAGCCTTTCCACCCAATGAAACCAATAGGGTCATTATGCATGGATGGTCCAACTGGCACCACTTTTCCTGGGCAGGCTTAGAACCTGTTTACCAGTACTCATGTGTGGTCGGTTCCAGCTCTGCATAGAAGCACCATGTAGCCCAGTCTATTTCTTCAAGCCCCGATGGGCATTCTTAAAACATCATTAATGATTTTCTGGTACACAGGCGAGCGATATAGGGCCATTTAGCCCTCTTGTTTATCTTTAACACGTTCAGCATTATGTCCCTAGATCAGGCACTTCAGCTTTTAATCAACAAGACATAAGCCAGCAGAACTAGATAATAACTTACCCTGATTTACATCAGAAATCTAGTGGCCTATGAGATCCCTACAAGCGGTTTACCTGGGTGTTACAATTTATTCGTGACCGTGCACTCTATCTTTCTATTATTTTTTTCACTCCCAAAACTTCGAAGGGGGATTTCTGATGTTGTCAAAGCGATGGGTGTAAGTGACCAAAGTGATTCAAAGCGAACCTTTTCTCAAAACTTTTCTTCTGACAGTTTGGAAGAAAAAGGATTTCCGTGTCCTCGGTATCCATGGTCAGCAAGTTGAGAAGCTAAAGAAAGCGAAATTCATGCGCCGCAGGCGCTTAGAGTAAAATTCCGATGGTAATGAAAAACGAAAGGGAAATTCATTTTTTTTCCGAACAGAAATTGTGTCCGGAAACACTTATGGATGTGTGAAGTAAGTCCACCTCGGATTTTGTTGTCCGATAGTGGACACTTTCAGTAATGAGTTGTACATTAATATTTCTTGTCCTTTTTTTCAGGACACTGACGACCCTATGGTACTCAAGCGGGTAAAGACTAGCTGTTGAAAACCAACGTAAGGGCATAGCGACACTCCTAGCGTGTAAAAACCAGCTGCTCAAAGCCAAAATAAGGACACAGTGACACTGTTAGCGTGTATTGACTAGAAGTTCTACGTAAGGATACAGTGACACTACTTGCTTGTATAGATAAGATATTCAATGCCAACTTAAAAAGAAACGTTATGTCCCAGACACGACATGCTTGTTATGCAGACATAACCAATCCGAGTTTCAAAAATGCCATCAATTCTGTGGAGCTCGCCTCTCTTGGTAAGTTGAATATTTAAAGGAGGCATGGGTATCATTCAGAGCATGCAGATCTTGAAAAATAATGTCTGCCTTAAGCTTTCAACCTTTTCCCAAATCGTTAATTACTTTCACTCAGTTTGAGTTATTTTTGTTGAATTATTCAATGGCTTGCGAGCTATGGCTTACGTAAATTGTATTGGTAAAATCAATAAGTTTGCAGTCCTTCATAGCGTCGCCGATTTCTTTCTTTCTTTCTTTTCAGAGTAAGAATACGTGCTGTTAACGTACGTTGTGCCTACTTGTTAGAAACTTTCGATCGTTATAACGGGTACCCAAAACATATTGCACGACCCGCAGAAGAGTGCCCTAAAATCATCGTGTCACCGTGTCATTCTGTCAGTCTGTCCGTCCATAACCCGTTTGTGAAAATTGGTGATAGTGACTTAACCGCTTGGAATATTTAAACAGTTTTTGGCATACTGATAGATATCAATGAGATCTAACCTATGAACCTGTGAAATATTACATTACATTTAGTATGGCCTCGCCGAGGCGAAAAATGTGAAAATTTTCGAACTGCTTCTCCTCGGAAACCGTTGGGCCGATTGTAGTCAAATTTCATATGGAGCCTCTATGGGATGAGGGAAACCGAAATTTGCCCATGGGGTCCATGTCACATGACCAAAATGGCCGCCAAGCCATATATGGTAAAAACCTTCAAAAATAGTCTTCTCCAGAAACACTGGGCAGATTTCCACGAAACTTGATAAATAGCATCTTGGACGTAATCCCTTTATAAATTGCTAAAATGGTGACCCTGGGTTGACCTTGACCTTCTTTGTGCCTAGGTCAAACTTTGACACATATGCTTTTGTTGGAATATTTAAACAATTTTGGCATACTGATAGATATCAATGAGATCTAACCAATGAACTTGCGAAATATAACATTCCATTTAGTATAGCCTCGCCAAGGCGAAAAATGTGAAAATTTTCGAACTGCTTCTCCTCGGAAACCGTTGGGCCAATTGAAGTCAAATTTCATATGGAGCCTCTATGGGATGGGGGAAACCAAAATTTGCTTATGGGGTCCAGGTCACATGACCAAAATGGCCGCCAAGCCATTTATGGTAAAAACCCTTCAAAAATAGTCTTCTCCAGAACCACTGGGCAGATTTCCACGAAACTTAATAAATAGCATCTGGGACGTAGGCCCATCATAAATTGCTAAAGTGGTGACCCTTGGTTGACCTTGACCTTCTTTGTGCCTAGGTCAAACTTTGACACATATGCTTTTGTATTGGAATAGTGAGAATGCATTTTATCCTGCAAACGATTCAGAATACAGTACTAAAGTAAAAGATATATGTTTGCTCCTTACGATAAGGCGCATTTATTGGGGGAACCGTTTTAGGTCCAGGTCACATGACCAAAATGCCCGCCATACCCATATATGGTAACACTCATAAAGCTAAAAGCATCCGGCGGGTCGTGCACTTCAGCTGAAGCACTGGTTTTACTTCATTTTTATGTTTTGGGTACTCATTAGAATCATTTGTGGAACGGTGTTATTGAGTACCCACGGGATATTGTTTTCTTTGTTTCATTCATCCTTTCTGTCTTTTATGTTTTCCAAAATAGCCGATAAGAATAATTGCAAGAATAAATGCAGTCGCGTATACTTGTTGGGAAGATAATAACTAGGACACACAGCATTGTGGTATCTTTCTCACATTGTTATACTGACTTTGAAAAGAGAATCTGACACATGAGAAGGGTAGAGTGGCTGAGAGAGAGAGAGAGAGAGAGAGAGAGAGAGAGAGAGAGAGAGAGAGAGAGAGAGAGAGAGAGAGAGAGAGAGAGAGAGAGAGAGAGAGACGATAGTTTGTTGGCACTCATTAACACCGTCTCACGAAACCGTTAAAACGAGCATCGGCAATCTATTTTAATAGTCTCGCAAAATCTTAACCCTTGTCCTGCTAATCCCGGATACGTCTTATCTTTGAAACAATGTAGATCCAGATCAGATGGCTTCTGACGAAGCCATCTGATCAGGATCTACATTGTTTGCCATTCAGATTGTGAATTTGTTGCAATAATTTGCATCAAGTAATATGATTGGTTGATAATCGGTAGTGGGTGTGGCATGTATAAATATTCAGCAGGACAAGGGTTAAGTAAAAACACCCTTGCAATTAAATCTTCTTGTCGGTTTTTTGTGCGGTTTGCGTTTTTCCGTAATGACTGTCTTTTGCGCACTCAATTGAAAGGCATTTTTGAAAAGGTTCCGTTTGTGTAGTCCCGTAAAAGAATTTTGTCGCCTTTTCAGGACTCGTATACCGTCCAAGTTTCGGGTGGACGGCGTCGGCCCTTTTCCTTCAGTGAAATGTTCTGAACACAATTTATTGTGGGCCCTGCACTTGAAAGATTTCATTATCAATTTACATCGCTCTGCAACCATACATTCGCCGGAAACCTGCGCAGCGAAACAGTTATTCCCTACATTCGCAGGAAACCTGCGCAGCGAAACAGTTCTTCCCTACATTCGCAGGAAACATGCGCAGCGAAACATTTCTTCCCTATTAATTTTGCCCTGCGAATTATTAAACAATGCGCAATAGTCCTTGCTCTTTTTCGGTAGCATAATGATATTATGATGTTTCAAATAGTCCCCGGTAGTAAAACGCCGGTTTTGCGCATGTGCACTAAATTCATTGAAAAACTCTTTTCCAAGGGCGATGACCTCGTTATTTTCACAGTAGCAGCGCGGACTAGTTTTTCTAGCCAAAAGTCATATGTTATCGATAAAACAATTCTGTAAAATAGTAAAAGATACCTTGAAAAACATTCTTTGAACTGTAAAAATGCTGTATTCAAAATGGCGAACGGTTTATGTTTTCAAACCGACAGTTGTAACGTCATAGCCAGATTAACATTTTGACGTATTGATCAATTACGGAAAAAGTCCATAAATTTATAAAAATAAAAGCAAAATTACTTTTTTTTTCGGCGGTTATCAAAAGTATTCCATCTCGTGTGTTGAAAACATCCGAATTTTCACTCGTGCTTCGCACTCGTACAAATTGGATGTTTTCAACACACTCGATGAAATATTTTGGTATCAACCTCAA
The DNA here is from genome assembly GCA_963580285.1 of Lucinisca nassula. Classification (NCBI taxonomy): domain Eukaryota; kingdom Metazoa; phylum Mollusca; class Bivalvia; order Lucinida; family Lucinidae; genus Lucinisca; species Lucinisca nassula. The sequence goes on along the minus strand of OY757021.1, from coordinate 28,353,946 downwards.
AAAAGTAAATATCCTTTATTTATTTTATACTTAGTAGTGAAATTAATGCATATCTGTAACAAATAAAAATGATATCAATCACAAGTGAAATGATATCGTATCATTTCACTTGTGACTGATGCCATTTATATCATTTTACTGTAGCGTGCCTGAACTACTTTTTGGTTTACGTTCTGGTCGAAAAAAAGGTTTAATTTTCCTTTTATTTACTAAGAACAATACTTCCTTATGTCGGTAGAATATAATTTGAAGAGTGGCATTAAAACTGAATAAAAGGCGCCATATCTGACAACAGCAGCGCTGTGATTTTGAACATCTCCCTTTTGCCGACACACATCTCGGCCCCAAAGACACCTCGGCCCCACTTTTGATATCTGTTAGGGTATGGGCATTTATATCATGTTAAAGTCGGCCCCGCCCATCGGGACTTCAAGAAACCGACAGCCTGTGACATGAGTACTGGTAAACCGCTTAGAGGTTTTAAGCCTGGCCAGGAAAAGCGGGTGCTAGTCGGACCGTTCATACTTATAAACCCAATTGTTTCATTGGGCTGCAGGGCTTGAGATGTCATTTCATCTCAATGTCGGGTAAAATTCCCACAAAATTGGAGGTAACGTCTCCAAAATGACCGAGATAGTGTTGATTGGGATGTTAAACGTTAAATCTAACAAACAAAACATCATGTTAACAAGGCCCGTGTAATGAAGACCCCGCTCAACTCCAGTTTATATGGGGAAAACTGGGCTCATACGGGCATACATTATTTACATGACGAAGACACGCCTTCATCATGAAAACACGCCTATAATTTTGACCCCCTTGAACCCCACTTTTATATAGTAAAACTGGGGTATAAAGGGGTATACATTATTTTTCGTATTTCTGTTCTAAAATATAGAGTGTGGGTACTCATTAGCTCTGCCTCGATGAGGCGGTTCTAACGAGTACCCACAATCTATATTTTGAGCAGAAACAAGAAAAATATCACAAGTTTTCATCTTAAAAGTTTCGTTTTTCGGCGGTAAAGTTTTCAATGTATTTGTATAGGCGTGTTTTCGTAATGTGTAATTTTGACCCCCTTGAACATCACTTTTATATAGTAAAATTGGGATTTACAGGGGTAAACCTTATTTTTCTTATTTGAGCAGAAATAATAAAATATCACAATTTTTCCTCTTATAATGTTCGTTTTCTCGGCGGTAAAGTTTACAATGCATTTGTATAGGCATGTTTTTGTAATTCTTATTTCTGCTCCAAGACACAGGTTGTGGGTACTGGTTAGAACCGTCTCAATGTGTAGGACTGATCAGAATGCGTCTGTGACAACCTTTAATCACAACTAGTTTAATATTAATCTGTGTCTATGCAAACTAGTCATTTCTTAGACCCCTTTCATATAAGTTAACAGGTATGTGCGATAAACCACCTCCTTGAGAATTATTGAACCAGTATCAAAGATCTATGTTTTCGAGCAGAAGTAAGAAATATAATTTTATCAACCTTTCGTTATATAATTTTGATTTTACGGAATCTTCTATTAAGTTGTTAGGAAATAAGATCAAATTATTTTATTGCTATTTTTATTTTATATAAAAAAATAACAAATAACCAATTAGACGTTTATAATAAATATAACAACGCATACACGACATTTTCAGGTTAGCTTGGACTACACTCTTAAGGACAGCTAATCCCCCGCCGCCTTCAACCGTGACGTTGACCTTGAGTCAGCATCACGAAAAGTGGGGTTTAGCGGGTTGTTCTAATTGTGAATATTTTATACTGATAGTCAATGAGCCTTTTCTACAAAAATATATAGGGCCATGAAGACTTCGCACTAAGTGCACATCCAGATCCATCTGATCTGGATCTACACTGTCATTCAGTTTGCGAATTTTAAATGAATACAATATATATGCATTAAGTAATTTGAGGGTCTGATAGTAATAAATAAATAAATTATACAGTATACTTGTTTCTGTCCGTCTTTAAATATGAGCTGAAATAACAATCAAATAGGAATTTCTAAATGTGTGAAAATTGATAACATACTGAGCAATTCCTACAAAAATACTAGCAGTGAAGACTTTGCACACAGTGCACATCCAGATCTACACTGTTTGCCACTAATATATACATATAGTACACATGTATCAAGTAATTTGAGTGGCTGATAATCAGAAATAAATAAATTATACAATATACTCGTTACTTTGTCTTTAAATACATATGAGCTAAAATGACAATCAAATGTGTGAAAATTGATAACAATGATCTGTCTATCATCAATGATCTCTTTATTGGGGAAAAGGGATTAGTAACGCCTGGTTGTTTATTGAGCTTCACACTTTACTAACTTAAGTCAATAATTAATTGTTCTTGCAAACTTTTTGCTAAATAGTGTACGAACCTGAATTTTATTAATCCTTACCCCGCTGAACACGATAATCCTTAACTTTGCAAACAATGTAGATCCTGATCAGATTGTTTCTGCCCTCTGAATCGGATCTGCACCGTTTTTCATGCAGTTTTTGAATTGCATGCATACATTATATTAATTGGTTTACTTACGAGGAAAGTTCTAGTTCAGCGAACCTGAACACTGTTAATTACCTAATAAATAAATAAATAAATTGTTTGTTTGTATTGGAGTTTAACGGCCCAGTCAACACTATTTTAGTTCATTTTCGAGCCGGTCAGTTTACCTATCCACACTTATCTGGGCAGGCTTATACGTAAGCGGTTAACCAAAACAGTGCACATTTTTTCGCCAGAAAATGACAACTGCCCTTCTGGAATCAGCAGAAGGGAGAGAATGACCGTAGACAAGATTTCATAATCAATCTCCACGAAATAAAGTTGCCGACCCCGGTAGGTGTCGAACCCGCGTCCACCTGATCACCAGTCAGACGCGCATCCGACTTAGCTCCCGAGACCAAACAATAAATAAATTGATAAATAGGTATACAAATTTGTTAACAAATAATATTATAATATTATCCTCCATCATCACCATTATTGACGAAACAGAGATATGATTTTTTTTTTAAATTTTTTTTTTGGATTTACGGCCCCATCCACCGATCCATCATGTTGTTATGGAAATTAATTTAAAAAGTATATTATTTCGGATAATAAAAAAAAGCCTATAGATGATCAAAAGAGCAGAAATGTAGAAAAAAGAGCCTGCTCTAAAGCATGCCGCAATGCAATTAGAATTATACATTGAAATAAAAGAAGGGAATTTTCAAATGTTTCTTCCATTCTTCTTAAACACTGTAAATGGACATATAGATTTTCTATTTAGTAACGTTTTGATATAAAATAAATATATATATTATAGATTCAAATATTCTTGGCTCCCTATCAAAATAATCAAATCAGCAAATAAAAATAAAATAATAAAAAAAAACTAATCGGGGATCCAACCCGATCTCCTATTTAAGTGGAAGCCCCGTGAAAAGCAAAGTTGGGCCGAAATGTCTAGGTATATGGGGCCGACGTGTCTAGGGGCCGACCCGTCTAGGGTTTTAATTTTATGTGGGGCCAAGGTGGTTTTGGGGCCGAGGTGTCTAGGGGCCGAGGTGGTTTTGGGGCCGAAGTGTCCTGTTACCCTCGTGAGCCATGCTTTTTAGTCATTTAAGACAAAAATACATCCGTCCGTTTTATTATAGGAGACCAAGTGTTCATAAATTTGCATTATTAATGCAGGCAAAACTGCATGGAGTATTGAAATTAGGGAAAACATGTATACGAGTCCTTTGCACTTCGCTGATCATTTATGACGTCGTAATAATTGATTTACATATTAATAGTTGTAGGAAAAGTTTTGGTTTATATAAGAGATTTGTTTGTGCAATAAGTAATTACTAAGCTCCATCAGAAACTCTAACATCTGTCCACCATCCTTGAACTCTTGCCTTGTATTTCGTTTCGACAAGGCGGGGTCATGGGACCATCTACGGTGCAATAGCTTAAATGACTAGTGTTGCCAGGACCTTGTTTAAGTAATAAGGCCAGGTACACACCAGCATTGATTAGTAGCCCGCACGTTCTAAAGTTACTGAAAGTAAATAATATTATAGTAACTAATGATATAATGCTATTAATCAAATAAGTTCGTATTGGTCCGGTTGCAGGTCTGAGATCTGCTGTGTTGGCCCTAAGCCGGTGGCCGAGGCCAATACAGCTGACCAAGGACCTGTAACTTGGTCAGTGCGGGAATACTTGATTAATGGCAATTTTATTCGACCGGTCCCGTTAGCTCAGTTGGGAGAGTGTCCACTCCGGGGAACGGGAGGTCACGGGTTCGATCCTGGGCCGCGACATACCAAAGTCGTTAAGAATGGTACTAGCTGCTCCTCGCTTGGCACTCAGATTTACGGGGTACAGCTAGGAATGGTCGACCCAGTGTCAGGATAATGTGTCTGGGACATGATACTTCAGTGAGGCAGCACTATAAAAGTGAGCATTGAGCTCCCTGTCGCAACCAGACACCGTCGTGATATGACTGAAAAATTGTTGAAAGCGACGGACGTTAAACCCGAATTCACACACACACTGGCAATTTTATTAATTGACGCAATTAAAAAAAAACATGATTTTTGATTTTTGACCTCCGTTTGATATTGGTTGACCTGGTTTTGATACAGATGATCTCCGATCAATACAGATACAGAACAGTTAATAAGTACATGTATATTAATGTTTGTGTCTAATTTAAATATTCAGCCGAATAAAAGCTGACTAGATGAATCACCGAATTGTCCAAATACGTAAATAAACAAATATGTTCCTATATAGAGTCCTTTTAAAATGTCTGCCCACATGTTTGGATTTGTTTGTAATAGTTTAGAGAGAGAGAGAGAGAGAGAGAGAGAGAGAGAGAGAGAGAGAGAGAGATTAGAGAGGTTATATTCCACTTACCACTTTGTAGTAATCATGTTCCATCCATTGTGTGGCGATGACCCACCTTAACTTAGCTCATGCGGAACATGCTTTGAGCGACCCACGTTTTTCCCACGTTTTTACGCTCCTTGATTTCATGAATGGAAAAAAGTATACTACGAGCAACTTATTTTTAATACTGGAGAATTGGTACTGTCGTTTACAAAATTGTTATTAATTTTAAAGCGATCAGTATTTTGGACATTTGTCATACCATTTTAAGATTGCTGACGTAACAGCAGACCTGTTCCGAAATCAAAGCACTGAGAGTGCTGATGGGGCAATAGCTTTAGACAGGGTTAGGCAAATTTAGGGTCTGTTTGGTATTTTAAATCAGACTCATAAAGAATATATTTTTGAATAAAATCCAATGAACATAGCTGTTTGAAGCTATTTTGGGCCAGAAGTCCTGTTTACGCAACAAAACCCATGTTGAAATTTTGTTGAAACATGAGTTTTGATCTTTGGATATCAAAATGGACCTTGTTTTGTTTACGTTACACGTTAGAGCGATGAAACGTTGTCCCATTTTTAAGTGTTGCAGAACAGACGTTATCGTTTTAACAACGTTTTGAACTAGCCGCCATGCCCTTTTCGTTTAACGGTCGCATCTGAAGAGGTGATATGGAGTTATGGGGCGTTTTATTCACATTTTGCCTTAGAAAATGCAAGAATGACGACCATGTATGTGTTTTCATTGCAATAACATTTGTCTGGTCCCTCGAAGATTCAGACAGCTTTGGAATCCTCCAAATGTTATTCATGTAAAAATTTGGACGATCCCTTTCATTATTTAAATGGGGCTTGAATATATTGGAGGGTGGCTTAGGAGGCCTACTTTGTCGAAAGTAGCTAATCTGGTGTAGAAAATTTGACCACTCGATGTTTTAATTCCTTTGGGGAATTTCATTTTTTCCAGAGCATAAGCCTTTACAGAAGACATACATGTACTACGCCTGATATAAAGGCACTGTTTGTTCACGGATTGTTTTTTTTTACTGTTGTTCTTGTTTCTTTTAATTATTTTACATTTTCGGAAAAAATGTTAATATTTCTTAATCGTTACTAGTAAGTTTTCAAGCTGAATAAATTTATATATGGAGTGTAACAACCAAGTCAACACTTTTTAGGTCATTTTTGAGCTGGTCAGTTTATCTAGCCACATTTCTTCTACGTAAACGGTAAACCAGTACAGTGCACATTCTTACACCAGAATTATCCAGCCGGCCTCGGTAGCTCAGTCGGATGCGCGTCTGACTGGTGATCAGGAAGACGCGTGTTCGATACCTGTCGGGATCGGCTACGTTATTTCGTGGAGATTTATCATGAAATATTTCCTAGGGTCATTCTTTCCCTTCCGCTGATTCAAAAAGGGCAGTTGTCAGGCTCTGGCGAAAGAATGTGCACTGTACTGGTTAACCGCTTTCGTATAAGCCTGTCCAGGAAAAGTGTTGATAGGTACACTGACCGGCTCAAAAATGACCTGAATAGTGTTGACTGGGCCTTTAACTCCAATACTAAACTTCCAACTGCCCTTCGTAAATCAGCAAAAGGGAGATAATCACCGTGGAAAAGATTTCAGGAACATGTTGCGGACCCCGGCTGGAATCGGACCCGCGTCCTTCTGATCATTAGTCAGCCGCGCATCCGACTGAGCTACCGAGGCCGTTCACATGCCTTGAGGGCTAACACTTAACCATTAGATCTCTGAAAACACTCGTGTCCTAAGGCTTTCGTGTAAAAAAACTCGTTCCCTATCGCTCACTCGTTTTTTTACTCGGACGCTTTACAACACTTGAGAATTATTTCTTTGTATTGGTTTCCACCCAGGAAGTTCTGCTCGTAATGCTCAAATGTGAGCGTGTAGCAGTAATAGACCATCCCCCCCCCCCCCCCCACAAAAAAAAAAAAAAAAAAGAAGAGAATATTGCGCTATATTTTCTCACGGCGTCTCTTGATGGTGATTATGTCGTATGCATTAATGCAAAAAGTAGTGCCAAAATCACTCTTCAATACTCTAGGGCTATTGCCCCAAAAATGGTGGTCAATCTCTTAGGAACCAGACCGTTCATACATCGTAACAAATCTGTCGGGAATACGATGCGTCGAGCTTGCGTCTCTGGAATTGGCCATTTTGTGGAAAGGAAATTGTCCTTTTGGCTTTCCGCTAGTGATGTTTCCATTAGGGTCCAACTGTTTTAATGTATGTGTTTCTTTCCCTTGGTGATGGGAGCTGTGGGTTAAATGTATCGATTCCTGATCAGTGCCTTCACTTCTATTTTACAAGGTATTACAATTTCTAACATCTGCACAAAGACATAGTAGATAACTCTTCTTGAGATATAAACTGCCATTTTGGAGAAAAAATCACTTCTGCACAAGACAGGTTGTGGGTACTCTATAGAACGGTTCTAGCCAAAAAAAAAAAACAAAAACAAAAACAAAACACAACCTATACATGGAAGGTAGGCTGCCGGTATGCAATATACATTACATGTGTCATAAAAGCGATAAAGTTCTTCGGCTTCAGCTTAAATACCCAGCTACAGCACTTCAGTTTACTGGATGTGTTAATCTATAATAATAGGATAAGTAACATAATATTTCTTCAGTCTGTTTACCCGTGAAAGTGCATAATAATAAAAGATTTTTTTTTGTTTTGTTTTGTTTTGTGTGGCATCATTGGGAAAGTCTTTAATATTGCTATATAAGATTCAATTCTCTTTTTCACTGTTTCATGGAAATTATGTTTTTTATGAATAATATTTTAGTGTTTGAAAGAATACTAGGACAGTTCCAATATTCGCAGTGTGTAAGGACAATTAATTGTGTGTGTGTGTGTGTGTGTGTGTGTGTGTGCGTGCGTGCGTGCGTGCGTGTGTGTGTGTGTGCGTGCGTGTGTGCGTGCATGCGTGCGTGCGTGTGTGTATGTGTGTGTGTGAATAATTTTCAGGCTAATTTTCATGCTTATTTGAGTAAAGATTTGTTTTCCAAATTTCAGTTTTCTTTTCTAGTTTCAGAGTTTGCAAGGGAGATGGCTGTTGCTCATGAACAATTTGCGCTGGAGATACAAAAGATTATATGCATCTTTCGCAAAAAAAGTGAAGACTTAAAGAACAGCAGGTACAGTCTGGCTGTCTCAAAGCATAAGGGATATGAAGTTTTGAAGGAGCAACTTCTGTCTTGTAAACGTGTAAACATAATATTTTCTTCAATCTGTTTACCCGTGAAAGTACATACTAATTAAAGATTATTTTTTTAAGCTTTGGTTTGTGAGGCATCATTGGGAAATTCTTTAATATTACTATATAAGATTAAATTTTATCATATGACGTCGCGTCTGAGAGTGTAATAACGCCATGCAATATTTTCGATAATCCACTAGTGGATTAAATATGCAAATTAGCAAGATACGTCCCGTAACGTTACATGTACGACGTCCTTAACGACGTCGCGTTTACTAACGGCGGAATATTGACATTTTTGTAAATAATCGTAAATAAAATGAGTTTTAAATGTCATATGATAAATAGAATCTTGCATTCGTGTTCATGAATTATTGAATTTATTAAACTCGTTGAGGAAAAGGGATAATATGCTCGGCATAGCATCGCATTTTATCCCTTTTCCTCAACTCGTTTAATAAAGGCAATAATACATGAACACTCATGTAAGATCCAATATCTTTTAATCAAATTTAAATTCGATTTTGGGAAATTGAGTGTTTTTAAAGTGTTGCCTCCTGTGGTGGTTTCCAATCAAATCGATTTGCCAGAGTGTCCAGTCATGTAACTGACTTCAACACAGTAAGTTGTTTATAGCTAAATTTCTTAACCAGGTTTACATCTATCTTTTGTAGATGGGTTTGTTTCGTGAAAATATTATGATAAACGCGATGATTTTGATTTTGAGATTGTAAATGTTCCTTTTTTGGATGGTGATGTTCCTCGTGCGCCATCCTATGGTGTTTATATTTTGCAATTCATCACGAAAACATACCTATATAATTTTGACCCCCTTGAACCCCACTTTTATAAAGTAAAACTGGGGTTTCCGGAAGTATACCTTATTTTTTTATTTCTGCTCTAAAATATAGATTGTGGATACTCGTTAGAACCGCCTCTATGAGGCGGTTCGAACGAGTGCCCCGTTAGAACCGCCTCAATGAGGCGGTTCTAACGAGTGCCCACATCTATATTTTGAGCAGAAATAAGAAAAATATCACACTTTTTCATCATAAAATTCTCATTTTTTCGGCGATAAAGGTGGCAATGTATTTGTAAAGGCGTGTTTGCGTAATGAATTCGATTTGCCACAGTGTGTAGTCATGTAAATGACTTCAACACTCGTAATAAATTATTAACGGCTAAGCTTCTTAATCAGGGTTATCGATACCATACATTTCGCAAAGCCTTTTCAAAATTTAATGGACGCCATTCTGATTTAATTTCAAAATTCAATATTGGACTAAAATCTCTTCAGCAACAAGGTCTATCGGAACCCGAATTTTATGGTGACTTAGTATATAAATTCAGAAAAATATATAACCGCAATGACTTCAGCACCCAATTTCGTAAAATCATTCTTTGATATAAAAAGATTGGGTACTACATAAATGTTATACGATAGACTGCATGCATGGTAGTTAACCCAATCACGGTTGACAACTTTGCTTCCCTCTTTAATTGCACGCCTCAGATTCTATGATGGTTCCAACGAAAAGGCTTATTGAGAACTAGAGAGATCTAATTCAAGGTAATGTTGGTTGGTGCCTGATGCTCTGTCTCTGGTCGGGCCCATCGGAGTCTAACTCTTGGTTTTCTTTTGCTCCAGCATTTCAGTGGTTTCTTGCTGTCGAGTCCTCACCGTTGTCTCACCTCTGTGGTAGTTTGATTATTTTTGTTCACGGAGATGTTACACTGATGAGTTAGGAGGCTTTCATGCGGACTGAACAAATTATTTGTCTAAATCGCGATGGAAGTAAGGGGGAGGATTGTGGCCATGTAAAATCGATTTAAGCCCCCCCCCCCCACAACCCCTAGTGGAATTCGTTTCCGCTGACCGTGCCAAGGCGGTTCTTCTGTCGCGTTTATTTTTGTTACGGTTTGTCTTCGGGTGTTTGTGTCGCTTATGTTATTTTATTTTGGTTAGCCTGTTGGCCATTTTGTGGAAAAGTAATTCCGTTTTTGCTTTCCTCTGTTGGTGTTTCCATTGGGGTTTGATGTTTGTGTGTCTTTTCCTTTGGTGTCTCTGATGGGAGCTGTGGGTTGATTGTATCGATACTTGATCATTGCCTCCACTTCTATTTTAAGATTACGCTACAAAACCTATCAAAAGAGCGTGAAATTGCATGGAATTGACGGCCCCCGCCCATCGGGGCTTGAAGAAATATATGGGCTGCATGATGCTTCCACGCAGAGCTGAATCTGACCCACACAAAAGTACTGGTAAACTGCTTAGAGGAGATAAGCCTGCCCAGGCAAAGGGGTGTGAATGTCGGACCGTCCATGGATATAAACCCTATTGGTTTCATTGGGCGACAGGGCTTGAGATGTCATTTCATCTCAATGTCGGGTAAAAGTCCCACAAAATTGGAAGCAACGTCTCCAAAATGACCTTTACAGTGTTGATGGGGACGCTAAACCTCAAATCAAACACAAAAAGCATGGAATTGAATTAAAATGGATCACCACTGGGAATAAACGATAATATTTGGGCCAGCGCATGACAAAACTTACAACAAGATCAGTGCAACCAGCGAAGACTCAGATCAGCCTGGGCATAGGCAGTCTAGTCACGCTTTTTGAATACGGCGGACTGCGCGGATGCGCAGGCTGATCTTAGTATTTGATTGTTGCACGAGTACTGTCGCAGGTTTTGTCATGCGCAGGCTCAAAACTGTCGTAAAGGTAATATTTCTAAGATACCAGACTTTGACATTTTTTAAACTTTTTGGGAAACATAAACGTAAATATATACTCAGATTCAATGTGTAGTTAAACCGCCCCTACTTCTACGGCGAAGGTTCTCGAAGTTTACGCTTCTTCGTCTATTAAAGTAAGGATAACACCACAGATTGATAAGACCCTATCTGATAAGCCCTCTATGCTTCCCGAGCTATGCATATACATCTACATAATGCTTTCAACTGACCCTAGGTTAACGCTCTCGCCCGCTAACCTAGTGACAACACAATAATTTGGATTGCTGATCTCGACACTTGGGTTTGAATATAAAGGAAGACTGTTCTGCTGCTCACTAAATTTATGTTTCAAGATTACTCAGTTTAAAAAAGCATGCAGAATAAGGAAAATAGTTTCTAACTCAATGCAAACGTTTGACTTAACTAATTGACTTAACTAAACAGTTAAACTTAACCAATGCCTGCTGAAGTAATTTTCATATAATGGGACAAGATAGGAAAATAATTTGGCTACGGGACTTGACAGCAACAAAGGACTTTTAAGAATCTATTAGACCCATATGAATTCATAAAAATAGAATCATACTCAAAACCTTTTCAGCATGGTGGTATAAGATTGGAAAGTAAGAAGATAGTTTGGAAGTACTTTGGGGTCCTATTTTCTTTGTTTGAGTTATATCTACTAAATATAAAAACTGTGTAGAATACTATTGAATAATGCCAAGTAAGAGGTCAATTATTTGCCTGTCGCAGGACTCAACGTTTTAAACCTGCTGATAATTCAGTCTTGAGAATGTTCCAAACATTGGTATCTATGGTTTGCCTTATCCAAGGTAAGTCCAGCTATTTATGTAATATTGATAAATATAAAGGTCCAGAATAAAATCTGAAGTTGGAGGTCACTCAACGTGCCTGTCGCAGGACTCCATGTTTTAAACCCGCTGATAATCCAATCCTGAGAAAGTCCCAAACTTTCGAAATCAAGGATAAGAAATCTTTGAAATGGTATCACTGTTTGGAACTCACACGTTCCAAAAGCTACAGATCCAAACACCTGTAATCAGGAAACACTTCTAAGAAACTCTCTTCTAAAAATCTGTAAATATGTTCAAAGCTTAATGTTGAGAAGAAATACTCTAAAAATACAAAGTCCAAGTCCAAAATAAATAAAGAATGGTTAATTTTGCCAGATAAATTTTAAGGGTCTTTCCTCTTCAAGAAAATACAACGGAATAATTGAGCTGGGAGGCATCTACCTTTCATACCCCTACATTCTCTTAATTTACCCAATATCTCATTTATTAATAAGAGATTAACATAGACATTTGCTAGAAATCTCGCAAAATTTTCAGAAATATTCATCTATGGATATATTAATGTCTGAAATCTGTACATGTAGTACTTTTTAAAGGAACACACCCATTCAGCCATGTTGTTGACGATTTTACCATAAAGAAAGCATAATTATTGGTTAAAATCTATCAATGGCATTTGATAGGTCTTTCAGGGATAAGCCATAATGACCCAGACTCATTTCTGTAGTATGATATTTTGGGGTCGTCTCAAAATCTGAAAAGTTGCCAAAATAGTCAACTTCTAAAAAATAATGCATCATCTTGTAAAATCCACTAAAATAACTATATGAAGGCTTTTCTTAACCGGAAATCAGTTCAGATTGATTTTTCGCAAGTAATTATGAATTTTGACGGGCGCCAGGGCCCGCCGCTTTTACATAGACTTATAAAGGGAAACCATTTAAAAGTCTTCTTCTCTTAAACCGCAGGGCCCAGGCCTTTGGCATTTGATACTGGACCTCTACCAAGCTTGTTCAAATTATAGCCCTTTGGCCAAAAATGCCCCCGCGCTGGGTCCGCCCGGTTTTACGTATACTTATATAGAGAAAACCTTTGAAAATCTTCTTGTCTGAAACCAGATTGTACAGGTGTTTGAAATTTGGTATGAAGTTGTATCTAGTGGACCTCTACCAAGATTGCTCAAATTATAGCCCTGGGGCCAAAAAATTCCCCTGCGCTAGGGCCCACCGGTTTTACACAAACTTATATAGAGAAAACTTTTGAAAATCTTCTTGTCCGAAACCATATGGCCCAGGTCTTTGATATTTGGTGTGAAACTTTTTATAGTGGACATGTACCAAGATTATTCAAATTATATCCCTGCGGTCAAAAATGTCCCTGCACCAGGGCCCACCGGTTTTACATAGACTTATGTAGGTGAAAGCCCAGGTGTTTGATATTTGGTATGAAGTTGTATCTAGTGGACCTGTACCAAGATTATTCAAATTATAGCCCTTGGGCCAGAAATATTCCCACACTGGCAGCCATTGGTTTTACATAGACTTACATAGGGAAAACCTTTAAGAATCTTCTTGTCTGAAACCAGATGGCCCATTTGTTTGAAATTTGGTTTGAAGTTGCATCTAATGGTCCTCTACCGAGATTGTTCAAATTATAGCCCTGAGGCGAAAATTGCCCCGGTGCCAGGGCCCACCACTTTTACATATGTGGTATGAAGCTTTGTCAGTTTTTTTTTTCAAATTATAGTCCTGACGCCATTTTTGTCCCCGGGTCCAACTGGTTTTATAGGAAAAATCTTCTTGTCTGAAACCAGAAGGCCCAGGTCTTTGAGATTTAATAGGAAGTTGTATGTAGTGGCTTGAAGAAATATATGGGCTGCATGATGCTTCCACGCAGAGAAGAATCTGGCCCGCACACTAGTACTTTTAAACCGCTTAGAGGATCTAAGCCTGTCCAAGAACCGCGGTGCGAGGCGGACCGCCCATGCTAATAAACCCTATTGGTTTCATTGGGCGACAGGGCTTGAGGTGTCATTTCATCTATATGTCGGGTAAAAGTCCCACAAAATTGGAAGCAACGTTTCCAAAATGACCTTTACAGTGTTGACGGGGACGTTAAACCTCAAATTAAACAAACAAACTTATAGTCCTGGGGCCATTTTTTGCTCCGGGCTCCACTGGTGTTATAGGGAAAATCTTCTTGTCTGAAACCAGAAGGACCAGGTCTTTGAGATTTAATAGAAATTTGTATGTAGTGAACCTCAACCAAGATTATTCATATTCTAGCCCAGGGGCCAAAAATGGCCCCGCCCCAGGACCAACTGGTTTTACATGGACTTATCAAGGGCAACCCTATAAAAATCTTTTCGTTTGAAATCAGAAGGCCAAGGTCTTTGGTGTTTGGTAGGAAACTTCATCTAGCTGATTTATATCAAGATAGTCCAAATTGCCCTTGGGCCGAAATTCCCCCCACACCAGGGCCCATCGGTTTTTCATAGTCTTATATAGGGAAAACCTTTAAAAATCTTCTCGTCTGAAACCAGATGGAACAGGAATTGTATTGTTAGTAAGACTGAGCCGCTTCATCTCCTACTGGTGCATCAGGGTCCACAAGGTGTCCAAATAGTGATATTCAAGTCAGCTCTGCATTGTCACAGGGAACCAATGACTCATATGCCAAGCATCTTATGCCACTCTTGTTTTCTAAACATTGCTTATGATCATCTGGTGACAGGTGAGCGATACAGGGTCATCTAAGCCCTCTTGTTTTCAACTCTGAGGTGCTAACTTAATGAAATACATGTATGTCTTTTAAGTCACTTCTGATACCTAACTCACTAATTCTGTATATTTTTCACGTTTGTCTCACTGCCACAGACGTTTGGTTTAATTCTACTCAATTTACGCCGTGCTTACGCACGTGCAGTCAATATCCATGATCACTTTTTTGGTCCATGTCCATAAACAAATAAACCGTCGAAAAATCATAGAAGTTCTTCTAAGACGTCCTGGACTGACTTTAGACCAGCAGCTTAATATGGCTATCGTAATGCTTACTAGCGGCATGAAAGTTTAGGAAGTTGCAGACAGTTTCGTGTACCACGCTTTGGTGGACAGTGTAAAACAACACGACGTGAGGACTATTATGTCGTGACGTCATCTGAACGTAATCGCCATCTCCGAATCGCCGATATGGTTCGGAATGCAACTGGAACACGAATTCGCGTATAAACTACGAGCTGCGCGGTTACGTGGACGTCAACCGAACGTAGGAGTTCCACTGACGCAGGACGCAGGTGCAAAGGCACACCGTCGGTGGAAAAACGGCAGTGGAACCAAGGTGTGTTCGAGGACGAATCCCGTTTGAATTTGAAAGTTGCTGACGGACGAGTACGTGTTTGGAGGCGAGATGGAGAGAGGATGGACCCTGTTAACGTCAATCAGCATGACCGTTTTGGAGGCGGCAGTGTTATGGTTTTGGGCAGAAACCGTGATTGTACAGGAAAACTTGAATGCCGTCCGATACTGTGATAAAAATTGTTCGTCCTGTGTCAAAGACACGCCACGATTTTTCAGCAGGATAACGCACGCCCAAATGGTGCACGTCATACTTTCTGCAGGCTAATAGATCACCGGATTTTTCGCCTATTGAGCACCTCTGGGACCATTTGGGAAGACGCATCAGTACCGGAAATGACGTCAACAACGTTGTAGACCTTGAACGTGTTCTTCATGACGAATGGAATTGCATACCTATGGATGTTGTTCGGAGGCTTATTTCGAGCATGAGAAGACGGTGTTGGGCTGTTGTGGACACAGATGGTGGGCTTACCAATACTGATAATTGGAGTTTTTGTGTGACACCCCGACGTTGAGTGACGCTATGCAGCGGGTGAATCTTGTGCTTTTTTCAAATAAATTATGAAAATGTTCATAGTCAATACATATAATATTGATGTGTAAAAATTTGGTTCTATTTTAGATTCAGACAAGGGCGAAATTAGCGGTAATATAAAAAGTATCCCTTAGGATAGAAACTTCTTTAAATGACAATCTCTACTAAACTATTAAGCCAATTTCATTCCAGGTGACCATCTAACTAAGTGCCACAGTTATGCTTCATGTAGTAAGATGGCTGTCGATTTTCATCTTGAAATCAGGTTAGCGCTTCATGGCCATCTTGGCCCTCTTGTTATGAATCTGGCTTAAAATTTTGTTTTGATGATTTCTAGGTCAGGTTTGAAACCGGGTCAATTGGGATAAAAACCTAGGTCACCGGAACAGATCAGAGGAAAACATGGTTAACACTCCAGAGTCACATTGATTGTTTAATCATTTCTATGTCAATATCAAACCTGGGGTCAAAATATTACTCACATCAAAGAAAACATATTGTCACTTTCGTAGCTCACCAGAGCACGAAGTGAGGTATTTGTGATCGGTCAATAACCGTCGACCGTCGTGCATCGTCTTCGTGCGTCGTCAAGATTTTGTTTTTAATGCGAACTCCTTTAAATCTAGGGATAATTTCCATATGGACCAGTTTCAAATCAGTTCGATTCAAACTTCACAGGAAGTTTAAATCAAAGTGAATTAAAATGGGGCTATATGGTGTCAAAACAAGGACACGGGAAGACTTTGTTAGCATTACGGAGGTAATTTGTTTAATATGTTCTAGAAAGGGTTATCCTTTGGAAGCAAGGAATACACTACAGAACTGAACAATAAAGTACATATTTTCTGGGCCAGACTAGCTAGTTTCGCCCAATTAGGCCTCGTCAGTGACCCTCAAATATTTTCAAAATTCCACAATGGAATCAATGATCCAAAAGGAGAAGGAAATATGAATTACACTATGCTGTATGGCAGGGAGACGTTTTACGGCCGCCACACATTCCCAGACTATGTTCTAGAAAGGGTTATCATTTGGAAGCAAGGAATACACTACAGAACTGAAAGATATAGAGTGTATATGTTTTCTTGCCCAGACTAGCTAGTTTCGGCCATGTGGGCCTCATCAGTGACCCTCAAATATTTTCAAAATTCCACAATGGAACAATTATCCCAAAGGACAAGAAAATATACACTACACTATGATGTACGACAGTGAGACGTTTTACGGCCGCCACACATTCCCAGACATCAGCTGTATTGACGTCAAATATGTTCTAGAAAGGGTTATCTGTCTCTGGTCGGGCTCATCGGAGTCTAACTGTTGGTTTTCTTTTGCTCCAGCATTTCAGTGGTTTCTTGCTGTCGAGTCCTCACCGTTGTCTCACCTCTGTGGTTCTTTGATTTTTGTGTTCACGGAGATGTTGCACTGATGAGTTAGGAGGCCTTCATGCGGACTGAACAAATTATTTGTCTAAATCGCAACGGAAGTAAGGGCGAGGATTGTGGCCACGTAAAATCGATTTAAGCCCCCCAGTGGAAATCTTCCACTGACCGCTCCAAGGCGGCTCTTCTGTGGCGATTTATTATGTTGTTGTTTGTTACTTACTGTGTGTATCACTTGTGTCTTTTAATTTCGGATGGCCATATGGCCATTTTGTGGGAAAGTAACTGTCCTTATGGCCTTCCTTTGTTTAGGTTTCCATTATGGTCTGGTCGCTTAATGTTTGTATTTCTTTCCCTTTGGTGTCTTTTGTGGGTGGAGTGGGTTGATTGTATCAATTCCTGATCTTTGTTTTACTTCTACTTATCATTTGGAAGCAAGGAATACACTACAGAACTGAAAGATATAGAGTGTACATGTTTTCTTGCCCAGACTAGCTAGTTTCGACCAATTAGGCCTCATCAGTGACCCTCAAATATTTTCAAAATTTCACAATAGAATCAATGATCCCAAAGGACAAGAAAATGATGCCAGTTTTGGGCAAAAATCCGTTTGCCTGCACCCTATCAGTTTTGGCTTCTCTGCACCCTATCTCATGAACAAAGTGAGTAAAAAAACTTGGTGGCCTTAACCTAGTTTTCAAAATAAAATCAAATGGGTTATATTTATGGTAGGGGACATTGTTTTCCTCTCAAATAGTTTTTAGTTAAATATCTGTAACTATATCTTTGGTTTTTACCCATGGTAAAAACGTTACTTTTTTCAGATTGGTACAGTCACCTAGTACAATATTCCTTGTATTGGAGAATTTGCTGAAAGAAACTGAAATAGATGGACAGGTAAGCTACGACCCAAAACACCTTTATATTCAGCAACTTTACTCAACACTGAAGGTTTTTTGGGCGATTAGAGTATAACACTATTATTTGTGTTGGTCTGGTCCTCGGCATTTTGAATTGTTCTCTTGTCCTCGGAGATTGCCTAAAAGCGAGCACTAGTACATTACAATCAATGTACTTCAATTCATTTGTGGAATAAAATCGCCTGGTTTGTGCGCACTAAAAGATATTCTAAACCCATCAAGGCAAGTACAGTTAGCCGGAAATGACCATAACTAATTCCTTGAGAAATGTTATCAGAAGTTTTAGTATCATGAAGGTGTCCTGATTTATAGAAAAAAGTCCTCCAAAATTCGAGGGGAAAGGAAAGGGGCGGTTGCAAAAAATACGAAAAATGAAGAAAAATCACAAAAACCAGGAACAATTTAATATTACTGGTGTATGTTAAACAATTAATACTTGACTTCATAAAATCATCCAAAATGAATATTTCTATCTGGGGAAAAATACTAAAAATTCTGAAGATAAAAGTTTTCTTTTCTTTTTTTGTGTGTGTGTGAAATATCGAAAAACAAGTATAAGCTTTTACAAAAAGCTTGACTGTATGCTAAGCACTCATTAATTTGTGTAGGACTAAAATGTGCCAGTTACCACAAAGTTAAAAAAAGTCACAGACATCCAATAAGGATCTTCAAATCTTAACACCAATGACACATAAAAAATCTCCTTTTTTTCACTATCAATTACAACAAATTGTATTACATGCCTACATTTACGGTTTCTTTATTTCGCATTCTGGTTAAACCTTTCATTTTTTATTCTAGGTTAACGTCATGAAAAAACATCTGCCCAGATTGCCGTCTAGAAAATGAAAACATTAAGAATTGGGATGTGTGAAGAACTAGATAAGGGCAAATATATGTTAATTTTACAAGTGTGAGAGCAATCGTGCATATCCATGTGATAAACTTTAGGCAGCTTTCAGGTAATTGCAGGGTTTCAATATGCAAGTGGGCGTCCCAGTATGACCAGAGTTGGGGTAACCAGATAGAAAAATGAAAAGTAGAACCAGTCATCATAATACCAGTCATTACCTTTCATTAAATGCTTCCGGAGCAAAAGCTACCTGTGGGCGTAGACAATAAAGGAAAGTCGCTTAAAACAAGAATAAATTAATATCACTGACATATATCTTAAAATTAAATCAATACCGGTACTTAACTTCATGAAATCATAAAAAAATGATAGTTTCTGTGCGCCAAAATAAATGCTAAGTTATTGGTACACCAAAAGATTTTTTTTTTGGTGGGGGGAGTGAAAATCAAAAGCAAACACCTCACGAAAACATGCCTATATAATTTTGACCCCCACTAACCTACTTTTATATATATACTAGTAAAAATGTTGGGTTTAGGTGTTATATATTATTTTTCTGCTCAAAAGCATAGCTTCTGAGATTGTTGATACTCAATTGAATTGCCTCATCTATGTCTTGAGCAGAAATAAGTGAGTGAGTGAGTTTGAGGTTTACGTCCCGTCAACAGCAAACGTCAAAATATTTTGGCATCTAGATTTCAAGGAAAGATAGGAGTGTGATTTTCAATGTTATCTAAATAAAGCCCTTACAAATTTATCAAGCGTAGCAGGGGACTGTCTTAGTAAACGAGAAAAATCCCCACTACCCGTCTATTGATGAAACCCCTGCATTCGGAGACGGGACCTCGGTTTAAAGACTCATCTGAGAGTCTGGAGAAGCCCTTGGATCGAACCCACGACTCCTGGTTTATGAGGCTAGTAGCTTATCCACTACACCTTGGAGGCTTCTTTGAGCAAAATAAGAAAAATAATGTACATGTATACCCCCTAAAACTCCCACTGCCCCACTCTACCCAGGTGTAAATGGGTAGAAGTGGTGTAAAAGTCAACTGCCTCTCCCTCGCGCGCGTGAAAACATCCGGAATGAGTGTTCGAGAGCGATTAATTAAGCTTGAGGCTTTCATCGCAATCAAACTAAAATAAATTAGTATAAACTCAAACTCCAGTAGGAGGGAGTTTCTATCGAGTACCCAAAATCTATGCTTTTGAGCAGACATCATGAAACACGCCTAAACAAAAACATTGTCAATTTTTCAGCCCAAAAATGGAATTTTAAGATAAAAAATGATGTTTTTCTTATTTCTGCTCAAAACATAGATTGCGGAGCTCGATAGAACCACCTGAACTTGGCTATGTTTTTGAACTGATATAAGAAATTTACTGTTCATCCCTGTAAACCACAGTTTTACTATATAAAAGTGGGGTTCGAGGGGTCAAAATTATATAGGCGTGTTTTTCGACCCCACCCATCTAGGCTTGGAGCTGCATGATGCTTCCGCACAGAACTGATACCGACCGCACATACTGCTCCGCACATATTAGCTTTAAAAACAAGATCAACCGTGGTCAAGATTAGCAATTTCTGTCAATATTCTCCGCGGTCAGATGAGCCAAAACAATGTGCGCGCCGAGGACAGATAAACCGACCTCCGAGGGACAGATCAACATTTTGGATTACAGACACCTTGTTTAGTCGACTATAGCTACTAAATGTTAAGACCGATGACTGTAAATTTTCGCGCAAAATGTTAAATGATTACCAGGCTTAAAAGTTACACAAATTCAAAGTCATGTATTTTTCAGAATGTCCTAGTAGGACCAAGTGAATGCGAATTTTGCCGTTCAAATATTAGCTTTTTCTATCTTCGAGCTCATTTTTCAAATCAACAATGACAAATGGTAGATTTTGTAGCTACTATGCATAATGACGGTTTATTAATAGAGTTGTTTTACAATAATTTCGGTAGTTATAAATCGGTTTAGTATTTCTATTTACCCGTTTACAGAACCACTCCTCCGCACAAATACACAATAAACAACCGCCGCAACAAGATTAGCCGAAAAACATCCGCGGGCAGTAGAACGGTATGTTACCTGTGAAGTTGTGGGTATTCCGATGGGTACTAATTGCACACCACTTGTGGCTGACCTGTTTTTGTTTTGTTATGAGAGAGACTTCATGATGTCCCTTTCTGCTGATAACCAGTCTGAAATCATTGAAGCTTTTAGCTCCACTTCTAGATATTTGGATTAAATATTAAATATTAATAATACCTATTTCGATGGTTTGATCAGTCAAATGTACTCCCAGAACTTCAGTTAAATAAAGCAAATTCTTCTAATACCGAGGCCCCGTTTTTGGATTTACATCTATCTATTGTGGATGGGTTTGTGTCTTGCAAAATTTATGATAAACGCGATGATTTTGATTTCCTTTTTTGGATGGTGATGTTCCACGTGCGCCATCCTATGGCGTTTATATGTCACAATTAATTCGATTTACGAGTGTGTAGTCATGTAACTGACTTCAACACTCGTAATAAATTGTTAACGGCTAAACGTCTTAATCAGGGTTATCGATTCCATAAACTACGCAAAGCCTTTTCAAAATTTTATAGACGTTATTCTGATTTAATTTCAAAATTCAATACTGGACTTAAATCTCTTCTGCAACAAGGTCTATCCGAACACGAATTTTATGGTGACTAACGAGTATATATAAATAAATCATAGTATATAAATATAGAAAAAATTATAATCGCAATGACTTCAGCACCCAATTTCGTAAAATCATTCTTCGATATAAAAAGATCGGGTGCAACATAAATGTTATAAGACAGACTGCATGCATGGTAGTTAACCCAATCACGGTTGACAACTTTAATCACCTCTTTAATTGCACGCCCGTGGGTCAGGCCTCAGATTCTATGACGGTTCAAACGTAAATGCTTGTGTTGGTTGGTGCCTGATGCTCTGTCTTTGGTCGGGCCCATTGGAGTCTATTTTGCTCCAGCATTTCTGTTGTTTCTTGCTGTCGCGTCCTAACCGTCGTTTCATCTCTGTGGTTGTTTGATTTTTGTGTTCCCGGTGATTTTGCACTGATAAGTTAGGAGACCTTCATGCGGACTGAACAAATTATTTGTCTTAATCGCGACTGAAGTGGGAGCTTTGTTTGATTTGTTTTGTTTGAATTGAGGTCAATACTGTAAAGGTTATTTTGGAGACGTTGCTTCCAATTTTGCGGGACTTTTGCCCGACATTGAGATGAAATGGCATCTCAAGCCCTGCCGCCCTATGAAACCAATAGGGTTTATAAGCATGGACGGTCCGACTCGCTCGCACCGCTTTACCTGGGCAGGCTTAGATCCACTAAGCGGTTTACCAGTACTCCTGTGCGGGTCGGTTTCAGCTCTGCGTGGAAGCATCATGCAGCCCATCTATTTCTTCAAGCCCCGATGGGCGGGGTCCGCCGGAAGTTGGGGCCGGGGTTGTGGCCGCGTGGGGTCGATTTTAGCCCCCACCCCCCAGTGGAAGTCGTTTCCGCTTACCGTTCCGGGGCGGTTCATCTGTCGCGTTTTATTTTTGTTATGGTTTGTCTTAGGGTGTTTGTGTCGCTTGTATTATTTTATTTTGGGTGGCACTTTGGCCATTTTGTGGGTAAGTGGCTGTCCTTTTGGCTTTCCGCTGTTGGTTGGGGTATGCTGTTTCATGTTTGTGTTTCTTTCCCTTTGGTGTCTCTGAAGGGAGCTGTGGGTTAATTGATTGTATCGATTCCTGATCATTGCCTCTACTTTTATTTTCCATTCCATGCAGAACTCTGGTTGCCATAACAACAAAGGGAAAAAGGGAACAAAAGAAAAAAAAACCTTTGAAATCTTCTCGTCTGAAACAAGAAAGCCAAGTGTGTAGACCTCAAAAATTGTTCAAATTATATTCTTGGAGCCAAAAGTGACCCGAACGCAAGGGTAATTTGTTTTACATAGACCCATAGATATACTACAAAAAATCTTCTTCTCTGAAACTAGAAGGCTCAGGCATTTGATATTGAGCATGCAGGTTTACTACTGGATCACTACCAATATAACCCTGGGATAAAAAATGGCCCACCCCAGGGGTCACTTATTTAACATGGATAAACTTTAGGATATGTATAAACTTTAAAAAATCTTCTTGTCAGAAACCTGGCCTTTGATATTTGGTTGGTAGTCTCCTCTGGTGGACCTCTACCAAGATTTTCAAACGATGGCCAAGGCTCCCCAGGTGGTAGGACTATACACTCAAGGGCAAAAGTTCTGCACGGGTCGAGACATGGTTTTAAGTGTTTAAGTGCTTGGCTCTTTGCCCCAAAACCAGTTTGATATTGATTCCATCACATGTTTACAAATTATTTTTCGAAAATTAAAGGTAATCGATAACATATCGGTTGAAAAATCGTGAAGGGCACGAATGTCCCTTGCAATATTGGACGTGTAGATCCGAAAGGTGATTTTGATTTCTTATGCGTATTTTGCTTTGTTGAAGACTGACACGTCATTCGCCAGTGTTATTTTTGAATTGAAGTGTACGTTAACGTATCAATGACACTTTCAAATACGGAGCGTATGCGAACATTGGGCCAGTTACAAGGCGGAGTCACTGCAGCGCAAGTAGCACGGAATTTCGGAGTTCATGAGTTCGTCGTCTTAGACAAAGATATGCCTTTACTGGCAGTGTTAACGACCATCAGCGTTCAGGACGTCCACGTTAAACAACACGTCGGCAGGACAGGTATCTGGTTCTAACGCATCTACGGAGACGTTTTGCAGTTCCTACTCAAACTGCAAGAGTTACACCAGGCAGGACCCATCGTCGTTTGAGCGCACCTACAGTTCGACGCCGACTACGAGAAGCAGACGTACGTGCAAGACGTCCATATTGCGGTGCTCGTTTGACACCTAGGCATCGCCCAAATCGATATGATTTTGCAAGACGTCATCAAAAATGGCCATTGCAACGTTGGCGTCGAATCCTGTTCACAGACGAGTGCAAATTTCAGGTAGATTTCAACGACAGACGTCAATACGTTTACCGTCGTCGCAACGAAAGATTCACTCACGCTTGTGTTACGGAACGGAATCGTTTCGGTGGTCCAAGTGCAATGGTGTGGGCTGGAATTACCAATCATGGTAAGACGCGCTTAGTTTTCTTGGATAACGTTAACCCTGGTGCACGACGACGTGGCCTAACAGCACAACGTTACGTTGATGAAGTGTTGCGTCTTGTAGTAGTGCCCTACTTTAGACAGAATCCCGGGCTCACATTATTGCAAGATAATGCTCCCTCCAATTCAGCTAGGTTGACAACAAATTTCCAGCGCCAAAATAACATTGCCGTTGTTAATCCTTGGCCTGCGTTGAGTCCAGACCTTAATCCAATAGAGCACATCTGGGCGGACCTGAAACGTAATTTCTGTGACCACAATCTCCGCAATGCAGCTGAATTAAGAGCTTTCCTCCAGCGTGAATGGGCTGCTTTAGATCAGCGGTTCATACAGAGATTCATTTCCTCAATGAGGAGAAGATGCACTGCCGTGTGTAATGCCAGGGGAGGACATACCCGTTATTGAGTAACTGAGAGGCCAACTGTGAAAATCATTTCGGGATACGTGTTTGAAAACTTTGAATAAAATTGGTTTCTGAGGATCAAATTTGTGGAAATTTTGCACAATTGTTTGAAAATGAATTTATTTTGATATGAAATGCTCAAAATTGTAAAACGCATACTTTTCTTATTTTCATTTTACATTTTATGCACTGTGCAGAACTTTTGGCCTTAAGTATATATGGAAAAACCTAAAATAATCTTTGTTTTTGACAAGCACAAGGCCAAGACATTTATTATTTGACATGCATCTAGTGTACCTATACTGAAATTGTTCAAATTATAGCCCTATGGATAAAATAGTCCTTCCCGAACTATATGCTTTACATAGACCCATATAGGAATCAAAGCACTGAGAGTGCTGTCGTGTCGATCATATCTGAGTGTAGGTTGGGAAAATAGTCCTGTACTGTTCGTTTAACTTTAAGCAAGCACGAGAGATCTGATCAGACATCGCGTTATGTGGCGTATGATTATGTAGATTCTGTTTGCCAAGAGCACAGTCCACCTGCCCATCGGGGCTTGAAGAAATAGATGGGCTGCATGATTCTTCCTCGCAGAGTTAAAACCGACCCTACACGAGTACTAGTAAACCGCTTAGAGGATCTAAGCCTGCTATGGCAGATGATGCTCATAAACCCAATTGGTTTTATTGCGCGATAGGTCTTGAGATGTCAATTTATCTAAGTGTCGGGTAAAAGTCCAATAAAATTGGAAGCAGTGCCTCCAAATGATCTATACAGTGTTGACTGGGACGTTAAACTTCAACGTAAAACAAACAAACAAACGAGCACAGTCCAGAATTTTCTTTTCACGCTGCGCTCTGACGTCTTAGGGATGCTATAAACAGAACTTGGATTTTGTTCAATGTCATTAGCTAGCAACAGGTTCTCTGCTTTATTGTAAGAAAACTATTCAGTACAATTTTTGTCTGAAAAAAATATGGTAGCATTTTCCGTCAAATTATTTACATGTACTTGTCATTTGTTAATATGTTTAATTATTTCCCTTCTGTATTTACGTATATTGATTGATTCATCTTTCTGAACTTAGAGTATGCAACACATATGCAACACATGCTTAACATGTTATGCAGCAGATGGCTTCTGATCAGTATCTACAATGTTTGCAATAGTTTCTCCTCTCTCTCTTTTACTCGCTCAGTCCCACCACTGCATCCCAGTCCCTTCAGCGAGATGTTTAAACAAAAAAGTTCATTTAAGCTGTTGATGCAGGCCCGCACAAAGAGGGGAGGGTGCAAAACGCAGCTCCCTCCCCCGTTTTGGAAATTAATTAGATTCATGCATTTTTAACCCTCTGCAAAATACCTGAAATTCGCACCCCCCCCCCACACACACACACACCCCGTCCCTTTTCAGAATCTGAATCATGTTCAAAACTGTTGCTACATACATATGGCAAACTGGGTCTACGAGGTATGTCTAATAACGGCACCACCTATAAAAGTCTGGGCTACTCATTTTTTGCTCTTAAACATTTCAGGGTTCTACAATTAAGTTTATAGCAGAAGTGCGAAAAGTCCATCTTTTCTCGACTTGAACCGTCCATTTTTAACAGTTCTATGAATGGAATGTTCCGATATACGTCACGAGATATTATTTTTCTTTCATTACGTGAGCAACCTGGCATTCTTTTACTATTTTGTTTAACCCTCAAATGCCACTTTTTAAGCAAACAGTGTAGTCCCTGTGCAAACCCTCATTCCGCGGCATCTGCACTGGGTAATCGGTGTTTGCCAAATCCAGCACACGAAACTCTGTCAAGACTCTATAGATAGTTGTGACCTACTTGTTGCATCAGTAAAAAAGTGCAACATTTCAAGTTATTTTTATATCCATAACATTGATTTTCCCGAACCAGTGATGGTCACGTGGACAACAGCATGACTTCAGATTTTGCCATTCAATGATCGATCCTAAAAACTATGAATCTTCATATTTGAAACCAGAAGACCCATGCATTTGACATTTGGCTTGCTACTTTATCTGGTGACCTCATTCAATATTGTTGAAATTATAGCCCTGGATCAGTGGTCACTTGTTTTAGATAGACAAAATACGGAAACAATTTAATAATGTTCAGTCTGAAACGAGACGCTGCAGGCTTTGATATTGGTTTTGTAGTCTCCTCTGGTGGATCTCCACCAAGGTCGTTCAAATCACCCACTCCACTCCACCGTTCAAGTCGCCATTCCCAAACCATATAGACTGCTCAAAACAATTAAAGGGGCAAACTTTTAAGCCTTAATAACATTTTCAAACTCAAGAAAAGGCACTATTAAAAAGTGACATATCTTAACAATGTTCGTGCAAACGTCAAGAAGCAAGGTTCACCTGCAAAGCAAGAACGAGAGCTACAGCATGGAAACCCCTATAAAACGGCTGAAATCCGGTATGGGCGATCTGTTCAAAATTTGAGTTTGGGTCAGAAACATGCCTATCCTTCGGTTATGCGTTATTTTTGGCTTCATAGTAACTTCATTTGGTGTTAGGCGGTTCTTGGAAGAAGTTGAGGTCGCTCAAGCTGTCGCTTTGCTTGAAAGTGGGTACACCCAAACGATCGCTGCCGAACGCTTTGATGTATCGACAAGTGTTGTCGGGAGACGGGCGAGTTTATAACACCACAAGGCCGACACCGCATGACGTCACAAAGGGAAGATCAATATCTTCGAAATCTAGCGCTACGAAATTGGTCTCACAAGGCAACATCATGCACGGCGATATGAGTTTGCCCAAGCACATTAAAACTGGCGATTGCAAGACTGCGTACAGTTCTGTTCACCTGAGTTTCGAGTCTGGAGACGATCCGGAGAACGATCATATGGAAACAGACAGATATGGAGGGGTGATGGTATGGGTTGGAATGTCTTATGAAAGCCGAACGGACTTGTACGTGAAAAACTGAGGTACATTGACTGCATTACGGTATCGAGATGAAATTCTAGATCCTATTGTGAGGCCTTTCGCTGATTTGTGAACTGGCTGCCAATGTTTGCCGATAAAGTTATTCATATTTCTGAATCGTTGTTTCAGCAACATCCTTATACTATAAGGAAATATATGTTTGCTCCTTTAATTGTTTTGAGCAGTGTATATTGTTATACCATATGATAAGACACATTCTATGACGTTGAAAATGTGTTTGAGTATATCAGGAAACCGTTTAAAAACCCTCATTATGGCATTTTCATTTCTTCTTTGACAGCAAAATACAAGTATCCAAAAAAAAAGAATTAAACTTTTTGAAACTTGGGCAGATTGGGAAAATGAGTAGAAGATCTGACCAACTTTTGAATGAATTCTGAAACTAGACATGTGTCCAAAGTACACAGATGCCCCCCGCCATATATCTTTGTCGATATGGCTTGTACCCATCCTCTAGAATGGCCCGGGGGTGTCCGGAGGGACCCAAAGTCTGTGTCTTGGAACGTGTCATATCATAAGTTACAAGTAGGCATCGCATGCGATACAAATCCTCCCGCACAAGACAACATCGTGTGTGGAAAACACTGAACTGGCAAAAGTCCAAGTTTCTTGAGATATCATCATATGCAACAGTTGTGTAAAGTTTGTTTAAAATCCATCAATAAATGTAGGTTCTAGAGTGATGACAATGTTTCTCTAAAAATATCTTTGACGCACAAACA
This sequence comes from Lucinisca nassula, assembly GCA_963580285.1. Taxonomy (NCBI): domain Eukaryota; kingdom Metazoa; phylum Mollusca; class Bivalvia; order Lucinida; family Lucinidae; genus Lucinisca; species Lucinisca nassula. The sequence continues at coordinate 28,325,905 of OY757021.1, read as the reverse complement.
GTTTTATTACATTTATTTTTCGAATTTATTTTTCGCATTTTTTGTCTCTAAAAATAGCCATAGTGGCCTTGACCGCGAAAGTAGATCTTGCTCAAGATATTATCATAAGCATCTTTTGTGTGAAGTTATATTAAAATCTGTTAACAAATGTAGGCGGTAGAGCGATGACAAAGTTGTTTTTTTTAAAATAGCCACAGTTACCATGACCTTGAGGTCATGACCTTGAAAGTCAAAGCAACTCGAGATATCATCATAAGAAACATTTGTGTGAAGTTCTATTAAAATCCATCAATAAATGTAGGTGCTAGAGCGATGATAAAGTTTTTCTAAAAATAGCCACAGTGACCTTGACCTTGAAAGTCAAAATCGCTCGAGATATTGTCATAAGGAAGATTTATGTGAAATTGTATTGAAATCGGTGAAAAAATGTAAGTGCTAGAGCATTGACAAAGATTTTCAAAAATAGCCACAGTGACCTTGACCTTGAAAGTCAAAATCGCTCGAGATATTGTCATATGGAACATTTATGTGAAACTATATTGAAATTGGTGAAAAAATGTAAGTGCTAGAGCAATGACAAAGTTTTTCTAAAAATAGTCACATTGACCTTGACCTCGAAAGTCGAAATCGCTCGAGATATTGTCATAAGGAACATTTGTGTGAAGTTATATTAAAATCGGTGAAGAAATGTAAGCGCTAGAGCGATGACAAAGTTTTTCTAAACAAATAGCCACATAGACCTTGACCTTGAAAGTGGAACTCGCTAGAGATATTTTCATAAGGAACATTTGTGTGTAGTTCTAATGAAATCGGTGAAGAAATGTAGTCATTAGAGCGATGACAAAGTTTTTTCTAAAAATAGAAACAGTGACCTTGACCTTGAAAGTCGAAATCCCTTGGAGATTGTCATAAGGAACATTTGTTTGAAGTTATATTGAAATCGGTGAAGAAATGTAAGTACTAGAGCGATGACAAAGTTTTTTCTAAAAATAGCCACAGTGACCTTGGCCTTGTAAGTGGGACTCTCTAGAGATATTGTCATAAGGAACATCGTGTGAAGTTATATTGAAATTGGTGACAAAATGTAAGCGCTAGAGCAATGACAAAGTTTTTTTAAAAAAATAGCCATAGTGACCTTGACCTTGAAAGTCAAACTCGTTTGAGGTATTGTCATAAGGTACATTTGTTTGAAGTTATATTGAAATCAGTGAAGAAATGTAGTCGCTAGAGCGTTGACAAAGTTCTTATAAAAATAGCCACAGCGACCTTGACCTTGAAAGTCCAAATCGCTCGAGATATTGTCTTAAGGAAGATTTGTGTGAATCTATATTGAAATCGGTGAAGAAATGTAAGCGCTAGAGCGATGACAAAGTTTTTCAAAAAATAGCCACAGTGACCTTGACCTTGAAAGTGGAACTCGCTGATAGTGTCATAAAGAACATTTGTGTGAAGTTATATTGAAATCGGTGAAGAAATGTAAGCGCTACAGCGATGACAAGTTTTTCTAAAAATAGCCACAGTGACCTTGTCCTTGAGGCCATGACCTTGAAAGTCGAACTCGCTCAAGATATTTCTATAAGGAAGATTTGTGTGAAGTTATATTGAAATTGGTGAAAAAATGTAGGCGCTAGTGCGATGACAAAGTTTTTCTAAAAATACCCACATTGACTTTGACCTTGAGGTCATGACCTTGAAAGTCGAACTTGTTCGAGAGATTGTCATAAGGAACATTTGTGTGAAGTTATATTGAAATCAGTAAGAAATGTAGGCCCTAGAGCGATGACAAAGTTTTTCTAAAAATAGCCACAGTGACCTTGACCTTGAGGCTATGACCTTGTGTGTCGAACTCACTCAAGATATTTTAATAAGGAACATTTGTGTTAAGTTATATTGAAATGGGTGAAAAAATGTAGGCGCTAGTGCGATGACAAAGTTTTTCTAAAAATAGCCACATTGACCTTGACCTTGAGATTAATGACCTTGAAAGTCGAACTCGCTCGAGATATTGTCATAAGGAACATTAGTGTGAAGTTATATTGAAATCAGTGAAGAAATGTAGGCGCTAGAGTGATGACAAAGTTTTTCTAAAAATAGCCACAGTGACCTTGACCTTGAGGCCATGACCTTGAAAGTCGAACTCGCTCAAGATATTTTTATAAGGAACATTTGCGTGAAGTTATATTGAAATTGGTGAAAAATGTAGGCGCAAGTGCGAAGACAAAGTTTTTCTAAAAATAGCCACAGTGACCTTGACCTTGAGGTAATGACTTGAACGTCGAACTCGCTCAAGATATTGTCATAAGGAACATTTGTGTGAAGTAATATTGAAATCAGTGAAGAAATGTAGGCGCTAGTGCGATGACAAAGTTTTTTCTAAAAATAGCCACAGTGACCTTCACCTTGAGGTCATGACCTTGAAAGTCGAACTCGCTCGAGATATTTTTGTAAGGAATATTTGTGTGAAGTTACATTGAAATTGGTGAAGAAATGTAGGCGCTAGAGCGATGACAACATTTTTCTAAAAATAGCCACAGTGACCTTGGCCTTGAAAGTCGAACTCGCTCGAGATATTGTCATAAGGAACATTTGTGTGAAGTTATATTGAAATCAGTAACGAAATAAAGGCGCTAGAACGATGACAAAGTTTTTTCTAAAAATAGCCACAGTGACCTTGACCTTGAGGCCATGACCTTGAAAGTAAAACTCGCTCGAGATATTTTTATAAGGAACATTTGTGTGAAGTTATATTGAGATTGGTGAAGAAATGTAGGCGCTAGAGCGATGACAAAGTTTTTCTAAAAATAGCCACAGTGACCTTGACCTTGAGGGGGGGGGGGTGTCGGGTTGGACCCAATGTCTGTATCAGTCAATACATCTTATCATAAGGAACAATAATATATATGGTTAAGGGGTGGGGATATCGATAGCTTCTGAGATATAAAGACTTTAATGAAGCAAAGGGGGCGGGGCATGGCCCAGGGGTGACCGTAGGGACCCAAAGTCTGTGTCATGGAATGTGTCATATCATAAGGAACAATAATATATATGGTTTAGGTGTTCGAATCTGATTAATTTTCAAGATAATTAGACATTTTGACAGTTTTGCATACAAATTCCTATATGACAATTTTGATCTGTTACGCAATCTGGCCCCTGGGCCCACCCAGGGGCACGACCCTGGATCAACTTGAACATGAACTGATTGGTATTGGTCTGAGTAAATGTCATACCAAATTTCAACTTTGTAGCACAACAGATAAAAACATTATGAGCCCGAGGTTTGAGCTCGACATTTCAGCTCGACATTTTAGCTCGACATTTCAGCTCGACATTTCAGCCCGAGGTGGTAACGAACGTGTTATTCATACGTACGAACGTAACATCACGACGAAACACTATATGCCCCACTCCTGCCAAGGCAGGCGGGGGCATAAAAAATATTTTTGAGATATGGTCCTTTGTAAATTAGGACAATTTTACCTGCTAGCTCAACACCGGTTTAGACTATAGCCTTGTAACCTGATAGGATAATAAGTAGATGCCTTTATTGACTGTTTAAACTTTGTTTTGTTTTTCTTGAGTTATGGCTTTTAAACTTTTTCAGCATTTCATTTTGTTGGGACAGGCAGTGTTAAGGTCAAGAAGTTTTGGACATAAACATCAGCTCTAGTTTTATTACTATTTCAGGGCCACCTGCATGCAGCAAATCTCCTGATAAAGAATGTATATGAACCACTTTATGAAGTGGCACAATATAAACACAGCCAAGCTTTGATTTGTTTTTCTTGAGTTATGGCTTTTAAAATTTTTCAACATTTCATTTTGTTGGGACAGGCATGTTAAGGTCAAGAAGTTTTGGACATAAACATCAGCTCTAGTTGTATTACTATTTCAGGGTCACCTGGATGCAGCAAATCTCCTGATAAAGAATGTATGTGAACCACTTTATGAAGTGGCACAACATAAACACAGCCAAGCTCAGAAACTACAGATATTCAGAGATAGTTTTCAAGATCTACTGGACAAGTCTGAGGAACACTTTGAACAGGTATCTCACATAAATGACGTTTTGAGAAATGATAATGCGTATAAAATACTCTGTTCAAATTAAAGGAACACTGTATAGTATTGCCATAAATCTCCATATAAAAGTTATCCCACTCTTATGCACATATTGAAAATATTAGAAATTCAGCGGCAAATGTACTAGGTATTATGCGCAAGCTTAAATATTCTTTGCACTTAATTAAATATATGTTTCCTATTTTCTTTCTGTAATGGAATATGCCTCAAACTCATATGCTCAGAACTCATATGCTCTTGAAAAAAAATCAAAACGAAGCAGCTCGTTTAGTTACAGGTCTTACTAGGTCCGTCTCACTCGATAATAATATTCAGAATGTGGCTGGGTTTCACGTTCTGAGAGAAGGAAACAACAGAAACCTAATTTCATGTATTAGTTGAACTCATGTTTAGTGCCATCTTATAAATAACAGATCTACCCCCACCCCCTAGGGTAAGAGAAGTGTTTGATTACCCTCTTAGAAACCAAAATAACTATGCCATTCCGTACACCCGTACTGAAATTTCAAGGAAGTATTGTACTCTCTCAACTATTTCTTTGTGGAACTCCATAGATCCTACTTCTTTGTCCACCTTCAAACTTTATTCTTCAAGATCGAATATCAGTGTCCAAAAAGTACCATCTTTGGGAATTGAACCTTCTTGGGAATCGATTATTATCGGTATTGCATGCACGACTGCGCAATAAATGTAGTAATTTAAATAACGATTTATTCAATTATCATTTACATCCGGATTCCAATTGTAGCTGATTTTTGAATTATATACATTGTTTGCTGTTGTTTTCACTTTGCATCATCAAATATGTTTGTTGCAGGGGAAGGGTCGTAACTAATGTTGTGAGAACTTGTGGGCCCAACCCCCGCAATAAAATATGTTTAAACTAACAATGGATAGCTAGACCAGGTCTTGGGAGACCTTAACATAATTAAAGGCTTTCAAGATTATTTCACTGCCGATCAGAGGCAGGCGAAAAGTGGAAAACGCAGAGAAAACCCATCTGACCTTCAGTTGCTGAAATCGGCAGCTCACATGTGGCTCGAGACACAGAGTTGAGATATCTAATGGTTAAGTGTCGGCGTCGTTACTTATAAAAGCCATGAAAGCCAATCAACATGAATCCACGAACACCGACAAAAGTGTTGGAAAATGTGTTCTAAAAATCAATGGGAGGCCTCTTTTAAAAAATTAAATATATTGAAAAAAAGACAAATTTTAACTAGAAGGTCAAAATGGCCCTGGATCTCTCACTTGATCCTTATTGCAGAATAAAAAAGTGGGATCAAAGGTTTGAGCAATTGGTTGACTATGACCCAGAAACATTTCTGTGAAATTATTTCAAATATTAAGGAGCAGAAGTCAAGGGCTGTATTTGTCTACCATGTTCAGTGGAGCGAAAGAATTTTGAGCAATTTTATCAGAGGGTCACCCATCCATGGAGTTTCTTCGAAATTATTTTCAACTTTCAAATGTTCCCATTGACAATACCGAGCTGACTTGTAAAGCACTAGCTATGCACCTTATGTGGACATTAAGGGTCAGGTCCTAGTGCACCATACGGAGATGAACGACTCAGTATAACTTACAATGCTTAGTGGAGAGGGGAGTTGGTGGGGGGGGGGGGGGGGGGAAGGAGTTTCTTGCGAAATTTATGATAAACGCGATGATTTTGATTTTGAGATTGAAAATTTTCCTCTTTTAGATGGTGATGTTCCTCCTATGGCGTTTATTTTTCGCAATTAATTCGATTTGCCAGAATATGTAGTCATGTAACTGACTTCAAAACTCGTCCATCGGAGTCTAACTGTTGGTTTTCTTTAGCTCCAACATTTCAGTGGCTGCTTGCTGTCGAGTCCTTACCGTTGTTTCATCTTTGTGGTTGTTTGATTTTAGTGTTCACGGATATGTTGCACTGATGGGTTAGGAGGCCTTCATGTGGACTGAACACATTATATATATATGATTGTGGCCACGTAAAATCGATTAATCGATTAAGTGGAATTCGTTACGCTGACCGTTCCAAGGCGGTTCTTCTGTCGTGATTTTATTTTTGTAATGGTTTGTCTTTGGGTGTTTGTGTCGCGTATATTATTTTATTTTGGATAGCCAATTGGCCATTTTGTGGGAAAGTAAGTGTCCTTTTGGCTTTCCGCTTTTGATGTTTCCATTAGGGTCTGTTGTTTCATGTTTGTGTTTCTTTCCCTTTGTCTCTGATTGGGACTGTGGGTTAATTGTATCGATTCCTGATCATTGCCCCCACTTCTATTTTGACATAGGAAGCTAGACACGGGTCGCTTTTGACAATACAGAACTGACTTGTATGTCACTATTTGTCACATTGTGGACATTGAGAATCAGGTCTTAGAGACACAGTGTGAGGCGAACCGTCCATGCTAATAAACCCTATTGGTTTCATTGGGCGACAGGGCTTGAGATGTCATTTCATCTCAATGTCGGGTAAAAGTCCCACAAAATTGGAAGCAACGTCTCCAAAATGACCTTTACAGTGTTGACGGGGACGTTAAACATCAAATCAAACAAACAAACTTAGAGCCACAGACGGAGATGATGAACTGGCTCAGTCTAACTTACATTGCCTTGTAATGAGAAAGAGGATGGGGTGGGGGGGGGGTGGACGATAGGCGGCGGGTTAGGGCGAAAGTTGGCATCGGAAGCTGCCGGTGCTGGTTCCCTTTGATAATACAAAGCTGAGTTGTATGTTACTATCTGGGTACCTTGAGGACATAGACGGTCAGGTCCCAGTGCACAAAACGGAGATGAATTGGCCCAGTCTAACTTATAATGCTTCGTTGTGACAAGGGGGAGGGGTGGGATGGGGATGCGAGAGTTGGCATCAAAAGCTAGTTTTATGAGTCAGTAGTTCCCTTCGACAATACAGAGCTGACTTGTGTGTCACTATCTGGGCTCTTTGTGAACATTGAGGGTCATGTACATAAAGTTCTAGTGCCCCAGATAGAGGTGAAGCAGTTGCGTTTAACTAACAATGCTTTGTGGTGACAAAGACGGGTGGGTTTGTGTGTGTGTTGGGGGGGGGGAGTGGCATATGAGTCGGTGTTTCTCTTTGACAATACAGAGCTGATTTGTATGACTATTTTGAATTTTGCGTTCACTATCTTGGCACCCTTTGGACATTGTCATTCATGTCCTACTGCACCACATGGAGATTAACCGGATCAGTCTAACAAACAATATGCCTCGTGTTGACAGAGAGTTCCTAGTCATAATTTCGCACCACCTTTACCCAGTACTAAGTGGGTCTGAGAACACTTCAGTACCCTTTGCTGACTTCTCATGTAACAAGATGTGTTTGTGAAACACGAACATGTCCCCGGGCCGAGGTCAATTTTTCGTTAAGGTGGATCACAGGTCAAGATCACGTCACCGGTCAAAATTTTGTAGGAGTTGGAAGCCGTTGACACAAGAAAGCTACATTATATCAAATATAAAGGTTCCAACCTAAACAGTTCAAATTTTATGATAAAGTAGGTCACCGGTCAAGGTCAGAGGTCAAAATTTTTATGCCCTTATAACATAAAAACATACGTGCCAAATACGAAGGCTCTATCTCAAAATAGTTCAAAAGTTATTATAAAGTAGGTCCCAGATCGAAGTAAAGATCACAGATAAGAATGTTTTTATATGTTGCCACAAGAAACCTTCATGCCAAATATGAAGGCTCTATCTCAAAAGGTGTAATAAAATTTATGACAAAGTAGGTCAAATGTCAAAAATTTTGTATTTGTATGATTGGGAAACCTACAAGACAATCTCTATCTCAAATGGTTCTAGAGTTACGATAAAGTAGGTCAAAGTCAAGGTCACAGGTCAAAATTTTGTATAAGGTGGGAAGCCTTGCCACATGAAATCTACATTCCAAATATGAAGGCTCTGTCTCAAAAGATATGACAAAGTAGGAACAGGTCAAGGCCAAAGTCACAGGTTATTATTATTATTTTTTGTATGAATGGGAATCCCTTGTCCCAAGGAAACTGCATGCCGAGGCATGACGTTGAAAAGTCGTGACAAAATGTCCTACTGACCTACTTTTTGACCTGACAAGACATATATTCGAAAACGGCTGAGATATTGTTAAAAAAATAATTCTGAGCAAGTTTGATGATGATTAGATCAAGACAGTGACATCTAGAGTGTTCACAAGTTTTTATCTATGATTTGAGCTAATGACCCGCTTTTTGACCAAACATGACCCACATTCGAACTTGACCGAGATATTATCAAGATTATTATTCTGAGCAAGTTTGATGATGACTTGGACCAAAACTGTGGCCTCTGGGGTGTTCACAAGGTTTTTATTTGATTTGACCTACTGACCTACTTTCTGATCCGACATGACCTATATTGTTACTAGTCATGATGATCATTCTGATCAAGTTTGATGATGATTGGACCAAAACGGTGGCCTCTATAGTGTTCACAAGGTTTTTCTATGATTTAACCTCCTGACCTACACTCTCAACCGACATAATCCATATTCAAACTTGAATGACTTGAATGAGATATTGTCAAGTTGATTATGCTTAGACCAAGTGTGTTCACAACGTTTTTCTATGATATGACCAACTTTCTGATCCGACATGGCCCATATTCAAACTTGACCGAGATATTGTCCTGATGATCATTCTAATCAAGTTTCAAGATGATTTGACTAAAATTGTGGCCTCTAGAGTATTCACAAGAGAAGTTAAGGCATGATGCACCATGCACGACGACCCTGGACCTTCGATCGGGTGAGCTAAAAAGCGATATATATCCATAAACCAGTGCTTCAGCTGAAGTGCACGACCCGCCGGATGCTTTTAGTTTTATGAGTGTTACCATATATGGGTATGGCGGCCATTTTGGTCATGTGACCTGGACCTAAAACGGTTCCCCAAATAAATGCGCCTTATCGTAAGGAGCAAAAATATATCTTATACTTTAGTATTGTATTCTGAATCGTTTGCAGGATAAAATGCATTCTCACTTTTCCAATACAAAAGCATATGTGTCAAAGTTTGACCTAGGCACAAAGAAGATCAAGGTCAACCAAGGGTCACAATTTTAGTAATTTATGATGTGCCTACATCCCAGATACTATTTATCAAGTTTCGTGAAAATCTGCCCAGTGGTTCTGGAAAAGACTATTTTTGAAGGGTTTTTACCGTATATTGCTTGGCGGCCATTTTGGTCATGTGACCTGGACCCCATGAGCAAATTTTGGTTTCCCCCTCCCATAGAGGCTCCATATGAAATTTGACTTCAATCGGCCAAACGGTTTCCGAGGAGAAGCAGTTCGAAAATTTTCACATTTTTCCCCTCGGCGAGGCTATACTAAATGGAATTTAATATTTCGCAAGTCCATTGGTAAGATCTCATTGATATCTATCAGTATGCCAAAAATTGTTTAAATACTCCAAGCGGTTAAGTCACTATCACCAATTTTCACAAACGGGTTATGGACGGACAGACAGACAGACCATATATGGCTTGGCGGCCATTTTGGTCAAGAGACCTGGACCCCATGAGCAAATTTTGGTTTCCCCCATCCCAAAGAGGCTTCATATGAAATTTGATTTTAATCGGCCCAACGGTTTCCGAGGAGAAGCAGTTCGAAAATTTTCACATTTTTCGCCTCGGCGAGGCTATACTAAATGGAATGTAATATTACGCAAGTTCATTGGTTAGATCTCATTGATATCTATCAGTATGCCAAAAACTGTTTAAAAATTCCAAGCGGTTAAGTCACTATCACCAATTTTCACAAACGGGTTATGGACGGACAGACAGACAGACCATATATGGCTTGGCGGCCATTTTGGTCATGTGACCTGGACATAATGAGCAAATTTTTGTTTCCCCCATCCCATAGAGGCTCCATATGAAATTTGACTTCAATCGGCCCAACGGTTTCCGAGGAGAAGCAGTTCGAAAATTTTCACATTTTTCACCTCGGCGAGGCTATACTAAATGGAATTTAATATTTCGCAAGTTCATTGGTAAGATCTCATTGATATCTATCAGTATGCCAAAATTGTTTAAATATTCCAAGCGGTTAAGTCACTATCACCAATTTTCACAAACGGGTTACGGACGGACAGACAGACAGACCATATATGGCTTGGCGGCCATTTTGGTCAAGTGACCTGGACCCCATGAGCAAATTTTGTTTTCCCCCATCCCATAGAGGCTTCATATGAAATTTGATTTCAATTTGCCCAATGGTTTCCGAGGAGAAGCAGTTCGAAAATTTTCACATTTTTTCGCCTCGGCGAGGCTATACTAAATGGAATGTAATATTACGCAAGTTCATTGGTGAGATCTCATTGATATCTATCAGTATGCCAAAATTGTTTAAATATTCCAAGCGGTTAAGTCACTATCACCAATTTTCACAAACGGGTTACGGACGGACAGACAGACAGACCATATATGGCTTGGCGGCCATTTTGGTTATGTGACCTGGACCCCATGAGCAAATTTTGGTTTCCCCCATCCCATAGAGGCTCCATATGAAATTTGACTTCAATCGGCCCAACGGTTTCCGAGGAGAAGCAGTTCGAAAATTTTCACATTTTTCGCCTCGGCGAGGCTATACTAAATGGAATGTAATATTTGGCAAGTTCATTGGTTAGATCTCATTGATATCTTTCTGTATGCCAAAAATTGTTTAAATATTCCAAGCGGTTAAGTCATTATCACCAATTTTCACAAACGGGTTACGGACGGACAGACAGACAGACTGACAGAATAACAGAATGACCGAATGACAGAATGACACAGTGATTTTAGGGCACTCTAAGAAATCAACCGACTTCAGTCGGTTGCTTTTTCTGCGGGTCGTGAAATTGAAATCAAAATCTAAACGACAATACTTTTCATGAAATCCATTGTCTTTACATTTGATTAGTATATAAACTTATTTGCCCAAAATTTTTTATCAGATGTGTTTTATCACAAACTTTAAAAATCTAATAACTCCGACCGCATTTCAAAATGCTGCAAACAATTAATAGGTCTTGGTACTTGCTTGTTGATAACAAAAAGTCATTTTTGCATAAAAATGTATGCGCATGGCAAATGGACCGACAGCAAAAAACATGTTAAAATCATGATCTTGCTTCGTTTACGTTGCGTTGAGCGACCTAACGTTATCGGCCTGAACGTAGCGTTTTAGAGTTCTATGATGACGTCAGATGGTTACTGCGAGACAACGTTCTATTCTTAACTGGCAGCCATGTTGGTTCGCCTGTCGCATTTGAAGAATTTATATGGAGTTGATATGGAGCTTTTGGGCGTTTTCGTCAAAATTTGCTGTCGGAATCGTAAGTTATGCAAGAAAACGATCATCTATGATTATTTCATTTCATTAACATTTAGCGGATCCCGCGGAAGATATTTGAATATTCGGCCTGGCGCTCACATGTTCAAACAGCTTCCTCGGGACCCGGCGAATGTTAATGCATGAAAATCATGGTTGATCCTTATATTCTTGCATAAAAACCAATGCCCATGTCTGCTTGAAGCCATAGTCAAATGGACCAAAAGCCGTGCTCAAACAATGAAAACTCATGTTCAAATCATGAAATTCACGTGCTGTTTGGACATGGATTTTGAGCTTTTGATATGATAAGATGTGCTTTGTATTGCTCTGAACGAAGCGGTTCAGAGCTCTGTGAGGACGTCAAAGGCTACTGCTTAACAACGTCTTTGTAACTAACATTCCAAACTAGCCGCCGTTGGTTTGCTAGTCTAATGGACTTTATATGCAGTATTTGGGCGTTTTCGTTAAAATTTGTTGTTGGAATCGTAAGTTATGCAAGAGTAAAGATCATCCATAGTTTTATCATTGCGTTAACATTTGCCGGACCCCTCGGAAGATATTTGAACATCTGCCTAGCGGCCGCATGTTCAAACACCTTCCTCGGGATCCGGCCAATCTTAGTGCATGAAAAACTATTGTTGAATAATAAATATAATGCTTGTTACAGTTATTAATGGAAAATTAAAGCATTTCACCTTTTCTTAAAAGTGGAAGTTGTATCTAGGTAAACAAAGCTACTTTGCTTGACACCTGCAACGTCGCCAGATAGAATTTCGTTCTGTCCCACAGTCGACTGGACTTATATTACCCCGACATTCAAGTGCGTATTGTGAAAAGCGATATAAAATGACATTTCATGAAGGTAAAACGACAAAAGTGAGATATGTTTAGATGCCAGACTAGTCTAGAGTTGTCACTATTCTTGCATGCGACACACTGCAATCACATGTTCTATTATCCTACCAAGTATCATTAAAATATTTCAAACGGTTACAGAGTTATGCTCCGGAAACGAAATGATGAAAAATATTCTTCAGGAAATCGGAAATGAAGACTAGCGGAGTTGGCATTCTTGAAAGCGACACTCCGCGCCTGGTTCTGTAATTTTACCAGGTTTTATTGATATATTTCAAAGGGTTGCCGAGTTATGCTCAAGGAACGAAAATAAAGTAAAAACATGGATCAGGGAAGTTAAATGAAAAAACGAAGACAAGCAGAGTTGTCATTCTCGCACGCAACACTCCGCACTGACCTGTTCTATAACTACCAAGTATCAGTAAAATATTTCAAACAGTTGCGGAGTTAATCGTGTATGATTGTCAGACCATGATATTTAATGGAATCCGCATTCTCGAGGGTCTTTTCCTCCAAGGTGTAAGAAACCTCAATTTACTGGTTCTCTTTCTAGTCATCTGTAACGGGCTGAAATCGCATGCCCCATTTTCGTGCCCAACATCCTAGTCTATCTGTATCATCCTGAAGTTTCACCGAGTTCTCTGAAATCTCTAATGTCCCGGTAGCAAACGCAGTCGCCTTATTTCTAAGTCAATGTTAGTGGAAATCACTAATGTGCAGGGAGAATAACAGTGGACCAAGAACTTTCTCTTGTCGAGCGCCAGTTTAGTCTGGGGTCCCACTGGCGCCCACTCCGAAGATTCACCATTAGCAACAACTCGCTGTTTTCTATAGCAAAGAAATGAATGTATCTTTTTGAGAGTCTCCCCCCCCCCTAATGCCGTAGCCAAATAATTTAGATTTCAGGTGCTCATGAGGGAGTGATGTCAAAAGCCTCCTGAAAGTCCAGAATAAATGTGTACACCTGTGTGTCCATTGAGCTGGGGTTTGTATCACATTCAAAACAACTAGGACATTAGTATTTCTTAGACTTACGGTGGCTTTTGCATTCAGGCAGACAAAGGCTAATGCATACGAAAGTCTGGATCTCCTTCATCTAAGGTATGTCTAACATCCTAATCTACCTTTATCATCCTGAAGTTCCACAGAGTCTTCTATATCTCTCATTTCCCGGTAGAAAGCACAGTCGTCTTATTTCTGAGTCAATGTTAGTGGTAATATCACTAATGTGCAGGGAGAATAACAGTGGACCAAGGACAGTCCCTTATGAGTCCCCAGACAGTAGGGAGGTTAAGGTAGTGATTTTTATTTCTAAGCGCATATTAGTTTGTGTAGTCATAGGATTGCATAGTCAATATGGAAACTTGTATAATATCCAAAGATTCCAAAAGTTGATTCCAGTTTCATATATACTAAACTAAACTAGCAATCTTGTACTATGACAACCAGGAAACAAAAAACAGTAGAACAGATACATCTGCTTTCACATTGAAGGTTAACCTTATTCCAAGTCAGCCAGCTAACATGTTTTACAAAAGTGGAAACAAGTGTGGTAGCTCAGTGGTAAGTACCCTTGCCTATGATGCTACAGGCCCCTGTTCGATTCCCGGCAGTGGTAATAAAATTGAGGTGTCCGAACAAGCTCCACTGGCGTCATTTGCAAGGATGAATGCCACAAAGTACACCGTCCTTCGGATCGGAACGTTAACTTGCGCCTATTTGAAGGAAGACCCATCCCGTGTGCAGGTTAAACGATCCCTATCGTAATTACAAAATTACTTATATTACCCATGTGCGCCCCCAGCTAGAGTATGCTTCAGCCATATGGGACCCCATACAAAAAGGAACACCCATGAGGTTGAAATGGTCCAGAGACGTGCAGCCCGATGGATCCTGAATGACTATGCAATCATTATTGCACAAGCTGGACTGGCAACCCGTTGAAGAAAGACTTTCAGTGGCACGTCTTTGTCTTTTCTACAAAATAGTTAACGGCCTTGTGGCTGTGTCCCTTCTTGATTATGTCGAGCCTCATACTCATAAGATTTCAAAGTACTGTCATTCTACGACATTTCATCAAATTCATACTGGCAAGTATCACACTGGTCAATACATACGCACAGGCTGCGTAGCGGTCGCATAGGCTTCGTATTTTGGACGCATAGGCTTCGATGAAAAATGGCGGCTGACAGTTCGTCGCTGCAGGTAAGAAACTGCTTTTACGTTAATCTAAATGTTGTATAGCGTTGCCCAATACTGACATCTGCCTTACGGACCACTTTAATAATGTGCGGCTTCGTCTGTTGCAAGAAAAAGTTTGAAAAACGGAATATGGAAAAAAAGATCCCAAAAGAAATTTGGCATTCAACACAGATTCACCTGTATTTTCACTTTGGTCCAGTCGTCCTATGTAACTACACGTTTTTGTCTGGTGTTTTGGCCGATAAATTGTGAATAACGATAATGAAATCCAAAAGTTAATATGCAACTTTCGTCACGTCTTTTGCGAAAAAGAAAAATATTGATATTTCGATACAACGCACGTAGCTTCGTTACCGATTACAACGCAGAGGCTGCGAACTAAATTTGAAAGCCCTGTATTATGTAGAATAATAGCGAATAATATTAAATTAATATCGAGAAATCAGTCAACCAGCGTTAGTTGGTGATGCTAAAGACATTCTGTATCATTTATACAGAACACATTTTCAGTCTCAGCTATGCAAATACTACATTTTGATTCAAATGCACAAAATCTGTTAGAATTATTTACACTACCGTTGATAAACGTGGCAAGTCTTCGTCAGATCTGTTAAGTATATAGCCAAATAATATTTGCACTGTATGAATTTCTGTCGTGTTTTTTTATTACAACGCACGTGGCTCAAGTCCTGTGTTAGAAGTTTGCGATCAGAAAGTATGGCCATCTCACCCACTGAAGCCAGTATGAATTTGATACATAGGAAGTTGAAGCGTTATATATTAAGATAGCGAGCAGCGATAACACGAATTGGCCAAAGAAATCAAGTGTAGCCGGGTTTAGGCTAAGTTTTCAAATGCTCCTATGTTATGATACAGAATGTTTTGCTATTATGATAACATACCCGTGCGACACATTGCATTTGTGCATCTCCAAAATGGCTACATTTCAGATTAAAATCCACGACTTTTTTCTTATTTATACCGCAAACATATGTTGTGGGTGCTCGTTAGAACCGCTAACGAGTACCCAAAACCTATGTTTTGGAGAAGTAATAAGAAAAATATTGTATACCCACGTTAACCCCAGTTTTCTCTATATAAAGTGGGGTTCATTTCACGGACTTGATAGAGTCAATTCTGCTCTGTTCATAGCAAAAAAAAAAAACAAAAACAAAAAAAAACGTGGTGGCGTCACTGTCTACATTGAAAGTCACGAAAAAGGGAAACAATGAAAAAACAAAAAACAAAAAAAAAAAAAAAAAAAAAACCGAATTCTCGATTTCTCCGTATTATGTTATATCTGACGACACTGACTCGTAAGTAGAATTGGAAAATGGATTTATGGAGTACAGAAGATGTATAAGACAAGGCAAAAATGGGCATCACGTGAACAAGTCCGTGAAATGAACCCCACTTTATATAGAGAAAAGTGGGGGTAACGGGGGTATACATTATTTTTCTTATTACTTCTCCAAAACATAGGTTGTGGGTACTCGTTAGAACATCGTCAATGAGGCGGTTCTAACGAGCACCAACAACCTATGTTTGCGGTATAAATAAGAAAAAAATAATCTAACAAGTAGCCATTTTGGAGATGTAAAAAAACACTATGTCGCACGGGTGTGTTATCATAATGGCAAAACATTATGTAGCATAACATAGGAGCATTTGAAAACTTAGCCTAAACCCGGCTACACTTTGATTTCTTTGGCCAATTCGTGTTATCGCTGCTCGCTATCTTGGTATATAACGCTTCAACTTCCTATGCATCAAATTCATACTGGCGGCTTCAGTGGGTGAGATGGCCACTTTTAATGACTTTCTGGTCGCAAACATCTAACACAGAGACTTGAGCCACGTGCGTTGTAATAAAAATACACGACAGAAATTCATACAGTGCAAATACTATTTGGCTAAATACTTAACAGATTTGACGAAAACTTACCAAGATTATCAACGGTAGTGTATATAATTGTAACTTGATAGATATGGTGCATTTGAATCAAAATGTAGTATTTGCATAGCTGAGACTGAAAATGTGTTCGGTATAAATGATACAGGATGCCTTTAGCATCACCAACTAACGATGGTTGATTGATTTCTTGGTATTAATTTAATATCATTCGCTATTTTTTCTACATAATACAGGGCTTTCGAATTTAGTTCGCAGCCTCTGCGTTGTAATCGGTAACGATGCTACGTGCGTTGTATCGAAATATCAATATGTTTTCTTTTTCGCAAAAGATGTGACGAAAGTTGCATACTTGCTTTTAGATGTCATTATCGTTATTCACACTTTATCGGCCAGAACACCAGCCAAAACCGTATAGTAACATAGGACGACCGGGCCAAAGTGAAAATACAGGTGAATCTGTGTTGAATGCCAAATTTCTTTTGGGGTCTATTTTCCCATATTCCGTTTTTCAAACTTTTTCTTGCACCAGACGAAGCCGCACATTATTAAAGTGGTCCGTAAGGCAGATGTCAGTATTGGGCAACGCTATATAACAGTTAGATTAATGTAAAAACAGTTTCTTACCTGCAGCGACGAACTGTCAGCCGCCATTTTTCATCGAAGCCTATGCGTCCAAAATACGAAGCCTATACGACCGCTACGCAGCCTGTGCGTATGTATTGACCAGTGTGAAGTATGCATATAAGTATTCCTTCTTACCACTGAGAAAGGCAAGACAATGAATTTTCTTATTCTATCGTAGCCTATGGCATCAAAGTAGAATTGTGCAATCAGATGAATCAACT
Organism: Lucinisca nassula; assembly: GCA_963580285.1. Classification (NCBI taxonomy): domain Eukaryota; kingdom Metazoa; phylum Mollusca; class Bivalvia; order Lucinida; family Lucinidae; genus Lucinisca; species Lucinisca nassula. The sequence goes on along the minus strand of OY757021.1, from coordinate 28,308,663 downwards.
TTTATAAATACGAAAGGTTAATGTATTTTCTAGATCTTTGTCCTGAATACTACCGATTTAGTTATTTTATTTTCGCCGCTTCTGAAACTACTGGGCTGAATGAACGAAATTACACATGGAGCCCCCGTATTGGAAAATGAAAGTTGTTTATAAAATCTGGGTTTCATGATCAAGACGCTCACCATGCCCATACCCGGTAAAAATTTACAAATCGTCTTTTAGGAAGCTTGAAGCTTTGTATGCTGCATTGGGAGACTGTAGCCCTACCGGATTTATTAACTTGGTTTACCTTGCCTAATTTTACGTTAAGATCAACTGTTTTTGAACGGAAAAGTGGCAAAACGGTGTATTTTCCCCGAAGTTACTTTTCCAAAAAAAAAAAAAAAAAACCATCGACACACGCAGTTTCATTTTCACTTCATTGCAGCTGGTATTAAGTGTCGTGTGGTAGCGATCAAACGTTTCCCCGTGCTTCATCATAGTAAAGATTATATTTCTATTTCAAATGAAATCACTAAGCCAATTTGATGTCTTTAAAGATACATGAAACACTGCTCAAATATCATCTTAGAGCGTAAGCAGTCCTACGACGTAAAGTGATGCTTTTTAAGAGTCTTTATAAAATCTGTGTCTACTTCCCCCTTTCTAAAGGCACTTTTATACAAAAAATCAGATTTAGTCCCACCTAATTAACGTTTCCACCCTTAATAAATGTCCCACGAATTATCTTGTCTTTGTTTGTTATTGTACATTTAACAAACCGCATTTTTCATACAAAATGTTCCATGAAAAAAAGTTGAAGAAAAAGTTGAAATATTCATTTACAGCTGTTACGTTTATTGATAAAACATGGGAATCAAATGCAGCAGCTCCTCAAGACTATCGCAAAAAAAGCTCGTGGGCTACAAAGTATGCAGACGAAGCCAGAGGGATCAGGTTCGGCCTGAAGGTTGATCACATCCTAGACCTCAAGAAGGCCCAAAACAGCTACTGCGCTGCGTGTAGCATTCAGCTGCTCTGGGCCTATCCGCCCAAGGATTCCCAGTAGCCTGGACATTTCCAGAGGCCACACTTGTGATAACGTCAGGCTGACCTGTCTCGAAAGCAACCGAAAAAGGGGAGCCGCTGCGCTCAACACCTAAGGACCCATCCGGCGGAATCTGGCTGTCGGGTGGCACTACGAGGAGCTCCTGACGCACGAAATCCCGCTGAGGACCAACCGCCAAGTAGTAGTCCACAGGCTCACCGGGCTTGGTCACCGAGTGTTCCAACAAGAGGACCAAGCTGATCCTGTATCGCTCACTTGAGCTAACAGATTCAAAGTTTCAGGAAGTGCCAACCTTTACTGAAGGATTAATGGAAGGGCATGTTGATGACAGGGTAAGCAATTTCTGCAAATCAAGTAGAATGTAACTCTATGATAAATAGGCTGACCTCACCAGTTTTCAAACTCATTCAAGCTTTTATTCCTGACTTGCTAAGAAGATCCGATATAAACTGATGGGGCTATGGTGATGACAAGTTCAAAAATAAGCAATTAACTGCTGCAATCAAAGGGATGTTACTCTGTGACAAATAGGCAAACCTCACAAGTTTTCAAACTCCTCCGAGCTTTTCTGCCTGACTTATTTGTTTGTAAGTTTCATGATGATCCGATAAAAACTGAAGGGGCAGCAGTGCTAACAAGGTCGAAAATAGGCATTTTTAAGCAATCAAAGGCACGTAACTCTATGATAAATGTGCCGACTTGTCGCTTTCCATTGATAACCAATCTGAAATTATTGAAGCTTTTAGCTCCACTTCTAGATATTTAGATGATTTATTAAATATTGATAATACCTATTTTGATGGTTTGATCAGTCAGATTTACCTTCTAGAACTTCAGTTAAATAAAGCAAATTCTTCTGATACCGAGGCCCTGTTTTTGGATTTACATCTATCTATTGTAGATGGATTTGTTTCGTGCAAAATTTATGATAAACGCGATGACTTTGATTTTGAGATTGTTAATTTTCCTTTTTTGGATGGTGATGTTCCTCGTGCGCCATCTTATGGCGTTTATATTTCGCAATTAATTCGATTTGCTAGAGTGTGTAGTCATGTAACTGACTTCAACACTCGTAATAAATTATTAACGGCTAAACTCCTTAATCAGGGTTGTCGGTACCATAAACTACGCAAAGCCTTTTCAAAATTTTATAGACGCCATTCTGATTTAATTTCAAAATTCAATATTGGACTTAAATCTCTTCTGCAACAAGGTCTATCGGAACCCGAATTTTATGGTGACTTAGTATATAAATTCAGAAAAATATATAACCGCAATGACTTCAGCACCCAATTTCGTAAAATCATTCTTCGATATAAAAAGATTGGGTACAACATGGATATTATAGGACAGACTGCATGCATGGTAGTTCACCCAATCACGGTTGGCAACTTTGCTTCCCTCTTTAATTGCACGCCGGTGGGTCAGGCCTCAGATTCTATGACGGCTCCAACCTAAAGGCTTATTGAGAATTAGAGAGATCTAATTCAAGGTAATGTTGGTTGGTGCCTGATGCTCTGTCTCTGGTCGGGCCCATCGGATTCTAACTGTTGGTTTTCTTTTGCTCCAGCATTTCAGTGGTTTCTTGCTGTCGAGTCCTCACCGTTGTCTTACCTATGTGGTTCTTTGATTTTGTGTTCACGGAGATGTTGCACTGATGAGTTAGGAGGCCTTCATGCGGACTGAACAAATTATTTGTCTAAATCGCGACGGAAGTAAGGGCGAGGATTGTGGCCACGTAAAATCGATTTAAGCCCCCAAGTGGAAATCTTCCACTGACCGTTCCAAGGCGGCTCTTCTGTGGCGATTTATTTATGTTGTTGTTTGTTACTTACTGTGTGTATCGCTTGTGTCTTTTAATTTTGGATGGCCATTTTGTGGGAAAGTAACTGTCCTTATGGCCTTCCTTTGTTTAGGTTTCCATTATGGTCTGGTCGCTTAATATTTGTATTTCTTTCCCTTTGGTGTCTTTTTATGGGTGGAGTAAGTTAATTGTATCAATTCCTGATCTTTGTTTTACTTCTACTTTGGCCAGTATTCAAACTCATCCTAGGTTTTATTCCCAGCCACCTTACATATAAGTTTCAGAAAGATCCAATCAAAACTGAAGGGGCTACGGTGATGACAAGGTCAAAATTTGACATTTTTAACAATCAAAGGGATGTTACTCTAAGATAAATGGGCCGACCTGGCCTTTTTTGGAACTCATCCGAGGTTTAATACCCAGCCACCTTACATATAAGTTTCAGAAAAAATCCGATTAAAACTGAAGGGGCTACGGTGATGACAAGGTCAAAATTTGACATTTTTAACAATCAAAGGGATGTTACTCTAAGATAAATGGGCCGACCTGGCCTTTTTTGGAACTCATCCGAGGTTTAATACCCAGCCACCTTACATATAAGTTTCAGAAAAAATCCGATTAAAACTGAAGGGGCTACGGTGATGACAAGGTCAAAAATCAACATTTTCAGCCATCAAAGGGACATACCTCTACGATAAATGGGCTGACTTGGCCTGTTTTCGAACTCATCCAGATTTTCTCCCCAGCCACCTTACATATAAGTTTCAGAAATATCCGATCAAAACTGAAGGGGCTATGGTGATGACAAGGTCAACAAGAGGGTCATAATGGCCCTGGATCGCTCACGTGATCCATTGAGTAACAAGTGGGCCACGGGTGGGCCATTATTGACCCCAGGGCTATAATGTGCATAATGTTGAGGGAGGTCTAAAAAGGTGAAGTTTCATACCAAATATCAACAAAAGGTATAATTTGAACAATCTTGGCAAAGGTCCACTAGATGTAGCTATACACCAAATATCAAAGACCTGGGCCTTGCGGTTTCAGATAAGAAGATTTTTTTAAAGATATTCCCTACATAAGCCTATGTAAAACCAAATGGTTCCGGGGCGGGGGCAATTTTTGCCTCACGGCTATAATTTAAACAATCTTGATAGAGGTCCACTAGATGAAGCTTCACACCAAATATCAAATACCTGGGCCTTGTTGTTTCAGAGAAGAAGATTTTCAAAGATTATCTCTATATAAGTATATGTATAACCAAAGGGCCCCCGGGGCGGGGGCATTTGTGGCCCGAGGGCTACAATTTGAACAATCTTGGTAGAGATCCACTAGATGAAGCTCCATACCAAATATCGAAGACATGGGCCTTGCAGTTTCAGAGAAGAAGAGTTTTAAAGATTCCCCTATATAAGTGTTTGTAAAACCAAAGGGTCTCGGGGCGAGGGCATTTTTGGCCCCAGGGCTATAATTTGAACAATCTTGATAGAGGTCCACTAGATGAAATGTCACACCAAATATCAAAGACCTTGGCCTTGTGGTTTCACAGAAGAAGAGTTTTAAAGATTTTCCCAATATAAGTCTATGTAAAACCAAAGGGCCCGAGGCGGGGGCATTTTTGGTCTCAGGGCTATGTTTTGAACAATCTTGGTAGAGGTCCACTAGATGTAGCTTTTATACCAAATATAAAAGACCTAGGCCTTGTGGTTTCAGAGAAGATGATTTTTCAAGATTTTCCCTATATAAGCCTATGTAAAACCAAAGAGCCCCAGAGCGGGGGCATTTTTGGCCTCAGGGCAATAATTTGAACAATCTTGGTAGAGGTCCACTAGATGAAGCTTCACACCAAATATCAAAGACCTGGGTATTGCTGTTTCAGAGAAGAAGATTTTCAAAGATTTTCTCTATATAAAGTAGAAGTAAAACAAAGATCAGGAATAGATACAATTAACTTACTCCATATAAGACTATATAAGTCTATGTAAAACCAAAGAGCCCCGGGCGGTGGCATCTGTGGCCCGAGGGCTATATTTTGAACAATCTTGGTAGAGGTCCAATAGATGAAGTTCCATACCAATTATCAAAGACATGGGCCTTGCAGTTTCAGAGTAGAAGATTTTTAAAGATTTCCCTGTATAAGTCTATGTAAAACCAAAGGGCATTTTGGGCCCCAGGGCTATAATTTGAATAATCTTGATAGTGGTCCACTAGATTAAATTTCACACCAAATATCAAATATCTAGGCCTTGTGGTTTCACAGAAAAAGATTTTTTTAAAGATTTTCCTTAAAAAAGTCTATGTAGAACAAAGGGCCCCGAGGCGGGGGCATTTTTGGTATTCTTGGTAGAGGTCCACTAGATGAAGCTTCGTACCAAATATCAAAGACCTAGGCCTTGTGGTTTCACAGAAAAAGGATTTTTAAGATTTTCCCTATATAAGTCTATGTAAAACCAAAGGGCCCGGAGTGGGGGCATTTTGGCCCCAGGGCTATAATTTGAACAATCATGGTATAGGTCCACAAGATGAAGCTTCATACCAAATATCAAAGACCGGGGCCTGGCAGTTTCAGAGAAGATTTTTTAAAGATTTTCCCAATATAAGCCTATGTACAAGAGGGTCATGATGGCCCTGGATCGCTCACCTGATCCTATTGTACAAACGGAATTGTGGGTAATATATGGTGGAGTGGAGGGTTTGAGCAATTTTCGTTGGACCCAAAGACCATTTCTGTGAAATGAATTCAAAATCAGTCTGCCTGTTTAGGAGTAGAAGTCATTTTGAGAAGCAGAAGTCATTTTTGATGAAATGACATCTCAAGTCCTGCCGCCCAATGAAACCAATGGGGTTTAAATGCATTGATGGTTCCACTCGCACCACTTTGCCTAGACAGGCTAAAAACCTTCAAAGTGGTTTACCAATACTCCTGTAGAAGCACCTTGCAGCCAAGGTGGGTGGGGCCAAAACTTTCAAAAGACAGCTCTCTCGTAAAGGAAGCAATTTTATAGGAACGTTCTATGAGTGACCCTCTAACAAAATTGCTCAAAATATTTTGCTTAACTTAGCATGGTGGCCACCAGAGCTAAAAAACCTCAAACCTCATTCCTGTCAAATAATTTCATAATCCATCCACTGGTTAAGGAGAAGAAGTCGTTTAAAATGTTTTTCTATGTGTAGCTCTGGCAGCCATTTCGTTCACAAGAGCGGAACAGTTTGAGCAATTTTGGTAGAGGGTCACCCAAGGAACATTCCTGTCAAGTAATTTCAAAATACAACCACTGGTTAAGGGGAAGAAGTCGTTTAAAGGATTTTCTGTTTTTAGCTCTGGTGGCCATTTTGTTCACCCCAGCAAAACGGTTGGAGTATTTTTGGTAGAGGCTCCCCCAAGTAACATTCCTGTGAAATAATTTCAAAATCCATCCACTAGTTAAGGAGATGAAATCGTTTAAAGGTTTTTTTTTCTATTTTTAGCTCCGCCGGCCATTTTGTTGACCAGAGCGGAATGGTTTCAGCAATTTTTAGAGGGTCACTCGAGGAACATTCTGGTGAAATAATTTCAAAATCCATCCAATGGTTAAGGAGGAAAGTGCGTTTAAAGGTTATTTTATTTTTAGCTCTGGCGGCCATTTTGTTCACCCGAACTAAATGGTTTGAGCAATTTTGGTAGAGGATCACCCAAGGAACATTCCTGTGATTTCAAAATCCATCCACTGGTTAAGGAGAAGAAGTCGGTTAAAGGTTTTTCTATTTTAAGCTCTGTCGGCCATTTTGTTCACCCGAGCGGAACAGTATGAGCAATTTTGGTAGAGGATCACCAAACAAACATTCCTGTGAACAAATTTCATAATCCTTCTACTGAATAAGGAGAAGAAGTCATTTAAAGGTTTTTCTATTTTTAGCTCTGGCGGTCATTTTGTTCACCAGAGCGGAACGGTTTGAGCAATTTTGGTAGAAGTTCAGCAAAGGAACATTTCTGTGAAATAATATCAAAATCCATCCACTGGTTAAGAAGAAGAAGTCGTTTAAAGGGTTTTTTTTTCTTTTATTAGCTCTGGCGGCCATTTTGTTCACCAGAGTGGAACGGTTTGAGCAATTTTGGAAGAGGGTCACCGAAGAAACATTCCAGTGAAATAATTTCAAAATCCATCCACTGATTAAGGAGAAAAAGTCGTTTAAAGGTTATTCTATTTTTAGCTCTGGTGGCCATCTTGTTCACCCGAGCAGAACTGTTTGAGCAAGTTTGGTAGAGGGTCACCAAAGGAACATTCCTGTGAAGTAATTTCAAAATCCATCCACTAGTTAAGGAAAAGAAGTCGTTTAAAGGTTTTCTATTTTTATCTCTGGCGGCCATCTTATTCACCCGAGCGGAACGGTTTGAGCAATATTGGTAGAGGGTCACCCAAGGAACAATCCTGTCAAGTAATTTCGAAATCCATCCACTGGTTAAGGAGAAGAGGTCCTTTAAGGTTTTTCTATTTTTAGCTCTGGCAGCCATTTTGTTCACCCGAGCGGAACGGTTTGAGCAATTTTAGTAGAGGGGCAATCAAGGAACATTCCTGTGCAATAATTTCAAAATCCATCTACTGGTGAAGGAGAAGAATATGTTCTATAAAAGGGTTATCCTTTGGAAGCAAGGAATACACCACAGAACTGAAAAATATGGAGTGTACATGTTTTCTGGGCCAGACTAGCTAGTTTCGGCCAATTAGGCCTCATCAGTGACCCTCAGATATTTTCAAAATTCTACGATGGAATCAATGATTCCAAAGGACAAGAAAATATAATCTACACTATGATGTAGGGCAGGGAGACGTTTTACCGCCGCCACACATTCCCACACATCAGCTGTAGTGATGTTAAATATGTTTTATAAAAGAATTATCCTTTGGAAGCAAGGAATACACCACATAACTGAAAAATATGGAGTGTACATGTTTTCTGGGCCAGAATAGCTAGGTTCGGCCAATTAGGCCTCATCAGTGACCCTCAGATATTTTCAAAATTCTACGATGGAATTAATGATCCAAAAGGACAAGAAAATATAATCTACACTATGATGAAGGGCAGGGAGACGTTTTACCGCCGCCACACATTCCCACACACCAGCTGTTGTGAAGTTAATTATGTTCTATAAAAGGGTTATCCTTTGGAAGCAAGGAAAACACCTCAGAACTGAAAAATATGGAGTGTACATGTTTTCTGGGCCAGACTAGCTAGTTTCGGCCAATTAGGCCTCATCAGTGACCCTCTGATATTTTCAAAATTCTACGAATCGTTTAAGGGTTTTCCTTTTTTAGCTCTGATGGCCATTTTCTTCTCCCGAGCGGAACGGTTTGAACAATTTTGGTAGAGGGTTATCCAAGGAATATTCGGGTGAAATAATTTCAAAATCCTTCCACTGATTAAGCAGGAGAAGTCGTTTAAAGGTTTTTCTATTTTTAGCTCTGGTGGCCATCTTGTTCAACCGAGCCGAACAGTTTGAGCAATTTTGGTAGAGGATCACCCAAGGAGCATTCCTGAGAAATAAGATCAAAATCTGTCCAGCAACTTTGGAGAATAAGTTGTTTAAAGCAAAATGTGACGACGGACGCACGGACGGACGCACGGACGACGGACAAAGACCAATCCCAAAAGCTCACCTTGAACACTTCGTGCTCAAGTGAGCTAAAAATCGTCATTTTCAGCAATCAAAGGGACGTAAATCTATGATAAATGGGCCAACTTGGACAGTAGCCGAACTCATCCTATGTTTTATCCCCAGTCACCATACATATAAGTTTTAGAAAGATCCGATCAAAACTGAAGGGGCTACGGTGATGACAAGGTCAAAAATCAACATTTTCAGCCATCAAAGGGACATAACTATATAGTAAATTGGGCGACTTGGCCGGTTTTCGAACTCATCCGAGGTTTTATCCCCAGCCACCTTATATATAAGTTTCAGAAAAAGATCCGATCAAAAGGGGCTCCGGTGATGACAAGCATTTTCCCATTGTAAGTCTATGGGACCTTGTGATTGCCATGGCAACCAAAGTTTTCATGCAATTTCAAAAAAAGCTTATGTCATCAATGCCCCACCAGAGGCATGCTACAGATGAGAAATGATTGAGATCAGCCTGCAGGCTGCAGAGATATAGCTGCTCAATAGTGTGGACGGACGACGGACGGACGAACGACGGACGGTGGAGGACCCACTATACTATAAGCTCCCCTGGAGCCTTCGGCCCAGGTGAGCTAACAAGAGCACCGCATGCGGATGCCAACGCTCGGCTGCAGTTTCTTTTAGTTAAACAAAAATTCTAAGTCGAAAAAGGGGAATAACTGTGCCAAAAATATTTTAAGGGCTACCTCACCTGTTGGTATGAGTTCCCCTTTTCATAATGAACAACTTAATCGAGTTTCAAGTAAATATGTTCAGTAATGACAGTGATTTTATAAAATGTCCAAGTTTTTGCAAAAATTGTAAGTCGAAAAAGGGGCATAACTGTGCCAAAAATATTTTGTGGGTTACCTCACCTATTGGTATGAGTTCCCCTTTTCATAATGAACAACTATTCCGAGTTTCAAGTAAATATGTTCAGTAATGACATTACAAAATGTCCCAGTTTTTGCAAAAATTCTCTAAGTCCCAAAAGGGGCATAACTGTGCAAAAAATATTTTGTGGGTTACCTCACCCATTGGTATGATTTCCCCCTTTTCATAATGAACAACTATTCCGAGTTTCAAGTTGATATGTTCAGTAATGATAGAGATATTACCAAATGTCCAAGTTTTTGCACGACGACGACGCAGACGACGACAGAGCTATGACAATACCTAGTCGTTTTCTTCGAAACAGCCGAGCTGACAAGGGACCATACATGGTCTGTGTCGCGGCGCCGGCGGCTCTCTAAACTCACCAGTCTGGTAAAGGAAGCGAACGTCAATTAACTTACTCCACCCATAAAAGACACCAAAGGGAAAGAAATACAAACATTAAGCGACCAGACCATAATGGAAACCTAAACAAAGGAAGGCCATATGGACAGTTACTTTCCCACAAAATGGCCATATGGCCATCCAAAATTAAAAGACACAAGTGATACACACAGTAAGTAACAAACAACAACATAAATAAATCGCCACAGAAGAGCCGCCTTGGAACGGTCAGTGGAAGATTTCCACTGGGGGGGGCTTAAATCGATTTTACGTGGCCACAATCCTCGCCCTTACTCCCGTCGCGATTTAGACAAATAATTTGTTCAGTCCGCATGAAGGCCTCCTAACTCATCAGTGCAACATCTCCGTGAACACAGAAATCAAAGAACCACAGAGGTGAGACAACGGTGAGGACTCGACAGCAAGAAACCACTGAAATGCTGGAGCAAAAGAAAACCAACAGTTAGACTCCGGTGAGCCCGACCAGAGACAGAGCATCAGGCACCAACCAACATTATCTCTTTAATTTTCAATAAGCCTTTACGTTGGAGCCGTCATAGAATCTGAGGCCTGACCCACCGGCGTGCAATTAAAGAGGGAAGCAAAGTTGCCAACCGTGATTGGGTTAACTACCATGCATGCAGTCTGTCGTATAATATCCATGTTGTACCCAATCTTTTTATATCGAAGAATGATTTTACGAAATTGGGTGCTGAAGTCATTGCGGTTATATATTTTTCTGAATTTATATATATATTTATATACTAAGTCACCATAAAATTCGGGTTCCGATAGACCTTGTTGCAGAAGAGATTTAAGTCCAATATTGAATTTTGAAATTAAATCAGAATGGCGTCTATAAAATTTTGAAAAGGCTTTGCGTAGTTTATGGTACCGATAACCCTGATTAAGAAGTTTAGCCGTTAATAATTTATTACGAGTGTTGAAGTCAGTTACATGACTACACACTCTAGCAAATCGAATTAATTGCGAAATATAAACGCCATAGGATGGCGCATGAGAAACATCACCATCCAAAAAAGGAAAATTTACAATTTCAAAATCAAAGTCATCGCGTTTATCATAAATTTTGCACGAAACAAATCTATCTACAATAGATAGATGTAAATCCAAAAACGGTATCAGAAGAATTTGCTTTATTTAACTGAAGTTCTAGGGGGTAAATCTGACTGATCAAACCATCAAAATAGGTATTATCAATATTTAATAAATCATCTAAATATCTAGAAGTAGAGCTAAAAGCTTCAATAATTTCAGATTGGTTATCAATGGAAAGCGACAAAATGAAGTCTCTTTCATAACAATACAAGAACAGATCAGCCACCAGAGGTGCGCAATTAGTACCCATCGGAATACCCACAATTTGTCTAAATAACTTAGTACCGAATCTAATATAAATATTGTCAAGTAGAAAGGTGAGGGCATCACACACTTTCTGACATGACCAATGTGTATAATTCTTATGCTCTTTAGAAGTGAAAAATGCATTTCTGACATTACATGCAAGATAGAGAGAATCTTCTCTGTGAAAAGCCCATTCAATTAAATCATTAAGCTTTTCTTTTATAAGATTATGAGGAAGTGTAGTGTAAAGAGTGGAAAAATCGTAGGTAGACAGACTAGAAGCACGAAACTGTCTAGATTTCAATTTATTTAAAACCTCATTCGAATTTTTTATAGACCAAAACAGATTTCTTCCTGATCTTTCAAAGACTTTATCACAATATTTAATTACATGCGTTTTAATAGCAGTAAGACAGGAAGTTAATAATTAAGAAAGTTCAGTGGTAGTGCAAGAACTAGAATTTGCAATAAACCGTGCTTTGTAAGGTTTTTTATGAAGTTTTGGTAACCAGTATAGCGTAGGAAGCTTGTCTTGGCCTTCGTTAACACACACGGCAAACTTGGTGGCTGAAAGACAAACATGTTTATCTACTATAGCTCTCTCTTCAGCCAAAGGCTGAAGTTCATAGGCCTTAGTACCACCAAGCTCCTGCTTAAGCGTGTTAACATAGTGGAGCCGTCACACAACGAAGACGTTGTTAGCGGCCTTGTCTGCAGGGGCCAAAACAAACTTCTTATGAAATTCTTGAATACCTAGTTTAAGATGACGTAAAGACGTCTTGGGCTTCGGAGGTAATAAGTTAGTATTTTGAGAATAGAAAGAAATGCGTTTATTCACTAGTCTTAAAATGCTAAGTTTCCAGTCCTTTAGGGCTTTATACTCAACATACTCTCGCTTACACCATCGATTACCGAATTCATTCAAGGAAGCAGCGATTTCATCTCTACATTTACTGAAATCAATTTTAGAAGGAAACCGATATTTCGGTCCTTTAGAAATTATATTCCTTATCCTAGAATCAGGAATAATTTTCAAATTGCCAGTAATTACATGACCAGCAGCAGGATAGCAATACTTTGAGTTTTTACAATCACATGAATCAGGAGTATTAGTATCAATATCAAGATCTGAAACAAGTTTATTGAAATTAAAAATGATAGATCTAACAGGTTTGTTATATTTATAACAAATTATAGGTGTTTCAGTATTTTGAAAATAAGCAGGAATGGAAGAAAGCACCGATCTGTCACGGAAGATACTGGGCAAATCTATAAATCCGAACCAGGCCAACGGCGACATCAGTCGTGCTAGTCTGGGGCTCAGCCTCCTTGTAGCGGCTGGCGACGTCAACCACCGTGAGAGCGTAGCGGAAGGTTTGCTGTCTTACTCGGCCGTGTGGCAGAAAGAGTAGATCAGCTTGGTGGACCTCGCCCGGCGTGGCGATTTCGAATTTTGGTCGAGGAATGTGCCGTTTGGCAAGAGAGGTAGAGAGGTAGATCTGCCAGATGGCCAGTTTCTTAAGCCAGTCCTTGGTCTGCCGCTCTGACACTTTTGCTGCAGACGTCTGCTTCTTATTGGGCGTGAAAACAATTTAGGAGTGACCTTATGATATGAGGGAGCACAATGCGGTAGATACCCTACAACAAGAGGCCAAGGGGCCACTATGCTCACTAGGGCTCAGTTAGGCACTGCAGTGGTTACTGGGTTTCTAAACAGTACTCTTCTGGCTTTAAGGTTCCTCAATACATTTGCACAAGAAAAATATAGGTGTCAGATTTCCATGTTATTTTTTCCCAAAATATGATCCTGATTTCCTTTTAAAATGCCTGTCCTAGAAGAAGAATGTTTGGAGGTGCTAAGATTATTACAGCAAGTACTTTCTTGCATTAGCAACATCTCAGTGCCTTTGAAAATAAATGCATTTCTGTATTTTTCACTTTCACCAGAAAAAAAAAATGAAAACGCCTTCTAGACTTTTTAAAAGTTACTAAAACAGCTGCAGATCAATATTTCACAACAAATACTAGCGACTCGGACAAAGCTTTCTATCAAAAAGCCTACCTGAATTGAAAACCAGAATTTTTTTTTGACATGTTTTCTTCATGGGCGCCGCCATCTTCCTTTATTGCGGTAAATCTGAACTGCTCAGATTTCATCAATTATGCCCTTCCACCTTCTAATTTACCCATCAACAATGAATATACCTTGACAATTCAGCTTTATAGCCTTCTTCCTGCATATAGCATTATGACATCGCCTATCTTGGAAGCATGTCATCACTGATAATATTGTAGCTGTCAAATTGAAAGAGATATCCATCTTGCCAAGGAAAAAACGTATTCATACGCCTTGGAACTAATTTCCAAAAATTACAATAGTACACCATTGTTTTTAATTTAAAACATAAAATTCATTTTTGAAACTGTATTGCAACTAATTTCACGTACTTTCTAACATAAATTGTTTGTTATTTTATGTATAGTATGCATTCATTTTCGATATCCGCAACTATTATTGACATTTATGCCGTTGGCGCAAAGGATTAAGCCTTTTACTGTGCGCTGACCGTCTCGGCTTACCTGTACAGAATGTCTTGTTGGAAATAGCAGGCGCTTTAAGGGAAAATAATTTTTAAACAAATATTACTTATTTATTTTTCAATTTGACAAACATGTTCCGTTTTAATCTAATTGTCCGTTTAAATACCTTTAAAAAGATATCAAATAAGTGAAACTTCTTTTTAATTAGATGGCGGCATTTTTAATTTTCAAATTAACAACCCTTAATCCTTATATGAAGCATACAAAACTGTGGAAAAACAACGATAGTACCTACTTTAACGGCTAAAAGCTTCACTTTCTGTTGATATTGCTAACAATCGCATGTATCAGACGCAATGTGGTTACAATATTGTGCATTTTGATAGCAATTATAATATTTCAAAATTATATTTTAATAGCGGCATTTTGCGATTAAATTTGGAGCTTATTCAGAAAAAGCTTTATCGTCTACACACGCGTGTAATCCCAAAGCGTGTCATTCTCCGTGGACCGTGAAATGAAATCATCTTCACCTGGGCATCTCCTTGGAATGTAAATCAGTCTAAAGTGTGGTGTCTGATCTGCGTCTTATTTATTTATCTGTTTATCAATCTAAAATGCGGTGTCTGATCTTGGTCTTATTTATTTATTTATTTATTTATTTATTTATTTATTTTTCATGACCCTATTAGATTTTTAATACTTACTAAGCAATTTAAACAAACATTGCTAGTAATAAGATTACAATTGAAAGAAAGAAAGAACGAAAGAAAGAAAGAAAGAAAGATGCCGTATGTGCAGGCTAATCTGACATTTCGCTGTTCGCATTTTCGCATCTGTGACATTTCGCTGTTCGCACATTGTTTTGATTGAATACAAGAACACAAAAGAGATGTTACTATTTTTCCTTTTCGTAATATACGTTTGATTATTAATTCCGTCTGCGTGGATTGTTGGTTATATTTAGAACCAGCTCATTCCGATTTATTTATTTTTATGTTTATGTATTTATTTCAACTGTTAAATGATTTATTAAATTCAGGGTTTACCCCTTTTCTGGTTTTCCTTCTATCATACCGGGGAAAAGAATATGAGAAAAGTATATCTAATATGCATGTAATTCCAACTTTATATATTGGACAGTCGGGCAATCAGGGATCAGCATGATTTTAACATAACACAAAAACATAGTTCGAAAGTACTTGCTTCTTATTCTTCTATATTATTTTAGTCAATGTTGGTTTTTCGTCACGGCAACAAGGCGTGTAAGGAACACCCCCTTAAACTGGGGTTCACTGTGGTATTCATTTTTTTATTTCTTCTCCAAGACATAGGTTGTGGGTGCTCGTTAGAGCCACCTCAATGAGGCGGTTCTAACGAGAATACAAAACCGGTTTTGATATCGATAAATTTTCATTAACAAATTAACTGTTTTTGAGATATCAAGAATACCCTACTAAGCCGCACGGATATGTTATCGTAATTTATTTATTTACGATTTATTTATTTAAAATTTAGTTATTGCTCAATACGTTGATTGATGGTACTATTTAGAACCAGCTCATTCTGATTTTGTTTTTTAATTTATTTATGCATCACCTGAACATGTCCGTGAAATGAAGACCCCCTTAAACCCCAGTTATTATAGAGAAAAAAGGGATTTACGGGGGTATTCATTATTTTTCTTATTTCGGCTCCAAGACATAGGTTGTGGGTACTCGTTCGGTGGTTCTAACGAGCACATACAACCTATGTTTTGAGCATGATTTTGATTTAATAAACACGAAAACATAGGTAGAAAGATTTCAATTTGGCGCTTCTATGTCCATAATCAACGTTTTATTACACTCAGGGGAAAATATCACGGTATTTAAGCAGAAGACAATTATCGCTTTTATGACACGGGGATTGTGTATTGCGTTCCGGCTACTGACCGTCAGGAAGCCCGAAGATTACTGGACACGCGTGCAAGGTATATAGGATTACCTTATTTCCGGAAAGATTGAGTCATGGGTACTACTGTGCATTCTTTATTCGTATGAAGTATTGGTGATTGAGTCATGGGTACTACTGTGCATTCTTTATTCGTATGAAGTATTGGTGCTATTTAGATAATGAGTACCGCTTAGAGGATCAAAGCCGGTGCGAGTCGGAACGTCCATGCTTATAAACTGGGCGGCAGGGCTTGAGATGTCATTTCATCTCAATGTCGGATAAGGTCCCACACAATTGGAAGCAACGTCTCCAAAATGACCTATACAGTGTTGACGGGGACGTTAAACCTCGAATCAAACAAACAAATTAACAATCAATGAACCTTTCTTTCCAGAATAAATATTTGATATTTGAATTTGCAGTATGTTATTATAGATAATTAAAATGATTACAGGTAAATAACGAGTAATTAAAGCCTAATGCTTCGTTTTATATTTTTGATTAATTTCAGTTAATTTCAAACAGTGTAAGTAAGCATTACCTTACATGGATATGTTACAATATTGAATAATCATTGTGACCATTATGACAACACATCCGTGTGAAAAAATGCATTCTTTAGGTTGCAGAAAACGGTTATTAAAAAATTGTGTCATAGTTCATTACTACTTTAAATATAGGTTGTGGATCTTGTTAGAACCGCCTCGCTTCTAACGAATACCCACAACATATGTTTGGGACAAAAGTAATAGAAAAATATATGTGTATGTTCCAGCAAACCACAGTTTTCTCTATATAAAGTTGGATTTAGAAGGGGTGTTCATCAGTGACATGGACTTGTAGACATATAATGAGAGTCAAGCAGATTTAAGTGCATTTTGGACGGGAAAGCGAAAACATGGACACTTATGCTGGAAACAGTGCATGCTCAGATCAGACGTCGAGCTTAGATCAGGGCCTTTGCTGTCAACCCATTACGGCCTCCGCCCATCGGGGCTTGAAGAAATAAATTGGGCTGCATGATGCTTCCACGCAGAGCTGAAACTGACTGCACAGCACATGAGTACTAGTAAACTGCATGGGGGCTCTAAGCCTGCCCATGAAAAGTGGTGCGAGTTGGACCGTCCATGCAGATAAACCTTACTCGGTGGTTTCATTGGGTGTTAGGGCTTGAGATGTCATCTCATTGTCGGGTAAAAGTCCCTCAAAATTGGAAGCAACGTCCGCAAAATGACCTATACAGTGTTGACGGGAACGTTAAGCCTCCAATCAAACAAAACTATCAACCCATTAAGAAAACATATCTTGTGACAATGTGTTTTCTTTCTTATCTTTGAAATGTTCATTTATATCTAAAAAAAATAACAAAAACCCCACATTATTTTTATGATGAAAAATACAATGTCTTGGTGCGGATAACACACATTGTAACCGTCTAAACCTCCCTTTTCTGTATAAAATGTAAAGTGGGAATTACAGGGATTTTTATTACATGGACTTATGAACATGTTGCTTTTCTAAACAATGCAATTTTAAATAATGCAATCTGACATCCATTAACTATAAATGTTTTTTTTTTTTTTTTTTTTTAAAAGAATAATGTGGAATATCACATTCCAGAAAAAATGGATTGATGAGAACCGATAACATTTTAAGTACAAAAAGGCTCAATTTTAACCGTTTGACAAAAAGAGAATTTTTCTCGCTTAAAGTGCCAAAACACGCAGTTCTTAATTAACTAGACGGAACTATCGTTCAATATCCCCCGGGGTCATTTTCACACATAACCGGATTAAAACACAATATTGATTACACGATAGATACACGATATGTATATATCGTAGGCCTCATTCAAAGGGAGACAATCCAATATTGACTGTCTGTGCGACTGTCACGGTTGAAAGTCATCGGGCTAATGTCAGATATAGTTGGCCATGACTATTTTTATGCTAGCGTTTTCCGGTTGGTGTTGTTCGGCCCAGCTTCTAGTAAACAAATTGAGAAAATGAGATTTTTGAAACTGTTTTCATCAAAACATATTAAATGCATTGGGCTTCTATGAGTTTTTACCAGTCTACACATTGGTAAGTAGGTGACATAACAGATCATTAATTGGGTTAGATAAAAATAAACTGTGTGTTGTCCAGAAGTTCACCTGTGCAAAAATCAATTATTTGTTTATGGTGGCTCATGTGAACCAATGTAACAAATCAATGGGTAGAAATAATTTCTATACCATTGCAGTTATTGGCTGTGATCAGAAGCCTTTTGGACAAAGTTTCTGGTGCTGAACAGGCTGCTTTCAGTCCTTCAGTTCAAATATGGGGATAAACTTTTGGCTTATCTTAGTTTCAATTATTTGGTTTTGATTTATCCAGTATCAAAGCACCCATCCTGTAAACACAATCAGTAACACAGTGAAATTTTTGTGCAGTGATTGCATAAATTGTTATAAACTGCATGAATGAAATATATAAAATGAAGTACTAAAAACACCGAAGAAGGGCAATCATTTTACAAGCTAAATGCAAGAGATTTCAACACCTCAACCAAATCAATGAGCTTGTTGCCAAATTGGTAGAACTGGTCCTTTTTGGCTACCATACACTCAATTTAAAATAGTACCAGGTGAGATAATTACATTTTTTGAATTTTTGGGAATCATTAATTTCAATTCTATTTAGGTATTTTATTTGAAATTCCTCTGTTGCAGTGCCTAAAGGCAACCTTGAGCCACATTTCTATGATACTATTTTACACATTGTGGTTCTGTGGATTGAGATGTCATTTTTTTTCAAAACCAAGGAAAAATGCAATATTTTTCTAAAATGTTGACTTTCGAATAAAAATCTTTGGCTTTCATATTCTAACATTTACATGGACTACCATCTAATGAAAAATCTTTTTGGGTAATTATTTGCAAATATGATTTTTTCAGTACCCCAAATGTAGTGAAATAACTGTATTGAGGAACCTTAAATATTTTCTTATAGAAAGGGATTTCTATCTAGTTCATTGGCATTATACCAAACAGTGTATATGTAAATACTGGCGAAACTGCTCGTTACGTGACGTCTTATCTGGATCTAAAAGGTGAGGTATTTCCAACTCGGTATCTGCACTGGTCTTCAGGGTTAAATAGTGTTAGTACGCTCCTCTGTGATTATCAATTTATTCTATAAGATACGAGTTTCAAATCAAGTTCCGTACTTAAAACAAACACTGAAGACAACGATCAGACGCCACATTCTGTTGGCTCTAATCAGGGTCTTAACTGTTTCCTAATGTCCAAGTATTGGAACAATTGGCATTAATGGGATTTTATTGGAATTGACGTTTAGCGCCCACATCGTTCACACTATTTAGGTCACTTTGGAGACGTTGCTTCACATATTGTGGGACTTTTACCCGACACTGAGATGAAATTACATCTTAAGCCTTGACAACCAATGATACCTAAAGGCTTCTTTGCATTGGACGGTGCGACTCAACCACGGCCGCGGGTCTAAACAGTTTACCAGTACTCATGTGTGGTCATGAAATTTGTATCTATTTTTTTTTTGTCTTTCAGGCAGAAAAGTGTTACCTGGAAAGATACAGCGATTACAGAAATTGTGATTTTCTTAGCAACAGAGAGGAGCTACGCCATGACTTTCATAATGCACATAATGACTATATTCTACAGTTAAGGGCTTCCAATAGAACAATAGATGGATTTCAAGCTGCCATACCACAAGTACTAGAGGTAAGATGCTTGACCAGGAGATAACCATTGCACAAGCCTTTGGCTTAATGTCAAATTCTGGATAATATGTATTTGTCTGTTATATATATACAAGTCATTGAGGCATTTAAAGTTCAAAGAAAGATGCTCGAGTGTAGGATACAGCTTAGGTAAAAGAAAACAATTCCTTCCTCAGACCAATTTTACAATCCGAGACTTTCCTCCTAGTGCTTTGTGTGTTTGTGTGTGTGGGGGGGGGGGGTGTGCATGTGTGTGTTTTGGTTTTAGGTCCCACCAACAGCTTAGGTCATAAGGAGACGGAACCTCGGTTTAAAGACACATTTTTGGATTGCATAGCACCCTAATAACCAGTTATTAGGAATACAGTTATGAGCTAAGATACACTTGGTGATAGCTGGTTGTCATACAGCTAGGTAATGAATTACCTAGCGATATGAGTTTGACAAGTGACATCTATTCATTTACATGCTTGTTTGCTATGTCCTTGTTTTGATTATAATGGAGGAAACAATAGCACTTTTTTATTTATTTCAGTTTTAGTCACAATTATTAATAACCATTACGAAAACATTGCTTATTCAAATATATATTGGTAAAATTTTACCACTGAAAATTTTCAGATAAAAATCCTGATATATTTAATATTGCTGCTCAACACATATTTTGTGATTAAACGTTAGAACCGCCTCTGTGAGGCGTCTCTCACGAGGACCCACAATATATGTTTTAAAGCAGAAACATGAAAAATAATGTATACCCTTTCTGTATAAAAGTGGGGTTTAAGGGGTCAAAATTCCATAGACGTGTTTACGTGAAGCATTTCTCTTCCCCATGATAAATTTCGAAACAAAAAGAATGTATAGAAAAAGTAATATGATGAACAAAATTTCCAGTTAAAATGAAAGACAAACCAGAATTTGAAGAAAAAAAAAAAGATTGATATAAGATATCTGTTTTTGTTTTGTTATGAGACAGACTTCATGCTGTCCCTTTCGACTGAAAACCAGTCTGAAATCATTGAGGCTTTTAGACTTCTGGATATTTGGATGATTTATTAAATATTGACAATACCTATTTGGATGGTTTGATAAGTCAAATTTACCCCCCCCCCAGAACTTCAGTTAAACAAAGCAAATTCTTCTGATTCCGAGGCCCCGTTTTTGGTTTTACATCTATCTATTGTAGATAGATTTTACATCTATCTATTATTTCAACCTTCCTGTGGTCGACTGGGAGCTGATGTCACTCAAACCCGACTGCAGCCATCCAACATTTTATAGAGAATGCCTGGAAGCTTTCAACGACAGCCTCTTGGAGCAAGTTTTGACCTCACCTACTCGAGGTCCAAACATTTTGGATCTCTTCCTCACGTCCAATATGTTCTAGAAAGGGTTATCCTTTGGAAGCAAGGAGTACACCACACAACTGGAAAATATGGAGTTAACAAGTTTTCTGGGCCAGACTAGCTAGTTTCTGCCATATAGGCCTCATCAGTGACCCTCAGATATTTTCAAAATTCCACAATGGAATCAATGATCCCAAAGGACAAGAAAATGTAAACTGCACTATGATGTAGGGCTGGGAGACTTTTAACGGCCGCCACAGTCCCAGACAACAGCTGTAGTGACGTTAAATATGTGTCGTAGTTGAGGGTTAAGTTGCCTAGGCTATAGGGCTGGCTGCCCTGACAAACCCAACTCCGGGTTCGAACAAACGATCAAGCCTGGAATAGATTTCAACAATCAATTTAATTGATGAACATGTATAAATGACAAAATATGGACTGTGTAGTACAGTACACAGCTGAACATGGAATGTAATGACAATGACTGTTCAAGATAAACATTGATTTCATTAAACTACATAAAACTGGATGGATGTGTAATGTGTAATATCTTGCAGTCACCTGACACGGACATGCAAACAAAACAATAAGTTTTCCCTTCAAAATACACTTTCTGTGACTTTCAATTACTACATTACAAAGATAAATGGCTTACAGATGACTAAAATGATATAACACCTACCTGGGATAGATTACAACAATCTATTTAATTGATGAACATGTATAAATGACAAAATATGGACTGTGGAGTACAGTACACAGCTGAACATGGAATGTAATGACAATGACTGTTAGTTACGCTAGATAAATAATATCTACAGCTATCTACCAAAAGACTAAAGTGCATGCCTATAGTACCTACAACTAGTAATACCCTAAAACTACAGGTAACATAACTGACGTGGGTGTAAACATTCCGGTTCTTGGTCAATGGGCAAGGACACGGGTTTATAGGGCTATAGGATTTTTTTCTATAAAATCACCCTATGAAATACTTCCCCTTTTTGACAAATGGCGTCCTCGGCATTCATTGGTATAACTATAAATGAAACAAAATGGTGAGAAGAGATTTTACAACATGCATTGAAACAAAATCTATTCTGACTCATGATCTAATGAGAAAAAAAATCTTCAGTGAGTAAAAGGTGAATGGTTAACCATGAAATTCCACCTGATATAACCTGTCATGAAATATAAAAATCATATTTGCAGAACGAGCACATACTATCAAACATTTTGACTGTTTCCTTTCCTGCAATGAAAAACTGTTACAGTTAGAACATCATCTGCAAATAATAACAGTGCTCATATGCTAAAACTGGTGGACTGAAATCGTACTAACTGAAATAAAGTGTCAGAATTACAATTCTTAAAGTGACTAATTCTCTATGAGGGTATCCCATATCTATGGAGTAAATAAAACAAGTCATAAATACACTGGCACTCAAGTACACGAAGATTGAAAGCATGAAATATGACAATGAAATCTCAATCATGTTTGTAACAAATCAAACAAAATATCAATGCAGCTATCATTCACAACTTCAGACAAGGCAATATATATTTCTACATAAAAGAGCATGCTGAAATACTTTATTAACCTGAAATATGCAAATTTAATATTAATAAAAAAATTAATCCTCTTATGGTGGCTCTTGACATTCTGGTCAAATAATATGTGTATCTGCCAAAGGATTTAATACATGTTTCATTCTCAGTCTGAAATACAAAAGTAGATAGCTGGTATTGTGAAATGCAGTTAACTATCTAATAACAAGCCATCAGATGTCTGAACTGCAAAAGAAACACGATAATTAACAGAAGACCTGAAATGAAACTGTAAAACAGGAGGAATGATATGAAACATTGGTTAAAAACTAACACCATACAACGAAAATGTGCAATCAAATCTTCACAATCTGGTCTGGTTCAACTGTAAAGCTGTAGACTTGGCCAAGTAACCAGTCACCACCTCTCATCCAAGAAGGTTTCTGGCGTCGTCTTTGGGGTCTCCTTTCGATGGCTTCCTCGTCCCCTGAAACAGAAGATACAGTATTTCCTGAAATGGAAGTAGAAGAAAATGTAATACGAACCTGTTGCGCTCTGGTAGGAGGTAAGTTTGGATTTCGTGGAAGTAGACTAGAGTCTTCAGGTCTTCGACGCATTGGAATTCTGTATGTACTGACCTCTGATTGGCTGTAGTCAAGAGAGCTCTCATCGGCGGAATAAATCGCGTCTGTACTGCCTTCACTTGCTTTGGAGAAGCTGTCAGTACAATCTGACAAGTGAAGATGAAACGATTGATCTTCCACCTCGAGCTTCGATTGACTATGCTGATCACTGCGTGGTCCCAGGTCTTCTACTTCGGAGAAGCTGTCAGTACAATCTGACAAGTGAAGATGAAATGATTGATCTTCTTCTTCTTCTTCTTCTTCTTCTTCTTCTTCTTCTTCTTCTTCTTCTTCTTCTTCTTCTATGCGAGGGAGGCCTATGAAAGGAAGAAGCAAAGTGCGGTGGAGCAACTTTGTCTTCCTCGACCTTGTGTTTTGACGCCAGACCTCGTATACTGGAATGTCATCATTTGGTTGACCGACAACTACATATGGATCTTACTGCTCCCACCGATCTGCACTCTTATGTTTGCCTCTAATGCCAAAATTCTTGACAATCACCACCAGCAGGTTTTAGAACTGAATTCTCGCTGTTGCATCATAATGTTTCTTATGGATGGAAGCTTTGCGGTTAGCTTCTTCTGCTGCCTTGCGATATGCAAAGTCGAGGCGTTCCTTCAACTTTCTTACATACTCTGTTTTCGACGAAGAAGACAGAGCATCTGGAGTCAACCCATGAAAAGCGTCAAGAACAAGCCTTGGATGACGCCCGAAATTAAGAAAGTACGGGGAGTATCCAGTACTGTCGTGAAACGTTGCATTATAAGTATGCACGAGAGTAGGAACGTGTGACTTCCAATCACTTTTCTCGTACTCCTCAAAAGTGCCGAGCATCTGTAACAGGGTCTGGCTGAACCTTTCAACTTGGCCATTCCCCATTGGGTGATAAGGCGTTGTTCTAGACTTTTCAACTTTGGCAATCTGGCAGAGCTCCTTGATGAGCTTCGACTCAAAGTTTTGACCTTGGTCGCTATGAAAGCGTGCCAGAAAGCAATAGTGTACTACAAAGTTGTCGAACAACACCCTCGCTGTTGTTTTAGCGGCCTGATTTTTTTGTGGGAATGGCCTGGGCGTACCGAGAAAAGTGATCGGTAATGACAAGAATATGCTCTTGACCCCCCATTCGATTTTTCAAGTGAAAGGTAGTCTAGGTACACAATTCCCATGGGCGAACTTGATGTTATGTTCACCAGTGTGGCACTTTCACCACCCCCAGTTTTCCGTCTGGTGCATTTGCCGCATGCTTTCACCTTGTCTCTGATGAAGCTGTTCATTCCAGGCCAGAAGAACCGCTGTTTGAAAAGAGACGTAATCCTGTCTCTTCCTTGATGACCCAGGTTATCATGAAGGGCCCGGAATACTTCATCTCGGAAAACTGGTGGGAGAACGAGTTATTGGAATTCCTGTTCATTGAGGTTGACCTTCCTATGTAGAACACACTGAACAACGTAAAGTTTCTCCCATTCCTTCAGGTACTTAGGGTCAACGACCTGGTCTCAGTTCCGCCTAGCTGGGACCGAAGATCCTGTCTGTACCTGATTTAGGATAAACTTAATGCATGGGTCATTTAGTTGGGCCAACCTCATATCCTTGGTAGTGAGACCATATGTCTCCAGGAACTGTTCTGACATATCGTCAGCCGTATGTGCACTGGAGACAGCCATACACTCCACCAAAGGACAGGTAGCAACTACTGACAGGGAATGCGATATGGCCTTCAACATCTCAGGAAAGATAATTCTTTCCTCTTGACTCTCATGTCGACGTGATAGGCCATCCGCATCGGCATTCCGCTTCCCACTTCTATACTTTATAGTGAAGTTATAACCACTGAGAGAAGCCACCCACCTCTGTCCTGCGGCATCCAGTTTGGCAGTTGTGAAAAAGTAGGTGAGCGGGTTGTTATCCTTCAACACCTCAAACTGACTACCATAAAGAAATTCGTGAAACTTTTCACAAATTGCCCACTTCATTACCAGGAACTCAAGTTTGTGAGCTGGGTAGTTTTTCTCAGATGGTTTTAAACTTCGACTTGCATACGCTATGGCCCTTTCCTTGCCATTCTGGGTTTGATACAGAACAACACATAAACCGTCAAATGAAGCGTCCGTGTGGACTTTGAATGACAGGCTGTAATCTGCATATGCTAGAACCGGTGGGTTTGACAGCTTGTCAATAATTGCTTCGAAGTTCAGTGTTGGCTTCTCACCACGTTCAAATGGAACCTTTTTCGGTCGTTTTGTCTTCCTGGCTTTAGGGTTTGTCGAATGACCAATAAGCAGGTCATTAAGGGGCCTGGTTATCGCTGCGAAACCCTTGATGAATGGGCGATAGTACCCTGCAAAGTCTAGGAAGCGGCGCACATTTTTTTGCAGACTTTGGCATTGGCCATTCTTTAATCGCCTCCAGTTTGCACGGATCAGTATGTATCCCTTCTTCGGACACAACATGGCCAAGATATGTGACCCGGCTGCGAAACAGTTTGCACTTCGAGGGCTTCAGCTTCAGCCGCTTGAAGACAGCATGCAATCGCTCCAGGTGCGCCTCAAAAATTGATGAAACAATGATGATGTCGTCGAGATATATGAGACAATCTCTCAAATTTATCTCACCTATACATCTTTCCATCAACCTCTGAAAAGTCGCTGGAGCATTGCAAAGTCCGAAGGGCATGCGGTCCCACTCGAAAAAGCCGAGTGTACCGACTTGAAAGGCTGTCTTGGCCTTGTCAGTCTCCTTCAGTTCCACTTGCCAGTAGCCGCTTTTTGAATCTAAAGTACTGAGGTACTTAGAGCCGGCTAACAAATGAAGCGTATCGTCGATTCTAGGGATGACATAAGCGTCTTACATAGTACGCTGATTAAGCTTCCTTTAATCAACACACAACCTAATAGAGCAATCCTTTTTCCGAACGATTAAGACATTGGAACTGAAGGGACTCTTGGAGGGACGTATTGCGCCAATCTCGAGCATCTCATTGAGATGCTCTCGCACTTCCTGAATTAGTGCTGGTGGAATGCGCCGATAAGGTTCCTTTAATGGAGTCTCGTTCTCCAAATAAATCTCGTGCCCCCGGGGTGCCACGGGCCATTCAACACCCCTTTACTTCATTAAAATCCATATATCTCAGAAACTGTTCAGATCCCCACCCCTTAACCATATATATTCTTGTTCCTTATGATAAGACTTCACTTCATAATAGGCCATATATCTCAGAAACCATTCAATTCCCCATCCTATAATCACATATAATATATTCTTGTTCATTGTTAATAGACACATTCAGCCATCCCCGTCTTGGGGGGTCCGCCTGGGCCATTTCTCATCCTGCCACTTCATAAAAGGGCCTCATATCTCAGAAACCATTCAGATCCCCACCGTTTAACCATATATAATCTTGGTCCTTATGATAAGATATATTCAGTGACAACAATCTTGGGCTTTTCCGGGATCTGCCATGCCCTATTCCCTCCTTTGCTTAAAAGGCATTGCAACTCAGGAACCATACATATCCCCACTGCTAAACCACATAAGTCTCTGTTTCTTTTGATAAGATGCATTTATTGACACCAATCAGGGCTCCATTGGGTCCATGCCCCACACTCTTTCCTTTATAAAACACCTAATATTTCAGATACAGTCCACATGGATGCTCATTTGGGTATGGGGTTTGTTTAGGAGACTTTATCATACATCATAGTGTAGATTATAATTTCTTGTCCTTTGGGATCATTGATTCCATTGTGGAAATTTGAAAATATCTGAGGGTCACTGATGAGGCCTAATTGGCCGAAACTAGCTAGTCTGGCACAGAAAACATGCACACTCCGTATTTTTCACTTCTGTAGTGTATTCCTTGCTTCCAAAGGATAACCCTTTTATAGAACATATTTATAATTGGTATATTAAAATCATATCATGTTATAATACAGGTCTGGCATTGGGCAGTGTCCACCTAAGCTCTAGTTTATGAAATTTAGCTCTTAGGCTTTGTTTGCTATGCCAAGTTAAGAGTTTCCATTGACTTATAATGGGGAAAATTGAAAAATGACATCAATGTCTTTCAACATATTTTGCCACACTTTCATAGAAATGTTCCTTTTGGCCTATTCATATGTTGCCACAGATGGGAAATTGTCAATTGTCATCTGTTGTTAGGCAACAACACATTCAAGCGACATCTGAATCTGAAGCCACCAGGCTGATTGGATCCAAATTTTATCTGTAGTATCCTTGGGCACAGGGCTTCCATGGTTAATTAAAATACATTGCTGCCAGTGGGCAGTGGCCCCCTGAGCTCTGGTGAGCATTGTGGCACATGGGCCTCTTGTTTTAATATCTGGTAGACTGCTGAATGTCTTGGAAGAAAGCAATTGCTGTTTTAATATCAAAGTAGAAGTAAAACAAAGATCAGGAATTGATACAATTAACTTACTCCACCCATAAAAGACACCAAAGGGAAAGAAATACAAACATTAAGCGACCAGACCATAATGGAAACCTAAACAAAGGAAGGCCATAAGGACAGTTACTTTCCCACAAAATGGCCATATGGCCATCCAACCAAAAGACACAAGTGATACACACAGTAAGTAACAAACAACAACATAAATAAATCGCCACAGAAGAGCCGCCTTGGAACGGTCAGTGGAATGTTTCCACTGGGGGGCTTAAATCGATTTTACGTGGCCACAATCCTCGCCCTTACTTCCGTCGCGATTTAGACAAATAATTTGTTCAGTCCGCATGAAGGCCTCCTAACTCATCAGTGCAACATCTCCGTGAACACAAAAATCAAAGAACCACAGAGGTGAGACAACGGTGAGGACTCGACAGCAAGTCATTTTCACGAAAGAAATTGCGCATGTGTTCAATTATTACTTGTTCCATCAGCTTGCCTGCGTAACTTAGGAGGGACATATGGCTATATTATAGCTCACCTGGGTCGAAGACTCCAGTGGAGCTTATAGGATGGTAGTCCCTCTGTCGTCTGTCCGTCCGTCGTCCGTCAACACTTTTGACCAGCAGCCTGCAGGCTGATCTCAATCATTTCTTATCTGAAGCATATCTTTGGCGGGCATTGATGACATTAGCTTTTTATCGAAATCAAATGAAAACTTTGGTTGCTATGGCATCCACAAGGTCCCATAGACTTGTCATCACCGTAACACCTTTAGTTTTGATCGGATCTTTCTGAGACATATATATAAGTAGACTGGGGATGAAAGCTCGGATTAATTCGAAAACTGGCAAGGTCTGTCCATTAACCACATTTTTAGGTGCCATGTTTTTTTAGTAACCTCCCCTTCCAATAAAATAGAATCACTACCTTGTGATGGCGATATCTCAAATACACTTTGAGATATAATGATGGTACTTGGTACAGGTGTACATGACGTTAAGCAGACGTATCGTGTGCAAGAACCACGAGTCTGGGTGCCCTGGTTTTTTGTAGCTCACCAGAGCGGAAGGCTCCGGGGGAGCTTATAGGATAGGCAGTTGTCCGTCGTCGTCGTCTGTCGTCGTCGTCGTATGTCGTATAAGGTCGTCTGGCGTCAACACTTTCAAACGACATCTCCTCTGAAGCCGATTGGCTGATTGAGCCCAAATTTTACCTGTAGCATCCTTGGGCTGGGGGATTGAAAGTTTGTGTTTTTTTTCCTGAAAACCAACTCATTAGATTGGTTGCTCTGGCGTGAATATTCTGAGAATTCAGAAATAAATTATTGGTCCAGACTTATATTCTAGACAGGATTTTAATTATTTGGACCCTATTTTGATTTATATCAGTCTTTGAATCGACTGCCTATTCGAAATTCGCAAAATTACAGTATGTTTCCTCTGGCTTTCTTTGCCGGATCATTACAGGGTCACTGACGAGGCTTTATTAGCCGAAACTACGTAGTATGACCCACCTTCTTTCTTATGAATGTTTTCATTGCTCTTAAAGGAACTCATTTTTGATTTTTATTATAGTTTCCATAGACTTATAATGGGGATAAATTGTAAAATTGCATTTACTGCCAAGTCATTGCAGATATTTTGACAAAACTTTTCTAGAAATGTTCCTGGAGTCACCTTCTCGCAGCCATATGCTTTTATGCCAACACGGGTGTCCCCCAGGTTGTGCCGGGGCCATACTCCACCCCCTCCACTTCATAAAAAGCCATATAACTCAGACACCATTCAGATCCCCACCCCTAAACCATATATCTTCTTGTTCATTATGATAAGACTCATTCAGTGACACCAACCTGGGGGTCCTCCGGGATGCGCCGGGGTCATGCCCACCCCCTCCATTTCATAAAAAAGGCCCAATATCTCGGAAACCTAACAGATCCCTACCCCTAAACCATATATATTCGTGTTCCTTATGAAGAGATGTATTCACTGACACCAACTTGGGGGTCTCCTGGGGTGCGCTAGGGCTTTGCCTCACCCCTTCACTTCACAATATGCCATATATCTTGGAAACCATACAGATCCCCACCCCTAAACCATATATATTCTTGTTCATTTTGATAAAAGGCATGCAGTTACACCAAACTGGAGTCCCGCGGGATGCACCTGGGTCATGCCCCACCCACTCCATTTCATAAAAGTCCCAATATCCCGGAAACTTTACGGATCCCCACCCCTTAACCATATATATTCTTGTTCCTTATGAAGATACGCATTCATTGACACCAACCTTGGGGTCTCCCGGGGTGCACCGGGGCCTAGCCCCACTCCCTCCATTTCATAAAAGGCCAAATATCTCGGAAACCTTACAGATCCCCACCCCTAAACCATATATATTCTTGTTCCTTATGAAGTGATGCATTCACTGACACTAATTTGGGGGTCTCCTGCGGTGCGGTGGGGCCTTGCCCCACCCCTCCACTTCACAAAAGGCCATACATGTATATCTCAGAAACCGTTCAGAGCCACACCCCTAAACCATATATATTCAACTTCCTTATGATAAGACAAATTCAAATGACACCAGCTTGGGAGTCCTTCGGGGTGCCCAGGCCATGCCCCACTACTTTACTTCATTAAAAGCAATATACTGTATCTCAGAAATCATTCAGATCCCCACCCTTAACAATATATGTTCTTGTTCCTTATGATAAGACTCATTTAATCACACCAACATGCGGGTCTCTTTGTGCTGGGTCAATTGGCCCCACCCCTCCACTTCATAAAAGGCAATATATTCAGAAACCATTCAAATCCCCACTCTATAACCATATATGTTCTTGTTCCTTATCAATAGCACACCAACTTTGGAATCCGCAGGGGCCGTTCCTCTCCTCTCCAGTTCATAGATCAAACTCCAATGCCATTTGAGATATATTGAAGGAACTTGGCACAATTGAATACAAGGTATAGAAAGTAGAAGTAAAACAAAGATCAGGAATTGATACAATTAACTTACTCCACCCATAAAAGACACCAAAGGGAAAGAAATACAAACATTAAGCGACCAGACCATAATGGAAACCTAAACAAAGGACGGCCATAAGGACAGTTACTTTCCCACAAAATGGCCATATGGCCATCCAAAATAAAAGACACAAGTGATACACACAGTAAGTAACAAACAACAACATAAATAAATCGCCACAGAAGAGCCGCCTTGGAACGGTCAGTGGAAGATTTCCACTGGGGGGGGGGGGCTTAAATCGATTTTACGTGGCCACAATCCTCGCCCTTACTTCCGCCGCGATTTAGACAAATAATTTGTTCAGTCCGCTTGAAGGCCTCCTAACTCATCAGTGCAACATCTCCGTGAACACAGAAATCAAAGAACCACAGAGGTGAGACAACGGTGAGGACTCGACAGCAAGAAACCACTGAAATGCTGGAGCAAAAGAAAACCAACAGTTAGAAGGCATGTCATGTGCAAGAATCACAACTCTTGGTGCTGTGGTATTTGAGTTATCTCCCCTTTCAATATAACAGAACGACCACCTTGTGATCACCATATCTCGAATACCCTTTGAGACGTATTGATGGTATTTGGTTCGCCCCCGCCCATCGGGGCTTGGAGAAATAGATTGGGCTGCACGATGCTTCCATGCAGAGCTGATACCGACCACACATGAGTACTAGTAATCCTCATAGAACGTCTAAGCCTGTCCAGGAAAATTGCTGCGAGTCATTGCCATGCGTATAAACCCTATTGGTTTCACTGGGCGGCAGGGATTGAGATGTCATTTCATCTCAATGTCGGGTAAAAGTCCCACAAAATTGGAAGCAACGTCTCCAAAATGACCTAAATAATGCTGACGGAGACGTTAAACCTCAAACAAACAAACAAATGGTACTTGGTACATGTATACATGAGGTTTAGCAGGCGTGTCATACACAAGAACCACAATTCTAAGTGCGTTTGTTTAAGAGTTATCTCCTCTGACAGTATAATCTTGTGATGGCTATAACTCCAATACCTTGGAGATATATTGCTGGTACTTGCCACAATTGTACATGTATATACAAGGATGAAAAGGCATTTCATGTGCAAGAACCACAACTCGGTATACCTGTACTTTTTGCATTGGAAATCTTGGATATTCATCATGTTGAGAAGCGATCCTTTGTATCATTAGGCGATGGGAGTCTCAATAAACATTACATATACAAAATATACTATGGGCTTACCAGTGTGTTTTAAATCTGGTGCATTTTCTATTTGTGAACAGTCTTCTGAAGGCCATATTGGCTTTTGGTCCGGGGATTTGCCATCTCCTCTGATGGCTATTTTTTAAATTGCGGATGGACGACGGACGCCGGAGCAATTGGATTACTCATACAATACATGAGCTTATAATTTCTCAGGAATGTCCTTTCGGTGACTCTTTAACTATATTGCTCAAACTGAACAAAATGGCCACCGGAGCTAAAAAAAAACAACAAAAAAACATACACCCACAAAAAAAACATTTAAATAGCTTCTCCTAATTCTCCAGTGGATGGATCTTGAATAATTCCACTCTGGTGAAAAACTTGGCCACCACGGCTAAAAATAGAAAAAAAAAACTCTAAACGACTTCAGCTTATTAACAATTGCATGGATTTTGAAACAATATCACAGGGTGACCCTCTACTAAAATTGCTCAAACTCTTCCACTTGGATAAACAGGATGGCTGCAAGAGCTAAAAAACAACTTTAAAAGACTTCTCCACCTTAACCAATGGATGGATTTTGATATAATTTCACAGGAATGTTCCATTAAAATTGCTCAAACAGGCCTTTGCAGATGAACAATTTTGCCACCAGAGCTAAAAGTATAAAACTTTAAACGAATTCTCCCCTTTAACCACTAAGTGGATTTTGAAATAATTTCACAGGACTGTTTCTTGGCTTACCCTCTTCTACGATTTCTAATACCGCTCTGCACAGATGAATAAAATGACCACCATAGCTAAATAGCCCCACCGAAGGGCCAACACATTTTACATAGACTTAAATAGGGAAAATTAACAAAAAATATTCTCATATGAAACAAGGCCATTGATATTTGTTATAACCCTTACACACATTTAGCTAGTGAACCGCTGCTAAGGTAATTCAAATTTTAGCCAGGGAAAAAAAACTGACATAGCCCAGGGTCCTACATGTTTACAGAGATTTTTATAGGCCCACATCCTTCTCCTCAGGACCCAATAGACCCATATAAAGGATTAAACTGTTGAGAAGCTTCTTGCCTGAAACCAGAAGACCAATGCCTTTAATTTTTGGTACATGACTTCATCTAGTGGACTTCAACCAACAGTGTTCCAAGTATAGCCCTAGGTCCAGAACTGGCCCTGCCAAGGGGCCCACTTGTTTCATATAGATCAATATAATCAAAGCCTTTTCAAATTTCAATATCAAGTATTTAAATCCCCTAGCTCAGTTGAGCAATATATGGTCTTGTTTCTTTTATTCTTCTTTCTCTCCAGATAGACCTATTTTAATTTGGTTTGTCAAAGATTTCTCAGGAACTATAAAAGTTAGAAACCTAAATTGGTATACTATGTATATTGTTTAAGAGACAATGGGCTTTTTGTGTTAGCTTAATTAGACGCCTCCGTGGTGCTCGCCTTGTAAACCAGGGATCGCAGGATCAATCCCGGGCTTCTCAAGTCTTTCGGATGAGTCTTTAAACCGAGGTCCCGTCTCCGTATGACCTTAGCTGTTGGTGAGACATAAAACTCAACCCCTCACTCAATCACTTGTTAGCCTGTTTGTTCATTTGTTCTTTCAGTCATCTTTCTCTCCATAGAGGCCAATGCTTTTTTTGGAGTTTTATTATGATGTTACATGACGTTATCAGGTCCGTGTAATGAACACCCTCGAAAATCCCACTTTGTATAGTACAAGGTGACACATTCTACTTCAATTATTTTCAGGAGTTGGATGAAATCTACATTGACACCAGCAATACTATCAACGTGGCCATAGAGAGTCATTCCTTGCTTCTACTTACAAAGGTAAATGACATTATCAATGAAGCCACAGAGACTCTGTTTTTGGGTCGATTGTTTCAATCGATCCAAAGTTACTAAAATAGTGATGTTGTCCATGTGACTATCACTGATTTGGGGAAACCAAGGTTATGGTTATTAGTAGAAAATTACCGCGCTATTTTTATTGATGTTACATGTAGGTCAGAGTGTTGCTGGTTGCTGTATGCCTTTAGGTAAACTGCGTATACCGAGGTCAGATGCCGCAAAATGCGGCGTCTCCTCAGCCGGCTGCTCAGGGTCTACACTGTTTGCTTCAAATACTGGTATATGAGTCTTAGCTGTCAATTGAATGATATATTCTTCATTCTTTTATCGAAAGGGTGTACAGTTTTGTTGAATGTTTTGGTTACAGTTAGAACAGATATTTCATTGTGGAATTGTCTCAAAATTAATTTCAGTGTTTGAAACAGATGATGGTATGTTTATGTCTGTTTGGAATAGTTGACAGCACTACTACATTATCCGTTTCTACTATAATTTTTCTTACTGTGTAATAATGGTTATATATCCCTTATAACCCGAAAGCTCAGTACAGATTCTTATTCAAACAGTGTAGATGCTGATATGATGGCTCTGAGCCAACTCATCGGGATTTTTTCTTGCCGTTCAGGTGCACAACCTTTTATTAGAATAGATATGATTAACTCCAGTAATGGAAAAGTGCACTCCGGAAATTCAAAGAGGATATAAATAAATCAAAGCACCCACAGCACTGTTATGATTGTTTGTCACCGTCAACACTGTATAGGTCATTTTGAAGACGCTGCCTCCAATATTGTGGGACTTTTATCCGACATTGGGATTAAATGACCTCTCAAGCCCTGTCGCCCAATGAAATCATTAGGGTTTCTGTACATGGGCAGTCCGACTCGCATCACTTTCTTGGCAGGCTTAGAACCTATAAGGAGATTACTCATGTGTGGTCGGTTTCAGCTCTGCTCTGGAAGCATCATGCAGCCCAATCTATTTCTTCAAGCCCAGATTGGCGGGGCCACTGACAGCACTGACTGAGCAATTGTCTCTGAGTGCCGGTGTCGGCAGAGAAAAACGGTCATGAGCGGGGATTTGAATTGTTTCGGTATATCCTTAAGATCTTGTACATAATGCAAACAATGAAGATCCTGATCAGACGCCTCGTTCTGCGGTGTCTGATGTAGGTCAACACTGTTCCAAACCAAACACATGATTCCAGTCCAAATTTTACTGATTACATTCTTCATATACGCAAGACTCTGACCTCAGAGTGGAACAAATAACACGGCTATTGTGGGATCGACAATCGATCCTAAGTTACTAAGCAGACAAGATATTCAGTGGTAAAGTCCACGTGACTATCACTGACTTGTCGGAATATTAAATTCATTAAATTTACTAAATGGCATGTTGTTGTCCACGTGACCATCACTGATTTTTGAAAACCAATATTATGGTTATTAAAAGCGCTATTTTTATCGATGCAACATATACACGGGCTGTAAGCATTCAAATTGACCCACGCCGGTGGTCAGTTGAAAACAATTTGATTTATATCCGGAGGTCATTTTGAACGTTTCCTGTTATTGGTATTCGTGGGCAGCAAAAAGGTCAAAGTTAAGATTATTCTTGACCAAAAACATATCTTAAACATCAGAGAATGTTATGCTATCAGTCTTTTGCAGTCCATACCAAATATTATTGAAAGGTTTTGAGTCGTTACGTCGCAATTATTTTTGTCCCGCACGCTTAGTGGTGAAATCGAAAGTAGAAAGTCAGCAAGAACAGGTGAATTTGCTCTGATTGTCCAATGACGAGCTTCCAGTGAACTATTTTTATTGCACTCAGAAACGGCGATACCATATCTGCTTCCAAGACATACTTTTATAAATCTACACGTTTTCCCAACAACATTCTGACCATTTTTGCATCGGAGGTCAATTTGAAAATGAGGTGGTCAATTTGACTAATGGAGATTTTAATGGAAAATGATTTCCGAATGAAAATCATGAAATATGATTCTTAATGTCGATTTGGGGTTATGTTTAGTATTAAGTCATTGGGCCCGTTTTCCGGAAAGAGTATCAGCCAAATTCAGGCTGTCAGTGTATTCAAACTTTACATTTTCTTTACAAATAGCCTCTTCGGAAACATAGTTTAGCATGTTCGTTTACAGTTTCCCCTTTAATCTGCCACCAAATTCGACATCGCCTCGAAATCAACGGCGCACGAAAAATTAACTTGAAGGTAAGGCGGTCAATTTGATTTTCGATATATTTGCCAGCTGAAATGGCTTTGAACGATTATTTCGGTATTTGTTTTTGCCGGGATCAATCTGGAAAAGCCGGGACAATAGTCCAGGATTAAATGTTTTAGGACCTCGCATGGGTCTAAGTAGACCCAATTAATTCTTCATTTTATCAATTTTGCCAAGCAGACCGTCCTTTATGTAAACGTAAGTATTTGCAGTCATTATGCAAACCTTTGTAAAATAGAAGTCGAGGCAATGTTCAGGAATCGATACAATCAACCCATAGTTCCCTCATCAGAGACATCAAAGGGAAAGAAACATATACATGCAACAACATACCTAATAGAAGCACCAACAGCGGAAAGCCAAAAGGAAAGTTACTTTCCTACAAAATGGCCAATAGGCCATCCAAAATAAATTAACACAAGCGACACAAACACCTAAAGACAAACCATAACAAAAATTAATCGCGACAGAAGAACCGCATTGGAACGGTCAGCGGAAACAAATTCCACTGGGAGGCTTAAATCGATTTTACGTGGCCACAATCCTCGCCCTTATTTCCATCGCGATTTGTTCAGTCCTCATTAAGGCCCCCTAACTCATCAGTGCAACATCTCCGTGAACACAAATAATCAAACAACCACAGAGATGAAACAACGGTGAGGACTCGACAACAAGAAACCACTGAAATGTTGGAGCAAAAGAAAACCAACAGTAAGACTCCGATAAACCCGATTTGCACAAGGACATTGAGGTTGACAGGGAAATACATGATTGTTTCTCGTTTCTGTCTTAAAAGTATTGCAAGTACTCGTTACAACTGCCTCATTCAATGAGGCGACTGTAACAGTATCTTATGAACAGAAATAAGAATTGAAACATACATATTTTATAAGTTTTCATTTGAAAAGTTTCTTCTTTAATTTAACCCTTGTCCTGCTGAATATTCATATATGCCACACCCACTACCGATTATCAACCAATCAGATTACTTGATGCAAATTATTGCAACAAATTCACAACCTGAATGACAAACAATGTAGATCCTGATCAGATGGCTTCTTCAGAAGCCATCTGATCTGGATCTACATTGTTTCAAAGAATGGCATATCCGGGTTCAGCAGGACAAGGGTTAATAGCCGAAAATGTTTTATATTATATGCGTTTGTCACTGTAGGTAATAATCTGTCGTATAGTTAATTTGAAACATGGCCTAACAAAACAAACAGGAAGACTAAAATGTGCCCAGAGAAGAATCAGATCAACATGGAAAATTAATAGCTACTCCATTCTTCACACGGACTGTGAAGACTCTGATCAGACGAGGTAGATGCGAGGCATGATCTGAGTTTAAGTCAGATATGTATGTCATTCTTTTTTGTTTTGTCATGTTGAATCTGCTAATACATTTGCCCCAGGTCATGGCGACAAAAGACAATTATGGGTGCCTTAGTCTTAACTTCCAATACCCCCTTGCTATCTGAAGCTGTCTATTCGACAAGTTTTTGTTTGTTTGTTTGATTTGAGGTTTAACGTCCCGTCAGCACTGTATAGGACATTTTGGAGACGTTGCTTCCATCGTAATGGGACTTTATCCAGACATTGAGATGTAATGACATCTCAAGCCCTGTCGCCCAATGGAACCAATAGGGTTTATATGCATGGACGGTCCGACTCGCACCACTCTTCCTGAGCAGGCTCAGAACCTCTAAGCGTTTTACCAGTATTCAAGTGCGGTAGGTTTCATCTCTGCGTGGAAGCATCATGCCACCCAATTTATTTCTTCAAACCCCGATAGGCGGGGCCAGGTGCTGGAAGGTGGGTTCTATGTTAATTTTCATTTTTTCGCCACTAAACAAGCGATTTTTTGCCATTCTAGCAGTTATTTAAATATATAAACTCCGCTCATAGTAAAGATAAATATATGTTGTGTGTACTCATTTTCTTAGTTAGGACCCAAAGAATCAATTGATGCATGTTTCATTTTGATCTGATGAAATTCTTAGTTTTGCGTATATCACAATGATAACGCAAGTTGGTGGCGTAACGTTATAGGACTCACTTTTTGTACAGCTAGTTAGAATACTCCCAAAAGCATTTCCTGCCGTCTTTTACTCTCAACAGGATGTCCTTTTCAACACATGCTTCTAAATCTATTGACGCAATACATCCATGTTATAGATCAAGTTATTCTAAGAATCCAATCGGTTTCCTCATGTTTCCATTAACCAAGCCTGTTAGCAATTGAAAAGTTGCACAATGAAGAGGATTTAAGTGGGAGCCAAAATTAGCTCTTATCATACCAAGTACTTTGGCAGTAGGTTTGGGCATTAACAAAATACAGACGATGTGTACATTAGATGGTCGGAGCCTGAACTTTTGTATCTGTTACTTGGTCTGTAAGTTTTTGCTCCAAACCTTCAGTGGCACTGTAGGTGTAGGTAACATCAGGTGTCTCGGTGCGTTTTGTTGATTTCCCATTCGCTGAAAGGGTTGATGTATTTAAATAAATGTGGTGCATTGTTCTTAAATGTTTCTCGTAATGGTCAAATTGGATTAATTTTAGTCAAATTGACCGCCTTATCTTCAAATTCACCACCGAGTTCATGTTTCGTGCGCTATTGATTTCGAGGCTATCTGAGAATTAATGTGAACGTATCGAACCTCAGGTCGAATTTGGTGGCTGATTAAAGGAAAATTGTAAACGCAACTACTAAACTATGTTTCCGAAGAGGCTATTTGTAAAGATAATGTGAAGTTTGAGTACACTGCTAGCCTGAATTTGGCTGTTACTCTTTCCAGAAAACGGTCCCAATGACTATAAGATTCATATCTCACGATTTTCATTCAAAAAACGTTTTCCATTTTAATCTCCACCAGTCAAATCGACCACCTAATTTACAAATTGACGACCAATTTAGATATAAAGTAGGGACATTTATCTTTAATTAGAGACCCGTTTCATCCTTGATGACGATGAGGTATGTTTTTGACCATTGAACTTGGTTCGGCAACGCGCCTATAGTGTTACGTCCCTTTGATGGCTGAAAATGCCGATTTTTTACCTTATCATCACCGTAGCCCCTTCAGTTTTGATCGGATTTTTCTGAAACTAATGTGTAAGGTGACTGAGGATAAAAACTCGGATGAGTTCGAAAACCGGCCAAGTGGGCCCATTTATCATTGAGTTACGTCCTTTTGATGGCAATATCCCGCTTTATGTCCAAATGGACTTAAAAGTTTCAGTAAATAGATCGGGGTTACTTAGACGCTTGCAAACATGTTAGTTTTTAACAATCTAGACGGGTACACTATTCAGAATAGAATACAGAATAGAATGTTAGTACATCACGGAATAAATCGCAGGGATATCTCTTTCATCGCCATTTGCTGTATGCGATTTATTCCGTAAATATTTTAATTCATATGAGTGCGAAAACAATTCTGGTCAATTAAAAAGAATAAACCACAGAAAAACAAACTTTGTTTAAATCACTTCCCCATTTTGAATACCACTAGCCTATATAAAATTTCTGTCGCTATATATACTACCGGTTTAGGTCCAACATTAGAAAGTATTAAAAACATAAGCGTTTTAAGAATCATTCCTACCCCAAATATGCCAAGCCCCATTTTCTCTGGAGTGTATCCCCAAAAGAAACCCATTTCCCGGGAAAACGTCCCTTGCAAGGCATTAAACATTGTAAGAAAGAATTATCTGTCTATATATATACTACCGGTTGAGGTCCAA
The DNA here is from genome assembly GCA_963580285.1 of Lucinisca nassula. Classification (NCBI taxonomy): domain Eukaryota; kingdom Metazoa; phylum Mollusca; class Bivalvia; order Lucinida; family Lucinidae; genus Lucinisca; species Lucinisca nassula. Next base: position 28,269,318 of record OY757021.1, on the reverse strand, counting down.
AAACACGAATAAGAACTATTGAACTGCAATACTGCACGAAAGATTCTCTAAAACATTTTTGCTCTGCTGTATATTACATAGTCCCGGTTTAGGTACAAATACACTGCAGATATACTGTATTGGGCCTTAACCGGAAGTATAATATAGAGAAGGAAAGCGTAGCAAACAATCTTTTCATGCCTTGCAAAGGAAGTATTTCCGGGTAAAGGGTTTCTTTGGGGAATACATTCCAAAGAAAATGGGGCTTGGCATATTCTGGAGTAGGTATGATTCTTAAAATGCTTATGTTGACGATGTTTTATGTTGACGATGCTTTTAGCTCACCTGTCACGTAGTGACAAGGTGAGCTTTTGAGATCACTTTTAGTCCGTCGTGCGTGCGTAAACTTTTTTTCTTCAAACGACATCTCCTCCTTAACCACTGATCGTATTTTGACCAAACTTCATAGGAATGATCCCCTTTCAAAGTTGTTCAAATGGTTCCGGTCCGTTGCACATCTAGGTCACAGGAGCTAAAAGTAGATTTTTTTTACTGAAAATTTTAAAAAGCTTCTTCTCTGAAACCGCACGGCTAAGTTCTTAGATATTTGGTATGAAGCTTCATCTAGTGGACCTCTCCCAAGATTGTTCAAATTATAGCCCTGTGGCCAAAAATAACCTCGCCCCAGAGGCCTTTGGTTTTGCATAGGCTTATATAGGGAAAATTTTGTATGTTCCTTGTGACAAGGTCTTCCCGATCATGCAAAAAAAATTGACCTGTGTCCTTGACCTTGATCTGTGTCCTACTTAATCATAACTTTGGAACCATTTGAGATAGAGCCTTCATTTTTGGCATGTATATTCCTGTAACAATGGCTTCACAGCCATACAAAATGTTTGACCTATGACCTTCACCTTTGACCTACTTTATCATAACTTTTGAACCATTTGACCGGTCCCCGCCCATTGGGCTTGAATAAATAAATGGGCTGCATGATGCTTCCACGCAGAGCTGAATCCGACCCGCACACGAGTAATGGTAAACCATTTAGAGGATCTAAGCCTGCCCAGGTAAGCGGTGCGAGTCGGACCGTCCATGCTTATAAACCCTATTGGTTTCATTGGGCGACAGGGCTTGAGATGTAATTCCATCTCAATGTCGCGTCTCCAAAATGACTTTTCTAGTGTTGACGGGGACGTTAAACATCAAATCAAACAAACAAACAAAACCATTTGAGATAGAGCCTTCATATCTGGCATGTAATTTCCTTCTGACAAGGCACACTATATTACCTACCATTTCATTTCTACAGTGTGGATCAGGTGAGCGATCCAGGGTCATCATGGCCTTCTTGTTTAAAAGTTTCTTATAGTAAAATTGTTTGTTTAACGTCCACGTCAACACAAACAATCAACACAAAAAGTCAACGTTTAGCTATCAGAATAGACAACACACAAAAATGTAAAGTTGCATGCAGTTCACCATTTATGCATTATGCGCTGGTTTCTAGCTAAGACAAAATCAACATTGGAAATATAGGTAACCAGATCCCCTTGAGCATTCAAGGTCAGGAGGGTCAGGTTACTTTTTAAGGGGCGATAGCCCCCAATATTTACTGCACCATTTCAGGTGACCTTAATTCCAAATTAACTCAAAAAGGCTGTAACCCTGCGCCATAAACATAGGTCAGAACTACCATCGACATAAGTACCAAAATATTTATCAAACTACCATATTTTACCGCCCATCGCCCATCGGGGCTTTGAGAAATAGATTCGGCTGCACGATACTGCCACACAGAGCTGATACCGACCGTACATGAGTACTGGTAATCCGCTTAGAACGTCTAAGCCTGCCCAGGAAAATTGCTGCGAGTCGGCCCGTCCATGCTTATAAACCCTATTGGTTTCATTGGGCGGCAGGGATTGAAATATCATTTCATATCAATGTCGGGTAAAAGTCCCACAAAATTGGAAGCAATGTCTCCAAAATGACCTTAATAATGTTGACGGGGACGTTAAACCTTAAATCAAACAAACAAAAACCATATTTGAAGATGGGCTATATATTAGTACTTCAATGAATGAAAATTCTCAGATAAAATGAGTAAGGTATTCACATTTTTGTAGAAAGTATTTTAAGAATTCCTATGCTTATTTCCTCAGCTGACCTTAATTCCAAATAAACTCAAGAAGGCTGTATATCTCCGAGCACTAAATAGGTCTAAACGGCCATCAATAAGCGAAAAACCTGTCACATGTCGAACTTTAACGGGCATCCAGTTATAGTCTTTCAAAACGCAGTGAGACATGACTGCACTTTTAATTTTGGACTAGTCCGCGTTTTAGGTAAATCGCCTTCAGTTGGGATTTTATATTGGGCGATATAGTTTTACTGAGAATCGTACTGCATCATATAAACAACTTCGCCACGACATTTACATAATAACATTATCAAAAAACTTCATTATAGTTTTAAAATCCTAAAGAAATCCGAAACCTGCTTCCCCTAAAACATGGAACAGTCTTATCACGCTTGAACGTTGAACTCTCAAAGGTCGTTGATAAACTATAACTGCTGTCGGTTAAAGTTAATACATAGAAGTAGTATGGGTTTAGAGAGTAGAGTTGAAAAATTGTGTTGTGTTGGATTAGGATTTGATGACGTCACAAAACATTGCGCAACATGACATAACAAAACATTGCGTAACATGACATAACAAAGCATGACGTAACAAAACGTTGCTGAACGTTCGAGGGTGGAACTAAAAATGTGTAGGTGTTGGATTAGAATTGGATGACGTCACAAAACGTTGTTAAAACGTTCCGAAATCGTGAAAGGGGACGTGCTGTTCGATTGTCAGTTTGGCTACCTATGACGCAATCTGAATAGTTCACACATTGGTAAAACTGCATTTGTAAGAAGAAGAATACTGCCACTTTTCCTGCCGCTTGTCTATGCAGTCATTCGTCCATTCAATATCCAGAAGTGATACAAACTGAATTCATCGCATGCTGCCCCGCCCCCGCCCACTGGGGCTTGAAGAAATAGATGGGCTACATGATGCTTCCACGCAGAGCTGAAACCGACCCGCACACGAGTACTGGTAAACCGCTTAGAGGATCTACGCCTGTCCAGGCAAAGCGGTGAGAGTTGGACCGCCCATGCTTATAAATCCTATTGGTTTCATTGGGCGGCAGGGCTTGAGATGTCATTTCATCTCAAAGTCGGGTAAATGTCCCACGAAATTGCAAGGAGCGTCTCCGAAATGGCCATTACATTGTTGACGGGCTGCGAAAATTCTTGCTGACGAATATAATTAACTCTATTTGTTTCTATGGGCGTGTGAGTGAGTGTTTTGGTTTAACGTCTCACCAATAAATAAGATCATACGGAGACGGGACCTCGGTTTTAAGACTCATCCGAAAGTCTGGAGAAACCCGAGATTGATCATGCGACCCCTAGTTTACAAGGCGAGTAGCATAACCACTACACCACGGAAGCCTCTAATTGTTTGTAAGGCGGCTGAATTATGACGTGCGAGAACAGCACTGAAGCTTGCGTATGTGATGATCAGAGTCGTGGAGCAGAAGAATTTTCTGCGAAAAGGTTCTCAATTGTTTCAGCAGAAGATACTGCACTGAAATCGGTGACACCTTTCACTTTGTCTATCACAAGCACCGAATCCACTTATTTCCTAGTGTTTACTGACTGATTCAGAACGACATTTGCTTTTGGTCTTCGATGACATTTGCGACTTGACAATCATATTGTATTGAAATAGACTGCCAATTGTAGCAACACAACTTTTGTGTCAGAAAAAAACAAAACAAAAATCTTTCTTAATTTGTATTTGTTTTGTTTGTTTGATTCGAGGTTTAACGTCCCTATCAACGCTGTAAAGGTCATTTTAGAGACGTTGCTTCCAATTTTATGGGACTTGTATCCGACGTTTAGATGAAATGACATCTCAAGCCCTGTCGCCCAATGAAACCGATAGGGTTTATTAGCATGGACGGTCCGACTCGCGCCGCTTTGCTTGGGCAGGCTTAGATCCTCTAAGCGGTTTACCAGTACTCGTGTGCGGGTCGGATTCAGCTCTGCGTGGAAGCATCGTGCAGCCCATATACTTCTTCAAGCCCCGATGGGCGGGGGCCGGTTCTTAATGTGTTCGATGCAGTAATGCAAGAAGAGGACCCATTTTCTCCACTCACAGTTGACCTGTCGCTTCAAAACCAAAGTTCAAATTTCATGTTGAGGAAAAATATTATTCCCGGTCAAGATCCCACAATTTGCGATCTACAGTAGCCAACAAGGTAACTGTGTCAGGGCAAAGCATTTCCTGCAAGAGCGCTCAGTGAAGACTCAGATCAGACTGCGCATCCCAGTCCGAGCAGAGTCTTCGCCGGGCAACCTATAGGTAGAAAACCTTTGGGTGGGCAGCGAAGGCTCTGATCAGACTGCTGATTGGAGTCTTCACTGGGTGCACATGCATATTGTAGGAAATGTTGTGCTCCGGCTCAGCTATCGACCGTTGAAATGATGGCTCGTGACCATTGTGCACCAAGGCGGTATGGCTAACAGACGTGCGATGAACCGGTTGTTAGCTATCAATGCCGGCATCTTCTTCAGACGGCAACGTTTTGTATGATTTTTTTTTAAATGCTTACGAAAACATACCACTAACTACAGAGGGATAATTCAAAGCTTTGTCGGGATAGAAACGTTTTGAGGGAAAGGCGCAAAAAGAAATCGATCCTTACACAAAAAAGGAAATTATAAGCAAACGCTCATGTGCAATCAAAGATCTGCTATGTGTACTTTTTTCACTACTCCGCTGATTCTGAAGAGTCAAATAAAAATCAAAAATGAGAAGAAGAAGAAGAAATTCTTCAGCACCTGAACAAGACTAACGGGATCATGCAGACTGCACAGAAAGGCACGCGGTGTAAATCTGCCACTGACAATGACATGGTGACTTTAAATTCTTCTAATGCAACTTCTCTAATGGGCTCCTCAAAGCAACTCGGTTCTAACAGTAGTGACAGTGGTGAACCGCCCCCGCCCATCGGGGCTTGAAGAAATAGATGGACTGCATGATGCTTACACGCAGAGATGAAATCATCTGCACGTGAATACTGGTAAACCGCTAAGAGGTTCTGAGCATATCCAGGAAAAGTGATGTGAGTCCATGCATATAAACTGTATTGGTTTCTTTGGACGTCATTTCATCTCAATGTCGGGTAAAAGTCCCACAAAATTGGAAGCAACGTCTCCAAAATGACCTATACAGTGTTGACGTGGACGTTAAACCCCAAATGAAACAAAAGACAGTGGTGAATTTGTTCGATTTGAGATGAAATGACATCTCAAGCCCTGTCGCCCAATGAAACCAATAGGGTTTAAAGAAAGTGGTGAAGTTGGGCTTTAGCGGAAGATACTGCATACAATAAAATGCTGCTTTTCTAAAGCCCTTCGGTAAAAATGTCCCGTCTTTTTCTTGTAATTATAAATTTTGGCCTTAATCTTATCACTTTTAACGACGCTGGAAATGTACTTATTGAAGACCGTGTTACATTTATCGACGGTGCATCGAATACTGTAGATTTGCTAGGTGCTTGTGTTAGCGTTAATTAAAGTGTTTAAGCCGGTTGGATACACAGCATTTGTCAAAGCTTTGCAACAAATAAATGTCCGAAAGCATTTCCTGTCAGGGAATCCTAAAATACCTGTACATTCAAGAATGAACAAGACTCGTCAAAGTCAAAAATAAAGAAATAGCAACCATAATGACTGTTGTCGTTTTGAAACTTTTGCAACGTGGCAAAAACAACTAGCAAGAGTGATTATTTCATTATTATTACCATTTATTAAAATTTTGTTACTTTCGCAAGTGGAAAGAAAACTAGAAACGCTAAAACAAACAATAAAAAGCATTCCGAACACCATTCGAACTTTATTTGAATATCGAAGGATCTAATTTCATCGCTTGCTTATTTTTAGCAGTTTTATCGAAACAATTTCATGAAGTTAGAAACTCATTTCTCGATAAAAGAAATCTGTTTCTCCCGATAGAATTAAATGTTTTCACAGCTATCCGTGGTAAGTTTTCTGAATGAAGAACAGGTATATATTTGACAAAACTGTCATAATCTTATCTAATAATTATTTGAACGACTGTTGAAATATATTAGCACACTTTGTTTCTTCGCCTGAACAAGTGCGACTTGAATGGTGTAATCACCGCACCTAATGTCAAGGTAAATTCCTACATTGGCATTGATCACATTTGAAATTTGATATAAGAATGACACAACAGCGTTTGAAATAAATTCTCTCTTTATTATATTTTTCTTCTTTTTCTCAGCGAAATTTTCACGTGTTTTCAGTTTCTTGGGATTTTTCGAGAAATGGCATTAATCAGATGATAATGATAATATTTTGTTATATATTTCACATCACTGCTCAAAACATAGATTGCGTACATCCGGTAGAACCGCCTCAGTAAGCCGACTCCAATGAATACCCACAATCTATGTTTTGGGGCAGAAATAAAAAATGCATATATATACTGTGAAATTCCGCTATAAAGACCACCTGAAATGAAGAATTATTCTGCTTTAAAAATAGTTATTCTTTCTTTGTGTTTTCTGTATTCTGTGTCCTATAGTCAGAGACCATCTTTGGGACGATTTAAAAGTTGTCTAAAATGAACTCCTAAGGGTGGTCTTAATACAGGAATTTTACTGTGTATATATATATATATATATATATATATATATATATATATATATATATATATATATATATATATATATATATATATATATATATATATATATATATATATATATATATATTAAAGGGGTTACCTTATTTGTCTTATTTTTGCTCTAAAGTATAGATTGTTGATGCTTGATAGAACTGTCCCAACGAGGCAGTTCTACCGAATACCTACAATCTATATTTTGGGCAGAAATAAGAAAATATCGCAATTTTCATTGTAAGTATTTGTTATTTCGACTGTTAAATTTACAGTTTTTTTTTGTATATGCGTGTTCATGTAATGAATGAATTTTTTATCAGATGATAACATTTTATTTCTGCATTTTTGTTCTTATTTCTGCTCCAAACACCGAGTCTTGGTTCTCAAGTTATTAGAATAGCCTCGATGGAGCGGCTGTAACAAGTACATAGCATTTATATTTTCAGCAGAAATAAGGAAATATATATCCAAGTAAATCCCACTTTTCTCTGTGTAATTTGGATATAAAGCATAAGAAACTATGAAATTAAAATAACAAAACTATTCGTCCTTCTTCGTTGATGTAAAGTCGAGGTTACATTCATGATTTGTATCCGGCTGCATTTTCACAATTACACCAATGTGCAAAAAATGCAACCGGATGAAATCTTCGGGCTGGAACTAAAGAAATTTGTGCAAAAATGAATGGAAGTGTCTGCTGACAGCCGGCTGGCACCAGATTTTTAGGACGAGTGGCAGCCTTAAAAGTCTGCTGACAGCCGGATATAATATCAATCATAAATTATTCTTTCTCACTATTAAACCTATCATATTTTATGAGATCCTACACTATTTACAAAACTTTGTTGAATAGTGAAGGATGCAGTATTTTCTTAATTGACTGTATATTTTTGGTCAAAATTAAGTGTTATAATACTGGTATTAATATGAAAACAGTAAATCATAATCAGTACAGAGCGAGGATATTTCTAGGCATACCACCAGCAGAACTACCATTTCAAACCTGTGGATGAAGCACATCTTATACTTAAATCCAATCACTGGTTGTTTTTGGAAGAGCGGTGGGCTCACCGTGCATCTGGGTTTGAATAAAGCTGACAAAGAAGACAGATGCTGCAATTGAAATATTGGGAACTCAACCAGTGGTTCACTGAATCGGGCAGTATTATGGAATAAGTTAAAATGCATGCTACCTGAAGAACAAATACAGGGCCAATCCAAGGGGTTTTCAACTATAAAGAAAATTAGTCTAGCTTCTAAGGATAGTTTTCAGAAGAAAACTATGCTCCAACTAGGCACTATAATCCCATGAACCGTTTGGCTTGAATGAGGTCAGGCTCATCAGGGCTTTGCTATTTTGTAATGATAAACTGTACCAAGTTTGACCAGAATATGTCCCAGCAACAAATAGACGATAAGAACATTGCCTCTTAATCATAAGGTCTCACACTGCTGTGGCTTGGGTCTGGCCCAGGTCACATGTGAGACGACAAGTTCTGCAAGGGAATGTGAGTTTTTTTTCTTTGAGTACTCCAGTTTCCACCAACCTCTGATTAACAGTCAGCTTGAAATAAGAGAAATAATCTTGAAATAATCGTGAATAATAATAATAATAATAATAATAATAATAATAACAAGGGGAGAGGGACATGTTTCAGGTGCGGATCCTGATTGCATCGACGTCAGCGACTCCGCATTGCCTGTTTGAAGCACTTTATCTCCTGAACCTATGAAACCTATATGGTTATAGCACTAGGACGTGGGATACAGTTATTACATGTTGATGGCCTTTACATTTACCTTATTTTCAAGGTCACATGCCCATAAACACCGCAAATTTTGGACCGAAAAGGGCCTGTCTGCACTCTGTCACATATAAATAAAATCGATGAGTTTTGGTGAAGTTTCATTAGCGTCTACCAAAGGTTTGACTACTCCAGATTGTGCTGACTTGACTTAATTTTCAAGGTCATTTTCTCCTTTTCAGCCAAAAACGGCTTTTATAAATCCCAACTCGCGAAAAATTAGCCATCACAAGAAATGGCAAATGTCCCGGTCAAAGGCTAATATGGCCAATATGGCCTTCAGAAATCACAAACAGAAAATGCACCAGAATTAAAAAAAAAACACTAGTAGGCCCACAGTATGTTTTGTATATGTTATGTTTATTGAGATTATCATTACCTAAGCTTCTTTACATGATGAAGATCTAAGATTTTTCCAATGCACAAAGTACAGGTATACTGATTTGTGGTTCTTGCACATGAAATGCCTTTTCAAGCTTGTATACAACTGTTGCAACTGTTGCAAATACCAGCAATATATATCTCCAAGGTATTGGAGTTATGGCCATCACAAGATTATACTGTCAGAGGAGATAACTAAAAACTGTTTGAGACAGGTATTAAAAGAACACAGTTAATTTAAGCATTAAAGGTTTCTTAAATTATCTACAGATACTCACCTACGTATTAAAAGTACATGTTATTTGAATTACATTAAATAACAAGTCAAGGAAAATAGCTGAAAGTTAAAAACTAATATTTTAGAATCATGTTTGAAAAGAAATTATATACATTCAATTTGAAGGCAAGGGCGCTCCATCTTCTAAGTTCTTCAATAAGGAAAAGTGTTGGGAAATTCTTCAAAATTTCACTTGTCCTACATGACTAAATGCACGAAAACTTTTGTAAATGTCGTAAGGACTAGACAAACTTTTTACATGTCCTTCATTTTATTGTCATTGCAAGCAGACAAGTGTAATTTTAAGCCCTGTATGAACTTGAAATAACTTTGCTTTCAAATAGCTAGGTAGTTGGGGTATATTAAGCAGTCTCAATTTGTACCACCTAAGAATAGAGTATCTTACATGAGTGTCCGTGTATTATTGAATTTATTAAACGAGTTGAGGAAAAGGGATAAAATGCGGGGCTTTGCCGAGCATTTTATGCCTTTTCCTCGACGAGTTTAATTAATTCAACAATACATGAGCACGAATGCAAGATTCTATTTATCATATGACATTTAAAACGCATTTTATTAACGATTGTTTCTAAAAAATGTCGATATTCCGCCATTAGTAAAAGCGAAGTCGTTAAGGGCGCCGTACATGTAACGTTACTGAGCGTTTCTAACTATTTTGCATATTTAATCCACTAGTGGATTATCGAATTCATTACATGGGGTTATTACATTCTCAGACACGAGGTCATATGATAAAAATATATATATTTGCTAGTAAGAATTCCCTGTATTTCCTGGGTATTCCCTGAATCTTCCGCCGTCCAGGGAAATACATGAATGAGTATTTCCCGCTTTTTTGCCAACCTTGATTTCTTTGGTAAATTGTACCAAATTTGACATCAATAACTGTTCATTAATTTTTTGAGCAAAAAGCTATTTTTGGAACAAATTTGACATTTTTGGAAGCCTGTAACTTTGAAAACTAGGTTATGTCCACTGCAATCTTATGACGGTTGTTGGTTTTGTTTGATTTGAGGTTGAATGTCCCCGTCAACACAATTTTGGTCATTTAGGAGGCGTTGCTGCTAGTTTTGTGGGATTTTTACACGACATTGAGATGAAATGACATCTCAAGCCCTGGGTTTATATGCATGGATAGTCCGCCTCACACCACGTTGCCAGGGCAGGCTTAGATCCACTAAGTGGTTTACCAGTACTCATAAGCAGTCCGTTTCAGCTCCACGTGGAAGCACCATGCAGCCAAATCTATTTCTCCAAACTCCGATTGGCGGGGGCCCGAAGGTTGTCTTTATTTGCCATACCATAGTCCTTGCATTCATTCTGGAGACAGGATGTAGACAAGCTAATTCCGATAAAAAGTAGACAGTTTGGTGGAGCATTTTCTTGAAAAGGAAGTCAAGGTCATAAAACTTTGTCACTGTTTTGTCTGCTCTTAGCGATGTACAGTGTATGGAAGGCCTTTCGAAATAGTCTGTAATAGTTCCCATCCCTTGCTGGGGGCCAAAACTAACTTATTCGGCAAGTTCTTCCATATATTGTTCTATGTTTTGACTCTACCAGACTGATATAACAGAAATTTTAACAAAAACAAGCATGTTTTTCCCCAATTAAATTAACAAATACCTGCTAAACAGAACCAGGATATTTTTTTTTCAATTTCTTCATTCAAGGACACATAACGTCATAGAGCTTTAACAGAAAATCCCTGCTTACAATTATGTTGTTTGACAGAGAAACATTGTGATTTTGTCCAAAGATGGGAGGTGCAAAGTTCACAAAGTGAACTTTAACATAGTTTGGCAGCATACTGAAAGATTTACAAATCTTGTCAGTTGTACATGTATGCCACAACCTGTAGTTTATTTGCAGGATCTGTTAATAAAAGACCATGGATCAGATCGATATCATATGGGTGAATCCCAACCACCCAGATCTCCCCATGAAATATTCACTTAATTATATACACCTAATAATAACTTTTCAATTTCCATTTTCACAATACAACAACGTTCTGAAAATAGTATAGTATCTCATGAAAAAGAATTTTTTTTTTAAAATTGGAGAAGAATATACAAATGTACTTACTATTTAACAAATATTATACATGTAGCTGGCTGTCAGCAGACTTTTAGGTCACCAGACCTCGCCTTTAGAGAAACACAGAAAATACTAACTGATTCTACCGTTTGTTACTTAAAACATGATGATAGCACACTCGTGTGACATAGTGCATTCTTATGTTGCACTATGAATTGTTATGAATGGTTACTTTTATGCTGAAAATTTTGATATTGCTTCTGTTATCAATTTGGTTAACATATTTTTGTGATCCAAGTTTAATGACCTTAAATCTGCAGAGAGCCGGAACAGACATGTCAAACGTAAGAACTATAGGTTCATTTGGCACGTTCTTCCATATTGTGAACTTCTTTTTGACTCTGGCTGATATACATGTATTAATAGAAGTTTACTAGAGTATGTATTTTTTTTTTGTCAAATAAATGGACAAAAACCTGTTAAACAGAACTGCGGTATTTTTTCACTTTTTGTATCCAAGTACATTTAACATATAGTCTCATATCACTGTGCTTTTACAGAACCAAAAATGGGAGTTGTTAAGTATAGCAAAATTCAGAAAGTACAAGCAGTGTGCCCAAGATTTCCAAAGCTTACCAGTTAACCGTATACGCCTCTGAAAGTCTTGCTGACAGCCAGCAATAATATTTGTTAAATAGTAAGTATATCCATTTCCACTTTTAAATTTATTCTTTTTCATTATATACTATTCTACTTCCAGAACTTTGTTGAACAGTGAAAATGGAAGTTAAATTAATTGTAAATATCTAACAATAACTTTACAACTTCCATTTTCACTGTTCAACAAAGTTCTGGAAGTAGAATAGTATATAATGAAAAAGAATAAATTTAAAAGTGGAAATGGATATACTTACTATTTAACAAATATTATTGCTGGCTGTCAGCAGACTTTTAGGTCTTGTGACAGCCGGCTGCCACTAGACCTAAAAGTCTGGTGCCAGCCGGCTGTCACCAGGGCTCGCCTAAATGAAACGTGACTTTAAATCAACTAAAGAAAGCAGAAAGAAAAGAAAACAATAATTAACTCTGCGTATCTACTTAGGATGATAGAATCTATGTGATGTGTTGTATAGGCCTGGCAACCCCACTTTTCTGATGAGAAGTGAGGCTGCCAGGGTATTCATTTCGAAATCACGCCTATTCAAATGCACTGTAATGGTTTTACCACCGAAAAAAGAGAGAAAAAATGAGTTTTTTTTCTTATTTCTGCACAAAACATAGATTTTGGATTCTTGTACCCGACGAGTACCCTCAATTTGTTTTAGCAGAAATAGGAAAAATAAGGTATATCCTAGATTTCTTATTAAAAAAGTGGCGTTTAAGGGGGATTCAAAATTTCAATTCAGTCTTTCATGGCGTCAGGAATGGCATGTCACATCATGAGTTTATATTTTTCTCATTTCTGCTTGAAATGCAGGCTCATGAGCGCTCGCTAGAGCGACTGCCTCGGTTCTGACGAGTACCCAAACTCTCTGTTTTCGAGCAGACATAAGAAAAAAAAACCCGAATAACATGCAAACCCCACTTTCCCTGTTTGAAATGGGACTTATCGGGGCGTTCATCAATCTGTGATGGTCCGCGGACCGGTTAAAAGCTCTATATGTACATATTTACATCAGTAGCCGCCCATCGGGGCTGGAAGAAATAAATTGGACTGCATTATGCTTCAGAGTCGGAACCGACTGCACACGAGTACTTGTAAACTACTTAGTGGTTCAAAGTCTGTCCAGGAAAAGGGGTGCGAGTCGGACGGTCCCTGCAAACGGACGCTATTGATCTCAATTGGACGCACTGATTCGAGCAGCTTTCCTGCAAAAATTTTAATAAAAGAATAATAAGACGCAAAGTAAATGATGCTGAATATTTTCCCATCTTCTGATTTCTGCTTGAGATATATTGAAAATTTTACTACAACAATTGCAGATAAAATTCTCATAGTTTTCATATATCTGCTCAAAACATAGATTGTGAGTACTAGTTAGAACAAATACCCACAATTTATGATTTTGAGATCGTAGGTATTTGTTAGATCTGCCTCAGTGAGGCGGTTCTAATGAGTATACACAATCCGTGATTTTGCACAGAAATATGAAAAATAATATCTACCGTTGCAACCCCCGTTTTAATATAGTAATGTGGAGTAACAGGGGATCAAAAGGCGTGTTTTCATGATGCCACACCATGCACGCTGAACGCTCTCATTTTTCAGTAGGTCATGTTAGGGTGAATATATACTTTTAAACAGCAAAAAATCTTTCGATTTCGCAACACTCTACGCAACTATTCCTCATGATAAATTGAAATCTAAACTCAAGGAAATTATAAAGCAATGTTCTTTTTTACAAGAATGGTAACCGTCGCTACCAGTATGTTGTCCTTGGCTACAAAGACACATACTTCGTTCGAGATCACTCTGATGCACCACAAAAGTACACTGATGCAGATGTCATAAGGATGCTGGAATATCTAATTGACACTATTTTCGTGGTCCAATGGCATATTATTTCAGCAAACAATTGGCATACCAATGGGTACTAATTGTGCACCGTTGCTTACCGACTTGTTCTTGTACTCGTATGAGGCGGAATGTGTACAAGGTCTCCTCAAAGCAGGCAAGAAACGCCTGGTACAATAATTCAATTTCACCTACAGATATATAGACGAGTTATTGTCTCTGAAAAATGCTAAAATCGCAGAGTACTTGGAATTCATCTATCCACGTGAACTTGAAATTAAGGAAACAAGAGAAACTGCAACCTCCTCCTTATACTTGGATTGTTATCTCTATATTGACAACGGGAAGCTTACTACTAGGCTGTACGATAAACGAGATGACTTCAATTTTCCCATTGTTAACTTTCTCTTCCTGAGCAGTAATATCCCATCTGCACCAGCATATGGAGTTTACGTTTCACAGTTAATCCGTTATGCTAGAGCCTGTTCCAAGTATCAGGACTTTATGGAACGTAGGAAGGTGCTCACTACCAGGTTGTTATGCCAGGGGTATCAAAAAACCAAACTGGTATCAACACTAAAGAAGTTATATGGCAGGCACCATTATCTTGTTGATCCGTACAATGTGGCCATTTCTAGAATTATTTCTGATATGTTTGCCAATGGAAAGCCATAGGAAGACTTCCAAAATCTCGGACATACCCTTCTCGGCATTTACACCTTTACTTCGTTCGGGTCGATGGGCATGGTGGGCGAAGCTTGCTTACCAAGTAATGCTTACTATCCGCGGATAGGATTCTGGAATCCATTTCTGTTGATCTGAACATTGATATTTGCCATTTCAATCCCCCGCCCATCGGGGCTTGAAGAAATATATGGGCTGCATGATGCTTCCATGCAGAGCTGAAACCGACCCGCAAAGGAGTACTGGTAAACCGCTTAGAGGATCTAAGCCTGCCCAGGCAAAGCAGTGCGAGTCGGCCCGTCCATGCTTATAAACCCTGTTGGTTTCATTGGGCGGCAGGGCTTGAGGTGTCATTTCATCTTAATGTCGGGTAAAAGTCCCACAAAATTGAAAGCAACGTCTCCAAAATGACCTTTACAGTGTTGACGGGGACGTTTAACCTCAAATCAAACAAACAAACAATATTTAGCATTTTGTCTATGGACTAATGATTTTGGATTAACGCTTTGGTACTACGAGCTAAACTACTTTAAACAAACCTGAACGTGAGTGCTAGTGTTCCTATCATCACTGTCGGGAAACAAACTCCGTGGTAGCTATCATTTGTGCTTACGTCACACGTTAGGAAGTTTGTTCGGGTGAGATTTGTGTTCGGAAAACAGGTATTTTCATTTCTTTCTTCAAAACCTTCCATTGGAGAAATTTGACACGTAGCGCAGTAGGTGACGCATAAATTTCCATTTCTTTGGCTACTTTCATTATATTTGTGCTTACCATGGTTACCGAGATCACTTGGGACAAAACCCCGAAAAACTGACTGTTAGCGAACACGGACAGTTCAAGAAAATCCTTTTTTTTTTCATAGCCCACAGAAGAAAAGTTCTGATAACAGGTTCGCTTTGAAGCACCGCGGTCACTTACCTACACCCATCCCTTTTACAGCAGCAGAAAATCCCTCGTCAAAGTGTTGGAAGAGAAAAAAATAATAGAATGATAGAGTGCACGGACATCGGCCAGGAGCAAGTTGAGATAGCTTCCACGGACGATTTTACAAACACGCCTGATAAGCATATCTTCTCTCTTTTTAGCTACACGGAGTTCGTTTTCTCAATGGGATAAACTTGTTTATATATATATTCAAAATTAGAGTAAATTGTTTAACAAAAACAAGGTTTCATTTTTTCTCTAAACGAAGATTTCTATCGTGTCAGTTGCTTTCTAGTTCAATGAGCAAAGCGACTCGCCAGTTTTTCAGTGTGGTTCAGCGATGTTCCATTTGACTCTACGAAGAGTGACTTCCTAAAATTGAAGGGGGTCAGTATTTAAATCTACAACAGGTCTACAATAAAAGCGAGTGTTTTCAATCTGTCGACGTATTTTCGTTTGGTTTACTTAGAGTTGTATATCCCAGTCACCAGTATATCGAGCAGGACAGTTTACGTAACCACATTTTTATCTTCACTGTAGCGGTTGTTGTGCCATGTGGCAGCCGTAAAAAGTCTTCCCGTACATCATCATAGTGCAGATTGATTTTCTGTTCCTTTGGGATAATTGAGTTCATTTAGAGAGCTTATTTATCTATACTGCAGCTGCTGTTATGCCGTGTGTCGGCCGTACAAAGTCTCCCCGAACATCATCATAGTGCAGATGATATTTTCTGGTCCTTTGGGAACATTGAATTCATTTAGAATAATTTTTTAAAATAGAGTTCTGCTTAAGTCTGTGCTAGAGGGCGTGGCTGTTGTTGCACATTTCAGTACTGGTCATGAACAGACTCAATAAAACCAGTCTGCTATTTTCGTTTATTTGGTGTATTCTTTGCATCCAAAGGATGTAACTATTCAGAACTTCTTTTTTCATAGGTAGTCAACCAGAACTGTGGAAATTATTTTGCCAGAGGCTGACACCTGCCTGCCTGCCTTTCTTTCTTTCTTTCTTTCTGTCTTTTTCTTTCTTTTTCTTTCTTTCTTTCTTTCTTTCTACTGCGATCGTTCACATTTGGCCATTACTCACAGGTGTATATTACATACACTCCAGGTTTTGCAGGATGAAAGCCTTCACTGTTACCATGTAATTAGGGTAGGGTTCTTTAACCTGCACATGGGGATGCTTCTCCCTGCACAGGGGGCCTCCAGTTAACGTCCAGATCCGAAGGACGTTGCGCTTTACGATATTCATCCCTGCAAATGACACCGAAATTTTATCGCGGCTGCCGTGGAACGGGACCCGGGACCTCTAGCATCAGAGACAAGTGCACTAATCACTGAGCTATCACGCCCCACTTGAATCAGTAGAAGAGGAAGAATTACCCTTGAAAAGATTTCAATGTTGCCATACAGGCGGGGGTCGAATCCGCGACCTTCTGATCATCATGCAGACACGTTTTCGATATTTTTCTGAAAAAAAAAAAAAAAAAAACAAAAAAAAACGGTAGTCCTTGGGCATAGACTACAGCACAGAACTGAACACTTTGGAGCGTGCAAGTTTTTTCTGGGCCCGACTAGCTTGTTTCGGCCAATCAGGCCTCATTAGTGACCCTCAACCGTTCCCTATCAAATCTCGCAGTCCAATAAATGATTCCAAAGGACAAAAATATAACCCACCGAGACCATTAACTTAGCGACAGTATAAAAGCCCGGTCTATGTGCAAAATATGTAAAGACGTCTGTATGTGCTAAAATTCATATCAGGAAAAAAGAGCTGATAAAAAAAAAAAAAAAAAAAAAAA
Organism: Lucinisca nassula; assembly: GCA_963580285.1. NCBI lineage: Eukaryota > Metazoa > Mollusca > Bivalvia > Lucinida > Lucinidae > Lucinisca > Lucinisca nassula. The sequence goes on along the minus strand of OY757021.1, from coordinate 28,252,125 downwards.
ACGATTTATTCGAAATGCTTTTCCAAAAAAGGTTTCATGGAAGGCATCAAAAACGGCTGCAGCTATGATTAAAATACTGAATTATATCATTGTACATAGGTCTAACGGAACACCGATGGGTCTATTTCATCCGAGTGGCTTCATGAGCCCTTCTTATTGTTTGATTTGAGGTTTAACGTACTCGTCAACACTGTATAGGCCATTTTGGAGACGTTGCTTCAAATTCTGTGGGAGTTTTACCCGACATTGAGATGAAAAGACATACCAAGGCGTGCCGCAAAATGAAACCAATAGGGTTCATATGCATGGATGGACGGCACCATTTTCCTGGGCAAGCTCAGGATCTCTAAGCGGTTTACCGGCACTCGTGTGCGGTCGGTTTCAGCTCTGCGTAGAAGCATCATGCAACCCAAACTATTTCTTCTAGCCCCTATTGGCGGGACCGGAGCAACTTCTTATAACTTACCATAATACATGTACATGGGTGTGAGCTATTGATCAAAATTTAATTGCAGAATATGGTAAACCCCTATAAGGGTTAACAGCTATAAATGCCAACTCACTACAGAAGTGGTATAATTCCACCTCCTTGTTTACATAATTTGATAATCAAACTTGTAGAATAGTTCGACCTGTTACATTGTATCCTGTAGGCAAACCCCAACCCGCCCATCAGGGCTTGAAGAAATATATGGGCTGCATGATGCTTCCACGAAGATCGGAAATCAACCGCACACGAGTACTGGTAGACCGTTTAGAGGATCTAAGCCTTCCCAGGTAAAGCGGTGCGAGTCAAACCTCCTTGCTTATAAACCATATTGGTTTCACTGGGCAATAGGGACCCAGAAGTCATTTCATGTCAGTGTCGGGTAAAAATCCCACACATTTGGAAGCAACGTCTCCAAAATGACCTTAACAGTGTTGACTGGGACCTTAATCCTCAAATGAAACAAACAAACCAAACGCTCGTATACTACAGTACTCATTGTGTTAACTATCTTCTATGTATTGTTATTATTATTATTATTATTATTATTACGTTTGTTGTTGTCACCCCTGGGGAGGGGTCAATTTGTGTCGTCTCCAAGAGAAAGGCAGAAAAGAGACAACATATATTGTAGAGGTGATAAAAATGAGGGAAAATGGAGAAAGAGGAACATCAAAGAAAGCACAGAAACAGAAGAAATACAAACATTTCCATCTACTCTTACCTGCCACCCACGCCTATCGGGGCTGGAAGAAAGATGTGCTGCATGATGCTTCCACGCAGAGCTGAATCAGACCACATCACATGAGTCGGACCATCCTTGCTTATAAACCAATTGGTTAAAGTGGGCAACATGGCTTGAGATGTCTTTTCATCTCAATGTCGGGTAAAAGTCCCACAAAATTGGAAGTACCGTCTCCAAAATGACCTATACAGTGTTGACTGGGACGATCGAACTGTAAAACCAATGTTACTGGGACGACCAGGTGACAAAGGACGCCTCACCCAATTACCCGCCAAAAATACGACAAAATATCATTTGTAAGTTTGACTCGAAGGAGGCTTTGCCTCAACCTTACAGTCAGATAAGGAGCTAAATTCTTCTTTTCGCCATGCACAAACACACATGTACGTAGGGAGAGCCTATTTCCTTCGCACAGATGCACACGTAGAGAGAGAGAGAGAGAGAGAGAGAGAGAGAGAGAGAGAGAGAGAGAGAGAGAGAGAGAGAGAGAGAGAGAGACGAATGAGAGTGTAATGTGAATTGATATATACAAGTACTAATTATACTTCTTTCGACATCCTTTTTCGCCCCCGCCCGTCGGGGCTTGACGACATAGAAAAGGCTGCATGGTGCTTCCACGCACAGTTGTAAACCGCATAGCAGGACGTTAAGCATCAATTCAAACAAACAAAATCGACATCCTTATCGTTGTACCTTTAAGGTAAACCCCAGCTACTCGTGGAATTCAGTTATAATGCCCTATTGGTAGGACACAATGTGTACCGTTTAAAAAAAATCGGACTGTCGCCGACAGATTAGTGTTTTAAATAAGAGGGCTAGGGGGGGGGGGTTGATGTGCTCACCTGAGTGTCACCGTCTCTAGTACATTCTATGTTTTGCCCTGGTGGCCATCTTGTTCATCAGAGCGGAACGATTTTAGCTATTTTGGAATGGAGTCACCTGAGCAACTTTCCTGTGAAGCTTGAATCAAATTGGCCCGAGGGTTAAGGAGGAGTTCGCGTTTGAGTCAAATTTACAATGTTTTTCTATGTTTAGCTCTGATGGCCATTATGGTCGTCGGAGCGGAACCGTTTTAGTTTTTTTTTTGTTAAGTGTAACCTAAGCAACATTTCTATGAAGTTTGATTGGAATTGATCCAAGTGTACAGGAGGAGTTTTTCAATTTTTAGCTCTAGCGTATTGTTCATCAGAGCGGAATCATTTTAGCTTTTTTTGGTAGGGAGCCACCTAGGCAACATTCCTGTGAAGTTTGAATCAAACTGGGTTTATGAGGAGTTCGCATTTAAAGCAAATTGTTGACGACGCCCGACGGACATTCACTGATCACAATACCTCACCATGAGCACGTCGTGCTTAGGTGAGCTAACTAAAAGGAATATTTGTATCGCTTATCGCCACCTTTTCAGAATCTTATCTCAATTATCTATTTTTTCCGGATCAACACTATTTTGGTCATTTGGATTTTTGGGAAATCAGATGAAATGACACCTGAAGCACTGGTGTCCAATGACATTGTTTGTTTGTATTGGAGTTTAACGACCCAGTCAACACTATTTAGGTCATTTTTGAGCCGGTCAATTTACCTATCAAGTTGAGCAGTTAACCAGTAAAGTACACATTATTTCGCCAGAAACTGACAAACCACCTTCTTGAATCAGCAGAAGGGACAGAATGAACGTAGAAAAGATTTAATGAGCAATCTCCACGAAAGAATGTTTCCGACACTGACAGGTATCGAACCCGTGTCCTCATGATCACAAGTAAGAAGCGCATGATAACTATCAAATAGTCGGAAGCCGTTTTGGGAAATTAAGTGCTACTCCAATGTCTTTAGAGAGAATGTTTAGATTGTATTCAGAAATTGGTTGGACGTAAATCGATAGATACCTGTAACTGTGCTCTCCTTAGTATCTGAAAACAGTCAGGACAAAGAATCAAGGAAAACTTGTTCCAGATGTTATCAGTTACCGTGGCGAGAATAGAGATAATAAAACAATGATAAAACTGGAATTTATGTTTAAACCTCTCTAATATATTACTAATATATTAAAGAAAAACTATCTCCTAATACTAGTGACACACGAAGACCCTTCCGAATGTGTGTCATCGAGAGTCGCTCAGCCTGTCTAACAGTCTGGGAGGTCGTTTGATGAATTAGATATCGGAACGCAAAGCTTTTAATAATGTTGAATCAACATGTCGCCCGAATGCCACTATCAAGTTCCACCTGAATCTAACATGGTTCTGGATATGCCGAAAATGTGAATTTTACGCCAGAAGTGCGAACGTACAGACGGAAAACGGACAGCAGACCACAGCATATGCTGACCTGACCGAAGCTCAGATCGAAATGATAGCTTTCACGGACAAGATTTGAAATGATAGCTTCCACGGACAAGATTTGAAATGATAGCTTCCACTACAAGATCCGAAATGATAGCTTCCACGGACACGAGTTAAACTAGCTTCCACGGTCATGAGTTTCATAAACAAAATGCACGTATTAGTGATTACTGCTGCTAGTTATATATAATCAACATTGGCCTCCGTGGCCTAGTGGTTAAGAGCGCAGACTCTTGATCATCAGGTCTCTCTCCGCTGTGGTTCGAGCCTCGCTCGGGTCACATGTGAGACACCAAGTTCTGCAACGGAAGGTCAGGTGGTTTTTCTCCGGGTACTCCCGTTTTCGTCCACCTCTGATTAACGATCGGCTAGATATGTGTGAAATAATATTGAAAGGGCCGTCAAACAAAAAGAAATATTAGCATATATTTATTTACCCTTTTTAATTGTAAAATTATTTATTGCAACCACGGAATATCATCTAGTAGTGTGTCACTACTGTGATAGTTTTTTCGGAGCCCTTCAGGTCTAAGTGGCCAAGCACTTCCAAATGTTTGACGGATTGTTACGACATAGCGAGTTTCTGAAAGATGAATGTTAGTTTAAATGCACCTCTTTTCATTTCAGTTATGGCACGGAAGAAGCCTTCCCTGACGTTGTACAAGGCCAAAAATGAAAAAAGGAAACGCAAGAGATGTGGTGTTGCTTTTTGTATTAGCAATGTGAAAAACAATGTTCAGTTTTTACCAATAAAGTCTGTGAAAAGGAAGACAAGATCACCCTTTAAATCTCCTGTCTCCAAAATTGCCATGTCTCCAGCCCATAGAGGATCTCCCATGCGGAAACGTCTGAAAAGGAAAAGTTCAATTCGATCCCTGTTTGGCTATACTTCTACCCAAGAGGACGAAGATGAGAACTGGCTGAATATTGAATGGGAAGCAGACGAGTCTGACAAAGAAAACTTATTCTCGAATGTAAGTGCTGGAATAGAAAAAGAATCAGATGCTCTCAGCTTTTCACTTTCATCTTTCCCAGATTCATTAACCAAAGGCAATTCTAAACAAGAATGTGATAGAATCAGTCCAGAGGCAGTTGATTCTAGCCTTTCGTCATTATTTCTTCAAAATAAAAATAACGTAGATTCTTTGCAGTCTAATGCTGCTGTAGCTTTACCAAGCGCTTTTGATATAGAACTCAATACAAATTTAGATGGAGCTCACAGTAACGATGAATCCGAAGAAATGATAAAAATGGTACCTGAAGTAATGAAAGTGTTAACAGAAAACGGTCTGCAGTCTGATATGCTGACATTCTTTCGTCTGGTCAAAGAAGAAAAATTTCCTTTATCTAACATTGCATTGTTATTGAGGTTGCACGTTGTCAGATGGTACCAGTGTGATACTACAACGAGAATGCGTTATGGAAATGAGACAAAGATGTTTTGGAAATTAGGTTGGAGACTATTCGGTGGTCGGTTCGTAAATTTCATGAGCGGATATAAAAACCATTCCGACGCAGTTCTGGGGCTTTCAGAAAAGGGTGCGTACTCGTCTAAGTCATCAATCATTAACTTTTCTGTCCCTGATATGAAAGTATTGAGAAACTATGACCCTTACCAAGTAGAAGGCGATCGAAAGCCAGGTATCTATTTAGATTTATTGCAGAAGCTCGGCAAAAATCTCCAGCATACTTCTGCATGTCTTACTTATGATTGTAAGAAAGTAAAACAAGGTCTTACTGATAATTCAGGCGATATAGATTTGCTCGGGTTTGAAGGCGGCATGACTCTCGAGGAACGCCATAATGAATTGCAAATGCAAGTGAGCGAACTTAATAGTTTTCTTGTAAAACTTGACAAGCTTGAGGAGAAATCATTATGGCGTTCCTCGAGAGTCATGCCGCCTTCAAACCCGAGCAAATCTATATCGCCTGAATTATCAGTAAGACCTTGTTTTACTTTCTTACAATCATAAGTAAGACATGCAGAAGTATGCTGGAGATTTTTGCCGAGCTTCTGCAATAAATCTAAATAGATACCTGGCTTTCGATCGCCTTCTACTTGGTAAGGGTCATAGTCTCTCAATACTTTCATATCAGGGACAGAAAAGTTAATGATTGATGACTTAGGCGAGTACGCACCCTTTTCTGAAAGCCCCAGAACTGCGTCGGAATGGTTTTTATATCCGCTCATGAAATTTACGAACCGACCACCAAATAGTCTCCAACCTAATTTCCAAAACATCTTTGTCTCATATCCATAACGTATTCTCGTTGTAGTATCACACTGGTACCATCTGACAACGTCCAACCTCAATAACAATGCAATGTTGGTTAAAAGGAAAGTTTTCTTCTTGAACCTGACGAAAGAATGTCAGCATATCAGACTGCAGACCGTTTTCTGTTAACACTTTCATTACTTCAGGTACCAGTTTTATCATTTCTTCGGATTCATCGTTACTGTGAGCTCCATCTAAATTTGTTTTGAGTTCTTTATCAAAAGCGCTTGGTATAGCTACAGCAGCATTAGACTGCAAAGAATCTACGTTATTTTTATTTTGAAGAAATAATGACGAAAGGCAAGAATCAACTGCCTCTGGACTGATTCTATCACATTCTTGTTTAGAATTGCCTTTGGTTAATGAATCTGGGAAAGATGAAAGTGAAAAGCTGAGAGCATCTGATTCTTTTTCTATTCCAGCACTTAAATTCGAGAATAAGTTTTCTTTGTCAGACTCGTCTGCTTCCCATTCAATATTCAGCCAGTTCTCATCTTCGTCCTCTTGGGTAGAAGTATAGCCAAACAGGGATCGAATTGAACTTTTCCTTTTCAGACGTTTCCGCATGGGAGATCCTCTATGGGCTGGAGACATGGCAATTTTGGAGACAGGAGATTTAAAGGGTGATCTTGTCTTCCTTTTCACAGACTTTATTGGTAAAAACTGAACATTGTTTTTCACATTGCTAATACAAAAAGCAACACCACATCTCTTGCGTTTCCTTTTTTCATTTTTGGCCTTGTACAACGTCAGGGAAGGCTTCTTCCGTGCCATAACTGAAATGAAAAGAGGTGCATTTAAACTAACATTCATCTTTCAGAAACTCGCTATGTCGTAAAAATCCGTCAAACATTTGGAAGTGCTTGGCCACTTAGACCTGAAGGGCTCCGAAAAAACTATCACAGTAGTGACACACTACTAGATGATATTCCGTGGTTGCAATAAATAATTTTACAATTAAAAAGGGTAAATAAATATATGCTAATATTTCTTTTTGTTTGACGGCCCTTTCAAGATTATTTCACACATATCGAGCCGATCGTTAATCAGAGGTGGACGAAAACGGGAGTACCCGGAGAAAAACCACCTGACCTTCCGTTGCAGAACTTGGTGTCTCACAAGTGACCCGAGCGAGGCTCGAACCACAGCGGAGAGAGACCTGATGATCAAGAGTCTGCGCTCTTAACCACTAGGCCACGGAGGCCAATGTTGATTATATATAACTAGCAGCAGTAATCACTAATACGTGCATTTTGTTTATGAAACTCATGACCGTGGAAGCTAGTTTAACTCGTGTCCGTGGAAGCTATCATTTCAGATCTTGTCCGTGGAATCTATCATTTCAAATCTTGTCCTTGGAAGCTATCATTTCGATCTGAGCTTCGGTCAGGTCAGCATATTCTATGGTCTGCTGTCCGTTTTCCGTCTGTACGTTTGCACTTCTGGTGTAAAATTCACATTTTCGACATATCCAGAACCATGTTAGATTCAGGTGGAACTTGATAGTGGCATTCGGGCGACATGTTGATTCAACATTATTAAAAGCTTTGCGTTCCGATATCTAATTCATCAAACGACCTCCCAGACTGTAAGACAGGCTGAGCGACTCTCGATGACACACATTCGGAAGGGTCTTCGCGTGTCACTAGTATTAGGAGATAGTTTTTCTTTAATATATCAGTAATATATTAGAGAGGTTTAAACATAAATTCCATTTTTATCATTGTTTTATTATCTCTATTCTCGCCACGGTAACTGATAACATCTGGAACAAGTTTTCCTTGATTCTTTGTCCTGACTGTTTTCAGTTACTAAGGAGAGCACAGTTACAGGTATCTATCGATTTACGTCTAACCAATTTCTGAATACGATCTAAACATTCTCTCTAAAGACATTGGAGTAGCACTTAATTTCCCAAAACGGCTTCCGGCTATTTGATAGTTATCATGCGCTTCTTACTTGTGTTCATGAGGACATGGGTTCGATACCTGTCAGTGTCGGAAACATTCTTTCGTGGAGATTGCTCATTAAATCTTTTCTACGTTCATTCTGTCCCTTCTGCTGATTCAAGAAGGTGGTTTGTCAGTTTCTGGCGAAATAATGTGTACTTTACTGGTTAACTGCTCAACTTGATAGGTAAATTGACCGGCTCAAAAATGACCTAAATAGTATTGACTGGGTCGTTAAACTCCAATACAAACAAACAATGTCATTGGATACCAGTGCTTCAGGTGTCATTTTATCTGATTTCCCAAAAATCCAAATGACCAAAATAGTTTTGATCCGGAAAAAATAGATAATTGAGATAAGATTCTGAAAAGGTGGCGATAAGCGATACAAATATTCCTTTTTGTTAGCTCACCTAAGCACGACGTGCTCATGGTGAGGTATTGTGATCAGTTAATGTCCGTCGGGCGTCGTCAACAATTTGCTTTAAATGCGAACTCCTCATAAACCCAGTTTGATTCAAACTTCACAGGAATGTTGCCTAGGTGGCTCCCTACCAAAAAAGCTAAAATGATTCCGCTCTGATGAAAAATACGCTAGAGCTAAAAATTGAAAAACTCCTCCTGTACACTTGGATCAGTTCCAATCAAACTTCATAGAAATGTTGCTTAGGTTACACTTAACAAAAAAAACTAAAACGGTTCCGCTCCGATGAGCATAATGGCCGTCAGAGCTAAACATAGAAAAACATTGTAAATTTGACTCAAACGCGAACTCCTCCTTAACCCTCGGGCCAATTTGATTCAAGCGTCACAGGAAAGTTGCCCAGGTGACTCCATTCCAAAATAGCTAAAATCGTTCCGCTCTGATGAACAAGATGGCCACCAGAGCAAAACATAGAATGTACTAGAGACGGTGACACTCAGGTGAGCGCATCAGCCCCCCCCCCACCCCCCACCCCTAGCCCTCTTATTTAAAACACTAATCTGTCGGCAACAGTCCGAATTTTTTTAAACGGTACACATTGTGTCCTACCAATAGGGCATTATAACTGAATTCCACGAGTGCCTGTGGTTTACCTGCAAGATACAATGATAAGGATGTCGATTTTGTTTGTTTGAATTGATGCTTAACGTCCTGCTAAGCGGTTTACAACTCTGCGTGATAGCACCATGCAGCCTTTTCTATGTCGTCAAGCCCCGGCGGGCGGGGGCGAAAAAGGATGTCGAAAGAAGTATAATTAGTACTTGTATATATCAATTCACATTACACTCTAATTCGTCTCTCTCTCTCTCTCTCTCTCTCTCTCTCTCTCTCTCTCTCTCTCTCTCTCTCTACGTGTGCATCTGTGCGTAGGAAAGAGGCTCTCCCTACGTACATGTGTGTTTGTGTGTGGCGAAGAGAAGAATTTAGCTCCTTATCTGACTGTAAGGTTGAGGCAAAGCCTCCTTCGAGTCAAACTTACATATGATATTATGTCGTATTTTCGGCGAGTAATTGGGTGAGGCGTCCTTTGTCACCTGGTCGTCCCACTAATATTGGTTTTACAGTTCGATCGTCCCAGTCAACACTGTATAGGTCATTTTGGAGACGGTACTTCCAATTTTGTGGGACTTTTACCCGACATTGAGATGAAAAGACATCTCAAGCCATGTTGCCCACTTTAACCGATTGGTTTATAAGCAAGGATGGTCCGACTCATGTGATGTGGTCTGATTCAGCTCTGCGTGGAAGCATCATGCAGCACATCTTTCTTCCAGCCCCGATAGGCGTGGGTGGCAGGTAAGAGTAGATGGAAATGTTTGTATTTCTTCTGTTTCTGTGCTTTCTTTGATGTTCCTCTTTCTCCATTTTTCCCTCATTTTTATCACCTCTACAATATATGTTGTCTCTTTTCTGCCTTTCTCTTGGAGACGACACAAATTGACCCCTCCCCGGGGGTGACAACAACAAACGTAATAATAATAATAATAATAATAAAAATAATAATAACAATACATAGAAGATAGTTAACACAATGAGTACTGTAGTATACGAGCGTTTGGTTTGTTTGTTTCATTTGAGGATTAACGTCCCAGTCAACACTGTTAAGGTCATTTTGGAGACGTTGCTTCCAAATGTGTGGGACTTTTACCCGACACTGACATGAAATGACACTGTTAAGGTCATTTTGGAGACGTTGCTTCCAAATGTGTGGGACTTTTACCCGACACTGACATGAAATGACATCTGAGTCCCTATTGCCCAGTGAAACCAATATGGTTTATAACATGGAGGTTTGACTCGCACCGCTTTACCTGGGAAGGCTTAGATCCTCTAAACGGTCTACCAGTACTCGTGTGCGGTTGATTTCCGGTCTTCGTGGAAGCATCATGCAGCCCATATATTTCTTCAAGCCCTGATGGGCGGGTTGGGGTTTGCCTACAGGATACAATGAAACAGGTCGAACTATTCTACAAGTTTGATTATCAAATTATGTAAACAAGGAGGTGGAATTATACCACTTCTGTAGTGAGTTGGCATTTATAGCTGTTAACCCTTATAGGGGTTTACCATATTCTGCAATTAAATTTTGATCAATAGCTGACACCCATGTAAATGTATTATGGTAAGTTATAAGAAGTTGCTCCGGTCCCGCCAATAGGGGCTAGAAGAAATAGTTTGGGTTGCATGATGCTTCTACGCAGAGCTGAAACCGACCGCACACGAGTGCCGGTAAACCGCTTAGAGATCCTGAGCTTGCCCAGGAAAATGGTGCCGTCCATCCATGCATATGAACCCTATTGGTTTCATTTTGCGGCACGCCTTGGTATGTCTTTTCATCTCAATGTCGGGTAAAACTCCCACAGAATTTGAAGCAACGTCTCCAAAATGGCCTATACAGTGTTGACGGGTACGTTAAACCTCAAATCAAACAATAAGAAGGGCTCATGAAGCAACTGGGATGGAATAGACCCATCGGTGTTCCGTTAGACCTATGTACAGTGATATAATTCAGTATTTTAATCATAGCTGCAGCCGTTTTTGATGCTTTCCGTGTTTATTTCTTAAGAGTACATTAATGTCAGTTGACAATTTGCAAGGGTCTTTAAAACTTGACATTGTACAAGTAGCAAGAGAGAAAAGCGAAACCTTTTTTGGAAAAGCATTTCGAATAAATCGTTTTTTTTTTTTATCAGCTCTTTTTTCCTGATATGAATTTAAGCACATACAGACGTCTTTACATATTTTGCACATAGACGGGCTTTTATATTGTCGCTAAGTTAATGGTCTCGTGGGTTATATTTTAGTCCTTTGGAATCATTTATTGGACTGCGAGATTTGATAGGGAATGGTTGAGGGTCACTAATGAGGCCTGATTGGCCGAAACAAGCTAGTCGGGCCCAGAAAAATCGTGCACGCTCCAAAGTTTTCAGTTCTGTGCTGTAGTCTATGCTTCCCAAGGACTACCGTTTTTTTTTGTTTTTTTTTAGTGTATGTAACATACACCTGCGAGTAATGGCCAAATGTGAACGATCGCAGTAGAAAGAAAGAAAGAAAGAAAGAAAGAAAGAAAGGCAGGCAGGCAGGCAGGTGCCAGCCTCTGGCAAAATAATTTCCACAGTTCTGGTTGACTACCTATGAAAAAAGAAGTTCTGAATAGTTACATCCTTTGGATGCAAAGAATACACCAAATAAACGAAAATAACAGACTGGTTTTATTGAGTCTGTTCATGACCAGTACTGAAATGTGCAACAACAGCCACGCCCTCTAGCACAGACTTAAGCAGAACTCTATTTTAAAAAAAAATAATTCTAAATGAATTCAATGTTCCCAAAGGACCAGAAAATATAATCTGCACTATGATGATGTTCGGGGAGACTTTGTACGGCCGACACACGGCATAACTCAGCTGCAGTATAGATAAATAAGCTCTCTAAATGAACCCAATTATCCCAAAGGAACAGAAGATCAATCTGCACTATGATGATGTACGGGACGACTTTTTACGGCTGCCACATGACACAACAACAGCTACAGTGAAGATAAAAATGTGGTTACGTAAACTGTCCTGCTCGATATACTGGTTACTGGGATATACAACTCTAAGTAAACCAAACGAAAATACGTCGACAGATTGAAAACACTCGCTTTTATTGTAGACCTGTTGTAGATTTAAATACTGACCCCCTTCAATTTTAGGAAGTCACTCTTCGTAGAGTCAAATGGAACATCGCTGAACCACACTGAACAACTGGCGAGTCGCTTTGCTCATTGAACTAGAAAGCAACTGACACGATAGAAATCTTCATTTAGAGAAAAAAAATGAAACCTTGTTTTTGTTAAACAATTTACTCTAATTTTGAATATATATATAAACAAGTTTATCCCATTGAGAAAACGAACTCAGTGTAGCTAAAAAGAGAGAAGATATGCATATCAAGCGTGTTTGTAAAATCGTCCGTGGAAGCTATCTCAATTTGCTCCTGGCCGATGTCCGTGCACTCTATCATTCTATTATTTTTTTCTCTTCCAACACTTTGACGATGGATTTTCTGCTGCTGTAAAAGGGATGGGTGTAGGTAAGTGACCACGGTGCTTCAAAGCGAACCTGTTATCAGAACTTTTCTTCTGTGGGCTATGAAAAAAAAGGATTTTCTTGAACTGTCCGTGTTCGCTAACAGTCAGTTTTTCGGTGTTTTGTCCCAAGTGATCTCGGTAACCATGGTAAGTACAAATATAATGAAAGTAGCCAAAGAAATGGAAATTTATGCGTCACCTACTGCGCTACGTGTCAAATTTCTCCAATGGAAGCTTTTGAAGAAAGAAATGAAAATACCTGTTTTCCGAACACAAATCTCACCCGAACAAACTTCCTAACGTGTGACGTAAGCACAAATGATAGCTACCACGGAGTTTGTTTCCCGACAGTGATCATAATAAGTAACTGAATACCCTCTGTTGGGTCTGTTGCAAAGATTGGCGCGAATTTTACACAAAACCACGTTATTCCGGTCAGACAACGTGCGTCACGTCATTCACTCACACACACATACACACACACCCTCGCACATTCACCCTCACTCCAGTGGACACGTCATTTCAGCGTTGCGTTCACGTGACGTCACTCGATTTTGTTTTGCTAACTATAGAAAGATTTAAACTTTGGCAGGTGTTTTATAATAATAATAATAATAAAATAATAATAATAATAGATGCTTACCCATTATGTCATCATGATCTAGGCAGATCTTTTCTTGACCGTTCTCATTGTGTTTGCCGCTCAGCAGTCGGCTCATATTTTGAATCACGCAATAGTGCCCGACGGATGCATTCATTTCTCCGTCGATGCACTGTTCTTCATTTTGAATGAGCAGCAAGTTAACATGCCTATCTCCGTTCGAATATCTGTTCTTTGATATGTGTAGGGGAAACAGCTCGTCGGAATACCCAAGAACGTTGATACTGAGCTTGTTTGCCTTTTCAAAGTCTGCGATCTCCGACAGTGGCATTTGCTACCATGGTTTTTAACATTTTCAAATCTCAGTGTGTTGCTAAACCGTCTCAAATCTTCGCAGTACACTTCGCCGGTGACATCCTACGGTATATTAAGGATGCGAGAATCGACCAGCACAAACACTCAACACTGGTGGCAGAAGGAAAACCAGTGGCTGACAGCATACAAGCTTTGCTCTTAAAGAAACTGGGCAGTTCGTGTGAAGAGCACGAACCTCGCAGCGGGTTGTATGTAATGATCGTCTGCTTCAGGAACTGGGTGTCATCCAGTCTCCATCCGAAACAGTCCCTTTTCCATGTCTTGAGGTTTTCCGACATTTTGAAACATGCACGGTCGATCTGACTCGGCACATCGTCGACATCAAGTTAGGGCGAGGATTGTTGCCACGTGTGTTTGTAACTTTGTTTGATTGATTTGAGGTTCAACGTCCCCGTCAACACTGTATAGGTAATTTTGGAGACGTTGCTTCCAATTTTGTGGGACTTTTACCCGACACTGAGGTGAAATGACATCTCAGGCCCTGCCGCCCAAATGAAACAAATAGGGTTTATCAGCATGGAGGGTCCGACTCGCAACGCTTTGCCTGGGCATGCAGCCCATCTTTTTCTGAAGCCCCGATTGGCCACGTAAAATCGAATTAAGTTTGGGGCGGGGGATTTAGGGAAAAAACGATATTTTTATGGGTACAGGCTATCTAGCAGATCTTTTGTTGAGGGTGCTTGGCGGGAGGGGGCACTCCTAAAACTGACTCTATTTAGGAAATTTTCCAAAATCACACACACACACACACACACACACATTTTTTTTTTTTTTTTTTTGCTTTAAGTGGCTGCAGGTAATTAGTATTTTGATTAATTCCACTCTTATCAGATGATTGTACGGTAGAAATAAGAACACACACACACACACACACACACACACACACACACACACACACACACACACACACACACACACCTTTTAAATAACAGAAAGGCGGCCAATATAATTTGGGATATTTTTGGTTTGCTAGAATTTGCAGATATTGTAACGCGTATCAACAATCTATATTTTAGAGCAAAAATAAGAAAAATAAGGTAACCCCTGTATATATCTATTTTATTTCTGCCACAAAACATAGATTGCGGGTTTTCGTTAGAAACGGCTTACTGAGGCGGTTCCAACGGATATGCACAATCTATGTTTTGAGCAGTAATATGAAATATATAACAAACTTATCATCATTATCATCTGATAATTGCCATTTCTCGAGCCATGAAAACTAACAATAACATAAGCAGGCCATGCTATCCCAAGAAACTGAAAACACGTGAAAATATTCATCTACCGGCCCCGATAGCTCATTTGGTAGAGTGTCCGCTCCAGGGAACGGGAGGTCACGGGTTCGATCCCGGGCCGCGACATACCAAAGTCGTTAAGAATGGTACTAACTGCTCCTCGCTTGGAACTCAGATTTACGGGGTAGAGCTAGGACTGGTCGACCCAGTATCAAGATAATGTGACTGGGTGTGGTATCATGTAATGTGTCTGTAACATGATACTTCAGTGAGGCAGCACTATAAAAGTGAGCATTGAGCTACCTGTCGCAACCAGACACCGTCGTGATATGACTGAAAAATTGTTTAAAGTGACGTTAAACCCGATTTCACACACTCCGTATTCATCTGATCTAGCTCCATCAGATTATTTCCTGTTTCCAAACATGAAAAAGCACTTGGCTGGGCAGCATTATCGGTCAGACGAGGAGGTGATAGCTGATGTGGAGGAGTTTTTCAGGGACCAAGATGAGAACTTCTATACTACTGGGATCCAAGGACTCCAGCATCGCTGGAGGAAGTTTGTGGACAGGAAGGGAGACTATGTTGAAAAATAAGGTACTTTCAGCATGGACAAACCATTGGATCTTGGTCAGGCTCAGAACTTTTCAGCCTACCTTCGTATTTAAAACTTCATTAGAATCCCCACACACATCAAAAGAGATGTCACCCGACCCCTCGAAGACTTGGTCTATAAAACTGTTATAAAATTGTTATCTATGTTTAACCGCTACATCTAGCGAATATGATTTATTTGGGTCGATTGTAATCGATCCAAAAGTTACAACACATAGAAGTTTTCGGTGGAAAAGTTCACGAGACCGTCACTGATTTGTAGGATATCCGGGTGACGGTTATTTACAAACAAGAGGGCCAAATGGCCCTATATCGCTCACCTATTTACCAGAAAATCATTAATGATGTTTTAAGAATGCCCATCGGTGCTTCTATGCAGAGCTGGAACCGACTGCACATGAGTACTGGTAAACAGGTTCTAAGCCTGCCCAGGAAAAGTGTTGTCAGTTGGACCGTCCATGCTTAATGACCCTATCGGTTTCATTGGGTGGAAAAGGCTTAAGATATAATTTCATCTCGATGTCGGGCAAAAGTCCCACAAAGCTAGAAGCAACGTCTCCAAAATGACCTACAGTGTGCTGACAGGAATGTTAAACCTCAAATCAATAAACAAGGGCAGGTAACTCCAAAGTTGTTTGTCTCATGCAGCCGAAATTCGAACTCTATGTAGACTGTATGTCCCTCCTGGTTATCTGCAAGTTTGATGAAGATCGGATCAGAAATGGCTGAGAAAAAGTGGAGACGTCGTTTTCCCCATTATAAGTCTATGAGAAAATTTTTCGTGATCAAGGGGATGTAACTGGAAAACTGCTGGTCAGATTCAAACCAAATTCGAACTCGTCTGAGATTTTATGCTTGTCCTCGTTTATGAAAAGTTACAAAAAGATCAGATCAGAAATGGCCGAGAAAACGTGGAGACGTCGTTTTCCCCATTATAAGTCTATGGAACCTTTTTGTTTCCATGGCAACCACAGCTCTAATCAAAACTGGTCCAAAACCTAATGAAGTCAATCCCCTAACCCAGTGATGCTGCACATAAAATTTGATTGGGATTAGCCAGCTAGTCACTTAGATATTGAAGTTCAAAGGTGTGGACGACGGACGGATGGGCGCCGGATGCCTACCTATACTATAAGCTCACCTTGTGAGCCTTCGGCTCAGGTGAGCTAAAAGATCAGATCATAAACGGCTGAGAAAAGCTGGAGACACCATTTTTCATTTACATTTATGCTCAAGGGCAGGTAACTCCAAAGCTGTTTGTCCCGTGCAGCCCAAATTCGAATGGACTGTAAGCCCCTCCTGGTTATCTGCAAGTTTGATGAAGATCGAATCAGAAATGATTGAGAAAAAGTGGAGACGTCGTTTTCCTCATTATAAGTCTATTGCCCCCGCCCATAGGGGCTTGAAGAAATATATGGGCTGCATGATGCTTCCACGCAGAGCTGAATCCGGCCCGCACACTAGTACTGGTAAACCGCTTAGAGGATCTAAGCCTGTCCAGGAACCGCGGTGCGACGCGGACCGTCTATGCTAATAAACCCTATTGGTTTCATTGGGCGACAGGGCTTGAGATGTCATTTCATCTCAATGTCGGGTAAAAGTCCCACAAAATTGGAAGCAACGTCTCCAAAATGACATTTACAGTGTTGACGGGGACGTTAAACCTCAAATCAACCAACCAAGTCTATGGGAAAATTTTTCACGCTCAAGGGGAAGTAACTGGAAAACCACTGGTCAGATTCAAACCAAATTCAAACTCGGCCGAGATTTTATGCATGTCCTCATTTATGAAAAGTTACAAAAAAAGATCAGATCATTAACGGCTGAGAAAAGCTGGAGACACCATTTTTCACTTATATTTATGCTCAAGGGCAGGTAACTCCAAAGCTGCTAGTCCCGTGCAGCCCAAATTCGAACTCGACGTAGACTGTAAGCCCCTCCTGGTTATCTGCAAGTTTCATGAAGATCGGATTAGAAATGGCCGAGAAAAAGTGGAGGCGTCGTTTTCCCAATTATAAGTATATGGAACCTTTTTGTTTCCATGGCAACCAGAATTCCAATCTGATCAACCCAAAAACCGTATGGAGCCTTTCCCCCTACCTGATGATGCTTCTCATGAAATTTGATCAAGACTGGCCACGGGGTGTTAGAGATATACTTATTTGAAATTGTTTACGGGTCCACGCACGGACGCACACACGCACGATGGACGACGGACAAAATGTGATCACAAAAGCTCACCTTGTCACTACGTGACGGGTGAGCTAAAAAAGGACGCGCTATTCTTATCGATGCGTAGGAGGATTTATCTATTATAGAATCTGGACTAGAATCATGGGTTGGGCTTTGCCAACTGTGTAGACCCAGATCAGACGCCTTGTTCTTTGGCGTCTGATCATAGCCTACACATTTGCTTAAAGACTTAAAGTTAATGGTTAAACGAAACGCTTTTAGTCTCAAGTCTCTCCCAGTCTACTATGACTGAAAAATTGTTGAAAGCGACGTTAAACCCGAATTCACACACACACACACACACACACACACACACACACACACACACTCACACACTCTCTCCCAGTCTACACTCAGTGATAATCCACCCACCAGTGCTTTGATTTTATATGCAAGAAACGCATTTCAACAATTCCTACGCATTATGCAGTAAGGCAGCGAGAAACTGCGCGTGACCGCTACACGTCAGATCAGCCATTACTATTCACACTTAGTGTACCTGTAGATCTTAAAGAACTTCTGTTTGGTTTAGCTGAAGAACTTTTGTTTGATTAGAAACAAAATAACTATAGGCATCAAGGGACAGTTAATCGCAGCAGTTTTTTGTCCGCGCCACACCAAGTTTTTGAATCGTTATCGAAAACTCCTGGAGAAAGCGATAACTTCTGTTTTGGTTTCAAATTGCTCCACACATGCATGAAATCAAAACAGAATACCAAAGAAACACTTCTCTGTTTGCATAGGCTGACAGCAGCAGCATTTCACTTACCCCACCCACTAATTTTTACATACACAAAATCATGACTCCACCTCACTTTGACAGATCCTGTGAATTTACTCCCAAAACACCAGTACTTGGCACCTGTTGAAATGTCATGTACACTCACATGCAAAGAAATAGACAGAAAAGTATACCATAACCAGTAAACTTTTTCAGGAATCCTCTTTGAAAAACAGACACTTTTTAGTGCCAAAGCTACCTTCGTGAATTCAGATATGCCGCTGCACCTTGAACTTGCACAGCATCCAGACAGCCGGGGTGATAGTTTCGTATTCCATTTCATAAAAGTACAGATACTCAGCAAAGAAGCCCACATTGGCAAAAAATATCCACATATCACAATTTCTATGAGCAACCATGCCATTATTGACCCTCCTACTATAATATTTTGAAAAACGTCCACCCTCAAATGCGAAACTGTCCCCTGATGCCTTAATAATAAAAATAAAAATAAAAACCTGCAGAAGTGCCTGTCATAAGGTAGGTTGTAAGCTGATACAGCCTTATCTTTTTTACCCTTCTAACGCTTGCATCTATTAATAGCGAGGAGGTTCACAATAGGTAGCGAAGTGGAGCTTTAATCAACAAGGGGAGACCAATCTTACAAAAATGTTTTTTTTTTTTTTTTTTTTTTGCAAACAGTATATACCTTGATCAAATTGTGTATTCTGCGGCGGCGGATCTGGGTCTAAGCTGTTTGCCGCTTGAAACATTTTTAGGCCTCGAGAAAATGGTTATAGGGCCAGACACGACCTACCCAACTTCCCATTCTTGAAATTTTAGATACAGAAACTAATTCTAATTTAAGTCGCTAACACACACACACACAAATTGGAACTGCGCAAATACACATGTTGGTGGTCGCAAATTACAAATTAAGGTTTTT
This sequence comes from Lucinisca nassula, assembly GCA_963580285.1. Classification (NCBI taxonomy): domain Eukaryota; kingdom Metazoa; phylum Mollusca; class Bivalvia; order Lucinida; family Lucinidae; genus Lucinisca; species Lucinisca nassula. The sequence goes on along the minus strand of OY757021.1, from coordinate 28,233,039 downwards.
TCTCAGGTGTGTTCATGGAGTTGAATCGTTCTAGCGTCAATTTTCAAGTTCGACTTCAAAAACCCCTAATAAATGAAGGCTAAATCGTTAGTTTTAACAACATTAAAACGTAGACATGAAAGGGCAGATAAGCCGGTAAAGATTGATAAAATTATAAATGGAATAGACGAATTAGGTACAGAACTAGAGAGTCTGGCCCCCGCCCATAGGGGCTTGAAGAAATATATGGGCTGCATGATGCTTCCACGCAGAGCTAAATCCGGCCCGCACACTAGTACTGGTAAACCGCTTAGAGGATCTAAGCCTGTCCAGGAACCGCGGTGCGAGGCGGACCGTCCATGCTAATAAACCCTATTGGTTTCATTGGGTGACAGGGCTTGAGATGTCATTTCATCTCAATGTCGGGTAAAAGTCCCACAAAATTGGAAGCAACGTCTCCAAAATGACCTTTACAGTGTTGACGGGGACGTTAAACCTCAAATCAAACAAAATACAGAACTAGAGAGCACACTCTTTAACTTACCAAACGCACAGATCGACTAAAGATTAGAAGGAACAGCTTCATTAACAAACTCGTAGATACATGGAACACGCTACCTGAATTAGTATTAACGGCACCCTCTCTGAACTTATTCAACAGCCGAATAAACATACACTCTGTGCCCCCCCCCCCCCCCCCCCCCACCACCACCACCACCACCGCCAACACCACCACGCACACACGCCAATTAGGGCTTGAAGAAATAGATGGGCTGCATGATGCTTCGCAGAGCTCAAACCAACCGCACATGAGTACTGGTAAACCACTTAGAGTTGCTAAGCATGCCCAGGAAATGTGGTGCGAGTTCATCCGTCCATGCATATAAACCCTATATTGGCTTCATTGGGCGGCAGAGCTTGAGATCTCATATCATCTCAATGTGGGGTAAAAGTCCCACAAAATTGGAAGCAACATCTCCAAAATGATCTATACAGTGTTGACAACTTGACAGGGACGTTAAACCTCAAATTAAACATAATATGCTGCCTGTTACATTACCGCCGACCTAATAAACGGACTGAGACAGCATCAATATCGAAACTCCTCATGAAAAGCAGCTAATCATGAAGGTTACAGCAAGTTACTATAAGTCAAGTTAGATAAAACAAGTAAAAAATTGCTCCATGTTGGAACAAAGGAGGAAGCGCTGCGGAAAACAACTTTTGTTATTTTTAATTTCATTAAAAGATTTTATAATTGTGCATGTCTTTAAAGGGTTGAACCTAATACACGAGAAGAATTAGCTTTTTTCTTACTAATTCTTTATAGGAATTGTTTTCTAAGGCCATTCCCAAATGAGGGCAGTACAAATAATCAACAGAGAAGGTGGAACATGAGTATGAAACATCGCGAGCAGGTCATAAACAGCATTTCGCCGCAATATGCATAGCTAATGTTACATTTGTTGAAACATTCCGACTTTAAATGAAATTTGTATCTAATTAAGCAACCAAATACTTTAGGAATTTTGAATGACTTCAGAATTATCTCTACTTATGACTTCAGAATTATCTGTCACCAGTCAATGGCACATTACTTGATTGTTCGTTATTATCCCCTTGCAATAACGTTGCGGTGGGGATATAGCACCCCTGTCGTGCGTCCGTGTGTGGGTGTGTGTGTCCGTGTGCCTGGAACCTTGTGAACAGGATTGAAGATAAAGCCAATCATGGAGAAGCATCAGACCTTCCACAAATGCACCCCATGGAGAGAAGATGAATACTGTAGATTTTCAAGGTCAAGGTACAAATGTCAAGGTCACAATGGACTTAACATTAAAAACCTTGTGAACACGATAGAAGACAATATCTATCATCATAGAAGAATCAAACCTTCCATAAATGTTTCACATGGAGAGAGGATGGATCCTGTTGATTTTCAAGGTCAAGGGTCAAATGTCAGGATGACAATGGACTTGACATTAAAAACCTCATGAACACCATAGATGACAAAACTATTATCAAAGAAGCATCAGATCTTCCATAAATGTTCCCCATGGAGAGAGGATGAACACTATTCATTTCAAGGTCAAGGTCACAATGGACTTGACATTAAAATCTTGTGAACAAAGTTAAATATAACAGAAGCATCAAACATTCCAGAAATGTTTTCCGTGGAAAGAGGATGAAGCATATTGATTTTCAAGGTCAATGGTCAAAGGTCAAGGTTACAATCGACTTAAAATCAAAAACCTTGTGAACAGGATAGAAGACATAGCAACCATCACAGAAGCATCAAACCTTCCACAAATGTTTCCCATGGAGAGAGGGTGAACCCTATTGATTTTCAAGGTCTAGTGTCAAGGGTCAGTGTCACAATAGACTTGACATTAAAACATTGTAAACTGGATAGTAGACAAAGCTATCATCATAGAAGCATCAAACCTTCCACAAATGTTCCCATGGAGAGAAAATGAACACTATAGATTTTCAATGTGTGTGTGTGTGAATTCGGGTTTAACGTCGCTTTCAACAATTTTTCAGTCATATCACGACGGTGTCTGGTTGCGACAGGGAGCTCAATGCTCACGTTTATAGTGCTGCCTCACTGAAGTATCATGTCCCAGACACATTACATGATACCACACCCAGTCACATTATCCTGACACTGGATCGACCAGTCCTAGCTCTACCCCGTAAATCTGAGTGCCAAACGAGGAGCAGCTAGTACCATTTTTAACGACTTTGGTATGTCGCGACCCGGGATCGAACCCGAGACCTCCCGTTCCTCGGAGCGGACACTCTACCAACTGAGCTATCGGGGCCGGTTATATAGATTTTCAAGGTCAAAGGTCAAGGTCAAAATGGACTTGACATTAAAAACCTTGCGAACAGGATAGAAGACAAAACAATCATCACAGAAACATCAAATCCTCAACAAATATTCCCCATGGAGAGAGGATGAACCCTATTGATTTTCAAGGTCAAGGGTCAAAAGTCAAAGTCACAAAGGACATGACATTAAAAACCTTGTGAACAGGATAGAAGACAAGAGCTATCATCATAGAATCACCAAACCTTCCATAAATATTTCCAATGGTGAAAGAATGAACCTAATTGAATTTCTAGGTCAAGGGTCAATGGTCAAGGTCACAATGGACATGACGTTTAAATCCCTGTCAACAGGATAGAAGACAAAGCAGGCATCACAGAAGCATCAAACCTTCCACAAATGTTCCCCATGGACAGGATGAATGCTATTGATTTTCAGGGTCAAAGGTCACATTGGACTTGAAATTTAAACATTGAGAACAGATTAGAAGACAAAGCAATTATTATTTAATCATCCAACCTTCCATAAATTTCCCCATGGAGAGCGGACGAACCCTATTGATTTTCAACGTCAATGGTCAAATGTCAAGGTCGCAATGGACTTTACATTAAAAACCTTGTAAACAGGATAGTAGACAAAGCTATAATCAAAATAGCATCAAAGGTAATCTTATAATGCTTCATAGGTCTAACATATCCATATTCCACTTTTTGTAATATTATAAATTTTGCAAGCCTCGCTACTTTGGGCATCTCCTTCCTGATGCCCGGGACTTCCGTGGAGTGTGGGCCATGTTTGCTGATGTTGGCTCGGTGGGGGACGCCTATAAGTTCCCTGGTGGACGTCTCTTGCCTAATGCCTCCAGTTGACCTGTCTCATGAGCTACGTCGGTCGGTGTGTGCTCGGAGGGGGATGTGCTGTGTTTGCCGGGTCTTGTCCAACATCCGTTTCGGTTTCAAAACTTTGGGGTTTAGACACACTGAAGAAGATTAAATACCAGAAAGGCCTCTGTGTCACTAAATTTGGTATAGTTACACTTTGATATTCAGATTGGATTTAGATGTTGATGAGTTGTATGCAGTGCGAGGGGATGCCTTGTTTCGTTTTATTTTCATGTATATTCTAATTTCTTGTTTCAAAAGCATCGTATCATAAGCAACTTCTGTATGCAAAAGAAATGCATGGAATTCTTTCGCCGAAAGCACCGTGCGAAAAACACTGCAGTGTCTTATGCACTCTGATGTGAGTGACTCCTGGGATCACCTAAGGAAATGCTGATTCTTCTCCATCGGTGAAGCCACAAATCAGAATCTGAATTCGGAATTATTACTGGGGATATGTCAAATGACAGTCAAAGATCTGTGAAGTTAGTCCCTGGCTCTCACCAAAGTGGCTGACTTAACTTCAGTATCCTCAGCACCTTCAGCTGTGGAAATGATCGAATCGGAAAGGGCATTCCACTATCTAATGGTCCGACGAAAAAAAAGATTCTTTGTAAATGTCAGTTCTTGCACTAGGTGTCTGAAGTGCCAATGAATGGTGATTTCTACAGCGCCGTTAGCTGGGGGAACAAGGTCTTCTGCTGGCAGAACTCTTTTAGACTTTTGTCTAATATTATGCGCCTATTGTCTCTTCTCGTATTCTTAAGATACTCCCATTATAGCTTTCATAGCATTCCAGTCATACTTCAGTTTCAAAGCAGTAATTTAGCATCTCTATTCTGAACTTTTTCAATTTCTTCATCGAAGATCACTCTCTTGAGGTCCCAGATATAACTACCATATTCCAAGATGGGCTAACAAGTCCTTTATGTGCTGTCCCCCTTTACATCCTGAGGATACTGATGAAGATTTCGCCCCCAGGAGACCCAAGCGCTTAACTTGCCTTCGTATACATGTCGCTAATGTGTGCATTCCATCTCAGAACGTGTGTGATTGTCTCACCAAGGAACTTAATGAAATCCACAATCTCGAGGACCGTTCACTCTTAGGTGTAAGACGCCTTACTTTTATTGGCCCTCTAACTAGTTATCCGCATACAATTGCATTAAAGGGCTAAAATATCATGCCCCATTTTCGTGCCGAACATCCACAAGTGTACATATATCATTCTGAAGTTTCAGTGTCCCTAACTTCCCGTTAGGCAACAAACACAGTCGTCTGCGAACAATCATATTTCTGGGTCAGTGTCTGTGAAAATATGATTTATAATAGACAGGGAGAATAGCAGTGGACCATGAACAGTCCCTTGTAGGACCCTAGACAAAACTGGAGACCACTCCGAAGATTCACCCGTTAAGAACAACTCGCTGTTTTCTGTAGCAAAGAAATGAGAATCTTCCTCACAATACCGCTATCAGATAATTTGAATTTCAGTAGCTCATGAGGGTGTGTGTCAAAAGCCTTCTCGAAGTCCGGAATGCATGTATCAACGTGCCCCCACTTTGCCCAAGATTTTTACCCAGTCATTAATAACCGTGCTCAACTGAGTTTCACAACTATGCCTTTTTCTAAATGCATGTTGTCTATCTGACAAAAGTTTATGTTCATCCATGTAGGACATTATATTTGAGAAGACTATATGTTAAAGCTATTTACATGGAACACACGTCAGGGACACAAGGCGATAAATACGAGCAAGATCCCTGCCTCCTCTTTATAAGTGCGGGCAAATGGATTCAGATTCATTCTGTATACGAGGAATTGCAGTGGTCTGTGCACAATTTCTCGTGGGCAAGCAATCGGCTACTTCAGCGGTAGTCAAACAATTTCCTTGGGTCATTGTTGCCTGTTCAAGCAAATTACAGTAGAACTGCGATGGCTCGAACACTGATGGCTCGTTTACCATGGCTGAGTCGAACCCGTTCTTGAGTCCCTATGGAATTTCTCTATATAAGAAATAGGGAGGGTAAAATTTAGGATATTTTCGTCTTTTATCTTGCAAATGTATGCTGTGTGTACTCATTAGAATCGCCTCGATGAGGCGATTCTAATGAGTACATACAACATACATTTCTCTGTATAAAACACCGAAAGATGTCCTAAAATATGCCGTTATGCCTCCTGGCAGTAACCCACAGTGGCTCGAACTACCCCTGTCTCGAACAGATTTTCGTGGTCCCAAAGGTGTTCGAGCCATTGAAGTTCGACTGTAACAGTTTCAGGCATATATTGCATGGCAGCAATGAGAAAAGATTCACTAGCAGCCTGAATTTGATTTTTGGATATTAAGGTAAACCAAAAATTCAGCCAACGAAGTGCAGCAGTCAACATACTTGAGCATAAATGAAGAATGCCAAGCGAATTTGTGTCTTCGAGCATTCCGTCATGACAAATTTTAACTGCGCATACCCAGCCATCCAGAGGGGCCAGGGATATGGCTTTCTGTCTGAAGGTTCCTCTTGATTCACTGCTTGTATGAGCGAGCAGCGAAGTTTCTGGCGAGACTGCGCATATGCGATAAGTACCAAAATCGCTTGACGGGGCCCAAATGAAGAATGTCCAATGGAAACGGAATCATTTTTTTTTCTGTGAAACAAGCCATCACCTTCAAATACAACGGTGCCTATATTGCCCAACGACGAAGAATTAACGGGGTAGCAAATGTACAGAAAAAAATGAACAGAAGCAAACATCGGTGCTACCAAAGCAAGTATTGTACATGACTGAGTGTCATATATATGTGCAGATATTACCAAGGACAATTTTGCTGCCAAACAGTTTTATTTCCGACAATTGCAGGGGCTGCATGAGGGGTCGGGCGAAATGGAAAAAAATAAAAGAGGCAAAGTAAGATGGCACACTTTTATTTTGCGTCTTTGTTCTTGGAAGTCATTAAAGCATTTGAAAGTGATAGCCAGTCCATGTACATTATTTTTTTTTAAATCATAAATAGCGGGAAGTACAATTGTGGAGGGTTATGCTTGTCTCTACCTCCAAAAGGTCAATTTTACAGAAAACTCATGACCTCTTCTGGGAAGAAGAATGATTTGTGGAACGGCTTTTGATAGGATACCGCGAAACGTCACAAGACTGGACGTGCACTTGCAATTGTCGCATACCTTGTGACGCGTGCATGAGAATATCAATAAGTAACCAGCTATGTCGGAAATCACTGTAAATTCCACCCCCTCCCAGACCCACACAAAGCTCCTTTTTGGGTCGATTGCCAATCGACCCAAAGATCCTAAGCACAGAGTTTTCATCGTTGGCGCCTACGTGACTATCACTCATTACGAAAGCACGCCTATTCAAATATACTGAAAATTTCACCAATAAAAAACTGTAAATTTTCAGATAAATAAAAATCTGATATTTATCATATTTCTGTTCAAAACATAGATTGTTGGTACTCGTTAGAACTGCCTCAGCGAGGCGGTTCTAACGGGCATCTACAATCTATTTTTAATCTGAAATAAGAAAAAATAATGTGAACCACCGTTAACCCAAGTTTTACTATATAAAAATGGTGTTTCAGGGGATCAAACTTATATAGGCGTGGTTTCAGAAAATCCAGGGAGCGGTCATTTACAAAAAAACAAAAACAAAAAAAAACTAATAATGTGTCCAGACGACACAGATGCCCCCCGCCTAGGGCCCCGCCTCACCCCGAAAATCCATGTTGCAACAACAGCTGCCATTGGACAGCATAGCTCTACTGCAAAAGTGTCCTTCCTATTGATGGGGATATTGCTTATTAAATCTTTGGACAAAAAACTATCAGCATACCCAATTTGAACCCAATTAATTAGATAATTTGGAAAATATGAGCTCTAAGAAACTTTAACATTCAAAATTGTCTAAGTGTGTGAACTTGACCTTGAGGTCATGGGCAGGGTCGGTGGTATGGCTGAATGAGACTTGGGACCTGTATCTATCATCATCGCAAATATTAAGCCAATCTATAAATATGAGTCCTAAAACTTTAAAAGCATAATAAGACTAAGTCTGTGACCTTGACCTTGAGGTCAGGGGTGGGGGGATATAAAACTTTGGACCTGTAACTATCATCATATCAAATATGAAGCCAATCTATATTGCTTGGTGCATATGAGCTCATAATAAAGTTTAAATAAAAAATTTCTTTGTCTGTGACCTTGACCTTTAGGGCACATGCATCCGTGGGGGTATTGGACCAGTATCAATCATCATACCAAAATATAAACTTAATTCATCATACGATTTGGAACGTATAAACTCGTAAAATATCTAATAAAAAATTTCTAAGTCTGTGACCTTGACCTTGAGGTCATGGGCATGGTTGGGGTATCGCTGAAGAAAATGGACAGGTATCTAACATCATACCAAATATAAACTCAATCCATCATATGATTTGGAAAATATCAAACCTTAAAATATCTAATTAAACAATTTCTAAGTCTGTGACCTTGACCTTGAAGCCATAGGCATGAGTGGGGGTATTGTCAAATAAACATTTGGACCTGTATCATCATAGCAAATATAAGCATAATCCATAATATGGTTTGGAAAATTTGAGCTCTTTAAAATCTTTAACATTAAAATTGTCTCAGTCCATGACCTTGACGTTGAGGTCATGGGCGTGAGTGGGGGTATCACTGAATAAAACTTTGGACCTATATCTATAATCATATCAAATATGAACCAATTCCATCACGTTGTTTGGAAAATATGAGTTCTAAAATATTCTAGTCTACCTGTTACAAAAACCTTAACCTGGGTCTTTAACATTGAAAATTTCTAAGTCTGTGACCTTGACCTTGAGGTCACTAGCATGGGTGGGGGTATTGCTTAATAAAACTTTGGACCTATATCTATCATCATACCAAAGATGAACCAGTTCCATCAAATGGTTAGGAAAATATGAGTTCTAAAAGTTCAGGCTCTATCTGTTACAAAAACATTAACCTGAGGTTACAGGATCACGTACGTACGTACACACACGTACAGACGGACGTACACATGTATGCACCTACGCACGCACGAACGTACGGAAAACCGAAAAACTATATGCCCCCGGCATCATGATGATGCGGGGGCATAAAAAAACGTGTTATTTGTACCGCTGTGAGGCCAGAGTTGCGTACATGTAAGATAGTTATCTGTAGCTGTTGTTTGTTTGTATTGGAATTTAACGGCCCAGTCAACACTATTTTCGGTTATTTTTGAGCCGGTCAGTTTACATATCCACACTTCCCTGGGCAAACAGTACAGTGCACATTTGTTTTGCCAGAAACGGACAACTGCCCTTCTTGAATCAGCGGCAGGGAGAGAATGACCGCAGAAAAGATTTTTATGATCAATCTCCACGGAAGAGTTATCTGTAGAATCTGGACTGGAATCTTGTGTTGTGTTTTGCAAACAATGTAGACCCATACCAGAACGCGGTGTCTGGTCAGGTCTACACTGTTTGCTAAGGGTATAATTATTTAAGGGTATAACGAAACAGTTCAAGTTCCGCTTTCGTCACGTTAACAAGTCCGTGAAATGAACACCCCCTTAAACCCCACTTTATATAAGGAAAACTGGGGTTTACGGGAGTATTTAATAGTTTTCTTATTTTTGCTCCAAGACATAGGTTGTGGGTACTCGTTAGAACCGCCTCAATGAGGCGGTTCTAACGAGCACCCGCAACCTATGTTTGAAGTAAAAATAACAAAAATATCACAGATTTTCACCAGAAAAGTAGCCATTTTAGAGATGCGAAAAAATGCACTATGTCGCACGGGTGTGTTGTCGTAATGATGGCCAACTTTATGGCCAACTCAGAGATACTCGACCTATCAGTGCTGCCAGTGCTTTGATTTATTTACCCTTTCACCCCTGAGTTTCCGGAGTGGACTCTACCATCACACTGACGTTGGGCACGTCCATTTGACTAAATGAGCCACGCCAAGCGAAGTTGTGTCTTCGAGCATTCCGTCATGACAGATTTTAACTGCGCATGCCCAGCCATTCAGAGGGGCCAGGGATTTGGCTTTCTGTCTGAAGGTTCCTCTTGATTTACTGCTTGTATGAGCGAGCAGCGAAGGTATGCGCAGGCTCGCCCGAACCTTCGCTGCTCGCATAGGCGATAAGTACCAAAATCGCTTGACGGGGCCCAAATGTAGTATCTAGCTTTAAAGCGTTATCAGGATGGCAAGTAATATATCCTGATAATATGGCTCATTATGAACCATCTTCTTTAGGATCTACACTGTGCCGGGCTTCAGGGTTGAACGGGTTAACCTTTGTTGCAGTTACAGGCTTAATTATTACGCAGCTAACAATCACCAGAATCGAAAGGGATAATTTTAAATCTTTGATTGCACCAGTCTGTGTAGGAACACTATCATCTATTTCAAACGCACATAGACATGCCTTCATCTACTTCAAACACTGAATTTTTATTTTGGGACATTCAACAAGAAATATCAGGCGTATATTCAGGATTGAAAATAAAACAATAGTCAAAACCGAGTACCCTTTCGACGATTAAAACTAAAAACATAGTTCGTAATTAAAAAACCCAGAATGTATCAAAAATAGAATGTGAACGGCAAAAATTCAGATTACAAATTTGTAATTGAATGTAGTCGCAAATCAAAAGTGTTAAAAAGGTGTTTAATTGTATCTATAACGCGAACTTCTGTAACTGACAATTCGCTTACATCAATGAAAAGTCAAGTTTCATGGATACATTTTGTTTGTTTGTTTGATTTGAGGTTTTACGTCCCCGTCAACACTGTAAAGGTCATTTTGGAGACGTTGCTTCCAATTTTGTGGGACTTTTACCCGACATTGAGATGAAATGACATCTCAAGCCCTGTCGCCCAATGAAACCAATAGGGTTTATTAGCATGGACGGTCCGCCTCGCACCGCGGTTCCTGGACAGGATTAGATCCCCCAAGCGGTTTACCAGGACTAGTGTGCAGGCCGGAGTCAGCTCTGCGTGGAAGCATCATGCAGCCCATATATACCCAGTCAAAAAAGTAACTATACCATCTTCCGGGTAAATTCCAGTAGCTATCCGGCAGCCATTCAGCTGAACGTGGCTGTAAACATGCGAATCGGACGTTTGGCTACAAAATGTATACATTTACATTTGCCCATACTATTCTGCTCAAGAGTTGTCTTGCAATATGTGCCTAGAAAGGTTTTGCAAGGAATTTGTCATTGCGCATGCGCAGATGATCATTTTTTGTCAGAGATAAAAGATCATGACCACTGATCATCGAAACTCACTTTACATTTCCAATAGCTCATGATCTTGCCCTATAATCAAAGCTTGAATTTGTGAAATTCTCAGATTATCTCCCTTTCAATTAAAAATATAGCAATTTTCAAACTGTTGCTATTTCTATACATGTCATTCATTTTATGCAGTTTCTTTAAAAAGCGCTTTGTTGCCACCATTGCTGTTAATCATGATGGAAATTAATGTAGAAAATTCATGTAGCATGTAGCACTACCAATTGCAATTTTCTATGGAGTTTCAATTGAAATCAGCATTTTTCACACAACTTCAAAGAATGGGAGGCCTATACGCGATCGTCTGTTTCTCTTAGCGAATGGAACTAAAGTTACAAACCGTTTGTAAATAGACACACAGGGTATCTTATAAATGGTTACATGTATCAAAGTTTAGAAATCTTTGGCTAAGTGTAATTTTTTATGGTGTTAAATCTTGGCCTTTGTAATGATTTATTCTGCGAAATTGTTACAGTGACCCCTTGGGTGTTTAAAACAATAGCCCAGGCTGGCGAGTTTACATGAACAAAAAAAGTTTTGACTTTTACATGGTAAAATGTGTCTTCTAACTCAACAAAAACAAATTGTGCGTGTTTTTCATTTGTAGCAACTATGGTAACAGAAGCAATTTTATGTATAGGAACTTTTTTGACTCAGTATATTTCTTCAAGCCCCTATGGGCGGGGAAACATAGTCCGTGTCTCAAATTCATCACAAATGGCGCTGCGGTGCAATAAAATACAACGGATGTCCACAGGAACTCATTTTTCACTTTTTGATGTGGGTATTACCAAGCTGAAAGTTTAAATTCGCCCCCCATCAGTACTCACAGTGCTGTGGTTTTTTTTTTTTTTTTTTTTTTTTCAATATAAATGGTTCCCCTCAGATCGTGAACCAGCAGGAAACGCTAAAAAAGGAACATTTAGCCGCATGGGCCATTATGCTCACCAGATCTCAGGGGGCCACTGCCCACTGGCAGCAATATATTTTAATTAACCATGAAAGCCCTGTGTCCAAGGATGCAACAGATAAAATTTGGACCCAATCAGCCTAGTGGCTTCAGATTCTGATGTTGCTTGAATGTGTTGTTGCAGGACAACAGATGACAATTGACAATTTCCCATTTGTGGCAACAAATTGGCAAAAAAGAACATTATTAAAGGAACATTCTATGAAATTGTGACAAAATATCTTGAAAAGCATTAATGTCATTTTTAGCTCGGCTGTTTTCGAAGAAAACGACGAGGTATTGCCATACCTCTGGCGTCGTCGTCTGCGTCGTCGTGCAAAAACTTGGACATTTTCTAATATCTCTGTCATTACTGAACATATTTACTTGAAACTCGAACCAGTTGTTCATTATTAAAAGGGGAACTCATACCAATAGGTGAGGTAACCCTTAAAATTTTTTTGGCACAGTTATGCCCCTTTTTCGACTTAGAATTTTACGAAAACTCGGACATTTTGCAATATCTCTGTCATTACTGTACATATTTACTTAAAACTCGGACCAGTTGTTCATTATGAAAAGGGGAACTCATACCAATAGGTGAGCTAACCCTCAACATATTTTTCGCACAGTTATGCCCCTTTTTCGACAGACTTTTTGCGTCATCGTCGTTCAAAAACTTGGACATTTTGTATTATCTCTGTCATTACTGAACATATTTACTTGAAACTTGGACTAGTTGTTCATTATGAAAAGGGGAACTCATACCAATAGGTGAGGTAATCCCAAAATATTTTTGCCAAAATTATGCCCCATTTTCGAATTAGAATTGTTGTTTAATTAAAAGAAACTGCAGCCGAGCGTTGGCACCCGCATGCGATGCTCTTGTTCAATTTCCCCCATTATAAGTCGATGGAAATTCTTAACTTGCCATAGCAAACAAACCAAAAAGTGAGTGAGTGAGTGTTTGTGTTTTACATCCCACCCACAGCTAAGGTCATACGGAGACGGGACATCGGTTTAAAGACTCATCCGAAAGTCTGGAGAAGCCTGGGATCGATCCTGCGATGCCTGGTTTACAAGGCGAGTAGCGTAACCACTACACCACCGAGGCTTTTAAACAAAAAAAAGAGCCAAATTTCATAAACCAGAGTTCAGATGGACACTGCACAATGGCAGCCATGTATTATAACATGATATGATTTTAATCTACCAATTATAAAGTCTCTTGGCAAACCATATACCCAAATGAGCACCCATGTGGACTGTATCTGAAATATTAGGTGTTTTATAAAGTAGAGAGGGTGGGGCATGGACCCACTGGAGCCCTAGTTTGTGTCACTAAATGCGTCTTATCAAAAGGAACAGAGACATATATGGTTTAGCAGTGGAGATATGTATGGTTCTGAGATGTAAGGCCTTTTAAGCAATGGAGGGGTTCGGGCATGGCAGATCCCAGAAAAGCCCAAGATTGTTGTCACTGAATATGTCTTATCATAAGGACCAAGAGTATATATGGTTAAATGATGGGGATCTGAATAGTTTCTGAGATATGAGGCCCTTCTATGAAGGGGCAGGGAGAGAAATGGCCCCTGCGGAACCTCAAAGATGGGGTGACTGAATATGTCTAATAACAATGAAAAGAATATATGTGATTATAGGATGGGGATTTGAATGGTTTCTGACATATGTGGCCTATTATGAAGTGGAGTCTTATCATAAGGAACAAGAATATATATGGTTATGGGGTGGGGATCTGAACGGTTTCCGAGATATATGGATTTTAATGAAGTAAATGGGTGGGGCATGGCCCGTGGCACCCCGGGGGACCCGCATGCTGGTGTCACTGATTGCGTCTTATCATAAGGAACAAGAATATATATGGTTTAGGGGTGGGGCTCTGAACAGTTTCTCAGATATATGGTGTTTTGTGAAGTCGAGGGTTGGAGCATGGCCCGGGAGCGCCCTGGGTGACCCCTATATGTTGGTGTCCCTGAATGCGTCTTATCATAAGGAACAAGAATATATATGGTATAGGGGTGGGGATCTGTTAGGTTTCTGGAATATTAGGCCTTTTATGAAGTGGAGGGGGATTGGGCATGCCCCCCCCCCCGCACATCAAGGGGGGGGGGAGGGGGTCGGGCCCAAGTTGGTGTCACTGAATGCAACTTATCATAAGGAATGAGAATATATGGTTTAGTGGTAAGGGTCTCAATGGTTTCTGAGATAAATGGCATTTTATGAAGTGGAGGGGGTGGGGCATGTCCCCGGCACATCCCGGGGGACCCATAGATGCGTCTGATAATAAGGAACAAGAATATATATGGTTTAGGGGTGGGGATCTGAATGGTTTCTGAGATAAATGGCCTTTCATGAAGTGGAGTGGTCGGGGCATGTCCCCGGCACATCCCGGGGTACCCCCAGGTTGGTGTCACTTATTGCATCTTATCATATATATGGTATAAGGGTGGGGATCTGTAAGGTTTCTGAGATACAAGGCATTGAATGAAGTGGAGGGGCGGGGCATGGCGCCGGGACAACCTAGGGGACCCCCAGGTTGATATAAAAGCATATGGCTAAGAGAAGTTTACTCAAGGAATATTTCTATACCAACCAAACTAAAAAGCTGATTTTCATAAAAAACACAAACTTTCAATCCCCCAGGCCAAGGATGCTACAGATAAAATTTGGGCCCAATCGGCCCAGTGGCTTCAGAGGAGAAGATGTGTTTAGTGTTGACGCCAGACAACATACGACGACGACGGACAAGTGCCTATCCTATAAGCTCCCCCGGAGCCTTCGGCTCTGGTGAGCTAAAATCTGGAGCACTGGTAATTGGTTTGATATAATTGAATAATCTTGAAAGGGCTGTAATCCCCCACCCCCATGCAAGAAGTTATCCATCCCTAGCTCCAGTAGTTTTTGGCTGCACATTTGAAGAATATAATGGGAGAATTTCAAAAGCATCACGAAAACACGCCTATATAATTTTGACCCCCTCGAACCCCACTTTTATATAGTAAAACTGGGGTTTACAGGGGTAAACCTTATTTTTCTTATTTCTGCTCTAAAATATAGATTGTGGGTACTCGTTAGAACCGCCTCGATGAGGCGGTTCTAACGAGTACCCACAATCTATATTTTGAGCAGAAATAAGAAAAATATCACAATTTTTCATCTTAAAATTTTCATTTTTTTTCGGCGATAAAGGTTACAATGTATTGGTATAGGCGTGTTTTCGTAATGGCTTTTCCTCATGTGATTGCCCATTTTCTATTTTTCACAGGCCAATGAACAGCAACGAAGATTTGAGAACCTGATGAAGATATGCCGTCAAGTGAACCCACAACTTGATATATCCTACTTTACGGAGATCTTCAGTCCTGAAGAGGCAAAAAAAGAATATACAAAACATAAGTTCTGCCCTGCTGACCATGCCTTTGTGTCCCAGGTAATTGTTCATGTGCTTGAGTGTTACATCTTGCCAACAACTAAATTCACATGGAGGGAGCTTATATTGTGATGGGTCATCCTCGGTCCGTCGTCTGTCGTCCATCATCTGTCCGTCAGCAACTTTGACCAGTTATACATCTGCAGCCTGCAGGCTGATCTCAATCATTTCTTATCTGTAGCATGCCTCCGGTGGAGCATTGATGACATTAGATTTTTATCAAAATTGAATGAAAACTTTGGATGCTATGGCAATCACAGGGTCCCATAGACTTA
Organism: Lucinisca nassula; assembly: GCA_963580285.1. Lineage (NCBI taxonomy): Eukaryota > Metazoa > Mollusca > Bivalvia > Lucinida > Lucinidae > Lucinisca > Lucinisca nassula. The sequence continues at coordinate 28,217,344 of OY757021.1, read as the reverse complement.
CAATGGGAAAATGCTTGTCATCACCATAGCGCCTTGAGTTTGGATCCAATCTTTCTGAAACTTATATGTATGGTGGCACGAAATAAAAACTCATATGAGTTCAAAAACTTGCCAAGTTTGCCCATTAATCATAGAGTTACGTCCCCGTGGTTGTTGAAAATGCCCATTTTAGCTCACCTGTCACATACTGTGACGAGGGTGACGAGGTGAGCTTTTGGATCACTTTTTTGTCAGTCGTGCATTTGTGCGTGCGTGCGCAAACAATTTCTTCAAAGGACATCTCCTAAATCACTGATCGGATTTTGACCAAACTTCACATGTATGATCCTTAGGTGGTCCCCTTTCAATGCTGTTCAAATGGTTCAAGTCTGTTTCGCATCTAGGTCACAGGGGCAATTTTTTTTTTTTTTTACTGAAAACTTAAAAATCTTCTCTGAAACTTCAAGGCCCAGGTCTTTGATATTTGGTATGAAGCTTGATCTACTGGACTTCTACCAAGATTGTTCAAATTATACCCCTGGGGCCAAAAATCCCGCCGTGCCCTGGCCCATCAGTTTTAATGTTGGTTGGTGCCTAATGCTCTGTCTCTGGTTGGGCCCATCGGAGTCGAACTGTTGGTTTTCCTTTTGCTCCAGCAGTTCTATGGTTTCTTGCTGTCGAGTCCTCACCGTTGTTTCATCCCTGTGGTTGTTTGATTTTTGTGTTCACGGAGATGTTGCACCGATGAGTTAGGAGGTCTCCATGCGGACTGAACAAATTATTTGTCTAAAACGCGACGGAAGTAAGGGTGAGGATTGTGGCCACGTAAAATCGATTTAAGCCCCCCCCCCCCCCCCCCAGTGGAATTCGTTACGCTGACCGTTCCAAGGCGGTTCTTCTGTCGCGGTTTATTTTTGTTATGGTTTGTCTTGGGGTGTTTGTGTCGCTTATATTATACTGAACCGAAAAAGAAACGCTACTCGAAATATAAATGCGAGTATTTGCAGAAATAATCATGTTTGCAGAAAATCGATTCAATGACGCAATAATATAATCATTCCTGAATTTAACTACCATAAAGATTTCAATTTTCAGCGAGAATGTTTGGAACACAAATCCGTTTTGTCATAGAGGTAAGCATTTCACAAGTTTACCGGCCCCGATAGTTCAGTTGGTAGAGTGTCCGCTCCAGGGAACGGGAGGTCACGGGTTCTATCCCGGGCCGCGACATACTTAAGTCGTTAAAAATGGTACTAGCTGCTCCTCGCTTGGCACTCAGATTTAAGGGGTAGAGCTAGGACTGGTCGACCCAGTGTCAGGATAATGTGACTGGGTGTGGTATCATGTAATGTGTCTGGGACATGATACTTCAGTGAGGCAGCACTATAAAAGTGAGCATTGAGCTCCCTGTCGCAACAAGACACCGTCGTGATATGACTGAAAAATTGTTGAAAGCGACGTTAAAACCGAATTCACACACACACATTTCACAAGTTCAAAACATAAGCAGTTAAAGGCGAGTATGTCCTCCGTTTGCATTCAGTCCTGCACGCACACGCCTGGTCATTGACATGATTAAACGACTGATCTCTGCCTGGGGAATACCATTCCACTCCTGTATGAGCGCGAGACGCAAGGACGCGTTGTTGGCGGCTGGGGGCGATTACGTACGCGCCTATCCAAGACGTCCCACAAATGTTCTATAGGAGAGAGATCTGGACTATACTGAGGCCAGTGTATCACGTCAACGTTGTTTTGCTGAAGAAAATCCATGCTGAGCCTTGCTACATGCGCCCGAGCGTTATCCTGTTGAAACGTATCGTCGCGCTGTTGTACATATGGAACAAGTGCCGATCGTAAAACAACGTCAACGTAACGCCGAGCCGTCAAAAGATCCATCAATGAATACCAGGGGCGTTATATGACCATAAGATATGCCAGCCCACACCATCAATCCACCGCTTCCAAATCGATCACGTTCAACCAAACAATTGTCACGATAACGCTCTCCCTGACGGCCGTAGCTCTGCACAACAAGTACCTGGTCTCGTCAGAAAACATTACGTTACGCCACTGACGAAGGGGAAACAGGTTTGGCCTATGTTGTGTGAGCCACGCCATTCTAACCTGACGTCGTCGTCGTGATAATGGCATACCAAAGTACGGACGACGAGGATGTAAGCCAAACTCTCGGAGGCGATTCCTGACAGAATCTGCACTTATTCGATGGTTGTGCGTTCCTGGTGTCACCTGAGACGTGTCGACGGCTGTACGGAACCGATTACGAAGGTGGGTTAGACGGATGTATCGGTCCTGTCGACGTGTCGTGATGCGTGGACGTCCTCTTCTGGGCCTGTCATTTGTCGTTCCCGTTTGACGTAGACGCTGGTACAAGCGAATTATAGTCGATTTACTCACATGGAAGTTCCTGGCGATGACAGCCTGAGACGTTCCACGTAGAAGCATTTGGACCGCTACGTTACGTTGATCTTGCGTCAAACGTACCATATTCCGTAGAAAATTTTTACCGGACTGTAGGGGGGTCCGCAGGGGCCATTCCTATCCTTTCCACTTCATAAAAGGGCCGCAAATCTCAGAAACCGTTCAGATTCCCACCCCTAAACAATATATATACTTGGTCCTTATGATATGACACATTTAGGAACAGCAATCTTGGGCTTTCGTGCAATCAACAGGGCATGCCCAAACCCCTCCACCACTTAAGAGGCCTTACAGATGCCCACTGCTAAACCATATATATTCTTGTTCCTTATGATAAGACGCATTTAGTGATACCAACCAGGGCTCCATTGGGTCCATGCCCCATCCCATGGGGGTTCATTTGGTAGATTAAAATGATATCATGTTAGGATACATGGCTGCCATTGGGCAGTGCCCAGCAGCAGGGAGGGTGAATGCACTTTTCGTTTCAGCCATAAAAGGTCCGTTAAGACTTTTAAGCCTCCCACTCTATTTTGGCAAAAAGAAACACTCTTTTTGGCAAATTAAGCCTCCCAGCAGATTTATAAAAAAATGTAATTACCAAATTAAGCCTTCCAACCCCAACACATGTCGCCACATCGCAGCACTAGTAGCGCATGTTAACAACCCAGGGGGTGATATATTTTTCGTTTGCCAAATTGGGCCTCCCAACCATGAAAGCATTTCCACGCCAACTAGCTGCGACATACCAAGGGCACTCGGCGAGTGCCTCGTATAGGCAAAACCCCAGAGCCCCAGGGGGCGGCCCACCAACCTCGCCGGCCTTGGGGATCGGGTCCGGGGTAAGGAAGTAACATATTTAGACAAGTAGTTGCAAAAGACATACAGGTAAATTAGGCGCAAACTGCAGGCGTCGAAGCCGTGCACTAAACGATGGCCCATCTCTGCCCCCAGCGGCGCCCGCTCCCCGGGGCGGCCCACCGAGCCCTTCGCACCCCTGACGATGTTCACATGCACCTTCGAAGCCCTGATCAGCAACATCGGCCGCCCCCACAATGAGCTCACGGACATCCTCGGCTCTCGGATTGCCGCGGGTCTGGGTGGGGGGGGGGCGTCAAGGCCTTAAACAGCAACTATGGCGACTTCTGCGCCCCCGGCTTCGAGCAGTTCTTGAAGGCCCCAGCCCAGGCCGGCCGTCATTGGAAACCCCAGGGCGACGCGACCTGCTTCAACTCCGCCCTCGAGCTGACGATCGTCCCCGGCCTCGAGGATGCGCCCCCGCCCTGGTCAGAACACTCCTCGAAGAGATTCCCGGAAAGTATTACGCCGTCAAATCTTTCCCAACGACAGGGCATGTACAAGTCCCTGGGGTCGTTTGCTCCGACTTCTCAGACGGCGTTTTTGTTGCGACCCTATGGGCTCGCTTCTTGACGGAGGCAGGGGTGGGGACAGATCCTGCCAGCCTGGTCACCGTGGTCGGGTCGCGGCCGATCATGGTGAACTTCAAGTTTCATCTGAACTGCCAGAGCGAGCGAGTCGTCCTCATCCTGGCGCGCATCGTCGAACACCCGGGGCGCGCCAAAGAAGAAGGGAGCGGACCGTACCCGATCCGTGAAATCAAAGCCCCCAGGACGGTCAGAACCTTTCATTCAAGTTCGTGTGCCCCGCCGGGGAGGCCAAAACGAAAAAGGTCCGGGTCAACATATTTTACAGTGGGAAGGTCAATATTCTGGGAGCTCGAGATTTCGAAGCCCCCCCGGATTATCCGCAAATATCTTTCGGTCCTGGTCAACTCCCGGTGGACCGAGCTGGTGGGTCTCAAGCCCTTTCCGGACGCCCAGCGCGCAGGGCTCGATGCGATCCTGTGGCTGGCGGAGGAGTTTGGGGCCGAGTTCGGCTTAGGCCTCCGAGATAAGGAAGTAACCCATTTAGACAAGTAGTTGCAAAAGACATACCGGTTTTAACGTTCATTCTTAATCATGCCTAAGGGACGCAACAATTGTAAGTGGTTGACTTTGGGCTCGGTTGAGTCCTGTGGTAAGAGTTGTATGGAAGATTACTGTAAAACCCACCACATGCGTCTCCGCAAGGGTTCATGCACGCGACCATGCGAGGTTTGTGGGGTGGGGGTTACAAACAAACAACGACTTTGTTGGACGCATGGGTATGCAAGTGCGTGGAGCCGTGCAACCATAGCGGTGAAGAAGGAATTTAAGCGTTTGTCTGATATCGATATTTCCAATTCGAGAATAATTTGATAAATTGTATAAGTATCCGCAACTATGGAAGAACTTATCAATCAAATCCTTGCAGAGCCCGACCCAGTCCCAGGCAACCATAGCGATGAAGGAATTTAAGCGTCTAGCGGCCATCGACATTTCCACTTAGAGAATAGTGATTATCTTAATACCCACTTAAGAGAATAATTATATTTAATTAGAGAATTATTTGATAACTAGTATACCTATCCGCAACTATGGATGAACTGATCGATGAGATTCTTGCAGAAATACCCGACCCAGTCCCACAGGGTCAACAGTTTACCGACCTGGATGGTCAGGTCCCTCACTCGGTGGGGCTTCCAACCGACCAGTGGGTCGAGATTCTTAACGACGCCAAAGAGGAGTTCGAAGTTGATGGTGCCGCTGCGGTCTTCTCTACATGGAGGGTGGAAGAAGAAGACCTATTTGACGTCGGTGATATCGAGTGGGTCGACGGTATGCATGCCAGAGCGGACCGGATGGCTGTGGATGCCAGTATGACAGACGAGAGAGCGGCAAGGCTGCTTGGTAGCCTTCCGGAGGGCGGGTTTCTTCTGAAACTCAAATTTCTCCGTGAGCTACAGGATGGCGACTGGGTCGTTGAAGATAAATTCGACCCAGTCCGTGCGGAGAGAAGGAAGGGACAGGCTGTCGTCGACATCTCACGGGACACAAAACCTGGCGTGTTGACTGGAATCGATAAAGTCTTCTACCAGAACGCCTATCCCGTCACTGCAGTTGCCTACGGCTTCTACCCAATCAGAGACCCAGATCCGGCCAACCTCGCCCCACTTAGAGATGGCGACCTCAACTGTGTGGCCCAGAGAGTTGTGGAGCACTTTGAGGGTGCTTTGAGAGGCCAGGGGTTAACACCCACAAGGCGCCAGAAAATACAGGAGTGGGAAGAGAGGGTACATGAGACTGGAGCCTCGGTTGAAGATGTGGCTAACCTAGAAAAAATTCTTAAGCGGGCAATTGTCTTGCGAGACATCGCTGGTGAAGACATATAAAACAGCGGAAAGTACCAGAGAGGTGGCAATGGAATCAGAGGTAAAGTAGAACTCATCTGCCACAACGGCCACGTTTGGTCCAAAGACCTCCACTTCCCCCAGAGTAGAGAGGTCCACATCTACGAGGGCGACGTCTGGCATGCTATTCGGGAAGCAACCCGTGGGGAGCCGATTTCGGCCTGGCTCCTGGGCGGCCAAGACAGACAGCTCTCAGCTGACCAGTTCGTGCTCCAGGACGGCCGCACCTACAGGACACGGGAGGCCCAAGAGCGACTCCAAGAAATCTGCGTCGAACTTGGCAACCCTGAACTCGCTGAAAGAGCCTTCGGCAAAAATCACGCGGCCAGTATTATGGCAAAGGAAAGGAACGGTTGGAAGCCAACCCCAGCCAACCTCCTTCCAGACGTCGAGAAGGCCTGTGTGGAGCACGGTCACGGCGGCCTCTGGAACTCTATGAATTATGACTCGAGGGAAGTCGTCAGCATCGACATGAATGCCTGCTGTCCGGCATCCTTCCAGGGAATGGGTGAAGCCAAACCCTATTTCGAGCGGTTCGGACACCCGACCAACCGGATGGTCCGTGTAGCCATCAATGGCGCTCTCCCAAAAGACATAAGCACAGGCTTCGCCGAGATTCAAGAATGGGAGTTTGATGCAACCTGCCATCCTGTCATCCCTGTCAGGTTCGGGAAGCATTTCGCCTCCGAAAGTGGTGGGTGGGCCCAGACACAGCTCCTTACCTTCCTCACAGAGTCTGGTTTGCTGAAGAGCCTCAAGGTTCGGGAAGCAATTATCACCTTTAAGAAGCAAACCGATGTGTGGCTCCCAGAAGACCGTGACCAAGGCTGCAGTGTTATCGGCAAGTTCACCCAGGGCGCCAAAGGTGCCAATGGAGCTACCAACGGAGTTGGTGGTAAAAGGCTGACATGAAGGCTTGTGACTGACCAGGGAGAACTCGACTTTCTCGTGCGAGACACCCGCCAAAGCGGTACCCTGGTCGGAGCTCCCGAAAAGTGTCCTCTTGGCTATATTCTCACATATTATGATGGGTCCCAACTACAGTACGCTCACCTGAGGGCGAGCATGCTTGCCTACGCCCACATCAATCTAATCGCCATGCTTTCAAGGTTTGAACCCGATGAGGTTGTCCGAGTGGCTACCGATTCTATCTATGTCCGGAAAGCGGCACTCTATAAACAAGAGTTGTCAGAAGACAATATAGCTCGCCTTTGGGGGCCTAAGATGGATGAGGGCAAGTTATCAAAACAATTTTCTTCTGTAAACAGCCTAATAGACTGCAGCAAATGAAAGAGAACCAAAATGTACCCCTAATCATCCTGTTTTGAAGCCTTTCTACTGGGGAAAAAAATGAAAAAGAAATCTATATTTGATAAAAAAAAATTCTACAAACTACCAAGTAATAACAAGGCATCACAGACGATACAAATCCCCTCGAGCAAGACAAATTAAAAATAAAGCCTAGCCTAGCATTTGTGTAAAATTACATTATATCCATCAATAAATGTAGGTACTTAAGAGTGATGACAAAGTTTTTCTAAAAATAGCCACAGTGACCTTGACTTTGAGCCCCAGACCCTGAAAGTTGATTTTCTTTCCAAACATTTGTATCAGCCCCTGACCCGGAAAGTCAAAGTCACTCAAGATATCATCATACCAAATATTTGTGTCAAGGTATATTAAAATCCATCAATAAATGAAGGCGCAAGAGCGATGATAAAGTTTTTCTAAAAATAGCCACAGTGACCTTGACCTTCAGCCCCAGACCCTGAAAGTCGAACTCGCTCAAGATATCATCATTGCCAACATTTTTGTGAAGTTATATTAAAATCAATCCATAAATGTAGGCACTAGAACGATCACAAAGTTTTTTCTAAAAATAGCCACAGTGACCTTGACCTTCAGCCCCGGAACCTGAAAGTCGAACTTGCTAGAGATATCATCATACCCAACATTTGTGTGAAGTTATATTAAAATCCATCAATAAATTAAGGTGCAAGAACGATGACAATGTTTTTTCTAAAAATAGCCACAGTGACCTTGACCCCGTGACCCTGAAAGTAGTGACCTTGACCTTAGGCCCCAGACCCTGAAAGTCAAAGTCACTCGAAATATCATTATACCAAACATTTCAGTGAAGTTATATTAAAATCCATCAATAAATGAAGGGGCCAGAGCGATGACAATGTTTTCCTAAAAATAGCCACAGTGACCTTGACCTTGAGCCCCAGATCCCGCTATGTTTGTAAAAAGAAAAGAAAAGAAATGAAAAAAAAAAAAAAAACGTTCCTCCCCCGGGATTTGAACTCACGCAGCTTGCAGGCAAACTTTAACACAGAGAAGTAAGGGAGGTAATACAGAGGAAAATATTCACTTCTCAAAAAGTTTAAAAATAGCCACAGTGACCTTGACCTTGAGCCCCAGACCCCGCTATGTTTGTAAAAAGAAAAAAAAACGTTCCTCCCCCGGGATTTGAACTCACGCAGCTTGCAGGTAAACTTTAACACAGAGAAGTAAGGGAGGTAATACAGAGGAAAATATTAACTTCTCAAAAAATGCAATTTAAGCCAAAAAACCTGTAAAATGAAGTACAATGATATTGTTAAATATTGTTTTTTTTTAGCAATTATTAATTATATATTCAAAATAAAGTTGTAAAACATCACATATACCGGTAAGAGCTTGCAGGTAAACTTTAACCAAATGCGGACGCCGACGCTGACGCCGACGCCGACGCTGACGCCGACGCCGGACGCCCGGGGGTATGGCAATAGCTCCCCCTTACTTTCGTAAGGCGAGCTAACTAGAGGGAGCTGAGGCTTTCAAACCTCATGAAATCCACCCAAAAGGAAAATGTCGCATTTGTTATACCCACCACGAGGAGGAGACGCCGATGCCACCACGAGATGTGATAGCCCCAGCTCAGTGGCGTGACAAGGGTGAACAACTCTGCATGCCATTATGGCACGCGGTCTACGCCCCCGACCCTGAATATATAGAAAACATCAAAGACCTGTCCGATTCGTCCGCGCCACTTTATGACGATCCCCTGACCCGATACCAGCTGAGTTACCTAAACGGTGGTGGGGGCAGCGGCAAGACCACCCGAGCGATCGAGCTCTTCCGCGGCAAGAAACCCTCGTCTTCACCCCGACCCATTGCCTGGTCAAAGAGATGCGGGCCAGGGGCGTCCAGGCCCAGGCCCATCACAGCTTCTTCCGCTGCAGTGGCCAGACAGACTGGACACCCGAAAGGATGGGACAGAAGTTCATACCCCGCGTGATAATCTGGGACGAGATTTGCACAGTGTCCCGCCCCACTCTGGAAACCTTCCTCGACTGGCCCGACGGTCGGGGCGTCCAGGTTATCTGTTGTGGCGACCAGGGGCAGCCGCCCCAATCGCCGGAGAAATGCGGCACAACTGGTTGCGACGGAGAGCCGATTACTATGAAGAGGTCCTGAACGACCACAGGGCAAAAGAACCGGCTCTGAAAGCTCTTAAAAAGGAGATCCGTCTCCAACCAGACCGAGTACAGTGTCGGGCTATAAGACAAGCGCTACCGACCGGCCTGCCTTGGATGGGACAGATTCGTGGAAGCTTGGAAGCCGGGGGACTTGATCCTGATGCGGCTGTTCGAGAGCCATGAGAAGAATTTCCCCGACCTCCCCGTTCCTCTGCTATATCGTCCCAAGGATACTCGGCAGCAAAACGTAATGGTCACCATCCCTTGACCCTTGGTGCTGGATGGAGAGCGAGACCAGCAGGAACTCGTTCTGGACGACGTTGTCGATGTTTCCTTGCAAACCGCCCGTGAGGTCCTCGACGGCATATGGGGCCAGGACTGGGCTCTTGACTATGCCATCACAATCCACTCAAGCCAAGGTCTCACCATCGCAGACCCCCAAAAAGTCTGGATTATTGATGACTTCCTGCAGTGGTCCAAACTCGCATATTTGGCAGTGTCAAGGGTGGAGTACATGCACCAGCTCGAAAGGGTAGTCTGTCTCCCAGAGGAGGGTTCTGAGGGGCCACCCATGCTCACCGAGCAGCAGCTCCGCAAGATTATTGCGAAGAAGCTTGTGGCCCACAAGCGACAGGACCAAGCCAAGGGGCTCCGGTTTAAACTGAATGTTGGTCAAATCCTAGAACTCAAGGAGGCACAGAACAATCACTGTGCCGCGTGCGATATTGAGCTCCTATGGGCTTACCAACCAAAGGACACCCAGCAGTTCAGCGTTGACCGGTTAGACAACTCTGTGGGCCACGTCCGCGACAACATCAGGTTGACCTGTCTCGAGTGCAACCGAAAAAGAGGAGCGGCTGCGCTCAGCACTTGAGAACCCCATCCGGAGGAAGCTGAGTGTCGCGAGGCACAACAAGAAGTTCTTCGCGCACAAAACCGCGCTGAGGTCCATCCTGCAAGTAATACACCACGGGCTCATCAGACTTGGTCACTGTGCGCCCGAGCCGGTGCACATCCAGGGACCATATGGGATCAGTCGCTCGCCGGCGCCCCCCCTTCTAGTTCGCCAGGCTGGTACAAATAACGAACGCCGACGCCGGAGGAGATTATTGTCTCCTCGAGACCAACAGGACGACCAAGAACTATAGAGGAGGGCTTTTGTGCCATCGATCGCGCCCTTATGGCCTCAGAGAGCTTTTTACCAGTCAGTCGGGTGACCTCACCATTCAAGGCTGTCACAACGGCAGGCAACCTTTTCACCCACTCTGTAGACCGCTGACCAGAAGTGAGTCGCATCTCTTGATCGTATTGGTGTCCGAAGAGCCGCTCTGCGAGGGTCCGGTTCCAGCGTTCTACGATCCCTTGGTCCCGATGGATGTCAACCCGACCGCGCCGAACCCGGACAGAGTGCTTTGCCAACACCTGGCTGACAGAGCCCATGAACTCATGACCGGGGTCGACCTGGAGCAATTTGGGCCACCTCAACGGGCCTCGCCTGTAGATGCGAGACAAAGCTTCAGCAACCTCTTTGGCTTCTTTAGTGGCCAGAGGCTCAGATTCTTTGAAGCGTGAGGCTACATCAACCACGGTAAGGCCGTATTTGTACGTGCGCTTGCGAACACGGTCGTTTGGCAAAAAGAGCAGGTCAGCTTGATGGACCTCGTTCGGTTTGGTGATGTCGAATTTGGGTCGTGGAACTTGCTGCGGGGCGGCGAGGTAGATCTGCCAGATGGCCTGCTTCTTAAACCAAGCTCGGGCCACATCTTCTGAGGTCTTAGCCGCAGGAGCCAGCTTCTTTATGGCCTCAAGACCCCTCCAGTAACCCTTAGGGCTGTAATAAGTATCCGCAAAGCGCCGATCCATGTATTTATTGTTAGCATTAAGTCTCTAACGGAAACAACTACTTGTCTAGGCAGGCTGCACTCTTTTAAGCTCGCCAGCGAGAAATATTCAGGTGCCACTGTGACCAGCTTTGTCCAACTCTTCCAACAGCTTGGTACGGGCCGTCATTAACGCCTCGTCTCTCGCACGTTGAAACAACTTTTTTTCCTCCTCCGACAAACCAACAGTTTGTTTCTGGCGCTGACGAATTTCTTCTTTCATCTGATTGAGCTTGTCGATTTCACACAGAATAAGGCGAAATTCCGTTTCAGATATATTATCGTCGTTCAGCGCGATAGAAATGCGGTCGGCGATTGAGTTTAGCTTTCACTCAGCCAAGATACGAATCTCGTCGTGTTTTTGTTTTCGTCCAATACATTTCCCGCCAACACCCAGCAACCCACACACAATCGCCCCAGCTCCAAGCCGATGGCGACAGGCGTCGCGATGATAGTTGACACGAGCCCGACGCCAGAAGCAGCCAGCCCTACGCTAGTCGCAGTAAGCGTGGTTTCAATCCCATCAACAACATTAGCCCCGCGTCTGTATTTCTTGTACAGCGAGGCTCTGAAGTCTCGTTATTTTTCGAGACGGAATTTGACCTCGGCCACGTGCTGAAGGCGGTGTTTGTCTCCAGTATCGAGTGGTGGATAGAGAGTCAAACTACTTATATGATCTAACCTTTCGCTCTAAATAATTGAAAGTGGGTTTAAATAGACTACTGGCTAATAATGACTATAGCTTGGTCTAGTGTGAGCGCACCGGGCGTAAATCGCAGCCTTTTGAGAGACGCTGGGCCTATAAAAATATTATGTAGGTCTAAATGACGGTAATCAACTTGGTGTTGGATTCCTTCAAGAGTGAACTGCACTCGAGGCGTTTCTTGTACTTGTATATAAATCCCAACTTCTTTATTAGCATTTGCTTGACTCCACTTGAGCTTGAAGGCGGGTAACACATCAACAAAGTCGTCGGGTCTATCTCCGAGAATTAGACCAAGGATGATCGATGATGTTGGCAAGTTCCCGCTGGGGGGAATTCGAAGACTATTTTCAGGATACCCTGCCGGTTGTTGCTTGTCTTTAGCACGTTATCTTCGGAAACGACAATGTTCTTCGTCCCGGGGATATACGAGCACAGTCGAGTGCCACTATTCGCTACCTTCCTAACTTTGTGCTGCTTTCCAGTCATAACGTACGGAGACGAGATTTGTATGTCAATAAGCCACCCCGTTTGTTGGACGGGGTCCGCAAAAGCAACCCACTTGCTCCCAGTGAAGGCCAGCGTATGAACTCGCTTTGGAACGGCATATGTGGTATCTACGTCGCTGAGATCACCGAATGCCAATGACCCCGTTTGGGCGACCTCTTTTCTTTTGTAGACTCCCTCAGAGAGCTGGAAGGCATACAATCGATACTCCTTCCCGTCCTTATCGAACCCCTCAGTGTCACCAAGATCAGCCAAAGCCACCCCATGGCATTTTCTGACCCCACCGGGGCCGCTTGCGTCAACCATTCCTTATATGTAGGGTTGCACTCATATACTCGAATGGTAACATCTCCCCGTTGGTATCTCTAAGTGAGATAGTTAGCTGTGAAACAGGCCCTGACGACAACCTTTTGTACTGTAAGACGGGAAATGATTCTGTTTTACCAGCTCCACACTATTCGTTCTCGACGGGGACGATCTAAATAGTGTAGAGGGGCGACCGTTATGCAGATTGTCTGAAGTACTTAATTCAGCAAGCTGAAAGTAGACCTCACGATGGACGGCCAGCTTGTATGGCTTCTTTGCAGTGAACGTCTTGGTGCGGCCTTCTTCCAAGTAATGGCCATTGTTATTGATCAGCGCCACGGGTGGGGGTTTGAAAGTATTGTCGGAAAAGCCTAAGATATAAGCTAATTCGCGATCCATTGTTATAACTTCTCCGGGCTTTACCGTTAATTGCAGTAGACCAGAAGGTTCATCTAGAGCGAGTTCGGCGCCAAACCGTCGAAACACCTTTTCGTTCAACTCACAGACGTTAATATACCCGTCAGGTATTGTTTTTTCATTCTTTTTATTTGAGACCTTATTGTTCCTTTTCACCGTGCGTATGTTGTACCACCAGTGATAATACGTCAACTCGCAGAGAACAATCTCTCGCTGACCCGGAGACAGGGTCCTGGCAAGATTGATTGGCACATCATTTTCAACATCAGTGAGTGTGATGTACATGATAATCACCAAAATGGGTATGGATACAAAGGCGTTAACGTTTAATAGCTCGACAAAATATCAGGCATGCGGCCATTTCAAATATAAGGAGTCAGCAGCAGGGGAGCCCAACCTAGTCATAATGGTCGACGATAAGGGAAGTGACTTCCTTGCCAAGTACCCGAATATCTTCGATTATCAAAATTATCCGCTTACACGAAAACAAAAGGCAAACGCGGTGTGGGACAACACCTGGCAGCATTATCAAAACCCTCCGCTTACCGGGGACGTCACTAAGGCAAACAGCTGGCAGCACGCCCCCTTCAACTGGTGACAGTGCCAGCTGAACTTTGCGGTTTGGTGCGCAACCGCCGGATGTGGTGTTTCATTCCAGCACCATCTCCAAGCAGAGGAGCCCCTTCTTGCAAGCCTGTATTGCTTTCATGTCTATTATACGACGAGGCGTCTGCTTGAGGAGCTAAAAGTCGCCCTCCCTGAGGACGAGTCAAATGCTCAATAACCAGTATGACTCCAGGGCCTACAAGCGGCTTTGCGAGGAGTTCGCCGTTTCGCCTTCTACAGATTGCAGGCAAAAGCTGGACCACGGGTGTCAAGGCCTCGGATCTTTTAGTACATTCATGACCCCTTCGGGGAAATACCGCAGTGATCACAGTTCCGATGGCCCATCATAAATTGCTAAAATGGTGACCCTGGGTTGACCTTGACCTTCTTTGGGTCCGTCCGTAACCTGTTTGTGAAAATTGGTGATAGTGACTTAACCGCTTGGAATATTTAAATAAATTTTGGCATACTGATAGATATCAATGAGATCTAACCAATGAACTTGCGAAATATTACATTCCATTTAGTATAGCCTCGCCGAGGCGAAAAATGTGAAAATTTTCGAACTGCTTTTCCTTGGAAACCGTTGGGCCGATTGAAATCAAATTTCATATGAAGCCTCTATGGGACGGGGGAAACCAAAATTTGCTCATGGGGTCCAGGTCACATGACCAAAATGGCCGCCAAGCCATATATGGTCTGTCTGTCTGTCCGTCCGTAACCCTGTTGTGAAAATTGGTGATAGTGACTTAACCGCTTGGAATATTTGAACAATTTTTGGCATACTGATAGATACCAATGAGATCTTACCAATGAACTTGCGAAATATTACATTCTATTTAGTATAGCTTCGCCGAGGCAAAAATGTGAAAATTTTTGAACTGCTTCTCCTCGGAAACCGTTGGGCCGATTGAAGTCAAATTTCATATGGAGCCTCTATGGGATGGGGGAAACCAAAATTTGCTCATGGGGTCCAGGCCACATGACCAAAATGGCCGCCAAGCCATATATGGTCTGTCTGTCTGTCCGTCCGTAACCAGTTTGTGAAAATTGGTGATAGTGACTTAACCGCTTGGAATATTTAAACAATTTTTGGCATACTGATAGATATCAATGAGATCTAACCAATGAGCTTACGAAATATTACATTCCATTTAGTATAGCCTCGCCGAGGCAAAAAATGTGAAAATTTTTGAACTGCTTCTCCTCGGAAACCGTTCGGCCGATTGAAGTCAAATTTCATATGGAGCCTCTATGGGATGGGGGAAACAAAATTTGCTCATTGGGTCCAGGTCACATGACCAAAATGGCCGCCGAGCCATATATGGTCTGTCTGTCTGTCCATCCATAACCCGTTTGTGAAAATTGGTGATAGTGACTTAACCGCTTAAAATATTTAAACAATTTTTGGCATACTGATAGATATCAATTAGATCTGACCAATGAGCTTGCGAAATATTACATTCCATTTAGTATAGCCTCGCCGAGGCAAAAAATGTGAATTTTTTTTAACTGCTTCTCCTCGGAAACCGTTGGGCCGATTTAAGTCAAATTTCATATGGAGCCTCTATGGGATAGGGAAACCAAAATTTGCTCATGGGGTCCAGGTCATATGACCAAAATGGCCGCCAAGCCATATATGGTAAAAACCCTTCATAAATAGTCTTCTCCAGAACCACTGGGCAGATTTCCACGAAACTTGATAAATAGCATCTGGGACGTAGGCCCATCATAAATTGCTAAAATGGTGACCCTGGGTTGACCTTGACCTTCTTTGGGTCCGTCCAAAACCCGTTTGTGAAAATTGGTGATAGTGACTTAACCGCTTGGAATATTTAAACAATTTTTGGCATACTGATAGATATCACTGAGATCTAACCAATGAACTTGCAAAATATTACATTCCATTTAGTATAGCCTCGCCGAGGCGAAAAATGTGAAAATTTTCGAACTGCTTCTCCTCGGAAACCGTTGGGCCGATTGAAATCAAATTTCATATGAAGCCTCTATGGGACGGGGGAAACCAAAATTTGCTCATGGGGTCCAGGTCACATGACCAAAATGGCCGCCAAGCCATATATAGTCTGTGTGTCTGTCCGTCCGTAACCCGTTTGTGAAAAATGGTGATAGTGACTTAACCGCTTGGATTATTTAAACAGTGCTTGGCATACTGATAGATATCAATGAGATCTTACAAATGAACTTGGAAATATTACATTCCATTAGTATAGCCTCGCCGAGGCAAAAAATGTGAAAAATTTTGAACTGCTTCTCCTCGGAAACCGTTGGGCCGATTGAAGTCAAATTTCATATAGAGCCTCTATGGAATGGGGGAAACCAAAATTTGCTCATGGGGTCCAGGTCACATGACCAAAATGGCCGCAAAGCCATATATGGTCTGTATGTCTGTCCGTCCATAACCCGTTTGTGAAAATTGGTGATAGTGACTTAACCGCTTGGAATATTTAAACAATTTTTGGCATACTGATAGATATCAATGAGATCTAACAAATGAGCTTGCGAAATATTACATTCCATTTAGTATAGCTTGGCCGAGGCAAAAAATGTGAAAATTTTTGAACTGCTTCTCCTCGGAAACCGTTGGGCCGATTGAAGTCAAATTTCATATGGAGCCTCTATGGGATGGGGGAAAACCAAAATTTGCTCATGGGGTCCAGGTCACATGACCAAAATGGCCGCCAAGCCATATATGGTCTGTCTGTCTGTCCGTCCGTAACCCGTTTGTGAAAATTGGTGATAGTGACTTAACTGCTTGGAATATTTAAACAATTTTGGCATACTGATAGATATCAATGAGATCTAACCAATGAGCTTACGAAATATTTCATTCCATTTAGTATAGCCTCGCCGAGGCAAAAAATGTGAAATTTTTTGAACTGCTTCTCCTCGGAAACCGTTGGGCCGATTGAAGTCAAATTTCATATGGAGCCTCTATGGGATGGGGGAAACCAAAATTTGCTCATGGGGTCCAGGTCACATGACCAAAATGGCCGCCAAGCCATATATGGTCTGTCTGTCTGTCCGTCCGTAACCCGTTTGTGAAAATTGGTGATAGTGACTTAACCACTTGGAATATTTAAACAATTTTTGGCATACTGATAGATATCAATTAGATCTAACCAATGAGCTTGCGAAATATTACATGCCATTTAGTATAGCCTCGCCGAGGCAAAAAATGTGAAAATTTTTGAACTGCTTCTCCTCGGAAACCGTTGGGCCGTTTGAAGTCAAATTTCATATGGAGCCTCTATTGGATAGGGAAACCAAAATTTGCTCATGGGGTCCAGGTCACATGACCAAAATGGCCGCCAAGCCATATATGGTAAAAACCCTTCAAAAATAGTCTTCTCCAGAACCACCCGGGCAGATTTCCACGAAACTTGATAAATAGCATCTAGGACGTAGGCCCATCATAAATTGCTAAAATGGTGACCCTGGGTTGACCTTGACCTTCTTTGTGCCTAGGTCAAACTTTGACACATATGCTTTTGTACTGGAAAAGTGAGAATGCATTTTATCCTGCAAACGATTCAGAATACAGTACTAAAGTATAAGATATATTTTTGTTCCTTACGCGCATTTATTGGGGGAACCGTTTTAGGTCCAGGTCACATGACCAAAATGGCCGCCATACGCATATATGGTAACACTGATAAAGCTAAAAGCATCTGGCGGGTCGTGCACTTCAGCTGAAGCACTGGTTCTGTTCCAAAATCAAAGTACTAGGCTCTGTTTTCTTGAGATTTGAAAGAATTTGAAATTTATTACTGCATGGAATCTGCGGTACATAAGACTTCCCATTAGAAGGCTCGACAGTGGGGACGGGAAGGGTGGTCAACGATTTCACATGAGAGGTCTTACCCTTGGGCTTCGCATTAGAAGTCTTAACCTTCAGGGGTGGGGAGGCGGCCGAAGACTTCCCATTAGAAGGCTCGACCGTGGGGAGGGGAGGAGTGGTCAACGATTTCACATGAGAGGTCTTACCCTTGGGCTTCGCATTAGAAGTCTTAACCTTCAGGGGTGGGGAGGCGGCCGAAAACTTCCATTAGAAGGCTCGACAGTGGGGAGGGGAGGGGTGGTCAACGATTTCACATGAGAGGTCTTACGCTTGGGCTTCCCATCAGAAGTCTTAACCTTCAGGGGTGGGGAGGCAGTCGAAGACTTCCCATTTGAAGGCTCGACCGTGGGGAGGGGAGGGGTGGTAAAAGATTTCACATGAGAAGACAACCTTCAGGGGTGGGGAGGCGGCCGAAGACTTCCCATTAGAAGGCTCGACCGTGGGAAGGGGAAGGGTGGTCAAAAACTTCACATGAGAAGACTTAGCAGGTAACGAGGGCCAGTCAGACTCGGTTAAACTTTGTGATGGCTCCAAGAAAGGGTATTTGAACACAGGAGGTGGCACTGGCTTCGGCAAAGATGCAGCCAGAATCTCATTACGACGAGTTTGAGAACCTACGGTACGAAGGACAACGTCGAATTCCATGCGAAGTTGCTTGACCCCGTTCTCGGTCAAATGTAAACCATCGCGAGATATAAGAAACCTGTTTGCCGACTTCCGATCAAAACCAAAAGGAGAATGATCAATAAGCGTGATGTCCGAACGCGTTCTTAATTGCGCGTTTACCTCAACGGCGCGTCCATTACAAATGTCTAGAAACCCAAAATCATTTCTTGCCCCGACAAAGAGACTGACGTCACGCGGAAGAATAGCGGAAACTAAAATCGGAATGCGCGAATCGCGTATACTAACAGCGTCAAATAAAGACTCAAATCTACTCACCACTGTTGTTGGCTTCTCTCGTGGGAGGTTGTTAGTTCCAGCATGGATGACCAGTGCCTGAAAAAAAATGTCGGGTATAAGTCCCACAAAACTCTAAACAAGATTCTAAAACTTTTATTGTTGCCATAGCATGGTCTAAGATCAGCATGCGCATCTGCGCAGTCTGATCATAGTAATTGTTAATTTTCCTTTTCTTTTTCTTTCTTAAATTAACTTCGTTCAATGAACAATTAAATAAATGGTCTAAGATCAGCCTGCGCATCTGCGCAGTCTGATCATAGTAATTGTTATTTTTCCTTTTCTTTTTCTTTCTTAAATTAACTTCGTTCAATGAACAATTAAATAATTCGTTTTACATTGTGGGTATTCGTTAGAGCCGCCTTATCGAGGCGATTCTATGAATGGTGAAATAAAAACAAATCCATGCATGCCCAGTTTAATTCCTTCTTTTATCTATATAAGAAGTTTTATCCAATTTCATGACCTTAGTGGTTACAAATCAGATATGAAATTATCACAAATATAAATAAATAAATAAATAAATAAATAAATAAATAAATAAATCGGCACAATATCAAATGTTTGGCTAACTTTAATTCGTCTTGTTAAACGTGTGTCGGTAATTACTCATACAATTACTCAATAAGTAATCGATTAGTAACTCATTAAGTGATCAATGGTGCGTCGGATGAGCAACAGATTTCTTTTCCATTAGTATACTGTTGTCGTTGTACTAATCATGTATAAAGGAAATCATGGAAAATGAAAAAGGTGGGATTAACATTGCAAAGACACGCCTAATATATTAGAATACTTTATCGCCCAAAAATGAAAAAAAAAAAAAAAAAAAAAAAATCTGCTATTTTACAATTTTCGGTTCCAAACTTGCAGTTTGGGCCAACCTCCGAATCGCCTCTGATAATTATCCACAATCGATGTTTTTGAGCAGAAATAAGAAAAATGTGGGATTTAAGGGGGCCCAATTTATACAGTCATGTTTCCGTGATTAATGCCGATAAACAAAACATAGAATGGACCATTCGATGAGGATGCTCCGTCAAGCAGTCAAAAAAGAACAGAAATATACTTCAGCGTAAATCAAAATAACCTATACAGTGTTGGCGGGTACGTTAAACATCAATGATAATATGAAAACATTGGGTGTTGAAAATGTCTTATAAATAAAGGCCGTATCCATTTCAGGGTAGATAAATCGCTCTGGATTCTTCTCAAAAGAGGGAGGATTTATTTCCCTGTACAAATATAGTACCGACTTCGACTGGAACTAAGGTAGCTACCTAAGTACCCTAAATTACAGCCGAACATCCAAGACCATTTATTTTAAGAAAGAAAAATAAAAGAAAACTACCAAAGCGACGTCATTGGTCTACCATAATTTCAACCCACCTTTTGGGTAGAGTTGCTAAGGTACTGGTAAGCGTTATGTTATAATGGCAATCTGCGAAAGGAGCAACCCTTTGTGTTCTACTGATAATGCTAGTGCCCATGTCATTGGTAGCTACGAGAGTACCTACTTTAGTTCCAGTCGAAGTCGGTCTAGGATTTTTTAATGAAAGTTTTTCCCTTTTTTGCGGCAGTACACGCCTATGCAATTTTTTTGTTGCTCATCACGAAAACACGCCTTTATTGTGAGTTGGACCTCATTAAACCCCACTTTTACATTGTAATACTGTGGTTTACAGGGGTATGCATTATTTTCCATATTTCTGCTCATAATATAGATTGTGGGTACTTGATAGATGGGGCGGTTCTATCGAGTGCCCACAATCTATTTTTTTATTGCTTTTTTTCAATACATTTGAATAGGCGTGTTTTCGTATTGAAGTTGAATAGGGCTTAATTTTCAAAAAGATTTCAATAAGTTATAAATGCAATTAAAAATAAAAATGAAAATACAAACTTACCTTAAAGGCTGACAGGTCATCCAGATGACTAACGAGTTCCTCAACACGAGCACCACTAGTGAAACGAACAACAGAAGGAAGAGTAGTCCGAAAATATTTCAGTTGAGAATCACCAACATAAAGCACAGCCATAGCGACAAAGTAAAATCTCACAATTGTAGATTTTGAAGATATGTCTTACACAGAATGTGAAAGCTTATCAATTGTGTCTGACTGACTGACTGACAGATGTTTTTAAGGTAACCGGGCGCCATGGGCACATAGGGGCTACCCCCAGTTCGCCATCTGGGATTAGTTGTAGGTACTGCTCTTTTCCCTAGGCTGCCAATATGCTGACTCCTGTCTGCTTGACAGTTATCAGCTAGCCGATTGGGAGTTGGGTGACTTCTTTCGCGGAGGATGTGAGAAGTAGGTCAATCCCACCTCCCACATCCCCCGCTCAAGATGTCATGTAGGCACAGAACGCACCCAATGTTAAGCGTTTGTCCTGTAAAATGGACAGTCCTCTGGCGGGGTTCGAATTTTGAATGCAGATGCAGACCAATGGTCGGGCTCTAGAATGTGGTGACACGTTGCCAATTCCGGCTGCAAAATGTGTCAGTACACAGCCCTTGTCTGACCGAGGAAAAAAGCTTCTCATGCATTATCGGTTTTGGCTTCCATTAGACTCTACCCCCACCCCTGCCGTGGTAGAGAAAACGCCTTGGACACGGTGCTTGTTAAAGGGTGATAATGCATGTAATTTTGAATTTTGAACGGCGGCCAAAAGTGAGCCAGGAAGGGTTACTATTAGACCAGCCAATTTCGGCTATTGCAAAATGTCCTAGTACCCGTGCTCTACCACCTTGAGAACACGCCTATGCTGTGTCGCTACCCCCCAGGTCTCTACAAAGATAATCTTGGTAGTACCATGTACTACTGGCCCCTACTTTCGTCGCGTTGGGATGTCATATATTGGTGTTTTGGTTGTTGCTTTTCTCTTAGTTTGTAGTTAATTCAGCCAATCAGTGTGCAGTTGTTGACTTCTATCGCGGAGGATGCGGAAGGAGGTCAATCCTATTTTGCTTCTTAGCTTTCCAGTTTCTGAAAGGGTGATGCTTTCATCGACGTAGGATATCGAGTTCTTATAAATTCGTAAGTGGGTCAATTGGGACCGGACCGCCATATTTGCATATCATTATCTCATCCTCCGTGAAGGAGGATATCATATTGGGGATATATGGATTGTAATACATTATGGATCAGTACTGATTGTATGTGGTAGTGTTGTAACCCTCTTTTGTTCGGGATCAGTGTGGTTAGAATTATAATGTTTACACATAGGCGTGTCTTTTAGTGGTGAAAAGTTATGTGGTTTGGCAAAGGCGAGTATGTGGCTAACCAGCCATTGTGCAATTTCGCTTTTATTTCATTTTGAACGGTCGGTCTGAAAGGCTTTTTTAAGGGTCTTCCTGTGTCCAAATCCCTATCAAATTTGGTCATTACCGTTGCCCCGCCTAGTAAATTGTTCTGTATTTGACCTACTCCAGAGATGTATGCTCCGTTCTGACAGCATGCTGTCTTCGCTTCGCACATTTCCGGGTTTCATCAGGAGGGTGTCCCCAAGGGGGCCTCTACGAGGCAGCCTTCTGGGCACCCAGCTGATGACTTCTCGGTAGCTGTCCTACACGAGGTATGGTGGGATTCCCCGTCAAGGATCCCCATGTACCTGCAAAAGAAATTATGATTAGTATGTATTGGAGTTAGGGTTAGGGTTAGGGTTAGGGTTAGGGCTAGGGTTAGGGTTAGGGTTAGGGTTACATAAGCCTAAGTTTAGACTTGTCTATCACCGATGTGTTGCGTCGGCGGAGCACTCATAAGTGCAAAGCAAATGAACCGCAACCACAGCGCCCCGCTTCGGTTCAACCGGTTCTAGTCCAAGTCATGTAGGGTAGGGTCTGTAAGAGGTAGAAGCAGTGCTTATGTAACCACTGTATAAGAATGTGTGGGTTTTGTGTTCCCCCCCGCACCCATGCAACCGGGGACCCAGGGCCACCGCCCCGGGAACGGCCAGTCCGCCCAAAGTGGGGGAATCATGCCCCCAGGGGCACCAGCCCGTGGCCCCCAGGTGCACGGAGAGGCAGAAATATGAGAATGGGGCCTATATCTATGGGTTTTGTGTTCCCCCCCGCACCCATGCAACCGGGGACCCCGGGCCACCGCCCCGGGAACGGCCAGTCCGCCCAAAGTGGGGGAATCATGTCCCCAGGGGCACCAGCCCGGGGCCCCCAGGTGCACGGAGAGGCAGAAATATGAGAATGGGGCCTATATCTATGGGTTGGGCAGCATAAGCAGCACTGTTAAATTCTTAGTAAAAATAATTCACCTGTTCGCGACGGCGCAGGCCAGAAGCACAACGCGGTCACGGTCTGATTGGGATAACCCCCACCTAGGTTGCAACCAGCCCATGCCCCAGCAAGCACGTGATCACGACCAGACGCAATTTTTGATTTGAATGATTTGTTTAGAGAGAAACTTATATGCTACTTCAGTTGATTCTCCCGACCCAGACACACAGATGAAACTGCCTGCCAAAATCGAGAGAACCAATGAATATGAGTCATTTTCCGGCACACACAGCCATAGCGACCAGTGCGCCTGAACAGGAATATATAGGTTCACAAATCCGCACACGCCAAACTACATACAAGCACTTTTGGCATATACGGATGTGCAAACCTAATGCATTCAGGATGTCCTGAACACAGTTCTGGGCATCTACATGTAATTAAAGACTGGTTATGGAACAAGGCACAGGGAACCAGATTGCCTCCCGCAGTCAGTAACCTAACGTTAGCAGCATTGGTTGGCTCTCTGATTGAAACCTAGAAACCTTAGTCCCACGCCCAGCATAATTAGATTGAGAGATTCATATTGCTTTATGATCTAGTTTAGAGAGTAGGGGAATCCTATCTCCGGACAACCTCCCCTCGAGTCCCTGGGGGCAAGGATATATGGTGTTATTGGGTTAGGGCCAGGTGGTTATTGGAGGCTGTGTCTGTAATAGAAAGAAACATGCAGTATTAATGATCGCTGCATGAAAGGATTCCAGCGCTGGAAGAGAAATAAACTTGGATTAGTATTACATGGTTACTCTTTTATACTGCAGCTGTCTATATTTTATCGAATAACCCAGTGTCTTTCAAAAATGTAATGATTGCCTCGACTATCTGAGGCCTAATGTTGCGTGGGGGGTTAAGTAGATCTTGTTCATCAAAAGTGTTGTATCCCAATATAAACAGTGCAGCTTTTAATTCCTGTCTGGTATCTATATTTCCTTCACAGTGAAAAAGGATATGTTTGATGTTATTTTGTTCATCTTTATCACATCTATTACATTTGATGTGGTTTTGATTAAATACACAATGGGTCCCTAGCTGACTATGGTTTAGACGCAAACGTGTGTAAACTGCGTCATGTTTTCGTTTATCGCTGTAATGGGTAGTAGTATTTTTAACCTTAGGTACCAGTCTATGGTAGAAGCGACCTTTACTTTGTGGGTTGTCCCATAATTTTTGCCATTTTGTCATAATGGCCTGGTTAATTGCCGGGTATATTTCTGTTTTGGTCGGTAAGGTCTGATCGTTTTTACCGTTTGTCATTGCTGATTTGGCACTGGAGTCTGCCATTTCATTACCTGGGATATCTACATGGGAAGGAATCCATTCCAGGTAGATATTGTTGCCTTTGTCTTTGGCTAAGTCTAAGAGTAGAAGTATTTTGTTTATTTTATCTGGTCTTGTTTTTGATTGGCCAGATTGGAGGGCTTGTATTGAGCTGAGGGAGTCTGTAAGTATGACTGCCTCCGGGATTTTATTATCGATGATCCATTTAATGGCATGTTCTATTGCTATCAGTTCAATAGTAAATATAGACAGGCTCGGATTGGTTTTGAGTTCGATATTCACGTTTTCATCAGGGACCGAAACTGCTGCTCCTGCTGTTTGTTTTTCAATATCTTTGCTGCCATCTGTATATATCTGTAATCTACCCCTATGTTTTTTTTCTATATAGTTTATACTAGTTTGTTTCATAATTGTTATGTCATTATCGCCTTTTTTCCCAATGATGTCCTTGATTGTACAGGAGGGGGGGGGGTTGTGCTTTAAATCACACTTGTTTCTATAATGGGGTGGTTCGATATCCTTAGGTATGTTCAGCTCAGCTATGAGCTTCTGAACTGTAACGGAGTATGGTCGGTATTGGTGTGCCTTTTTAGTAGTTTGGCACCCATGTTCCCCAATGAGGTCATTTACAGGCAGATTTTTACCCAAAGGCGAGGAACGTGCCCAATATTTTAGGATTAATTCCTCTCTTCTTAAATGTAGTGGTTTTATGCCACATTCTACTTCGAGTGCATTAATCGGGGTGGATATAAATGCCCTTGTTGCAATGCGAAGGGCTTGGTTTTGTACTGTGTCGAGCTTTTTAAGTTGGGCTTGTGAGGCAGAGTTATAGGCTTGTGCGCCATAATCTAGTTTACTTAAGATGAGGGCTTTGTATAGGTTGATAAGGGTATTCTTATCAGCACCAAAAGTTGTGCCCGTGACCAAACGAAGAATGTTCAGGTCCTTCTTACATTTCTGGATGAGCTGTTTTATGTGCTCATCCCATCTGAGTGCTTTATCAAGGATCATCCCTAGAAAGTTACATTGTCCACAAATTCAAGTTTTTTGCCAAAAAGTTTGAGATCGAATTTGGAGGTGTCGATATTTTTTTACGTCTAAAAAGTATGGCTTTAGTTTTAGTGTTGGACACCTTAAACCCCCACGCCTCAGCCCAAAATTCGATTTTTTTTGAGTGCTTTTTGAAGGGCATCTACGGCGCAACTGGGTGAATAATGTTTTCTCCATATTGCGCTATCGTCTGCAAATTGCGACAGCTGCAGCTTTTCTTCAGGGTCGAGATTCTCTTTTAGTGAAACCATGATTATATTGAAGAGAATGGGACTAATAACACTGCCCTGGGGACAGCCATTTTCTAATTTGTGCTGATTTGATGTTTCTTGTCCCACCCTTACTTGAATTTTTCGATTGTGGAGGAAATTGTGTATCCATTTGAGCATGTTTCCGTTTATGCCAAATTGTTTCAGTTTACAGATGGTTCCTGTTGACCACATGAGGTCAAAGGCTTTTTCCAGGTCTAAAAGACGGCAGCTACTATCTTATTTTCCATAAAGGCCATATTTATCTCAGAGTCCAATCTGGTTAGTTGATCAGTGGTAGATCTGTTGGGTCTAAAACCAGATTGAGTGTCAGCCAGGTGCCCTTTGTTTTCTAAATGGGCCGTCAATCGTTTAGCAATCATGGTTTCCATTGTTTTACAGATACACGATGTAAGTGATATAGGTCTGTATGACCCTGGTTCCAATTTATTTTTATTTGGTTTCATAATAGGTATGATGGTGGCAAGTTTCCATTCAGGTGGGAGTTCTCCTCTTTGATAGGAGATATTCATAAGTTTCAATAGTTCCATTTTTGAGTTATCGGGTAGTTGTTTGAGTATTTCATAATGGATTGTGTCCGCTCCTGGTGTTGATTCCTTTTTGGATGATAGTGCAGTTCCCAGTTCAAAAAATGTGAAGGGTCGGTTTAAGTCCGAGTTATTTTCTGTTGCCTGGGGTTCCGGGATGTGACCAAGTCCCCTATCTTCCATAATTATTTTAACAGCTTGAAATTTGGGCATATGATTTGACGATTTCGACATGTTGTCATAATGTTGTGCTAGAGCATTAGCTTTTTCTTTTTCATCGGTAATGATTGTTTTGTTTACCTCTAGACAGGTAATATGGTCAGTAGGTTTACCCCGGAAGCGGTTAATCATATTCCATACTGTTTTGGAGTTTGCCTTATGGTCTAGTTTAGATACAAAATCACGCCATGAATTAATCTGTTTGTCCCTTTTAATGTCTCTTGCTTCATTTTTTAAACCTGTTATAGTTTCGTTTTTGTTCTGGATTTTTATTTTTAAGGTATTTCTTTCTAGCTTGTTCACGTTTTTTGATAGCTATAGTAATTTCCTGATCCCACCAGGGCGGTCGGAGCGATTTTACTTTTGGTTTTGTTTTAGGAATAGTTTTTTGACAAATTTGTTGGAGGGATTCTACAAAGTCTGTTGCTATTTCCTGTGTTGGATTGTTTTCGTTTATTTTTAATGTTTCTGCGCACAGAATTTTGAACTTTTCCCAATCAGCTCTTTGTAAGTTCCATTTTGGATTGTGGGCTGTCCCCAGTGCATTGAATTTTGAAAGAAATCGGAGGTAGATGGGGAGGTGATCGCTTCCACAAGTGTTGCCCAGGGTTTCCCAGATTGTACCTATGCTCAGGGCTGGAGTGGCTATTGACAGGTCAGGCGATGTAGTATATTCGGCCATCGTGGCTTCATCATTCTCATTGAGTATAATAAGGCAGTTATTTATGACGAGGTCAAGTAAGATTTTTCCCTTTGTGTTTGATTTGGAGCTCCATAAGGAGTCATGGGCATTAAGGTCGCCTACAAGGATGAAATTTTTGGTAGGGATAAGATCAAGGACCTTTTGATATTCATCAGCTGTGGACCCGCTTTCAGGAGGGTCATAGCAATTTAGAATGGTTATTTTGTCTTTTTCTAAATATATGGTGGTGGCACAGTATTCAAGGTTGGGTTGCTCAATTTTAAGGTCTAAGTTTGTGAAAGGTAAATCGTTTCTAATATATGTTAGGACTCCGCCTCCTCTGTCTATTCTATGTTTGAAGGAGGCGACTTTGTAATTGGGTATGTGGGGTATTTTATTTTTCAACCACGTTTCTTGTAGGCAAAGTAGATGGGGCTTAAGTTTTTTATCTTCCAGTTGTGACCTCAGTTCGGAGATATTGCCCATGCTACGGATGTTCCATTGAACCAATTCAAGGTCAGAAGCTGTTGTTACAGCCGCGTGTGTGAAGCCGTTGCTGTAGTCGTGGGGCAATGGCGGGGGTATTAGTGTCTACCGGAGGTCTCTTGTGATAGTAACGTATAAATATTGTTACTATGGTACGTTGCTTTAGGTATGGAGTTATTTGGTCGTCTGGTTTTTTGCTGGGCAACCATTGTGTTGGCATTTGTATTTATAGGATCGGGCCTTCTAACTTGGTTGGATGAGGCAGTTCCTGTATTTTGAGGAGCATACCTCGGCACATTTGGTTTAAAGGGAACTGGGGGCAGGTTATGGGTCTGTATGAGGGGGGGGGGGGGAGTGTTATCCCTTTCATCCACATGCTTCTCTATGATGTTTGATACTACACTTTCTTTCTGCTTTTTACTCATATTGGATGTGTTTGTGTGTAAGATGTCTGTTAATATGTGTTTTAATTGTAGTAGTGTAATGGTTTTCGTCATGTCAGGTCCGGTTGCTGGTTGTTCGGCATTTTTAGTTTTATTTATTTTCGGAAAGTCCGTTTCTAAATTAAAAAGGGAGGGAGGTTTAATCATCATGAGGGGGGCTAGTTTTTTATCGGTCCTATGTGTTGTTGGATCTTTCCTTCTTTTTGCCCATTCTATGTAGGTTGTTATTTTTCCTATCAATGGCATATTTCTGTTCCAGGAAGAAGGGGCAAGATTTGGATGCCGCTCCATGTTGACCGTAGCAATTGCTACATTTCCTTAGTCGCGATTCAGTTTTATGCGTGCACTGGCTGTAATTATGATTTCCAGCGCACAAAGGACACTTAACGGGGTTACCAGGACAGGTGTTTATACTATGCCCATGTTCCTGGCAATTATTGCATCTTAGATAGGGTATTTCGCAGGGGTAAACTGGATAAGATTCTGTCCTAGTTAGAAGTAGTGTGGGGGCTTCCTGAACATTGAAGGTAATTTTGACCATGTCTGTTGGTTGTTTAAGTTTGTTCGAGATTCTGTAAAGGTCCTTGATGAGTTGGCTATTTTGGTTGAATGACCGCTGAAATTGGGCCAGGTTAGTGTTGAAGGGGATGTTTTTAATTATCCCCGTACTGGTTGGATTGTTCTTGTTAACGGGGGCTGATTGTTGGGTAGGGGTCTTTGTAAACTTGGGATGGTGACCATGACCCGCTATTGGTTGCATGGCTGACTCCATGCCAATAATATGGAGGTTGGGATTATTGGGTACATGGTTAAAGTTTCTTGCTTTGGGTAAGCTATGTTTCGAGATAGCAAAAGTGGGACCCAATAGTCCCACTTTAGGATAGGTAGTTTTAATGTCTGACCCCATGTGTTTTTGGAATGCCTTTGTTATGGTCTCGGCCTCTTTTGATGACAGTGGTCTTTTTAAAATTGTGTCAGCCAAGGTAAGAGTTTATATTAGACTCGGTAGCTTACTTGACAGGTACTCAGTTAATCATGTAGGCTTACAAGATGCTGATGCATAAACATAAGCCAGGCCATTTTGGCATGACGATAATAAATAGCCACGCAGTAGATAATTAGCAGGCTTCTGAAATCTATCAGTGCCAAAAATCTTCACTGCTAATGAGTTTATCCCAAGCCACTTTCATAACTAATATTGAATTGAAAATTTGAATGTTAAAAAATCATTACGGAATCTGGTCTTTTCAAATACAAAGGAAATATACCACTCCCACACACAAATATATATATATATATATCAAACTCAAGTGTTTAACATACAAAATATGGAAAAAAGTATTGCCTTTAAAATATATATATATATATATATATATATATATATATATATATATATATATATATATATATATATATATATATATATATATATATATATATATATATATATATATATAACAATAAAAAAGAAAGTTTTATGATAGTAAATGGGATATTTTGCACATTTCTGTTTCAAAAAATAATTGTTGGAACTCGTTAGAATCGCCTCAACGAGGGAGTTCAAATAAATAACAACAAAAATATATTTTTGTATCAGAACCAAGTATATTCAATGAATATGGCCGATAGAGAGGGCGAGAGAAAATAGATATTTATTATTTAACAAGAGTAAAATTAATTGCACAACCACTACTGTGGATACTGGGACAAAAATATCGAGTACTGGGACTTTAAGATATAAACCTTTGCATAAAATCAAACGAAAATACAATTTATAAATATGGTATGTAAAGTTTGAAGTATTGTTTATTAAAAAGTAAAATAAATTGTAACACTAGGTACAATTATTTGGCTCTATTTTAAATTTTAAAATGAGTCCCCCTGTTGATACCGGGACTAAATTTCCTCGTTACCGGGACTTTAAGTTTGATTCCCAGAAAAACTGCAGCAGCAAAATAAAATATGATTTGAGTTATATAAAGTTTGACATATTGCCTATGTATAAGTAAAAAAAATATAACATTGAACTCATTAAATTTAATGTTATTCTATGTTACACACGTCTACCCCCCATGGACACCGGGACTAATTTCCCGGATACCGGGACTTTGAGTGTGATTCTCTGCAAAACTGCAACAGCAAAATCAGATATGAATTATGCTATTTAAAGCTTGATACAATGCCAATATATGGGTAAAAGAATTATAACATTGGACTCATTTGATTTCATGTAATTTCATGTTAAACACGTCTACCCCCATGGATACCGGGACAAGAATTTCTGGATACCGGGACTTTAAAGGTCTATAGCTTGCCATATATATGTTCAAACTCAAGTGTTTAACATACAAAATATGGAAAAAAGTATTGCCTTTAAAATGAGACCAAAATGATTAATTTCCATGAAGTATTCATCATTATATGACATGCCAAAAATATGACCCCCCTAACGATACCGGGACATGGATACCGGAAGTACCGTCAGAATCAGAATCAGAATCAGAATTGTTACTGGTGACACGTCAAATGACATTCAATTCATACACCAGGACCTGTGATATGGGAAGTTAGTCCCTAGCTCTAACCAAAGATGTAAACTTAGCTACACAATCCTCAGCACCTTCAGCCGTCAAAATAATAGAATCGGGAAGGGCATTCCAATCTCTAATGGTTCGGGGGAAAAACGATTCTTTATAAATATCCGTTCTTGCAGTAAGGGTCTGAAACGTCATTGAATGGTGTTTTCTACAATGCCTAGCTGGGGGAACGAGGTCATCTGTTGGAATGCTGGCAGCACCCTTTAGACCTTTGTATAAGAGTATGAGCCTACTGTCTCTTCTCCTTTTCTTTAGAGACTCCCATCTTAATTTTCCTAGAATTCCAGTCATGCTCCCAGTTTCAAAGCAATAATTTCCAGTTACAAATCTAGCAGCTCTATTCTGAACTTTTTCAATTTCTTCATTTAGGACCACTCCGCTTGGGTCCCAGATGCAACTACCATATTCCAAGATTGGGCGAACAAGTCCCCTGTATGCTGTTTCTTTCACATCCTGAGGACACTGATGAAGATTTCGCCTCAGGAAACCAAGTGTTCTATTCGCCTTTGTACACATATTGCTAATGTGTGTATTCCATCTCAAATCGTGAGTGATTGTCACACCAAGGTATTTAATGGAATTCACATTTTCGAGGACCGTTCCCTCTAAGGTGTAAGAAGCCTCAACTTTATTAGATCTCTTCCTTGTTATCTGCATAATATTGCATTTAACTGGTTGAAATCTCATGACCCATTTTCTGGCCCAACATCCTAATCTATCTATGTCAGCCTGAAGTTTCAGTGAGTCATCTGTATCTCTAATTTCCCGGTAACAAACACAGTCATCTGCGAACAGTCTTATTTCTGAGTCAATATCAGTGGAAATATCATTGATGTACAGGGAGAACAATAGAGGACCAAGAACGGTCCCTTGTGGGACTCCAGACAAAACTGGCGCCCATACTGAAGATTCACCATTAACAACAACACGCTGTTTTCTGTAGCAAAGGAAGGAATCTATCCATTTAAGAGTCTTCCCACCAATTCCATAACCAAATAATTTGGATTTAAGTAGTTCATGAGGAGGGGTGTCAAAAGCCTTCTCAAAGTCCAGAATAAATGTGTCCACCTGCCCCCCTTTGTCCAGGATTTTTGCCCAATCATTAATAACCGTGCTCAACTGAGTTTCGCAACTATGCCTTTTCCTAAATGCATGTTGTCTGTCTGACAAAAGTTTATGTTCATCCAAGTGGGCCATGATGTTTGAGCAGACTATGTGTTCAAGCAATTTACATAGAACACCGTAGATTAGTATCCACCGGTAAATCGTTGGTCCAAGCGCGGTGCTGGGTTTTACCGGCTAATATGTGACGCAGTTTCGAAACTTTCCCGCTGTCAAACTTCAGCGTTTTGATGCAACAGTCTTTGAAAAGAACTTTTAAAAATTATTTCGACGTTTTTTGTGTTTCTGTTGTAATGCGACTTGACTCTTATTTGGTTTTGAGAAGCAATTATGGATGTGAATACAATTCTCATGAACTCTGTAAAGATGGTGGATTAGCGCGAGAAATTGAACGAGATTTTGGTGCCTAGGTCATGAGTTTATAGGCAGCGAAAAAATGCCTTATAGATATACAACAACAACAACCTAAGTATGTTCTTCCAGCCTCTCTACAGTAAAGCAAACACTTGCTTTGCTACTAAAACGCATACGTCTGAGTCCCAATCTAATATGAACTTAGGCACAGCAGCGCGGCCTAGATACGGACATGAACATTATCGGTCAGTTAATGTTTACTGGTTTACTGGTTTAAAAGCAAAGATGATGGCATAAGTTTAATTTGTAGGTCCAATGTGGTCTTCGTACCTTTATAGTGGTCCAAAGTAGATAAAATTGGTATCAAAATAAACATGGGCATCTTATCTCCACAAAGAGACCTATTATCCTTTTCTAAACCTTGTGCTTTTTGCACCAGGGCAACTCAAATACCACTAGGGTCAGTCACATTTTGATCTATCTGGATCGCGATATATTTTAGCAGTTTTTGACTTCGTTCACTGTGCCACAGATACGGAGAGTGAAACCCGGCTTCATTTATGAGGAGTAATCATTTGAATGTCATAAAATTGCTTTCTTACCAACATACATTGCAAATTCATATCATAAAACTGTGATTTCCAGACTTCAGTAGAATGACAGCCATTTCCACGCACTTGGTGACTTGTTTACATAAAGCACCTCAATGACGTGCCAAAATTAAAGCGACCTCTGATAAAGGCGCAAAAATTAAGGGACGTAACTACGTAAAACGATGTTTTTTGTTCTTCATTCTATTCTAGAGTAGATTGTAAAATCTTCTGAATGCGCGAGATTAGAGCATCCAAATTATTTCCGTCACTTATAATAGTAAATTGTCATTAGCATCCAATGAATACAGATTTTTTTACCTCAGCAGGATTGTCAGGATCGACAGGTTTTTGGTCGATGGTAAGAAGGATGGCGGTGTATCATTTTGAGAATGCTTACAGTAACTTACTCATTTGCATACCGCATGCTAAAACTATATTCAGCCAAGACATTCCACAAACGTTCATTTTTCTGTTTAATATTTTGTATTTTATTATTTTTCAAACATTAACTTAGGAGTTATTCTTTAGTTGCATCTTACATCTTTATTTTAATAAATAACCAATGGTAAATCACGAGGAAGACAACAACAAAAAAGAGGCTCCATTGGGGGTATTTGGATACTGTTTGGAGTGTGTAAAAATATTACTATATGCGATTTATTCAGTTAATGCTCTGTAATTGACCTATGTCTATAAAGTGACAAAAATGCGGCCTCAAATGCAAAAATATCCAATTAAGCCCAGGCTGAAAGAATGACAGAATAACAGCTTGCTGGAAGACTGGTCCCATCTCTGAATATTTAGGGATGAAACCACATTATTTAGGAAAATGATAAATTCATGGCAAATCTAAAAAATGTGGTCTCACTCCTATACAGAGAAGAAAATCTGGTCTCACCTCAAATAACATACTAAAAGTCTGGGCTGAAGAAATGTGGTCTCATCTCTATATAGGGATGGGACCACATTATTGAGGAATATGATAAATTCATGGCAAATCTAAAACATGTGGTCTCACTTCTATATAGAGAAGAAAATGTGGTCTCACCTTAAATCACATACTAAAATCCTGGGCTGAAGGAATGTAGACTCATCTCTTTATAGGGATGAGACCACATTATTTAGGAAAATGATAAATTCATGGCAAATCTAAAAAATGTGGTCCCACTCCCTATATAGAACAGAAAATGTGGTCTCATCCTAAATAACATACAAAAAGCCTGGGCTGGGACGAGACCACCATATTTAGGAAAATGATAAATTCATGGAGAAGAAAAAAACCTGTGCTGAAGGATTGTGGTCTTAATAATTTGGTCACCCATTAAAAAAACTTAAGTTGATACCTATTATTATTAGACACGCTACATACACGGAATGAATCTAATTTTGATAATGATTAGGGCCCAATTATTCTGTTTGTTAATTAGGATATAACTGCGCATCCCTCTAATATGAATCCAGAAATTCCATTGGTGGAAGCTCAATATCTTGTTGTGCTTTAGAATGCTTACAGCACCCTTCAAAAATTTATGAATGAATGGTCACATTGTCTCTTTGATCCAAGTTAGTGGACACTTCCATGTTCGTAACGCCCAGAGAGCTAAATTTTGCATTAGATTGTAAAATATAGACATTTTAAATAATTTCAGTCATCATCAGATGAACAGTATATCTAGTTAAGTATTATGTTAAAGATAAATTGGAAATCACAATGAAATATAGTTGCCAAGTCATGCAAATTAGAGAAGAACAGTTGCTACCCACTTGCACTAGAAAGCAAAATGGCGGAGCAGAAGCGGAAAAATTTCCATACCCTACCTCAGTTCATCCGATCCTAGCCAACCATCCTTTCGCCTAGGCTATCATTTTTCTTTGTGATATTAGAGATGAGATATTGAAGTTTGTTTTAAGACCTTATTTGGTGTAATTCACCTTCTTATAAGGCAGGGGACCACATTGGACCCACAAATTAAACTTTTACCAAGATGATAGTGTTTTTACCTACCTGAACTTGAAGTCCGAGTGAATAATTTGCAAGCCACTTTACCAATATGCTTTAACCCTTATCTTGCTGTTCAAGACAACCCCTATATTTTCAAACAGCATAGATCCAGATCAGGTGGCTTCTGAAGAAGCCACCTGATCAGGATCTACACTGTATGGCATTCAGTTTATGAATTTGTAGCAATAAATTACATCAAGTAATTTGATTGGTTGATAGACAGAAATGGGTGTGGCTTAAATGAATATTCAGCAAGATAAGGGTTAACTTACGTACCTTGTTGAAACAGACAACATTTTTGGTTCTGTATAGCTTTACTTGAGAGCATTCTTGTTGACTGCTGACTGTATAGCCTTTATGAGCATTCTTGCTGTCAGAATCAGAATTGTTTACTGGTGACACGTCCATAGACAATCCTTCACCAGTGAACATGGTTTCCGAAGTCAAAGCTCTTGCTAAATGCAACTTGTTCAATTTTACCATGACATTGTGGGCAATCTGGATGGGGACATAAATCGTGGCCACAAACAGACAGACTTGGTCATCATAGACTTCGCCAAGGCCTTTGACAAAATTGAAGGTACCTAGCTCACAGAGGGCTATTAAATAAACTTGACTACTATGCGATAAGCAGATCCACACATAGGTGGATAAGCTCATGGCTCTCTGGGGGCTCACAAGAAGTTGTACTTGATGGCCAAGCATCTGATCAAGTCCCTGTTTTATCTGGAGCCCCCCCAAGGTTCAGTCCTTGGACCGGTCTTCTTAGTTTTCATCAGTGATCTGACTGATAATATCAGGTCATCAGTCAGTTTGTTTGCTGATAATGTGTCCTGTATATATTCTCCGTCTGAATGTCTTATTTTACAAGATGACCTGGATAAACTTGTACAGTGGGAGGCCGATTAGCAGATGAAGTTCAATGTGGCGGGGGAATTTTTGGCCTCAGGGGCATAATTTGTACAATCTTGGTAGAGGTCCAATAGATAAAGCTAAACCCCAAATTTCAAAGACCTGGGCCTTGCGCTTTCAGAGGAGAAGATTTTCTTTTTTAGATTTTTCCTATATAAGTCAATGTAAAACCCAGGGGCCCCAGAGCTATAATTTGAACAATCTTGATAGTGGTCTACAAGAAGAAGCTTCATACCAAATATCAAACACCTGAGCCTTCTGGTTTCAGACAAGAAGATTTTTAAAGCTTTTCCCTACGTAAGTCTATGTAAAACGAAAGGGCTCCGGGGCGGGGGCATTTTTGGTCCCAGGACTAGAATTTGAACAATCTTGGCAGAGGTCCACTTAATGAAGCTACGCACCAAATATTGAAGGCCTGGTTTCAGAGGTGAATATTTTTTAAGTTTCTATTTAAAAAAATCTGTTGTTGGCTCCCGAAAAAAAAAATAGGCCTGACCCCCTTATATGACAAATGGACTTGTCCAACGTATGGCAGTGGAAAAGTCTACTAGCATACAATGTGTTAATGTCCCCATCAACACTGTATTAAGCTTTCATTCCTATGACTTATTATTGTATGTATATATGTATTGCCTGTCACAGAAATTTTGAAATAAATATGTATATTAAATTTTTACCAAGTAAATACAGGATTTTCTATGAAAAAGAAAAACGATATTTCTCACAGAGAAATAATTCCCACTGAGAATGTGAACAATCTTGGTGAAATCATCAAGACGAAGCTTCATGTCAATTATCAAAGACCTTGGCCTTCTCCTTTCAGACAAGAAGATTTCAAATGTTTTCATTGCCTTGACTTCTATTTCCTACGGCTATAATTTGAACACTTTTGATAGAGGTCCACTTGATTTTGATAGACCACCAAATATCAAAGACCTGGGCCTTGCGGTTTCAGATTGGAAGATTTTCTTAAAGTTCCCTATATATAAGTCAATGTAAAAACCGAAAGGCACGGGGCGGAGGCATTTTTGGCCCAAGGGCTATGATTTGAACTATCTCGGATTCGGAGAAGATTTTTAAACATTTTCCCTGTTATACAGGGAAAATTTCTATTCCCTGAAAAATTTTCCCTATAATGTTAATGAGAAGAAGATTTTTAAAGATTTTCCCTATAGAAGTCTATGTAAAACCAAAGGGCCCGAGGGCGGGGGCATTTTTGGCCCTAGGGCTATAATTAGAACAATATTGGGAGGGGTTCAGTAGATGAAGCTTCATACCAAATATAAAAGACCCGGTGTCAGATAATATTTTGACCCGTGTAATATTTTGACCCGCGGGTCAATATATTACGGTAAAATTTTGACCCCCCCCCTATAATATTTTGACCCGCCCCTAAAACTTCAGCAAAATAAATCAGAAGTGGACTTTTATCGATAAATAGGTATTGACAAGATAAGAAATGGGTATTGCAAGGAGTCTATTGCAGATCTGACAACATGGGTAGGGGGTCAAAATATTATAACTATAATAAAATGACCCCCCCCCCCCCAATACATATCTTTTTTCAACTAAGGAAATGGACTCAAAATAATAGTACTGGACAACAATATCAACAGATTATTTCACATTTGACAAAATTAATGCAGAATAATATTCTCTTCATTTTATTATAGCTATAATAATTTGACCCCCCCCCCCCCATTTTAGGTCATTAAGTTACAACCCCTCCCACATACTGAACCTTACTGAATCTAGTGTATTACAAGCCATCTAATTCAATTAAAAGTTTAATCTATTGAGTGAACTCACATGCCAGTATATCAATAACAGATAATAAGGGTGGGTCATTTTATTATAGCTATAATAATTTTACCCTCCCCCCAATTTCAAGTCATTAAGTAACAATCCCTCCCACATACTGAACCTTACTGAATATAGTCTATTTCTAGCCATATAAAGCAATATAAGTTTTAATTTAACTGTGTGAACTCAAATACCAGTACACTAATTACAAATAGTAAGGGTGGGTCATATTATTATAGCTATAATAATTTGACCCCCCCCCCCCCCCCCATTTAAAGTCATTAAGTTACAATCCCTCCAACATACTGAACCAGTGAACCTTACTGAATCTAGTGTATTACAATCCATCTAATTCAATGAAAAGTTTAATTAATTGAATGAACTCAAATACCAATATATCAATAACAGATAATAAGGGTGGGTCATTATATTATAGCTATAATAATTTGACCCCCCCATTTCAGGTCATTAAGTTACAACCCCTCCCACATACTGAACCTTACTGAATCTAGTGTATTACAAGCCATCTAATTCAATTAAAAGTTTAATCTATTGAGTGAACTCAAATGCCAGTATATCAATAACAGATAATAAGGGTGGGTCATTTTATTATAGCTATAATAATTTGACCCTCCCCCCAATTTCAAGTCATTAAGTAACAACCCCTCCCACATACTGAACCTTAATGAATATAGTCTATTTCTAGCCATATAAAGCAATATAAGTTTTAATTTAACTGTGTGAACTCAAATACCAGTACACTAATTACAAATAGTAAGGGTGGGTCATTTTATTATAGCTATAATAATTTGACCCCCCCCCCCCCCGCCAATTTCAAGTCATTAAGTAACAACCCCTCCCACATACTGAACCTTACTAAATATAGTCTATTTCTAGCCATATAAAGCAATTTAAGTTTTAATTTAACTGTGTGAACTCAAATACCAGTTCACTAATTACAAATAGTAAGTGTGGGTCATTTTATTATAGCTATAATAATTTGACCCCCCCCTTATTTCAAGTCATTAAGTTACAACCCCTCCCACATACTGAACCTTACTGAATCTAGTGTATTACAAGCCATCTAATTCAATGAAAAGTTTAATTAATTGAATGAACTCCAATACCAGTATATCAATAACAGATAAAAAGGGTGGGTCATTTTATTATAGCTGTAATAATTTAACCCCCCCCCCCCCCCCCCCGACGTGCTTAGGCTGGTTCTCTCAATACCATTTTAGTCATGTGGTTTTTTTCTGTTATTTTTTATCTTTTTTGCTGCTTTTTAGCCATTTCCCTTTAAACATGATTGCCCTTTCTTATATATTATAGTCATTATTCTTTCAGATCTAGAACTATCCCACCCCACCCCTCAGACACTGCCCAAGTGTAAAAATCAGCAGGAAAAACCACCACAATTGTCATAGTTTTACTGCTTAACAGTTACCTCACCATATTTGGTCATTTAAATGTAACTTTTGTGAAGTTAGGGAGGGGGGTCAAAATATTATAGGGGGGGGGGGGGGGTCAAAATATTATAATCATATATTGACCCGCGGGTCATAATATTATGACCCGCGGGTCACTTTTTAGGCGGGTCAAAATATTATATGACACCCGGGCCTTATGGTTTCAGAGATGTAGATTTTTAAATATTTTCTCTATATATGCCTATAA